>JADANN010000435.1:0-600000 GCA_018806985.1 Angiostrongylus vasorum | reverse complement strand
GAGGATACTCATCAGCTGCGCGCACAGCTTGCTGAGGTTCGAAAGAAGGCGGATGAAGGAGTGATTCAGCACGTGGAAGAGATGAGGAAGAAAGTGGGTTCATGAGTGAATTCGTTTTCATATGTTTGTAGACTATTTCTGCATTCTGATGGGTATCATTAATATGTTTTTTTTTAATGTTCAAGGCTTTACTTCTACAATTTAGGCGCAACGTGACTTAGAGAACTGCCAACACTTGCTTCAAGAAAGCGAAGCAGCAAAAGACCGGCTCGTTCAAGCAAAGAAGAAACTGCAGCAAGAGTTGGAAGATGCCAACATTGAACTTGAAAATGTTCGTACGGCTTCGAGGGAGATGGAGAAGAGACAAAAGAAATTTGACATGCAGTTGGCCGAGGAGCGAGCAAATGTGCAGAAGGTAACTCTTGAACGCGACGCTCATGCACAAGAATTACGGGGCCGCGAAACTAGAATACTTTCACTTACAAATGAACTTGAACAGCTCAAGGGAGCGATGGACGAAAACGAAAGAGTTCGCCGCATGCTCCAGTTAGAGCTAGACGAATCAATCTCTTCTAAAGATGACGTTGGAAAAAATGTCCATGAATTGGAAAAGTCAAAACGTCAGTTGGAACAGACTGTTCAAGAGCAGAAGGTTACGATAGAGGATCTTGAAGATCAACTTGGGCTTTCCGAGGATGCAAGGCTTCGTCTTGAAGTTAACATCCAGGCTCTGCGTGCAGAAAAAGAGCGTAATCTCACTGCAAAAGACCTGGAAGCTGAAGATAAACGCAGAGGTCTTGTGAAGCACCTTCGCGAGATCGAACAGGAACTGCAGAACGAGAGGCGTAGCAAATCTATTGCAATTAATCAGAAGAAAAAGATGGAGGCTCGTATAGCTGAAATAGAGCAGCAGCTCGATGCTGCGAATCGTCTCAAGGATGATTATAATAAACAGTTGAAGAAGAACCAGCAAATGATGAAGGAGTGTCAGCACGGTAGTGAAGAAGCTCGCCAAACGAAGGAAGAATTCTCTTCACAGCTTAGAGAAATCGAGCGGAGGCTGCGGTCAGCTGAGGGGGAAAATCAACGTTTAGCCGAAGCAAATGCAATGTTAATTGCTCAAAAAAGACAATTAGAACAGGAGAAGGACGAGTTGGAGGAGTATCGTAGCCGAGGAGGTGCGATGTCAACCGAGGATAAACGACGTCTAGAACAAAAGGTGGCCCAGTTAGAAGAGGAACTCGAGGCGGAACAAAACAGTACTGACATGGCTATAGATAAACATCGTAAAGCACAACAACAGTTAGAGCAAATCACCACTGAGTTATCTATGGAAAGGTCGAATATTCAAAAGTCGGAGTCCGAACGGCAGTGTCTTGAACGCCAGAATCGTGAGCTAAAAGCAAAGGTTCATTGTTGGCTAGATGTCGTTGTTCATTCTTCTTTCTCCTTATAACTTAGAATACTATAAGGATTTCAGCTAGCTGAGCTTGAAAGTTCGGCGCAGTCACGAGCTCGAGCGCAGGTCGCTGCGCTTGAAGCAAAAATCCAGAATTTAGAAGAACAAAATAGCATCGAAATTCAGGAACGCCAGAATGCAATGCGACAGTTTAGGTAACTGGTTCTTTTATTATTTTGGCCTTGCTGTATTCCAGACTTATTTACTTAAATCGTTTCGTGCTTTCTCAGGCGAATAGAAAAGCGTCTCCATGACACAATGGTACAGCTTGAGAATGAAAGGCGAAACGTTGAGCAGCAGAGGGAAACGGTGAGCTGTTTTATTACTTTATATCACAATACTTCTTGTTTTGTTCATTGTTTTTCATTATTAACCTCCGTTTGATGTTCAATGAGCAAAGTACGAAAGTGGCATGGAATGAGAAGTTGCACCTAATTTCATCATATCTTAGATAGAAACTTGCCATTCGCGTGCAAAACAAATGCGTCGTCAACTGGATGAGCAAGAAGAAGAGATGACGCGAGAGCGTGCTAGGTCAAGGAATCTTCAACGAGAAATTGATGACCTCACTGAAGCTAACCATACACTCACACGGGAAAATAATAACTTACGGTAGGTAGATTTAACTGGTGCGCTGTAACGATAGCGTTGATTAAACATTCATTCGACTAGTGTATCATTGTTGAGGAGAAGGATCGTTATTTACTTTGCAGTGGTGGTGCAGCGCGAAGAACGCGAGAAGGTGTTCGGCTTCGGCCAGCGTATCAACTTCCTGGATCTAGCGACAATTTAGCTAGAAACGATGATGAAAATGGTAGTATAGCTGGAAGTGAATTCGTTTCCTAGGCCATGGTGCTGAAAGGCTGCGATCGATTGCCATGCGATCCACAGTGACTTCTTGCATGCTTGAACGCTATTGCAACGCTTATAGTTACTGGTTTCGACCATACCGACAAGCTCAAGAAGGCGAGCGTTTAGCGCTAGTCTGTGCAACACGCGTCGCTTCCCATTGTATGCAGGTTTTTATTCTGGATTCAGCTGCCTTCCTTAGTTGTAACTCTCACTTACTAGTTGGGTACTGTAATTTAATCAACGCTCCTTGTATAGCTATCCATTATGCGTGCACGCTAAGGCGAGCGACAAAACGAGCCGGTTAAATAACGTTTTGTGTCAATTGTTGTCCATTAAACGGCTAAATATATTTATTGCCTTGTATCCGAGACAGTATCCTTTTGAAGTCGAGACACATATAAGTATAAACCGGTATTAAAAGTCTGTCGTATTGTGTCTTCTCTTCAGTCCCCTCCATCGTTTTTCCATCCCATCTGTGCTTTTCCAGTTTGTAAAATTAGTTTTAATATATTTGTTCGTGAGTTTGGTAAGTGCTGAGGTTTTGTTCGCCCGCCTATTCGCCTGCCTTCTTCTAGAAAGAATGCTGCCCCTTCATTCATAGAAATATTTTTATATTGTCGCATTGTTTCTTGCTTTTCTCAAGTATGTCCTAAGTATAGCAAACGGCCGGTGACTTGTCTAACGTCCGCTTGCTGTCATGCATTCCTTTGCTTTCCCGCACATCCTCATTCTGCAGCCTCCATCTAACAGTGGAGGCACTTTTCATGGCTACGAAGTTTCCGTAGTTTTGATCAAAGTTTATGCTGTTTTGAAAGGACATATGTGTCGTATCACTCGCTAATTGCACATTCCTTTTTCGGCACGTCGTTAACGGCGATTTATATCCCTGTTCACTTATGAATGTATTGTGCTCGTTCAGCTAGCAAATAATAAATCATTGAAGAAGTGGCCGTTGTGAGTTTACGCAACTAATATAATAAGAGCATGAATGTCGACAAAATTCCCAACACCGACTTCCTATTAACTTCGGCATTCATCAGACAATTGTTTTCTTGATGAGCAGACACCAGAGTTAATAAGAAGGTTTATTCACTGCAATATTGGCAGATGATTCGGCGATTTCGCCTTCTTTAGAGCCAGGAAAGGTCAAATTGGTACTTAATCTACTCAGTCAGACATTTTCATATCTTCGGAAGAGAAAAACTTGATACACAAATGTTTATTCACATAGTAAACAGCTTCTCTTAAACAATCACAGTTGTTTTTGAAGTGTGCCAGTTAATTAATGGAGGCCAACCACACAGAGCCTTAAATGGGTCAAAAATATTCCTGGCTCTGGTCTGAATGCCAGCGTGAGGTATGGCGTGGGATAATGCGTGATTACAAGACACTCTTACCCCCCGTTAATATTTGGTATTTGAATTTATGGAAAATGCTTCAAGAGTCTTTTCCACAGATGTTTTAGATTCCTATGAGAGGATAGTGCCTTCTACTTCTGAATTTTTTTTCGTTATGTCTTTGTATCCTCTGCGTGAGAAAGCTTGGTGTCAGTTGTTGGCCCATTGCCAATCAGCCCCCTCATTTGTGCGAAATATTTTCCAGACCATGAAGACATTGAGCAGTGTAGGCACTCCTTTAAGAGGGCCATGAGCTGTCGAATGGGGAAGATATACATGTTTATTGTTCCTTCGCGTTCCACAAAGAGCTCGCGGTTGGCTTGCATTGCACAGTCTTGATGTGAACCAGGCACATTCCTCACCCCATGTAAGAAAGACGCTGTGAGGCTACTCTCCATTAAATAATTGGAAGGTTTAAAAAGAACAAAGCGGGGGAGCGCATAAGGGAAGCTGTTTACTATGCGAATAAGAATTTATGTATTAAATTTTCTTCTGCTGAGCTTATGAAAGAGTTTGACTGAGTAGACTGCGTGTCAACTTGACCCTTCCAGCTTCTGAAGAGAACGAAACCGCCGTAACGACGGCCAGTATTATACTGAATGATTTTGTTAACGACCTCATATCTGATCATCAAGAAAACAGTGAATTTCTACACCGTCATGTGCAAACATTATTTCACAAGAAAACAAGACGTCTAAACGATAGTGGCTTTGCGACAGGATTTATTATCAAAATACGTTATGAATGATGTATCTGCCTATAATCATGAAAAATACAATATTTGGACATAGCGCCAGTGAACTGCTCCTTAAAATTAACATAAGAATAATAGTTGCGAGCTGCTTGAAAAAAGTCCATTTGGTTGGCGAGCGCCACGATGACGAGAATCGAGAAAGTGGTAGAATTTCGTATCCCTAATCTCCTCACCATCTACTGTGTTGGATGTGTGAAATGTGGTCTCATGCTGTGCAAAAATAGTTTCCTTTCAATTGCTTATTTGGAGAATTTTACTTGCTTAGCACGATGAACATGAAGACCATCTTCTGATTTACCATCGACACGCTTTGGTTTTCTCTTAGCCAGTTTAACTTGATGTGAATTTAAGTCAGGTGTCTATTTCGGTGGTTCGGCATGGTTTCATCTTTCGCAGAAGTTCGTGCATTGTTGTGGAAAATCCTATTTTTATTCTAAGTACCCATCATAGGGGGTGCCAAGAAATATATGACGATCACAATGTTTAACTCTTCATTTACTGTCTACTACAATTTTTCAGGGCAGGATGTTATGTGAAATACAACCAAAATGATGCGGAGATATTTGCAAAACCCGGAATAAAAAAGGTATACCTTGTACTGTACACCGCATCTCCAGCTTCATTGGCTTCAATGCCGATTTGTGGTCCTCAAATCAATCCCGTTGACGGGTGTTTGCCGAAGGCAGTGTAAGAGTTAAAAAAAAACTGGTTAAGAGAAAGACAAAGCGCGTCGATGGAGTACTGGATAAATCGCGATGGTCTGAGGTTTCGAGATTTGCAAATACCTCAGCATCATTGTCGTTATATAAGAGCCTTCGTAACGACGCTTTGTACCACTTTTTACAATCCGATCAATTCATGCATATCCATTTCTGCAGTTTTTGGACTTTCAGTTCTCCTGAGGTGCCTAATATTTAACTGTGTGAAGAATTGAATAAAGAGTGTAAAAAAATATATTATTTTCATAGATCTTCCATAAAATCGAATGGCAGTTTTCGTGTGTTGTTGAGATTGTTCTCATTTGCTGCTATCGTAACGTTCTTTGAGAACCATCTTCAACACGCACGGTATGTTTAACACGTTCGCGACGATTGCAGCAATGATTTCATTTTTGATGTCAACCATACGTGAATTGAATCCTCTTAAATTCTAAGGATTAACTACTTGTATTCTGGAAAGTTTTGAACTTACAACCACAGTGATCTTAAGTCATCTGCAAAACTTGGACCTCAGGCCAGATTCAAACTCTGTTTTCACAGTGGGATGTTATAACGCAAAAGGCATTGAAGGAAAGGTTAAATTTCGAACTTAATTTGTTGAAAGAAAAAGGACTATTATTTGTTGGACACTTTGTATAGAACTGTATTTTCATGTGTGCTTTGTTTAGATACGAATGTTTTGTGAAGGTTTAAATATAGTTTGTCAACAAATTCATCGCGTCTCCTAATTGTTGCTTGCATTGAACTCGACTCATATCCGACGGAATGTCCTCCAATATCTCTCTTCTACGTTCCCTCTATATATTTCTACGTATTTTTTCCATACTCTTTGGAACGTTTCTACCTAATGTGAGTAGTGAGAATAATCAGTTCATCGATGGGCTAAGATACTGTCCGCCTTTGCTACGGTCTCAGTAGAAATGCGCAGCATGTTTTAGTTTTTCAAAGATATTTTTTGTACAACACATTTCCATAATAGCGCGGCTTCTTACAGATATTGGAGCAGTATTTTAACAAATTCATGAGCAAAAGGAAAAAAAATGTAATGGCTAATATCCCTTGGATCTTCGACTGCTGTGATCTAGAGTGTCCCAACAACATACGACTGTAATCCATCGTGTACCAAATAGAAACAGCACTCGCAAGATAAGCTGTTTTTTAAATTATGCATAGACGGAGACCACATATATAAAACTATAATATACCCCTAGTACAGACCAATCTAATACTGGAATAGGCTGAATCGGCAGTCACCGAAGATTAAGGAGCTTATCTGTAGATTGATAATTGTTTTCGTCTGCCTATTCCAGATTGAGGCCATTTGATTGGTATGAAGAAGAGAGTAGAGAAAGACCGATTAAAATGTCCAAGTTTATTTACGTTTGGTTCGAAATGACGGCACTGCAGCGACGCTCTAATTTCTACAACGTGGACACCATTGGTCCAGCTCTTTCTAAATCCATTTTTTCACTACAGTGGTGGTGAGATATAAGGACAACAAATGGGGGGCCGTTTTCAGGGAAACACTATATTGGAAAAGTGATGAAGGCACACGCTTTGAATACTTACTGTTTATATGGAGCTTAAGCCATGGAGCCACGGATGTCCCTCATATGAGGGATCTCAAGCAGGTTAGTCGCGAGGCTACGTGGTACGTTCCCAGGTGGCGGATAGCGGGTTAGTCGCGGACCAAAAGCGACCTTTGCTTCCCTGAGACGCAGGTGGATCCAGGGGATGGACTCTATGTTTCTGCTGCGCCGATTTGGCACACAATTTCTGCATTTACGGGGAACATTCATGCACGCGTGTGTGGGTGCGTTCTGGTTTACGCAGATTGTATTCTACGAGTCAATTCGGCCAAAAGCCTGCAATCAAGTGACAGGGAAGTATATGGGAGGTGGTTAGGAGTCGCCTCCAACAAATAAGCTCCATGTCTACTCTGAGAGAGCCTGGTAAGCTAACCGTGAGTATACCCAGCGCCCACGTTCAGAGCCCAGCAAGCTATACGTGGGTATCAAAAAAGCTAAAAACGCTAAAAGAAACAGGGCCTCATTCCCATGACCCCGAAAGAGCCCCCCAATTTCGCTGCGTTGGGTAGGACGAGTACGGAGAGGCTCCTAAAATCTCAGGGCCAATGGAAGCTGCCTGGATTGCAAAAGAACTAAGGTGACGGTCTGTACCTACAATGCACGTACACTTGCATCCGAGTCCTCGATAGACGACTTGCTCTTGCAAGCAAGAAGGATAAAGTACGACGTCATCGGCCTAGCCGACACGAGAGTACACCAGCCTTTCAACGCCGTCTATGACACCGTAGAAGAACTGTTCCTCGGAACATGCGACAGTAGAGGAGGTGGCGGCGTAGGCGTTCTCGTCAACACGAGTTTGTCCATGAACATCGATTCATTCGAACAACTTACAGCCCGAATCGGACGTTTACGATTAAAAAGATGTGGATCAATTCCGGCTTCCACAGTCTTCGTCGTTTACGCGCCGACATCAAACTGTGACGAAGAAGAAGTCTAAGCATTCTATGTGGACTTGGAGAAGTTCTACAGAGAAGACCACACATTCTTCAAGGAAATTATTGGAGATTTCAACGCCAAGATTGGACCAAGAACGTCTGAAGAACGTCACATTGGGACCCACGGAATAGAATGGAACGAACAGGGTGAGCTGTCTGAGTTTGCCACGGCGACCAAAACAATCCATGATAACTCACAATTCCAGAAGCCCACCCTCAGCGCTGGACGTGGGAGTCTCCCAATGGAGAGTACCATAACGAAATACACAACATCATAGTAAATAGAAGGTTTTGCCTAACCGATGTCGCTGTTGTCCCAAATTCTACACGGGATCAGACCACCGTCTCCTTCAAACTGGGACTTATTCAATTCATTAGTCGGCTGTTGGGAAGATGCCGTTGTTGATAACATCGACGAAGAATACGATCGGCTCATTCAACATCTTCACGTTAGTGCTATGAAAGCGGAGAGTTCGAAAGTCACCAAGCGACGTCTGTCTCCAGAAACACTCGAGCTGATACACCAGCGTGGAATCGCACGAGCTGCAGGCAACCGAGAACTAACGTCCGAACTTGCAAAACAGTGCAGACAGGCGATAAAAGAACATCTTAAAGAGCGAAGAGCAGCAGTAATGGTCAAAGCAGCAGAGGCTGGGGAAAAGTATTCGCAAAGCCCACCGAAGCTTCGCCAACTAGAAGGCCAAAATGATTGCACTCCGGCGGCCAGACGGAACAGTTACAGCGTCCAGAAAGGCAATGGAGAAAAATTATTCACGAATACTACTCGGATCTCTTCGATAGCCACGTCCACCTTCCGTCATATGAAATAAAATAAGATGGATATGTTGTACAACTGGTTCTCCCTTCCGAAATCCGACATGCCATTTCGTCGGTGAAAAATTGAACAACACCAGGTCCAGACAGGATAAGACCAGAACACCTGAAGAACCTTTCGTCAGTCCTCGTAAACACATTAGCTCGGTTCTTCACACGTAATCTGTCTGAATGCAAGGGCCCTACCCACTGGAAGACCAGCAAGACCGTGTTATTGTTCAAGAAGGATGACCTAAAGGATATCGGCAATTATCGCAAAATCTGCCTGCTGCTTTTCGTCTACAAACTTTCCACTCGAGTCATCCTAAACAGGATTGAGAGAACACTGGACGAAGGACAGCCATGTGAGCAAGCAGGGTTTCGAAAAGGATTTAGTACGATAGACCACATTTACACGGTAAGAAGGCTCATTGAAGTATCGCGAGAGTACAAAAGATCGCTCTGTCTCAACTTCATCGATTTACAGAAAGCATTTGATTCAGTTGAGATAGAAGCAGTCTTTGGAAGCCCTGGATAGTCAAGGAGTCCCCTACTCAGTACATAAAGATTCTTCATGAGCTGTACGAAAATTTCACAACCAAGGTATCACCATTCTACGACGATATTATCATTGATTTCAAAAGAGGAGTTAGGCAAGGCGATACCATCTCGCCAAAATTATTTACCGCCACCCTCCAGAACGTCATGCGAACATTGGAATGGGATAATATGGGAGTTAAAATCGATGGCCGGCAGTTACACCATCTCCGCTTTGCTGATGACATCGTCCTTATAACACCAAACGTTAGCCAAGCGGAACGAATGCTTACCGACTTTGATAAAGCCTGTGGAAAGATTGGTCTTCAACTAAATCTGACAAAAAACGATGTTCATGAAGAACGGATTGGTTTCGCATGCCCCCATTCATGCTCAACGGAACGAATATCTCCGAATGCTCCAGTTATATATATCTACGTCGGGAAATCAATATGATGAACGACCTAGCTCCAGAGCTGAGCAGAAGGAAACGAGCGGCTTGGGGGTGCTTTCAAGAGCATCGAGAATGTAGTGAAGAAAACAAAGAACACTCGACTCCGTGCCTACCTTTTCGACTCAACGGTACTTCCTGCCCTAACGTATGCGTCAGAAACTTGGTCACTGCGTAAGCAGGATGAAAGGTCAATTAGCGTTATCGAACGCGCAGTTGAAAGAGCGATGCTAGGAGTATCCCGTTTCACACAAGTAAGGGAAGGGATCCGAAGCTCCGATCTGCGTCGACGATCAAAAAATCAAAGATGCCGTTCTGTACGCCAAACAGTCGAAGACAAGGTGGGCCAGACACGTAATGCGTATGAATGACAACCGATGGACAAGAGCCGTTAGTGACTGGGTTCCTCGGGATATCAAACGCACTGCAGGAAGACCACCGACTCGCTGGTCAGAGTTTTTCACGAAAAGCCTTGAAGAAAGATATAATGCTCGACGAGTCCCTAGAGCGAGCAGAACTCATTGGGCTACTCTTGCACACGACAGGGAAAAATGGAAGACTTACTGGCGCCCGCTCGAGTCACTCGACGATCAGCGGGACTGCAGGTGACAGGTGACAGGTGATGGAGTTTACTAACTTGAATATTTGGACTGTTCGTATTCACTGGTTGCGCGGTCCCCAGTATAAATAGTTTCGACTCGTTTATCTCATGCTCAGCTATCATCCATGTTGATGATCTGCTTCGAACGTGGTGGCATCAGCAAGGTCCATTCCGTTGACCTGAGGGGCGTTCGCATCAGCGAATGATTGTTGACATAAGCCTCGAAGACATCCGCCCATCGTTCTATTGGTGACGCTTCCACTCTCTTGGTATCCACTCTAATGTTCCTTTCATCCTTGTATCGTCTGTTCTTATCACTATATGACTAGCGCATCTGTGTTTAGTTATCGATGTATTATTCTTCTACATCCATATCAGTGTATAGGACTCAAAGATACGAGCTGCGCATTCCTGTTAATTGTTGTGAGTGGTAATTAAACTTCAGAATACATTGTTCACGCGCACTGTGGGTGGTGTGCATTTTTCTCTAAGTGGTTGAAGTATCAGTCCACGTTTTTCTTGAATAATGGAGCGCTGGGAGGATTGTTAGATCGAAAAGTGAGCGCGGAGTTTAGACTCTTTAGTTGGTCGATGTCTCCTTTGAATGGCCCGATTGCATCCCATGCTGTTCTCCTTCTGTTTAACTCCCTCCTCCCTGCCGTTTGCCATGCTCACAGCTCGTCCAAGATACGTACGAGGTGGTTTCTGTAGTCAGACAACCATCCAGTCGAATTTGTTCGCCTTGGAACCGTGGGCTTTTCATGAACTGGGTTTTCGTCCTATTTATGAGTAGTCGAATCCTCCTTCCCGACTCGTTGAGTCCATTGAGCATCGTCTCTGTTAGGCCGGAACACCTCGAAAAAAATGACGAAATCATGGGCTAAAAAGTGATTTGGTGGGAATATTCCAATAATACTCATGGCCATTCTTTGGAACTTCTTCGTTATCCACTGCATTGCGGGAATAAATATCTTTGGTGATATTATGTCGCTTTGTCGAGCCACCTTTCCCATAAGTGTGGTAAACAGTCAGTGAAGAAGCTGCATATTTCTGCTGCAGTTTCGATAAGTCTGTTTGTGTTCGTATATGGGATCGCTCCAATTCTTGGTCGACGAACGCTGATAGGCTTGCATTCGTTTCGACGCTGTCGAACGCTTTTTCGTAGTCTATAAATGTTATGATAATAGGGAAGGTGATACTCCTGATTGATTGCTGTGACCCATTATGTGGTTCGATTGTGGTCCATGCAGCAGAATCCCTGTCAGGTTCTTGCTTGCTCAACTGGTTGTTGCCCATCCAATTTCTTCGATATCCTTGAAAGGATAATATTCGCCAATTGCTTGTAGAGTAAAATCAAAAAGCATATTGGTTATGAATATTCCTTTGGTTACTCTTCCTTGACAGGATGACCGTGCATGAGGCCCTCCGCTAGTCTGGAATTTTTTTCTGAAGGTAGGATGTCATTTGGACTGAGAGCGCTTCAAGGAATTCGGCGGTGAAAATACTGGGTACTCGAGTTGCACCTCTCTTCACGCTTACTGTAGTAACTGGAACTTCAGACAGTAGAATACCGAGTGGTTTTTCTTCAACAAGGATTTCAGGGTTTTAGACGAGAGATGTGGAGAACAAGGGATTCGGATAAAACATTTCCGTTACCAGTTGCATATCATGGCGCGATGCAGTGATAGTCCCATTTTCGTTCATCAGCTCGGAGGGCAGAACATTGTAGTCGGGAAGATCCCGACGGCATTTTATCAGACTAGATCGTTTTTCAGCAGGCAGCAATAACTTTTTCTGCTGTACCAATGTAATTTTCCCTTGCAAAAGTTCACTTCAGCTGCCATTTATTGTCAGACGTGTTAGGCGTATTGCAGTAGGATCAAGCTTTAGTTTCCTTCTCTTTTCGAGCAAATTCTCAGTGGCAATGAAGATGCGGTCGGAGTTTCTTGTCTGAGGAAATAAGGCGATTTCGGTACAGGTTTTAAGTCCGTCGAGCAGCAGATTGGATTCCTCGGTCGGGTCTTCGTTTATCAGCCAGTTGTATAAGGAAAAGATTTTATAGAGAATATCTTCGTCATAGAGGACTTGTTTTGTTTTTCTTGGACGATGGCAAGAGCTATTTTCCAACCTATTACTGAATTGAATCTTTGCACGGAGAAAGCGGTGTTCGGATCCAGTACAGAACCCAGGAACCACTGAGGTGTCAAAGAAACACCATTCATGTTCGTGAGAATATTGTCGAACTCCACATGAGTCGTGCTGTTAGGGAGACTCCAGCGTCCACCAGAAAGTGCTACAGACAGACTTCTACAGAAGGATTTCTATTCTCTTTCTGTTTTGCTATTCTGGATTTTCACATCCTATGCTCATTTTCTTCGGCTTTCCTAACTAGGCATTGAAGCCTCCAACAACGAATTTATAGAAGGTCTTTTTGTTGCGGATTAGTTCTTTCAACTGGTTGTAGAACGCGTTAGTTCGTTCCCATCAGCTTCACAAGTTGGTGAGTAGTAATTTATTATTCTGACCTTCTTTTGACTCAAAAGCTAGGGACGAAGAATGCCGAAGTACTGTGATAACATATCGTATGAAATGACTAAATTGAAAGTCTGTAAGGCAAAGCCAACGCCTCCGACATTTTTTTGATGGCAATTGCCCATCACGAGTGACAGTGTTTCGTCTAGGTGACGTGTGCTGATCTTGCTTGGACGACCACATGGAATTTTGTGCGAATGGCTGCTTCAAGCATAGCGTGAAGATCGGCTTCTGAAAAGACTGTTTTTGTAATATACGTGATGAGCAAGAAGAAGTCTCCAAGTCGTTTTATTCGTTTTCAATAGAGTCTTATGCAACCTGAGAATTGATCACCTCTACCGTTTGTCTCGTCGCTTAACGTTATAGGCGAGAGCGCCCAGCATGCGAGGTATGGGGCTGGAGCTCTGCAGGCTTAGCCAGTGTGGTTTCCTGGAATCCCGAGTTCAGCCTATCCGTAGCTTTTCTGAAGTCGTCACCACCGCATGCAGTTGTGATACCAGGCGGTAGTGATTCCTGGTATTGATTTACTCATAGTTGGAACTCCAAATGGAAACGTTGGACTGTTTCTCAGTTTGGGAGGCTCTGCTGGGGGGATGAAGCCCCGTTGTGCATCGTAGTCCGATACCTAAAAACCCCTCCCCAGCTAAAAGGAGGAGATAAACCTTTCGGAGGTTTTTACAATAAAGGATAAAGAAGTATTAGCTCTGCGTTGGTCAGTCCCTTACGGATTCACCATGCATTCCACGTTATTCCTGGCATCGCGGACCTGAATGAATGTGTAGCTGGTTTCAATAATGGATTTTGGTAGCGTACCGATGTGTCAGGTCAGCGTTTTTATGCTTGCAGACAACTCTGATAGTAATTTATCGAGCCTGGGTGGGATGGAGGCATGGTTGTCTGGACAGGAATTATCGAAGCAACGCATAGATGTATATCGCAGGAAGTCTCTAACCACTAGGTTGCACATATCTATAGCCTTTTTATAATGTAAATTATATTCTTTGCAACACTCCACAGTTACATCCATACACACGTTTCCCTATTGCTTTACACCTCGCCATGACGGCGTGTTCAACTTCGACAGGGAAGTATAGCAGACTTCTTAGCGTCTTGGTCACCAGCAACAGCCTTTCTGCTACTATATTAAGGAATCAATCGCTGTAGGACTCACAAAAACGAATAAACATCTTTCAAACTTTGTTTTTTTCCCTGAGCATGATGAGGTGTAGAAAATAGTTTTTCTTGGACGACTCGTGGTAAAAAAATCTGCGCTAATGACCCTAGCAATAGTGCAAGAAGTGGACTAAAGTCAATGATGCCTAGGAGATCCCGTTAAATACACATATTGAAATTAGTGCGTATTATGCATAGTTGTTAGAAATAGGCTCGTTTTTCGTTCGGAAAAAGTGTTTAAATTGTAAGGCCACCTTAGATGAAGTCCAAGTCTGGTCAATGTGTTTTCTCACAGCATTCTTAAAATGTATTCATAATGCAGTCTGAAGAATAGTCAGTATGCATTGACTGCAAATTTTCGAGCGTTTTGTGAGCTTCAGTCATATTTAATTCCGTAGCGGGTTCTTTTCAGAGTAGAATGAGCATAGTCGCCATCTTCGTGAAAGAAGCTCGGTAGCGAGCAGCCGACCCATCGTGTATTCCACATGTGATCGTGAGTAATTTGGAAATGGAAGACAAATGTTGCGCTTCCGACCTGAAGACAGAAGAAAACGAAAAAAAAACAGCTGTGGGTTTCATGAACCACACAAGAAAAAATAAAATTCGATCTAATTGACAAAATTCTCCCAATTACAGTAGTTTTATCTTCAGTTGTTTAATTGTCATTTGGGATATAGTTTAATAGTTGGGGGTTTTTTAACGTTTTATTTACTAGTTTTTGGGATCGCAACTATTAAGAACAACAACCAAAAAAACATGTACCACATTGTGCAGATGCTCTCATTTTTTTGCATCGCTTTCGATTCCTCAAATCCACCTCCCGCCAAGGTTTCTGAACTTTTTAGGTGTACATTCGGCGGCTGCTTGAGGACTTTCCGCTTTCTTCTTGAATGTCGCTTAATTCTCTTCCAGCTTATTCTCTCTGGAAACCTAGGATATGCCTAGTAGAGCATTCTACGTGGATTAGAGAAAAAGAGTTAATCATTAAGAAATCTGGCACCACACCAATTTTCCGATCCCTCAGAGCAGGCGGACGAGGTGAACCGGAGCAGGATCGAATCTGGGTAGGTTCGCCGTCCTCGTAGTGGACGACATAGCTACTACTACGCTGCGCGTTTCCTGTACTAAGTACATTTTTTATTTTTTTTTACTTGTGTTACTTTATTTCCGCCGTCTTCACGTCTGCTCTGTGGATTCCAGCACTTCTCACTTCTAATTCGTTTCCTCGCTTACATCGTCCACGAAAGTCTTCCAAGTTTTTACGTGTGGCTTCGGTTGCTGCTTAAGGATTTTCATTTCATCTTGAATGTTGTAGAATGCTGGTCGAGCAGTTCTCCCTGGAGTCCTGAGATAGGCGGGCTGGAGCATTCCCAACCCGATTGCAGAGGGTGGTTTTTCCCGGACAAGTCCGGTGCCAATTTCCCGACCTCGGATGGATGAGAGGCGTGGTTGGTCCGGAGCGGAATCGAACTGGCACCGCGCTCGTGATGACGCACATCACTACCACTGTGCTATTTTCCCCTTGTGCTAAGTGTATAAAAAAGGATAAAGGATAAAGATCTCGGCGTTCGTCAATCCCCTGAGGGATGCGCAATGCATTCTACATCATTAAGCATTGTTTCTGAGGTCACTGAATGCATATCTGTCCTTTTACAATGACTCGTGGTGGCATATCGATGTATCAAGCCAGTGATGCTATCCTCCTACACAAGTCTGGTACCAAACTATCGACCCCCAGAGGGATGGAAGGCTTCGTGGGCCATGGGCGCGGTGATCTATTCCACGTGTGTGTCGCAGTGGCGCCTCCAACCACTGCGCCACACACGCCCTTATTAAGTATATAGCGTGTGAAAAATCGATCTTAACGAATATCAACATATCAACAATAAAATGCCCAGAACTGTCATTTAGAGTCGTTTTACTAGTGTCAACATTGGCATAATATTAGACGAGTGAGAGCCAAGGATGGTGGATTCGAAGAGGAACTGCAATGGATGACATGATTTTCATGCAACATTGAAATTCTCTAAGCGGTAGACTTAATTTAACTTGTAGCAATAGAAGGAACTTTGGAAATTTCGGACATCACTATGAGGTAGACAAAAATCCTTCATGCGGCATACAGCTTTCACAACTAGGATATTATTTTTTCGTCGACACCAATGTGTAGTTATGGAGAGAGGTAGCAAAATTACATGCCATTTTTCCAAATTTATTTAAAGTTACTCTCGAGAATGTCGTGTGAAAAATGAGATAAAATGATACAGGAGTGAAATTCGTGAAGCTACGCAGTTTTCGCTTTGGTGATATTATTGTTCTCGCAACATCAAGCATTTATATTCATTTCACATGACCCGTCATTACATCTGTTGCTCCGATCCCAGGACTTCCTGTATTGAAATAATTTCTCTCGTATTCATCGTTCATAGGGATCTTCAAACAATTCGTGTGTTGATTCCTGATTGCCTGCAACACTAAACACTGTTGGTTGGATGTCTAGACGTTGATTTTTTATGTGAAACGAATTTGTTTCTGATGATTCATTGGTAATCAGTGGAACGAGTATATTTGACAGCTTACTCTGTGTTTGTTCAGGTGAAAAAGTCTACATGATGGAGTACTTTTCTTCGGACACGATTAGGAAGAAACGAGCCGTTTGGAAGTTAGATAATTATTAGAAGATAAATAAAAATGACCAACATAATAGGCCGACTTCTCGACTCAACAATTCGTGCTTGACTTCACGCATGTATCGAAAACCTGGATGCTATATAAGCAGGACGAAAGGGACCCAGATTCACCTGCCGGTTTAGCTTTGGCTAATCAACAAAACTACGACAGACGACAGATGTATTCCACTATACACGATTAAGGTTGTGCGAATGAAAATGACAGCCACTACACAAAAATCCTTAGCGATTGTATCACGTTCGCTATCAAGCCCATAACAGAATGAGCCCCGATCAGCTAGTCAGACATTTCTATGAGGGTTCTGGTTGATGAGTGCTATTATTTTATGTAAAATCCCTTTAACCAAGGGCTAAGTCGTATCTTCAGGTCTGAACTGTTTTTGCCTTAATAAACAGGACTAGTTATTTCGCTGACATTTATGTGCGTATTATTCTTATTTTTTGCAAGCTTTATTTTTCCTCCGTCTTTTTTCATGTTTCTTTATTTATCTGCTTCTTTTTATACTCCAACATGTCTGTGTGAAACTCTCAGTTCAGTGCTTCATCCTCGCGGTTTCAATGGTATAGACATCAATGAAGTGATTACGTCTATAATGTATCGAATCATTGTTGTAATCTGGAACAAGATGGATATTGTGCTTAGTAGAAGAAAGCAAAGCTTTTTTTTATTTCATGTTAAGACGATATTATGTAGTGTGGGAAGAAGTTGGTAACGTAGGGAACGCGGTTATGATTTACTCATTTGCATTCAATTCTGTGTAAGGTGTAACTGCGGTTCGTACACATATATACATACACACGCATGCACACACATATACACACACACGCGCGCACGCACACGCACACGCACACGCACGCGCACACACATACAGTAGCACATGCATACATGCACTACATACGCATACCTGGTTATTACATGCATGATATACGTACATACATAAATACATACACGCATACATACATGCATCCATACGTACACGCACACACCTGCATACTTGCACAAATGCACACATACATACACACGTACATGCAAACATACATACCTACATACATATATGCATACATGCACACAAAAGTGCACACATACATGCATACATACAAGCTTACATACATTACATACATACATACATACATACATACATACATACATACATACATACATACATACATACATACATACATACATACATACATACATACATACATTTACACATGGACACACATAAATACATACATACATACATTTACACATGGACACACATAAATACATGCATACATACATTTACACATGGACACACATATATACATGCATACATACATACATCTATGTACACGTCACACTTTGCGCCCTCCTGTATTGTTAGAAGTCAGAATTTTCCTTCTCGATAGTGTTAGCTGAACATTCGTGTTATCAGTAGTGTATTTTGCATTGCAGGTGTGATTCATTTTGTTTACACTCAGTGCCTTCGACGAAATGGGCATGACTGCGCTGTTTAAACTGTTTCAGATGAGAGATATCGTAATGTCACCTCAACTAAGATTCTGTGTTCCGAAAATTTTCATGAATTGCCTATTTGTCATTTAATCGGACAATTTTTAGTTCTTTAGAAACTACTATAGCTATGGAAGAGGGACGTTCTTATGGTGTGTCGAGTTTTTGCTGCCTTCGAGACTGTATGGCGGATGTTGGGATTCCCGCATTTTTTCAGGATTCGCGAGTTTATATTGTATATTTGTGTTACGTATCACATATTGCACGCGTATTTGTGATATGTTTCTTTTTGACCTATTAGGCATACTATACAATGTAATCATCCCAACGGTTTACCGCCTCGTCGAGGCTGGGAGTTGTTCCTAGGTGTCGGACTGCGATGTACAGCGGCGAATTCATCCGCCCAGCAGGGTCTCCTAAGGTGAGAAAAAGTTCAGTGTTTCCATCAGGAAGACCAGTTATGAGTAAACCAATAATAGCATCCACCACCGTCCTGCTATCAGACTAGTCGCATGGTGGCAAATTTCCTTCTGATCCACAAGGGCGGTTACTATTTGTGGTGTTGACGACCTTGGGCAAACTTTGACTATGCTGATCTCTGGACTCCAAAGAATCACTATGGCTAAACTAGCAAAACTCCGAAAAATGGAGATTATGCTGGGGCTCGCACAACCATTGAGGACGGGCCGTCCATGTATCCAAGTATACAAAGTAATAAAATAAGTGTAGCATAATTCGTCGCAATATTAATAATCATAGTGGTTTTCGGTCGTTTATTCTATAACATTTAAAAAATTCTGCTGTAACAACTGCGCTGATGTTAAATCCGACCATGAGTTTAATAGCCCTGAATTCTTTGATGTCTAGATCTTCAGATTACATTATGGTTTAAACTAAATCACCAAGCTGTTTTTTTTTGTCAAAGCAATCACTCACTTCGGTTCTTTTCTTCTTCTCCCGTATATGGAAGGCACGTTTATGTGCAAACATAGTGAAGTGCTATTATATGATTGGGTATAAATGGATTCTCTTCATTTCTTCCTCGATTTATTGAATGAACTGGTTGAGAAACAAGCTGGAGCATCGATTAATCATATAATAGTGATTTTGTTGGAAGTGTGAAGTGCTTAAGATTTGCAAGAAAACGTACCATAATAGATTTTGCTGCCAGTCTTGCCGCCTTTATTATTGTAATTTCATTGTATTAAACTAGTAATTGCCTACTAAAGGACTTCCCCGTTCTTCAGGCCATAATAAACTAAATTATACAATATTTCGAGACGTTCTGAAGGAAACATTTCAGCTTCGTTGATGAATCATACCTTCAGCGGAGGTTCCCCAGTTACGTCATCTACTTTCGTTTCGAAAATATCATTGCCTTTAAAAAAGGATCGCAGACTTCGTATAAATCGATGTGGATCACTTTATCATGTACAGCACCATATGTATGCCTTGTTGCATCAGAAGATTTTGTTCTTAAATGGCTAATATTTTCCACAGATGTTAATATTTGTTTGGAAATGATAAGAAATTTCTATGTGAATCACTTGCTTGTTGATTGTTCCCGTTTCACCGAAATCTAGACGAGTACGGTAATCTGGTCATCTTTAGTCACCTTTATTCTTCACCACTAAACTAACGTGTCATTGCACGAGTTACAGCAACATGCCAGTAAATGTTACCTCACTAGCCAATGTTTTGTTGAAACAACCATTGCCATTTCGATGAGAGTTTCCAGTCTTTTTTCCACCTATTAGTAGCTTACTTATTCTGCCTATTCTCCTTGAAAACAGTGCTTTTCTGGCAATTCGTGGTTTCTTGATCGACAAAGGATCGAAAAATGGAAAAAATTGCTTCAAAACAACAACTGCGTTTCAGTCATTCATTCTCATGTAACATATTTTTGCGCTTTATTCGACTTTCCCTAGGCGTCTGTGATAGTATACGATATTTGTCGACATCAAATCTGTTAACCGTGAAGAATATTCGAAGATAATAAACATGAAAACAACTGAATAAGCTTAAAACCCTAATAAGTCTAAAAGTATTAATTGATGAGCAAACATTGACAACAGACGATAAATTTTTATTTGATGTCTACTATAATTTTTCATGGCAAGGTATGATGCAAAATACAACTACAACGATGCTGAGATATTTGCAAAATTCCGGGCCGCAGGTGTGTGCGGTAGGCAACGAACGCGCTATTATCCTTTCTGGTGGCCAAAGCGTTCACCACCACACCACGTGGGTCTTTCCCCTCGGCTGTCTCTCAGCTAGTTCTATCGATCAGTGGCATCAGCAGTCACCCGTCAACGGGGTTGATCTAGGGAGCTGGATTCAGAGCAGATTTGGACTCCAGGTGAATGCGTTGGACCCTGGAAAGACTAATAGCGCGTTCGTTCTCCACCGCAGGCACCTACGGTCTTCTGGAGTTTTGCAAATATCTCAGCATGATTTTGATTGACAACAGGTTTAAGCAAATTAGTAGACATCGTGAGTAGGTTCGATTTTTTGCGGCAAAATTTGCAGAATTCATTTCGACTTGCTTGGAAGAGTGAAATTATGCAGGATTTTCTATAACAAGTTAAGTGCCTTCGATTATGAACCCTACCACTGCTCATTTTGAATTTTAAAATTGAATTCGTATAAACTCCATTCGATTCATTGACCTCTAATACGCGCAAATTTTAGAGTAGTCAACTTTGCTTACATTTTTGGAGCCGTAATTACTGCTTTAGGATTTCATGGACTTCGTATAAAGTAGATCGGAAGTTGTTTCTGGAGCATGCAAATTGAGTTGAGACCTTTGACTGATCACCGATGGCTGCTAGCCGATAATTTGCATTATCTGAAGAAACTAGAGATTGTTTCACAATCCAGCAAGCTTCCTCACCGTATTTCTTGCACTCAGTAGAAGATACTGGGATTTTATTGGGCGTTGTAACCAAATACGCGACAAAGTCTCTCCATTATAAAATAGATTTTTGGTCCACACAGAATAAAACGGATAAAACGTGAAGCGTTCGGCTTTCATCAATCTTCAAGAGATGCGAATGAATTCGACTCCACTAGCAGCATCGGAAAGGTGAATGAATGCGCGTTCGATCCGTAAACTTACTTTTTGGAGCTGTCGATTTATGAATGCAGTGTTTTTATCCTCCCAGATTGCTCCAAGACGAAATCAGTGCCCAGGAATAATGAGTGCCTTAGTTTGCCAGAGACGCTGGATCGAACCAATGACGTTATTTGTTTTTTAGGGCACGTCTAGAACTACCGCGGACAAAAATCAAGGTGAAAGATTGTGAGCGTGATGTTAGTGGTGGTTTTCGACCAAATTGCCTAGGAAACTAGTAGGCCACGCGAACTAGTCAGTATATGTGATTCAAACTATTCCACCACATTACTCATCTCGGTCACCAAAAATTATGTTAATTCGCAGTAAATTCAAATTTTTTGCAATGAATGGCTGCTCGCGTTTTTCTTTTGCTCCCCATTTCTTGTACAAATTGACTAGTAATTTACTTAGTTGGATACTTGGATAGCCCGTCTTCACAAGTTGTGCGGGCGTCAGCACAATTTCCATTTTCTCTCTTTTTTGGAGACTTGCCGGTTGAGCCATTGTGGTTCGTGGTATCCCGAGGCCATCCTGGCTAGGGTCTGCCGCGTGTCGTCACCACCACAGGCAGTCGCAGCCCTTGTGGATCAGAGGAAAATTTGCCACCATACGACTTTGATACCAGGACGGTGGTTGATCCTGGTATTGGTTTACTCTTAGCTAGACTTCCTGATGCAAAGTCCGGAAAAATCCTAGGCTGCGGCATAACAATTATTTAGAAATAATTATCTAATAACCAAAAATGTAGTAATTTTCAGTTTGCAAATTCGTTGCACTAGAAGAGCCTGCAGTAGAGACCATTCTGTTCATACCATATAAATCGCCCCATAGAAGGTGATTCGACTACGAGATCTGTTTCGTCAAGAAAAAGAAATATTTCGTGGAACGTGGAACGTTTAAAAAAGTGGATGACTACAAACCGATCACTGCTTATCCTTGAACACATGTCGAGTTTAGCAAACAATTTCCAACCATTTAGCATAGATCCGGTCGCTTTGATCGACTTGCGATATTTACGTTCTCGAATGGTGAAAAAGTCAGCGCTTGTTTCGTAATGAAGTCAGACAATTCATTGCAATCCTTGAGTGATCCTCGTAGCTCAACGATACTTCTGAAGGATGAGAATAAAAGAACATGAACTAGTGAAGTCTCAATCTTTTGCTTCACTATTGTTCGAAATTCACAGGTGTTCGAAAAATGTGTCGTCTTGCTGCTGCTCGACATTTGTCAGCCATAAACGATACGTTGAGTCATAGAAAGAAATAAGAGATGTTGATTGATGTCAGACAACCCTATTTGTTAAGGCAGGAAATCGTTCCTCTCTTTTTCTTCAAAAACGACGTTTCACATATTACCACTCACATTCATGCTGAGAATTGAATCATTGTGTCATAAAGTTAGCCGACTTCACAATGAAGAGGAGCTATGTTTGATTTCACCTAGGGTTTCTAAGAATTCAAACTGAAAAGTGGAGTAGACAACATTCGAATACCACTTAATCTCACATCTTTAGGAATCTCATGATACTTCATTACATAATCAACTAGTTAACTACTAAAAACCTGATAAATTTGGTTCGTTTCAGTTTTCTGTTATTCAAACATACTTAAATAGTTTATTATTTTGTATTTTTTCCTCGTAAATATATTTCTCGAGTGATATTGATGGTTCAGGATTGCTTCCACTCAGATGCAAATGTCGTACAGGACTTTATTTTGGCGCCATAGTTGGTTTGATCAAAGCAATTTTGTCTAAGTGCTATATTTGCTTATATCAAAGCAATTTAATCTAAGTGCATTTTTCTTGCTAAATAAATAAAAACGCTTTTTGTTTATCAACTTGATAACGGCAAAGACATTCTAGCCTACGATTTCTTTCCGTTACTGAATTTTTCTTTTCGCGAATATATTTCCTTTTGCGATTTCTTTTTCCTTTGTTCGTCAATGTCTACAGTTCTTGCTTGACTGATGAGAATAAGTAAAAGATAGGTGAAACACCTAGCCAACAACTGGACAGATGAATTCTGTCGTTGGAAAACTAGTGATTATTTGATGTGCGATAGAGCTAGAGTTAAACTGTTAAGTGGGCTGATATGCTTTAAATTCGTGGAATGAAGACTGGAGGAAGCAATGAAGTCGACCAAGAGAATACTTGAAGTGACCGGCTCAACAAAAGTGATGATTGAAAACGAAATATCTTTGCGAAACCATCGTATTTACTCAAAACAGGAAACAGAGCCATGGGACCTACTCGGCAAAAATTCCTAGAAATAGCTCATAAATGGAATAAGTAATGGATTAAGGTTGTTCGTATGGTTACCAAAAGCTATCCTCTTACCCACAATTGGCCAACCGCACAAGATTATCAAAAAATCGAGTGCATTTGAGATTTAAATGCTTCAAAGCAATGTTTTGATTATTAGAAGGTGAAGAACAGAAGGAGGAAGTTCTATGAAGGAGGAAAATTTGGAGCAACACGTAAGGTGAGGTTTCTTAAAGACCGGTCATTGATAATAGTGTGTTTTTTCGAACACCTCTTCTACAAGAGGCCAGCAGAGCTGATATAAATGCTTCCACTGATGTCCTTTTCATTACCGTCAGCTTGAGAGGATAGGGAAATGCAGAAAGCAGCGTTTTGGAGGGTAGGTGCGACACGTTCACATCACGTAATCGCGAGTGGCAACGACAAAGGTGAAGGTCATGTAAACTGTGAGTCAAAGATTTGTTCCTAACACTATTTTCTATTGAATTACACTATTACAAACAGCTGGTCCAAAATGATAGTCATTTAGATGGTGACCAGGTTGTGTTAATTGTTAAAGTGCGCGAATTGCTGCACTTCGAGGGATATAATTGGCCATTAACGCTTCCGACAATGAAAGCCCCACTGAGTACTAATGTGGAAAATGTCGAGGTTATAATAACAGTATATGACAACTAAAACAATGCTGATATAGGTGGCAATGCTTGTAGCAGAAAACCCGAGAATCGTTTTCAATAGTTTTCATAAAAGACACGGTGACAATGTTCACTAGGTCAGTCACTAAGAAGGACAGTTCAGAGTCCTACACTACCACACGGAAGATTCAGTAACGAGATGGAGCAGATCTATTGAGAAGAAGAACAAATATCACTATCCGTAAATTGTTTACATATCGGTGAATTCGCTAAACAAATAGGTGGCATGATTTCATAGAATGTGGCAATTCACCTTTAAGCACCTATTGCTATGTTTGCACGCAATCTAAGGGCAGAATCGCATTTTGTGGAATCCTTCTATTGATCGATTTGTACTTGTCACGGTCTTATCTTATCTTAGTTTCACAACATCTCTTAATCAAACACGGGCAATTGAACAGATTTAAGTCTATAAAAGACTCGTCTTTAGATTAAATTCACCCACCATGCTTTTTCTTTCACAAACCCTTCACCACCTACAAATCACTCGACTTGTATTTCTAACTGCGGTTTTCTTGTGATTTTTTCATCTTATCATTAAACAAGCAAAATTTGCTTTCTCCGAAAAAACAATGAATCGTTCGTGTTATTTCAAGTCAGACTATCCTTGAAATGTTGGATTTGCTCACACGTTATGAGGGACATTTCTTAAAAATAAATCACTGTCATCTTGTGTATCGTATAAGAGTATACTTGGAAATTCCCTATGTTTGTAAGTCTCCGTCTAAGCAAAAGATGTCATAATCACTAGCTACTTCTCATAAACATTTTAAAGCCTTGAAATTGGAATCTCTAAGCCTAAAAAAATTACTCCGATCTCTCTTTTTGAATAAGAAAATCTGCTCCCTGTTCTTCATGACGTGGTGCAGTAGCTGTTAAGATTGTGGTGTATTCATCAGAATTCGGCAATGTACTAAGTAGAAAACGAAGGATGTTAGATTAGAGTGAGTACGATAAGGCTCAATGGATTCAGTACTTATTGCACGAATAGGCGTTTTTGTTAAAGTGTTGAGGTAGTGCTTTTCCTTTAAAAAATTACACAGAATGTCAACAAGTGTTAAGTATGTTGTACTGCTGTGTAGATGCGTCTCATGTTCTTCGTATATCACTGAAAAAGAAAGCTTATCGCGTTCTTTAGGGAAGGTCATAATGGGGAGTAGCCTCAACTCTCTCTACCTCTTTTTCATTTTTTCTTTCTCGCCGATTCTTTTCAGCAGAAATGTCAACGAATGCCGAACTTTTTTTTCTTATTCTGAACGAAATCGCCAACAGATGGAAAAGTGAACAATCATGTGCTTGTCAATGTTATCTCTTCTGTTGTGCATAGAATCGTGTTTGATGACGGTGATATGTAGCCTCAGCCAATTGCATATCTGTTTCTACCAACACGACTCCGCCTGCCTTATTACTTATAATGCAAAACTTTCTAATACTGACTGATGAAGATTTATGTGCTCTTTTCCAAAATATTTACGTTTGTCTCATTTCATCTCCCCGTTTTCGTCTGGCATTCAAAGCTTAGGATTCACTGTTGAGGTTTTCAATCGTAGAGAGATATGAACTATGCTTCACGCTTGAGCAGTACTTTTTATAATATTGACTTTTTCCTCCCTCTAATAGTCGATTCCTAAGTGGAGCATATCCTGATATTGTGCTATTATTCTCGTTAATATGATTGTACCGCACCAGCGGTTTACCGCCTCATCGTGACAGCGAGGATTTCTGGATGTCGGGCTGCGATGCACAGAGGGGGATTCGTCCTCCAGCAGGGCCTCCTAAGCTGAAGAACCCGGCGTTTCCATCAGGAAGCCTACCTAAGAATAAACCAAGACCAGAATCCACTACAATCCTGGGATCAAACTAGTCAAATGGTGCCAAATTTCCTTCTGATCCGCGACTGCCCGTGGAGTTGACGATCTGAAGCAGACTTTGGCTTGGCTGACTTTGGGTCTCCACAATGGATAAATGAGCAGAACTGCTCAAAAATGAAAATTATGTTGCGACCTGCACAACCAGTGAGGACGGACCGCACAAGCACGCAAGTACTGTGATAACACGCTCAACACATAAAAACACGAATTAGAAAGCATTAGAAACGGCGAGCATGATAATTCAATTATGACATAACAAAGTATGATAACATGGTATGCGACCGCGTCAGTAGAAATTCTAGGAATGTCCACAATTCGATTTTTGTTGTGCACAGTGTGCACAGTTTGATGAATATAGAAGTTAGGGGACGTTGTTATTATGTTCTGGTATTTTTTGGTTGCAAATTGATGTTTCCGGATTCCTCTTCTAGTTTCTCGTTCTATGTTTATTCGTTTTAACATTATTGCTCACCAGAACAACTTCGATATGGCATCAATATCATCGCCAGCATTGCACCATCTTCATCGACATTGTCGACGATATAGCTTGGAAATCGCGTCGTCATCACTCAAACTGCGTTGATTAACTCGTTCTTCAGCTTTTCATAGATTAATAACTGGTGTGATAACTGGCATGACAGCTAATCAACAAGCGCTGGACGGCGGCTTCACCCCTTATTCGTCAGTCCCGTTCCCATAGACACGGTATTGTTGTCAGATCCCACGAGGCATGTAGGCGTTTACTTGGTAACCGTTACGCAACGTCTCGTTGTAAATCATCTCTAACTTTCGGTGATCATTGTTGCTCACTAGTAGTTCCTATTTCAACACCTCGTGGTAGTTCTACTCTCGTAGAACTTGCCTAGTGGAATCCAAAATAGACAGAGGTGAAAGGCATTAGTGGCCTAACACTTTGTCTGTGTTGTACCTGATGTTTCCGTACTTCTTAATGTATTCCTTCTAAATTTCGGTCAAGAACATCCTATGCTTCGTCGATTTCGTGAAATTTCGAGTAAGAGTGTAGTTGTGATATACTCCTCTGTTCCAGTCGCAAGGTAATCAATTTACTCATTTGTGAGTGCATACTCTTGCACTCCCTCATAAGGCATTGGTTAGAATAGGAATCTATTGGCTGGCTAAATATTTGTGATACCTGTTGAAAACTTTGTGTTCTAATTATTTTGTTTCTTGTGAATCTTTCCACTATTCGAATTACCGTTGGTATTTTTTCTTTTCAGTATGGTGGCCGGATGCGGCAATAAATGTGTAAAATATATTTTCTGGATCATAAACTTTCTTTTCTTTGTGAGTTTTAGGTTTCGTTTTTCCTTATTAATAAGATAATTTGAAAGGTAGGATTAAAAGCTCAGAGAACGGGGAAAGAACTTTACTGAGCATATAACGAAACTGTGAACAGGATACTATGTGAAACACAGCCATAGTGATGCTGAGCGCAAAATTTTATGGATTTCAGGCACTTGGTGCCGTTCTCGTAGGTTTGTCATTGTGGCTTCGGTTTGATGAGTCGTTTATCACGAAAGCCGTCGGTGCTGTTAAAATAGACATAAAGAATCTACCAACGGAGAGTGTGAGTTTATCTACTGGTTAGTTCTCCTATTACTCCTATTAGTAACGCTACTGTCAAGCTATTACCTTTTCAAAATTTCACAGTTTATTTGAGGCATAAACTCTTATTTCTTGTTAGCTTTCAGTTTTTACTGGATTCTTTATGTTATCATTGGTTTTGGCGCTGTTGTTTTTATCCTCGGATTTCTCGGATGTTGTGGCAGTGCATTTGAAGTGATATGCGTTATCGGACTGGTAAGCGTAGTTTATTATTCGTACTTTTTGTTTCTGAAGCGTTAAATTGAGAATATACGGTAAACATAGAATATTCTGAGATATTAAGAAAAACGTGAAGACTTATGTGAGGACATCCTTATTCTTTTTTTGTAATGGACATTGATACCTTCTCTTGGTTTCGACAGATCTTTATAACGTCTTTAGTGATTAGCAACTTTTTGTGCTAATTTAAGAAATTAATTTTTGGAGAGTATTTTTTGACATGTTGTCAACTAACTAGCTTTACTTCAGAAGACACCACATTTGAGAAGACTGTGGTGGTAGTTTGTGATTACCTGTGATCTAATTAAACATTGGCATACAGTTATTTTCTTAAAAGCTTCTAGATTGGTGAAAATCTTTTTCATTCAGTAGAAACCACTACTAAAAATTGTGTAGACCGTTTGCATTTTCTGAAACGAGCAGGAAGTTCCTTATCTCTAGTGCAGTTCGATTTGTGAGCACGTGGTGGATGGGCTCTGCGAATGTGGTGTTATTTGAAAAGTTTTCTTATTAAAAACCTATTTCACACGTTTTTCTAATTGCTGCTTTCACGCTGTTCATGGCATAATTTCTATTTCACTGATTACTCCCTGGTTCGCGAGGTTTTTTTCTTCTTGGAATCTCAAAAGTCGGGCTTCTTCTTTTCTAGATCGTCACCGTTAAGTGCGTACATTGTTATTATCGTTGCAGTATTTCGTGATTCTGACAAATGGTTTGTTTTAGCTAGGTTTTAGGATGGAGATATCGAGAACCTTGTCATATTAGGAGACACCGCTGGATGCTGATGAAGCAACCGCTTTAGGTGGTAATTCGATGCCAACTAACAATACCCGTGAGCCACGATAAAGCGAGCTATTAAATTATTAAATTCGCAGTAATTTTCGGCAATTATAAGTTATTTGTCTGTTACGCGGTCACGTTAACATTGTACCTTCAGTTCTGGCTTGTCTCTAAGAATAATCTTTTGATATGTTAGTAAGACAACGACTACATGACTACCCTTGAGTTTAGGTAAAATTTTTTCAGCGAAAAAATCGGCAAAGAAGTAAGAAAAAACTGTTATACAGCCCTAAATTTGTGGAAGACGCATGTCCTGTTTGTGTTCTCAAAACTAGCAACATGTTCATCGCTTGACGAAATCATGATGTATTCGGAACACATGAGAGTTCGGACTGAACTCGCTGGACTTAGCATCGATTCCGAGGATTTTGTAGTCGAATGAACTACCTCGAAATAAAACACACCTCTCTCTCAAAAGATTGCATAGAAACTTTTCTGCTCAGTACTTTTGAAATTTGGATACCTACTTTAAAATATCACTTTGTTATTTGAACAATATCTTAAGGACTGCATTAACATGAATCAAATGTGTCGTCAAAGCAGTTCCTCTTTTGGAGACAAATAGCTGAAAGCGCGAAAAAGTTACCGTAAATTTAAAGCAGATGTAGTATTAATATGCCACCCTTATACTTGTTGTTCGTTCTGCAAACAGATGAAGTACTAGAAGTTACATAGTGGAGTATTACACGTCCCGTCACAGAGCAAAATAATCACGAAAACACAAACCATCTACTAAGTGCTACCATTTTGAAACATTGATTGCCATAAAATTTCGGTCATTTACAGTACTTCATATTTGTCCTTGTGCTTTTCATATTGGAAATCATCGGAATTGTGCTGTACTTCGTTTACAAGAATACGGTAGGTGTTTAGATTTTTGTCATAGTTTTGGTTTTTTTTATTGCTAGCACTGAAGACCGAAATCAGAACTAAATGTGACTTGTATTAACAGAAGACACGATAAAAGTTTTCGGAGGAGAACATCCAAGAAATGCTAAGAGTGAAAGCTTTTGCGCGAGAAAAAAGCGGTAAAGCAGTAAACTGAGAAGTTTCGAAGTATTTACAGTACTAAGTCACTACTAGTTTTCACTTTTATATTTTACTCTATAATTTCTTATCACATTGTATTTTTGAAGATACGCGATCGTTTCACGGACCTTTGGCGCACTGAACTCGTAATGAAGTATCAAACATCACAAACAATCAGAGAGACGTTGGACAATATTCAAAGCCAGGTGGTGTATTTCTCCTCTTTAATGAGTTAAATGCAGATGAATTACTAAAACCTAGTTTAAGCTTATGATGCAGCTCGATCATAATATTGCTAGCAAGAGGGAGATACAATGATGATGACGAACTTGCCAAAGCTGATTACTTCATTAATTTTGTTTCGTTGGAAGCTATCGGATTTTTCTCACAATCTTAGTCCTGAATTCTTCCTGGACTCTGTTCGGCCAATTCTTCAAATTCCACAGCAGATTCTCATTCTATGAAGCAAAATTTCCAAGTATTCGTCTATATATCATCAAAATCCTCTCATCCGGACAGAGCGAACACCGACATTTTAACACAGCCTTACTCCAGAAAGCTAAACTGTTTTATAGCTGGGTTTCCTTGTTGGTAAAGCAGTTTAATCTGAAAATGCTATTTATAAGAAGAAGGCAATTAGTTTTGAGCCTCTCCCATAGTAGCAGCACATCATTTTTAGGAACGTGAATGACTGCTACTGTAAAGCATGAATGCTACTGTCTTCTGATTTCTGATCAAATTTATTTAAAAGAAAATGACAAACTGAGCAGGGATTTCAGTAGTCGATAAAAAAACTTCTTATAAAGCGAAATTGGTGATAAGGTACTTCTATTTGGTGAATTTATTCTTTAATAACCAACGACACAATTAGTGACAACATAACATTTTTGTTGACACTTCTAGTTCGTCTTTGACAAGACATTTAAAAAAGAAACTTTATTGATTGCCTTTCTACCAGCCAGTTTTTTCTACATTACCTGTGCATTCATTCACCAACGGGAACGGTCTGTGGAAAACCAGTCAGCATTGAACCCAGTTAAGCTGAAGCTGCAGTCGATATCACAATGTCTTGACTTGATCAATGCAGGTGAATGCCCGATTAGCGCAATCGTTGGTTCGAAGCTTAGTTGAGATTCTGGGTCACATCCCAGCATAGTTTTGGCCCGCAGCGTTGAAGTGAAAAGTTCTGAAAGAATTGTACTTTTCGAGACCAACTTTGTATTATTTTCTGCACAGGTCAATAATCTGCTGTTTTTTTTTTTTGATAAGCACACATGAGTCGTCTTCAACCATATGCGACGCTGAGCAGCGACCGGCTCTTTCTCAGTGGAAGGCACGTAAAAACGGCTCAGAAGAAGGCGATTGTGCCGAAACGTCAGCTACGATTATGTTGTATGTGTGTTATTGTATGGAAGTAAACGTATGCTGTTTAACAACCTCGCGATTGCTGAGGGAAAAAACGACGAATTCATAATCCAATGCCGAGGTTAATAGAAAGTTGATCCTGGGAGCTAGCACACATGAGGTTGTTACTTTACTCTTCATTCACAAAAAAAAAGCTGACGTTTCGGCGGATTTCGCCTTCTTCAGAGCCTGAAAAGATCAAGTTGACTGCAATGTAGTCAGCCAAACACTTTATAACCTATCTCATCAGAAGAACGCGGTACCTAATAAGTAGCTTCTTCACACTCACTGCTTCCTATGAGTCTTCCTCAGAATATTTCACGTGGAGAGGAACCGTACGATTCACGTGGACTAGCTATGAGCCCCTCTCACATTAAAATATCAGTCTGAGATAATCGGTGAGATCGTGCACGATAACGAGGCATTCCCCTCGCGGTTTGCTTTTGGATTCTTGGAATTTATCCAGAATGCTTCGAGAGTTCTCTGCGCTGATGTTCGGACTGAATTTTGCGCTGAAAATATCGCGAAGAACTCCAGAGCTCAAAACTCTAGAAATTTCAAGGTGACCCGTAGGGAAGAATGCTTCGTTATCAAGCGTGACCCAACGGAATATCTCGAACTGATATTTTAATGTGAGAGCGGGTAATAGCCTGTCCACGTGAGCTCTGCACGGTTGATGTCCACGTGGAACACTCTGAGAAAGACTCTAGAAAAGGATGATTACGCAAATAAGGTGTTTTATACTCAGTGCGATTTAAAATTAGGTGTCGTATTTTTCTACTGAGGTTGTGAAGTGCTTGGCAGACTATCTTTCCATTGCAGTCAACGCTATCTTTCCAAGCTCTTAAGAATGCGAAACCTGCCGATATGTCGGCTTTTTTATGAATGAAGGTTGGAGTAACAACATCATGTGTGGTTATTAAAAAGACAGCGAGTTATTAAAATATGGTATTCTACGAATAATAAAATAAAAGGATAAAGCTCTCGGCCTTGATCAATCCCTGAGGGTTGAGCCCTGCATTCGACTTCATTAAGCATCGTTTCAAGGTGATTGAATGCATATCTGGCCTTTATGACGACTCGCGGTGGTCTACCGATGTATCGAGCAAGTGTTGCTATCCTCCCAGATAAGTCTGCTACCAATTTGCCGACCCCGGAGGGATGGAAGGTTAGGTGGCCCATTGGCGCGGGGATCCGGTTCCACGTGTGTCTTGCAGGGTGCTCCGACCACTTTGAAATTCTACAAAAAGGAAATCTTTGCACATTTTTAATTTTATTCATGCTTTATTTTTTTTATATTCTGTCCTTTCTGTTTCTATTCGGCGATAAAAATATGAAAAGCGGCATTCACGGCAACCAGTACCATGTCATTAGAGATAATCGGAGATTCCAATTAAGCGCTGATTATGGAACCCTGCAGTCGCGAAGTCAAGTTATAATATAAAGAATGGAAGCCGAAGCTTTCCATGAGATTTTCTTTGGTATGGAATATTTTTTCTTTATTGTGAGGTTTAAAAATGGTAAACGTTTCTTAAATTCACTTCATTAACTGCAGCGGTGTGAAGAGAAGAGAGTAAGACAGATTTGGACTTATCCCGCGTTTACTACAAATTTAAAAGAAAGCGTAAAAATAAAGTAGTGTAATCTCATTCTTCTACGAAGAAATGTTTTTGCGTAACTGGACAAGAAATTGAAGGAACACTGTGATTTCAATGTTTGATGATTAGGTCGATATATAGCTCAGTATAAAAGAAGTGCTCGTTATGTTCAAGAAACAAACTTTTTTTTCTTTGAAATTGGTTACATAAAAAGGAAAAAATGCTTTAATTTCTTATTCCTTCATTTAATAACTCTTTCTTTCTGTGTGTGCTATTGATTCTTTCGCTCTGTGAAATAGTTGGGTTCGTAGCAGTAGTTAATTTTGAATAGGACGACGACGTCGTCGTGTTGAAGTCATGGTTACCTCATTAACGACGGTCACCGTCAAACGAATGCGTCGTTGACATTCAGGATTCTTTGACTTAAATTTGCATAAGTGCGAAGAGAAAAAATAACCACAGAAAGGAAGAAACAGTTGGTAAACTGGAATTTGAAGCGCTGCGCTTGAAGTGTAGGTATTAAAATCTATGAAGCGTTCAAAAATCCATGATGTATTTGTTTGAATCCTATCGTTTCACAATATATATAATATACAAATATATATATACAGCAGAAACGCTGAAAACTATAAATCTTTTTTTTTCGAGTGTAGCTCAGTGGTTAGAGGTGCCATGCAGTAAACATGTGGTCTTTGGCTCGATTTCGCGCTCAGGGCTCAACAAGCCTTTCATCCTTTCGGAGTCGCTATTTTGGTACTACTCTGGAATGATGGACTGATTTAGTACACCGGTAGACCACCACAAGTCATTATGCCGGCCAGATATCGTATTCAATCATCTTTTATGATACATGATAAACCCGGAGGTATGGCGCAGCTTTCAGGGATTGATCACCGTCAAGCGCTGTATCGTTTCTATTGATTATAAATGTCACATTGAAATTTGTGACATAGGCTTTGAGTGTTGTTTCAATTAAGGTTAACTGGAGAGTCGACCAATAAAAGTTAAAATGATGCCAAATCCAGATGAATTATCTTCTTTCTAGTTAGCTAGCTGAGAGACAAGAGAAACGAGGGACCAGCTTGGCGTGGTGGTGAAAGCGTTAATCCGCAGAAAGGGTAATAGCGCGTTCACCCCCCACCGCACAAACACCTGCTATCCGGAGTTTTGCAAATATCTCAGCACCATTGTGGTTGTATCTTCTTTCTTGTCGACTGTTAAATATTCCAGGGAATTAATGGAATAGCTTTTATCTCTTATGTAGCAACTTGTCTGTTGCGATTGCTATTATTGCTGGCAATTTAGTTACATTGTTGTGGTGCAACTGGATGCTCGGACTATGCAATTTTTGGCGGTTATCCGACCTCATGCCAATGTCTCACTAATCCAGCTCAGGTGAGATTGTTACTCGTGAAGTTTTTGACAAGCTTACTAATTCCTAATAACTGAACTTCACTTCAATCCTGGTTTTTAGCTTAGCTGCATCCATACTTCTAAACACCTAATACTAAATAAATATTTGTGATTCAGACCGGTTGCGCGACATATATCTGGCAAGCGCTAGAGAGCAATCTTGTCTACGCGATCATTGTCGCTGCTGTCATTCTTCTCGTTGAAGTACGTAAGCCTTATAATACTGTCTTCGTTCCATATTACATTCATTTTTCCCTCCATTACAGCAGTTAATGTGAAACTAGTTGGTATTTTAGCTCTGCGATGATCTTCTCATGCGTGCTGGTGAGCGCCGTTAAAGAGAAGAGGAATAGTTGAGGAAAAGTGGTGTGGAAAAAAATCAATATTGCGCTGCTGATGTTCACTGTTTTTCTACCTTAATTCGCATTTTTCATATCAGTTCGTTTTCGTATTTATTAAAAAACGCTTCTGTGGAATAAAGGAATTCACGGTAGGACCTCGGTTTCAGCATGTGCTCTGTAGCGTTTTTTTCCTCCCCTATTGTTGCTGAAATCAAGGCGTAGTCTCAAATACCAACATACACGTTTCACGCTTCAAAACATATTTCAACTACATTTGCAATTAAAACTCGTTTTTATGTGAGCTAATGAAAGGTGCGTCATTCATACACCTCTCGCTACTGTTGAATTCATTTGGAATCTGAAAATTACAAATATCAATCTATCAGAAATCCACGAAATAGAAATGTGGTAGGATACGGTTTCCTTTGGTACCAACGAATACCGATAATGTAGTTTCTTTCTCGGTGAATAGAACACCTAAATTATCGATGTTATGTCCATGTTTTATCAATGCATGTAAATAAAGTTGACTACTGATATTGATACTCTGACTTCTCGTCTTCACAAAGCATCGTTCAGATTCACGAGCACAATTCTTCACTTACTGATAGTTTCTAGATATTTCTAGCTTTCTACATATGCAAAATTTCTCCTTTCCCAGTGGTGGTAAAACACGGCTGTTGCAGCTATGTTCCTGTTTTCTCACCATATCCAGTGGTCTATTGTCTTAGCTTGGAAGGAGTTTTTTCGCGTTGTTTTATCCCGACACCTCTTCTAATTAATCTAATTAACATATCTGGATGAGACATTAAAGCTACTAAACAGGTTTCATTCCAGCTAACCTTCTAAGGATGGGAAATCTAAGCTGTGAGTTAGAGGTTAACACACAAATACAACTCACTGCTACAGTAACTGCGGTAAACAACTAAAATGAAAATATATAGGCGATATTAAGATGACTTTTAATTCCATGCTTTTCAGCATTATGAGCGAAGTGATTTCTCAACTCACATCTATGCTTGATAAAGAGGTACTTATAACTAAAAAGTAAAAACATTCAGAATAAAGATGGTCTGTTCTTTAACCCTTTGGCGAGATTTCAGCAGTCGACTCAGAAAAAAGAAAGAAAACTAAGAGGATATGGTTTTATTTCGTGAGGTAAAAAATTTTTTAGGACATACTTCCCATCAAGAATACAAACCATTCTACCTTTCTAGAATGCGTTGATATGAAATGAAATGAAGGTACAAGACTAGAACTGAGACAAAACTGATAGCTTAAACAGTGCAACAATGCAAAACAAAGAAAAGAAAAAACGAACACCAGAAAATCAGCATTTAGATTCCCATACTACGATGAAAAAACTCTCGGAAAAAAGGATATCATTGAATGTAATCCATGGAAAACTGATGTGCGAGATCATGGGGAAGACTACTACTCAACTATATTGAACTCAACATAAGAAAACAGTAGTGGATTCTTGATTGTTGTTACGAAGAGTTCAAAAATTCTGAACTGTGCAAGCCATTATTTGAATAAGCATGGTAGTTGTGCTTTGAGATAAGTTGATATCCGGAAACGACAGGTGTAAAAACTAAAACAATGCCCAACAAGCCAGTACTTCAAAAATTAATGACATCAACTTCCGCTCAAACACATTGGTTTTGTTCTCTATATGGAAAAATTGTGAAAAACTATTGAAAGGAAAGGAAAAACGGATAGCAAAATCTACGTGCAAACAAGTCCGACAATGGACATTCTCGAATCTTCTCATTCTTTTACAATCTATTGAATTTTACAATCACTTTCGTCAATAAGCTTGTCATTGGTGGAGGTTTTTTCACCGTACCCACGCATCTTCAGTGATAGGCGTTTCGTAGACCTGAAGATTACCGAAATAAATTAAATACTCGTAGGAAAATTATGAGAACATGTGTGGTCATGCATTATTACTGCAGTGTTATTACATTGTTTATTATTATTGTATTAAGGAGAGGGTGTAGCACAGTGGTCGGACGTCCCCTGCGATACACATGGGATCGATCCTCGCACCCCAAGCTCACCAAGCGTTTCATCTCTACGAGGTCAGCAAATTGGTACCAGACATGTCTGGGGAGATGGCTGCACTGGATCGATAGATTGGTAGGCCACCGCGAGTCATTGTAAAGACCAGATATGCATTCGGTTACCTCCAACGATGCTTAATGAAGTCGAATGCATAGCGCACCGTTCAGGGGATTGATCAACGCTGAGAGCTTTATCTTTTATCCTTTTTATTATTTATGTAGAAGCAAATTGAAAATATGTCAACCACAGTCAAAGGCTGCTTAACATGATGTCTATATAGGTTGTTTTATTTAGTCATTACAAAAAATCTCATATACCTGATTAAACTGGCACTGCGACTGAGCTTATGATCTTCATCCGAAAGTCTCCTTTCAAGCTGATCTTTTTCTTTGTCATATTTCGAAGGTTTTTATCTTCAATAAAAAATTGCTATTTACTAAAAATTCACGTGCGATGATGGAAAATCATCGAATAGGAAAAGCGAAGAAACATACTCGCAAAGATCGATTCCTTTTAAGGCTGCCAAAAATCGGTTTTGGGTATCGCAAGAGATGGACATGTCTGTTGCTTATCCATGACAGGAATCTTGCCATTGTTCTCTAACTTAAGTTATTATTATTATTTAGGTTTTCTTATAACATAAAGGCATAGAGTCATATACCCTAGTTTACCTTCAATTTAAGGTTTGCACTGAAAAGAGATATTTATGATGGAAAGCACCATATTTAAAATGCCGTTGCATTGTTTCTATGCAAGTTTTATTGTTCTTGTAAAGTTTTATTTTTTATTGTTCAGAAATTTTGCCAAATCTCCCAGCTATTGTTGGACAAATTGGCCAGAAATACTTTGGTGATGATTTTAAGACCTTTATTGTTATGTCTGAAGGTTGAGAAGCTTAAAGCTAGAAACCCAACTGCTAAAGTACTGGCATCAATATGAGGCCATTTATTTAGAAATAATTCTGCAGTGCCTTTAATTTTACTTGAAATTTATCATACTAATTGATCTATGGGAGAAAAATTTTCTCTGGCTATCAGGAAAAAACCTGTTTCAAAGCGGAAACAGACCAACACCAAAACAGGTTAGCGCTTGTGTCGGCCTTGGTAAAATATCATTTTCTTCTTTCGTGGTTGCCATCTTCTAAAGCAGTCGTTTTCACGTTTGATGTTGTATCCAGATGCTTTATTTGGAGCATAATTTGGTTCAAGCTGTGAGTACTGCTCCTCGTTGACGTGAGCCACAAACGTTTCTCCACATCTTGTAGATGATGGAGCTGGAAGGCGTTTGTATGGTCAGCGAGTTCCACTCCATTGTTCTTCATGGCTCTACTCATGAGTGAGTCATCTGCGTCTCAACCACGTAGTATATTAGATAGTGTTTCATCGATAAGCTAATACGAAAAGTTGTTAGGAAACATGTAGTCGGCTAACGTTCCGACGTCTTCCTCAGAGCCGATGATCCGAGTAGATGGTCCACTACTCTCGATATGGTGTCATCGTCATCGTATCGAGTCGAATCGTCTTTAGTGGAGCACCGCTTGAAGAGGGAACCTCACTCGCAGCGTTCCTCTGTACAGGACAATTGTTGTTGATAATGACTATTCGTTGATAATAATTAGCTTTTCAATTGACAATCCATCCTGCAGCACTAGATATTAGATAAGCCTGCACGTAGAGAATTAGTACTATTGTAGACTGACTTTCACTTAATCTCCGTATAAATCATCAATAGTACATCGACTCGTATGATCGGCTATGGGTAAGACGAAGACTTCGAAACGTTGGGCGAATAAGTATTTACTAACAACCTCGTGTTAGCCTATCAATGAAATAAGGTGCATTGGTCATTCATACCGAGATTAAATGAAGGTCAGTTTACAACAATATTAGTCTTCGTTTCAAAGACGAGGTAGTTCTGGAAGGTTGGAAGTTCGTAGTGCAGTTTGATATTCTGTGTGCCGCTCACAATTTGGGATAAATTGGTCCCATCTACAAATGAACCTCTAGAGGATGCCAACCTAAAACACTCGTCTGTTTAGTAACAGAGCGCTGATGGGACCACTGAATCACGAAGTTGAGCGGGAAGTACTGCGATCGTCAGTTAATTGGTAACTTTTCTGAATGGCCCCGAGCTCACCATACGTTGCTGTAGTTCTAATGCACGGTTCGCGCGTCATACCTTCTTCACATTTACTAAAATTCGTAGGCAAGGACATGTTTTGTCAAAGAACTCGAATAATCTCTGAACACCACGGGTTTTCCTTGAACTGGACTTGAATTTAAGTGATAGGCAATCATGTTCGTATTCCTTTTAGGCTGAGCTTATTAGGCATCGTTCTTGCTTTCAAATAATCCTCGAAAAGATGGCTACATCATGAGCAACACGAATTAGCTCGAGGTAAAAAGCTTTGTCAAACGAATGCCGACATGTCGGAACTGTTATCTTTAAGGTGATGGTAAGAGAACAATGGAAAAAGCCGCATTTTCCGCAATTTGTGACAGCTTGTTACATCATTGTCGGGCGATGGATCAAGTAGCCCCAGGATCTTCTGAAGTCATAGCAATCTCTGCAGACGTGGGAAAACATGCCGTAGTAATTGAATCAAACACCTTTCTAATCCAAGAGGTCTCACGAGTGCGTGCGGTAGAGACCTGGAAACGCTACAGAGTTTCCTGAGATTCGAGAGAAATCTCTATGCGACCACTATTCGACATGCCACGTGTGCATTGCACGGCACGTCAAAGCGCAGAATTTTCAAAGCCTTTTCAATGCGAACCCTTTAACCTTTTAGAGTAAAGATTCGAGAAGTGGCCTTCTTTGAAGAACAGGTGGTGTGGGGAGGGACGGCTTAAAACAGGGATTTCCCACTGTCTTTCCTAAGGAGTTCTTAGCGAAATATTATATTCTCAGAGGTCTCAAGGGAATTTTTTTCAGACATTTTCTTTACCGATTTGTTTATAACAGTTTATTCTTTTCGTCCTATTACAAGTTATCCGGGAGGGATATTCTACAGCTGGTATTTGTTGTAATCCGTATTTAGCCTTTTTCACTTTGATCCAGCATTAGTTCTCTTGCTTCACTTTCTGTATAGCGATGATGGACATATGACTATCATCATAGATTGATAGAAAATACCTTTTTGTCCAGTATTTCCGTGATGCAATGTTGACGTTGTCCAGGTATCATCACTGGTCAATGGCGACGTATTGAGTATACTTGTTAATTGACGAGAAATTCATGGTGGCGATCTGATCATTTCCGATTTGCCAGTGATTTAGGCGAACGACTCTATTCAAACCACTCTCGGCGTGCAAATTTACCCACTTTGTAAGTGAAATGAACAATTTGAGAAGGTTCGACCCAACATTGAGGAAGGTGGGAAGGGGACACCATGTTTGTAAAAATATGATCGTTCCCTAAATAAGCCACGCTTTTGTGTGATTTCCAATGCCCTGCGTTGTTATTCCTTGTTGAAAAAATAATTTCCCTATCCCGATGGACAGATGATGTGCGGCCTTGACGGGAACTCTGCAGAATGGTTCCATGATTGTTCTTGTTTCCCGCTCCAAATTCTAGAAGTCTAATTCTTTGAGAACAAGTATACGGTTGGAGTTCTGTTACAGATTACTTCCTTCCACTTATAAAAGCGTTCACCTAAGTACCTCTAATGAGTTGCGAAATTTATTAACCAGCAGTTGTTGACGTTGGGTTTCTTTTGTAGTGAAAGCTGAAGATGGGAAGTGACCTGCGTGTTGATAGGATCTCATGTGAGTAAAAGATCTTTAACACATATATAATGCTGAGATATTTGCAAAACTCCGGACCGCAGGTGTCTGCGGTGAGGAGCGAACGCTCTATTAAAATTAAAATTGAACGCTATTATAATTATAGCCTCAGCTTAACTAGGTTCAGTGATGATTTAGGCTTCCCAGACCAATCCGGTTGACGGGTGATTGCTGGTGGCAGTGATCGATAGAAATAGCTGAGAGACAGGGGAAACGAAAGACCCGCATGGTGTGGTGGTGAGCGCGTTACTCCCCGGAAAAGACAACAGCGCGTTCGTTCCCTCACCGCAGACATCTGCGGTCCGGAGTTTTTGCAAATATCTCAGCATCATCTTAGTTGTCTTTCACATGATACCCTGCCGTTAAAAATTATACTTGGCAGTAAATAAAAAAAAGGTTAGGATTGTGATTTCAAACTTCAGCCCCAGTTCAACTAGGTTCGTTGCCGATTTGGGTTCCTTAAAACAATTGATCGATAGAACTAGCTGAGAGACAGGTAAAACGAAGGACCCCCATGGTGTGGTGGTGACCGCGTTACTCCCCGGAAAAAGACAACAGCGCGTTCGTTCCTCACCGCAGACACCTGCGGTTCGGAGTTTTGCAAATATCTCAGCATTACAGAAGCCATATTTCGCAACATACTCTGCCATTAAAAAAAATAGGCAGTAAATAAAAAAGGCTCAGGATCTTTAACACATTTATCTCAGCTGTCGAAGCTTGAACTCAGCTGTCGCTTTTTTGTCAAAAAACTTTGTTAGTTACCTAGCCCTTCTTCAGCTTTTTTAAAGCTCTTTTTCAGAAAATACGACTTTAAATTAGCGCTATTCTTTTGCGAAATTAAACCGAGAGCGATTTTGAGTGTTAAAGGTCTTATAGAGATTATTGAGTGAGGTTAAAAAACCTTACAACAAACCCTAGGATGATGTCGAATTCCTTCTCTACTGGTTGAACGTGCCCTTGCAGATTTTACACGTAGGAGAGGTGAAGCTGCAACCCATTCCCGATCTTTGCTCGTTCTCAGTTCATCAGTGTCCTCTAGCGATCTTCTACTATCCCTTAAATGGTCCAACAATCCAGTAATAAGTTAAGGCACAATTTTCTGATCTTGTTCAGTTGACATTATCGGGAGCATTTGTGGAAAATAACGAGAAATTTTTGCATATGGAAAAAATGCAACTCTGTTTGTTCAATGGTGGATTTGTAAAAAATACATGCCAATATAATGAATTTTCTATTTTCCTTCCTCACGGACTTCAGACCTCACTGTTTTTATTCGCTAGTGATCAAAGTGTCTTCCAATCTTACATTATTGTGGGGAAAACCACTGAGCTCAAGAGTGTTCGGAAAATCTCAGTCACTCGCAGATTGGTTTTGGCCGAAACCTCCAGGTAGCGAACGTCACCACTTAATCTACTCGTGAATGCTTTCGCAGTATCTTCGAAGATCTGAAAATAGGCCAGATGGGCTGATAGAGCAAGATAACGTGATTACGCTGGTCTAACGACTGTGTTTGTCACTCTACTGACCTTTTTGCTTGGCAGGTCACATTTGTTCCCCCACGACAACAACGGGAAGTGTGGCTAAGTCTGGACGTCGTGCACAAATTTCTTGCCATATATCCGACATCTGAAAGAAACCATCACTTGTATTATTTTTTGTTGTATAACTAACCATATCCGTTAACTCAAACGCTCGCATCGATTTACTGTCCATGTCGTCATCCGCTCACTCAGACACTTGATACTTGATACTTGAATGGCCCATCTTCACTGGTTGTGCGGACCCCGGCATAGTTTCCATTTTTCGGAGATTTGCTGGTTAAAGCATTGTGGTTCTTCGGAATTCCGAGGTTAGCCTGGCCGAAGCCCACCCCAGGTCTTCACCACCACATGCAGTCGCAGCTCTTGTGATCAGAGGAAGATTTGCCACTATGCGATTTTGATACCAGGACCTGGTAGATCCTGGTACTGATTCACATTTAGCTGGGCTTCCTGATGCAAACACCGGACAAGTTCTCAGCTTGGGAGACCTCTATGGGATGAATCCCTCCACTGTCCATCGCAGTCCGACTCCCCAGGAACACCTCTCAGCCACGATGAGCCGGTAAACCGTTGGAAGGCCCGGTCACTCAGAAATAGTCGGAGACTTACGAGATGACGTGACTAACGAAAAAAATCAAAAATAATGCTATGCAGTGCATTCAAGTTCAAAGTGTTTTTTCCCACTATGTCAGCAAATTCGTTTCAGTTTACAGCTGTTTAATATATTGTTAATAATATCATTACCGCATTACCTCCTTAAAACTGGGAACATCATCAACAGCGAAGACAAGTAGAAAGGCACTGGCTGACGCTATGGATACTTTGCGCATATCCGGAAAATTGAAGTTGGTATCCAGAATGTCGAGAAGCAAAGGAACACCCTGAATTTGCAAATATAAATAACAAAGATGCGACGTTTCCGACCATTTATTAGTTCTATTTTTTTAGAACTGTTCTTGCAGAAAAAAATATACTAAGGGGACCCTAATTACAAAAACGGTCAGTTTACTAAATTTCCAGTTGTTTCCAGTCACTATTGTTCCACAAGGGGGCCGGTTGGGGCAGTGGCAGTGATGGCGTTCGTCACGAACACGATGCTGGTGCGAGCCTGCGCAGAACACGCCAAATCTCCTTCGGGGTCGGCAAATTGGTGCAAGATTTTTCTGGGACTGTTTCGGTTACTGAAATCCTCGTGAAAGCACTCTAACACGGCTATGTCAGGGACTCAAGGGAAAGTAGATTAAACCGGTATTCAAAGACATTCGTGTAGCAGTGGTAAAATTCCTCAAGCAGTTGCAGAATTCACATGCGGAAAAGCTCGGAAATCGTTGGACATGATGGCTGCGAGGAAACGAATCGAATTCAAGGGAACGCTGGGATCCCTGCAGTTGATGTTAAAAAGTGTCATGTAGAATAAAAAGTAAATAAATTATACGTTGAATTACAGAGCGTTGTTTTAGTTGTTAACAAAGACTGAAATAAAGTAGAAGCAATTCTTGGAAATAACAGTGGGTATAAGACCGCTCTGTTATTTCACACTAATAGTATTCACACTATATGTCGCTAAAGGTTTCTCTTGATAAATGGTTACTTGGATGACCCATCTTCACAAGAAGTTCGAACTCTTGAACATCGTCCATTCGTGTCTTCCTCGCTGCAGTAGCCGCCCACGGTGGTAGTCCAATTCAAACCTAATGACGTCCGTGAGATACTTTTTCGTAACCCATGAGTCATCTCCATCTGCCAATATTTAACCAAAGTCACGAATCTTGCGAAACCCATCGCACGGTATTCGTCGAGAAAGACACTTGCATTCTCTTGGAGTCCGATCCACTCTTTTTTCGTCCATCTGTCATCTGTTATTCTTATTGAAGGACCGACCCATCAAGTTTCGGTATTTATGTGTATTCTCCTGGATCCCGAAGATGGGATAAGTTGCGAAGATCTGAACTCCACACTCCGACTAAGACGTTGTAAGTGCCAGGTAAATTATAAAACACATCCTCGCTGTGATTTCGAGCACAACCTCAGCTTAAGTGGATTTAATACCAACTTGTGCTCCCCAGATCAATCTGTTGACGGTTGGTTGCTGAGAACACCGTTATGGTAAAAACAGTGGCTGAGAGAAAGAACGAGGGCCTCAGTTGTGCAGTGCGCAACACGTGAACCGTCGGAAAAGGTAATCGCTGTTCGATCAGACCTACAATCCAGGTTTTGGAAATATCTCAGCAACTCTGTGGTTGTATTTCACACAATACCCTTTTGTGATTAAAACCGGGCAGCAGATAAAAGTTACACATTGTAAAACACATTGCATATGAGCTTTATGACTCGCAGCACAATTCATGACGCGGTTTAACATTAGTCTACGTACCTGCTTTATAACAAAGCGCTAGGAGGAATGTTTAGTCGAAAAGGTTAGTGCGGGCTTTTGAGTTTAATAGTTGATCGGTGGCATATTTGAGTGGCCCGGATGTTGCTATGCTGCTCTCCTTCATCTGTCTAATACGTCTTCCATGTTGTTCTTCGTGTTCAAGGGCGTCCAAGGGCTATTCATTTTCGCACCATACATGGTCATGGCAAACTTTCATGTCCATCGTGATCTTATTTCAAATCGAGAAGCGTGTGTAGCGCAGTGATAACAGGCATCCTGAAACACACATAGGATCGATCCCGCTCTCCAGGCTTGCCATGCCTTCCATCCGCCCGTGGTCGGAAAATTGGTATCAGACTTGTCTTGGAGGATAGCAGCAGTGAATCGATACACTGTCAGATAACCAGAGTCATTGTACAGGCCAGATATGTTTTCAATCACCTCTAACGATATTAATGAAGTCGAATGCATGACGCATCCCTCAGCGGTTGGTCAACGTCGAAAGCTTTAAAAGCTTTATACTTCACCTTCCTTTATCGAAAATCAATTGCTATCGCAGGGAAATGATGTTGACGAGAGCCCAACAAGACGGTTTAATTTACCATTTTGGTTTCCTATTCGAGGTTTTTGCGATCCTGCATTCAATCTCACTGGCCTTCCTTAATCTGATAATGAAATGTCAACAAAAAATTTATACAAGGACTTTCCATTGCGAATTACTACCTCTCTGCATAGAGCAAGTTTTTTGAGTAGCCATTGATGATGCTGAACTTCTTCTGATGTGAAGGTTGACGACAGAACATGCTCAAGCGAAGTGGCTGGATTTTATACCAGACAAAGCGTTATTTAATAGATACGCGTACAACAAAGCCTACGCCACTGGCATGTAGTGAGGGAATTTTTTCCTGACGATTGACAAGAGTTCCACCAAACACTTGGCTCATGTCGGTCGTCATGGTTTTTGCATCTTGTTGGACAATCAGATGAAAATTGATGCAACCGGCGACACAAAGCAATAAGGGGAAAGCGGTATCCAAGGGTAATATCTTGGTTGTAGATGCAGAGCAAGAAACAATCTCTATAGCGCGTCGGGTGCGTGTTCGTTGGCTCCAATTCCACTGACGAGCTTTGCAACCCCCGATTTGACTACCTCTCATTGCTTGACTAGCATCCCAACGTCGTAGACGGAAGATAATTTATTGTTGAGCTATTCTGTTGCAGGGTAGTGGGCGGCGCAGCGGTTAGTGACGTAGTGCATCAGGTAGCATGATGATGGTTCGAACCTCTGCGCAGCACTCTCCCTCAATCCACGTGGAACCCTTTAGTTTAATTATTTCCATGATTGCGAAAAGAATCGACTCGACCAACATTCTACGACATTCACAGAGAAGAAAAGCCTTTAAGCAGCAGCCGAAACAACACGCGAAATGTTCGAAGGCCTTCGTGGACGATATATTCGATGGGAACGAATAGAATGCAAGAAGTGTTGGGAACCGCACAGTTGATGTGATGTGAGGTCATGTTAAACTAAATAAAAAATACTGCTGCAATGATGCTGAGATATTTGCACAACTCCGGACCGCTGGTGTTTGGACTAGTGTGGTGTGATGGTGAGCATGTTAGCCTCCGGAAAGGGTAACAGCGTGTTCGGTCCCCACCGCAGGCACCAGCTGTCCGGAGTTTTGCAAATATTCTCAGCATGGTAATTGTTGTATTTCATATAATGCTTTGCCGTTTAAAAGATTAGGCAGTGAATAAAAAGTGACGACATTGCGATAAATAAAAAATATTTTATCACAATTGGCATGTTAGTTGACTTTTCCTTGGGTTACAAGCCAGTCTCTGGTATTTGTGGATCAGGGCAGGACTTGCCGCCATGGGATTGGTTTGTTACCATACGGAGGTAAATCCTGGCATTGATTTACTCCTAGCTGGGCGACAGGATGAAAACGGCGAACTCGTTTTCAATTTGGTGGGGAGAGACCTTTCGATCTACATCGTAGTGCCACAACCAGAAGCGTTCGCCAGCAATAATGAGGCGCCAAACCATTTTTAGAGGGATGGGAGCAGGTTAAAATCTAAAGGATTTCTTGGTATGAGATAGCTTTTCTTTCATCTAATAATATTAGCTTGAAAAAAAAACAAAAACTCTTCTTTCTGAGCAGGTCATTGCTAACAGCGCTAGAAAATGTCTTTATTTCCCTTCAGGGATTCTAATAAGGTGGTAATTGATTTTATTTTAACAGAAGTTGTCAATACCATACTATTGATTACGAGTAGTAGGATGCCAGCATGAAGATATTACTCATTACGCGTAATGCAGAGCTTTGATGGGCATTTCTATGACCGTGACTAAAAAGTATTTCAGGTCCCTATTAGATTTCAGTACTTTGCTAAAGAGTGGAGCAGAAATTATGCCATATCTTTGCTCTGAAAAAGCAATAAATGATAATGACGAGAAGCGAACAAGCAAACTGCTAGCATCTGAGGATTAACTGATAACCTAATAAACTTTCCAAAGTGCGTAAAATTTCATCACATGGTTTCAAATGAGGATTTTATGCGTAAAACTAGTGTTCTCTTGCTATACAAAAAACCGAAGGAAATAAAAAAACCTTTATACGAAATTGCCGAGAGTGAAGATCCTCGATAGTCTCTTTGTACTTTTCCGAGAATTCATTGTAGAGATATCGCCGTATAAGATTCGTTTTACCAACTTTCGCGGAACCGAGTACCACCAAACGATGTCGTTCATTGCCCATTCGTGAAAATTGAGCTGATCTGATGGAGTTTTTTCTTTTCTTCTTTAGTTTTCACAGTTAGAAACGATCATCGCGGAAAACGAAGAAAAGTGAAAAGGATAGAACTAAAGAATAGTGGTAAATTATTTAATGTGAGTATGAATACTTCATTACAAGATCGATATTAAACGATAGAGTTCGGAAAGAGACGAGGCAGTTAAAAAGAGGAAAAAGAGATCGTAAAATGATGGGCTAATAAAAAAAACTCTCTTATAGCACGTCAATTAAAAACTCGGTACCCGCTTTCCTAGATTTTTCATCGATTTTTTTCGAGGAAATTTCACAGATTTTAAATAAAACAAGGTAAACAAAGTTCTGAGAGGATTAAGTCAAAACATTTTTTTCCCAAAAATTTAAGTGGTTCAAGGTGCGGGCAAAAAAACATTACGACGCTATACGGTAGATGAGGAGAACACCTGAGTAAATCATATTCACTGGAGTTTCAAAGGAAGTTGGGGAAGTGAACATATGCGCAAAATGGTAACAGATAGACGGTTATTTAGAAAAGCAAACAGTTTTTCTTTTATTTAAAAACAATCAGCGACTGTGACACAGGAAATCATAATAGTTAAGCTGAGAGAAGTAATCTGATGCCAGCTGGAAAGCATGGAATAGTTTAGAAAGCTACTTCAAAAGAATAAAGATACTGAATCGTTTTAAAAAATATGAGGAAGAATTACATGGTAGAGCTTGAAGTGTACAAAGCAGTGGACAGGAATGACCACCGACACTCGAAGCCGGAATCACTCGACATTAAACGAAACGACAGATGAATTTCTTCACTACCGCTAGCAATGTTCCCCCTCCTAAGTAACCATTCACAGTCCTTCATAACATTTCAATTCGAGCAAGCATTTTTTCTGTAAAATATCTCCTTCCGGAAAATTTTCGTGGATGATGTTAACTGATGTATTTAAATCGTACCATGTTATTCAATAATGTCACAGTAATTAAAAGGTCCTTGGAATAAACAGTTAAGCAAATTAGCTGTTAAAACTATGGAAAAGTAATCGTATTGTATGAATAGCGTATAGTAAGACATGTGAAGAGTTTCACCAAGGCTAAGTCGCCGAAACGCCGGCAATGGAATCACATCAGCAATACTTGATACCAACTTTGCGTCAGCTCAACAACGGCGGTTTGTAAGATTTACATAAATCTTGTAGTACGACAATACTCGGCCAAGCAAGGATTTCATTCTACTAGGATCGGTACATTAGTAGCGGACTTGTTTAGGAAAAAACCCCTCACTGATAGGAAACGTCCGACGTTTAGCTATGCGTAAAGACTTGAGAACGCTCTCCCCGGGATTTCAGGTAGCACAAGGTCGGTCAGCATTGCACGAAGGATTCACGAATGAGCTGAAATGCTTGAGCAGCAACCGATTCCATATGCAACGTGCGAGGGGGCTTCATCGATGATGGAGGGAAGAAAGTGAAACGAACGGAGAAAGTTCTGCTATCCACACTACATAAGGTGAGGATCTCATCAGTAGGGACACTTCATAAGCATGGATTAATGGAAACCAAATATGTCAGTGTTAGTGAAACTGATCACTGCATTGATGGAGTGAAGGGAGACTCGTAACGAAAACGATATTTGTCTTCAGTACAAAGTAGAAAAAAATTCGACTTTTGGATTTCTCGGACATTTCTATGATACTCTCTTCAATTCCTTTTTCTAACTACCATATGATGGGCTGTTATCAGAAAAAAGTTAAGCGATAGCATCTCAAAATATTTGATAGGGGATATCTAGAAAGTTAGGCCCTCCACTAAGAAAAGCTCTAAAATCGAAATTTAAAGTAGCGTAGCTTTCCAAATGAAATCCCTCTCACATAAGACAAAGGTTTCAAGACGATTTTTTTTATGAAAATTTCAGATGCTACTGTTGTTAACTGATTGACTTCATCCTTCTTCTACACATGTTTTAAGCATAAAACTCAATACAACACGAAATAAATCACGACAAATCGATATTTATACAACCGAAAATTTGACTCGATGTTAAAAATGTTCGTCCACTGAGTTATTCACGCTAACTGTAATCTTTGATTTTGATGAAATCGTCCTGAACTTCGAAACTGTTTGAGTTCTCTGAAGATCTGTTTTCAATTTTGTCTGGATATTAAGATTTTCAACTCATTTAAAATTTAGCTTCATTCGATGCTAGTGATCTTTGGTTTGGAGGGTATACTCCACTACAAGGGGTTTCTTTATTAATCAAGACTTTCTTTTTTTTCGAAAACCGTTTGCGTACGGTCGCAAATATCCATACTTTATTGGACTATTAGTTGAGAAAGTGTAATACGGGAAAAAATATGGATTTTAGCAATTAGAGTTTTTATATATGTAAATTGATAACTGAGACAGAACGATTTAAGCTTCAAACTAGGACATTCGAGCTTAAAGTGAATCCTATTTTTTATTATATATGACCCATCTTTCACATTTAGTGTGCGGATCCCAGCACTTTCCGCATTCTATTCGTTCCCTCGCATCCATCATTCACGAAGGTCTTCCAAATCGGCGATCTCTGAAGCCCTCAGATAGCTAGGCTGGAGCGTTCCCACTTAGATTGCAAAAGAGCGAAATTTTCGCAGACAAGTTCGACACCAATTTCCAGATGTCGGAGGGAAGGAAGGTTTGATGAGTTCATAGCTGGCTCGAACCAGCACCGTGCTCGTGATGCCCAGTGAGCCTTATTGACTGAAATAAAAACCACTGCAATCTACACATATTTGCCGATAGGATGTAGATCATCAGATTCCATTAGGATGGAATTTTTGTGCTACGTTAGTAAGAAACAGCATATTTGTCGGTTTTTTATCTCTATCCTCCCAACTGTTTACCCACTCATCGTGGCTGGAAGGTGTTCCTGAGTGTCGGACTGCGATGTACAACGGGGGATTCATCCCACCCTGACAGGGTCTTCCAAGCTGAGAACAAGTGCTAGGTTTCCATCAGGAAGCCTAGCTAAGAGTAAACCAATACCAGGATCCACTACCGTCCCGCGGTGTTAAGGTCGCATGGTGGCCAACCTTTGGTCCACAAGGGCTGCAACTGAATGTGGTGGTGAAGACCTGGGGGCAGACATTGGTCAGGCTGACCTCGGGATTCCAGGGAACCACAATGGCTTAACCAGCAAATCTCCGAAAGATGGAGGTTGTGCTGGGAATCGTGTAATGAGGACGGGCCATTGAATTATCAAGAAATATATTCATTACCGAAATTCTTAAAGCAGCTGACAGCACAGTGGTCGTGATGACGGGCATCACTACCATCACGGTAGTGATGCCCGTCATCACGACCACTGTGCTGGTCTGATTCCTTTTTTGGTCCACCAAACCTCTTATTCCTGCGGGGTCGGAAAACTGGTGCCCTGACATTTCCGAAAAATCACTCTGCAATCCAATTGAGACCGCTCAAGCCGACTATCTCAGGGCTCCAGAGGGAATCGACCCGGGCAGCATTTTACGACATTCAAGATAAAATGAAAATTCTCAATCAGCAGCCGAAGCCAAACATAAAAGTTGGAAGGCCTTCGTGGATGATGCGTGCGAGGCAGCGAATCGAATGTGAGAAGTGCTGTGATCCACACAGCAGACGTAAAGACGGGTGGTGTAAAAAAACGTAAAAAAATAAAAAAACATATTTGTTCTTAAAACAGATGCAGCAAAGCCTTCCTTAAAAGACTATTATGCTTCCAATTCCTGAAATCCAAAAAAATTATGAGCAGTGGTCGAAAGAAGCATTTTAGGAGTGCTAAAACGAAGGAAATGATGAAAATATGTCTATATTACAGTAACCGAAGAGATCCTGACCAAATTTCTTCAGTTCATATTATTGAAAATATTACAGCAGTTACTCATTTCCTCTACTATTTTTTAGAATACTCGATTTCATTTCTTAAACCACAAAATTTAAGTGCAGAGCAACATTTCAGTACAGCTATATTCAGTCGGTAGCCTTTCCATGTTAAATAATGTAACAAAGTTGTTTTAAATTGACGGAAAATTGTTCAAATCCAGAAGACACTTCCTGTAAACCACTCATGAATGACATTCGGAAATGGTACCTATAATTTATGATTCTTCCACTATTTCTTACGTCTAGCTTAGCTGATGATTTTAACTTTTGATGCTTTTTCTTAAAAGCATTATCCTGAACGCACTAGAATGTCAGGTGATTCCGACGGCATTAGTCCTTCATTTGTTTCATCGACTAATCGAAGAATTCGCTGCCCTCACAGAAATCGCTATCGTTCCAGAGAATCAGAGCCGCAACGTAGAAAACTTCCCAGCGATCGTCTAAAAACTGGCGACTGTCCGTGACGATGACCCGCGAACGGTTTAGCATGACTACCTAAAGATTCAAAAGAAGAAACCGCTCGATTAGCATTCAAATTGTCAGAATTCGAAAAGATGACGTGTCTTCAGGTGATGACCGAACTCAAACACCGGATTCATCTACCTTAAAGTATGGCTCTTCAAGACTTAAGAATTGTGTGGAACGATCACTGGCGTCTAGAGAAGGCGGACCATGGAGGCATCTTCACAATGATCTATCTATTCACAGAAGCTTGAAGAATACCACTGAGAAAATATTGAAAGCAGCTTTAAAGACATAGGAAAGACTACAGAAGAACGTAATAATATGAAAAGCATTTGGAAGCGAATAATTCTTAAGAGCTCGTTTGTTAGAGAAATTGAATTTCCGTGACACAATACACCTGCCAAAGTGACAAAGATTTGATTTGAATGAAAACATTCTTATGAAGAAAGAAAAAAAACGCTCGCGTATAGAACGCTTTCGGACTTTGCATAACATGGCTTGAAATATTCACATAACTTAAGTCTGCTTCAGCAAATGTTCAGTGATTCCTTTTTTCGGTGTTTTAAAATTTCATTGGATTGTTTTTTTTTGTTATCTTGACAAACCAGCATGTTTTTCTCACACATTTTTTGTTTAGCAGATGCCATCACTTTTTCCCCAGTTTTATCTCTAATGCTATTTATATGAGAAATGTCTATTCTTTTTCCATCTCTTTACTTTACTGGTGTTATCCTTATAGTCGCTACTATTGTTGTCGGGCTAACCAAGGCAATCATCATTACGGGGTTTAGTGATTGGCACCAAAACGCCAGCGATCCACAAAAGCTGGTGGCTGCCTGTGGTGGAGATCTGGAAAGTCTTGGCAGAGTTATTCTTGGAATCTAAGGGATGTTGGCTTGACCGGAATGGAGGGCCACGTATGAAGAAATCAAAACAAAATCATGAAAAAAGCAGCCGAACACACACGAAAATACGAACACCTTCGTGGATGGCGGACACAAGATTAAAAGGATGAAGCGTGAGATCTGCACATTATCTGTGCTGTGGAGTCATGTAATAAATAACGAATGAATACTTCATAATTGCAGATGTTATTAGTGATATTATCATGCTATTAACAGACATATCTGAAATAACAAGTTGCTTGAAAGTACATTAATATCGATTCGTTGAGAACTCTGCAAAAATATGCAATAGGATGCACTAAAAAGCTACAAACTGTTCAAACGAAACATCTCTCCGTCCATTACAACAACTGTGGGGTTTTGTTTTAAACATTGTTCTAATATAGTATGTTGAAGAAAAAACAAATGTAGAAATGTACTTCATTGGAGCGAGAAGAATCCTTGAAGAAAAAAAAGCCTCATCGAGGTTGCATCACGAGCAACTTTTATAGGTGTGGAATTAAGAATTCATGTGAGCTTTGATCTTTTTACGATTTCATGGGAAAATAATGAAACAGATGAATTATGCAACAGCTGAACTCATAGCTATTGAATAGTTGAAAATTTAAGAATGAAATCTAATCAAATGTGTAAATTGTATAAGATCGACACATTGAGATGCGATCTATTCTACTCAATCGGCCTGTTATGTGAGTTGACAGATCTCTGGTTCAAAAGAAAAGATAAAACTTGAAGCAAAATTAAGCTACGCGTAGAGCAGTGGCTACAGGTGTCCTGAAATGCGTACGTGGTTGATGGTATGATCTCAAGCCTAAGTCCAGCGAAGTTCGCGTTCCCCTTGAGATCGGAAAGTAGGTGCCGGATATATCTGGAAGGATAGAATCCGGACGGATGGATAAGCCTTCTAAATGTTTTTCTATTGGTCAAATGTAGATTCAATCACCTCTACGATGGTATGAATACAGTCGAATCCACAAGGAGTCGTAGGGGATTGAACACTTTATCGTCCATACTTTTATAGAGAAACTACTCTACCTATTAGTCGTCGATCGAGAAAATATGGGTTCCCACCTAGATGTTTTTTGAACGTGTTTGATGAGGCTTCCTTAGAGGTGGATGCACGCTTTGCTGACATTAAAAGGCGTCTCAGCGAATAAGCAGGAAAAAGCAGATTAGCAGATTAAACACTTGACTGAAGTGTCGCTAATATTCTCATATTGAAGAATACCGGCGGATGTTATTTTCAGAAAGTCAGAGTGAAGTGCTTAATTTCGACGAAGTTCGAGATTTCCTGTAAAATAATGGAATTCAGACCGAAGTCGACGAGATACGCTTAATAGATTTCATCTTAAGAATATTAACACCTCAGCTAAGGTTTCCGCCTTATTTCTTTGCAAACAACTAAATGAATGATTGAATGGACAGCGATAACAAATGAATTTTGCAGAGGATGAGGAAGGAAAAAGAAAAGAAATACAATTTCAAATAAAATCACTAGAAGGCTGCATTAAATTAAATATATTGAGTATATTGCCTTAAGAAGGGCATGAAATGTATATGAGGAGATCCGTGATAGTAGAAACGCCCAAAAGAAACTCAACTAATGACCAAAAACAGCAGTCATCCAAAAGATCAAAACTTCACATTTATAAGCGAATTTCTAAATAATTAATATTCTTAGGCAAAATGGCTTTTACGCTATTTTTATACAAGTTCTCATAGCGCAGCGGTTAGAAGTGCCCTGAAATAAGCCATGATTTTGGCAAGATTTCGAACCCAGCTCGAAGCAAACCTCCTCCGCTCCCTGATCAAGAAATCCCTGAAGGAATTGGTCAACGTAAAACGCTCTTTCCTTTTTGTACTTTGTGGCATTCTCGTGTAAATTTTTTTCGTGAATTGAAAGGATTTTCCTTAAAATCTTAGTATTGTCGTCGAGTTTTGCTGGAATATCCCTACTAGAAGAAGAAAGAAGGAGTAGTGGTATGATGGCTGGGCAAAGCATGTGGATGCAATTACTATACAGATGGTGTTAAATGATTTACGGATTAGTGGCGAGGATGTGAAGAACATCAAAGGGCGTTTCTAAACCGATACATCGGTATTTAATAGAAGAACAAATAGTGTTCTTTTCTGACAACCAATAGTGCCAGTAATACAAGGACTAGTTAATTTTGGTTATAATGGAAAAAGGGAATTTTTATTGGTGACGGATTTCATATCGGTCAAACGAAGGACACTTTTCGTTTAAGTCATTTGTTATTTCTGATAGTTTTTAGGTTATAGTATTAGCTAGCTTTTCTACAGGCCATAATAAGGGACTGAAAATGGGACCGTCAAAGATGAGAAATGAACGGAAAGTGTGAGAAATTTCTCACTGGAATTTGAATACACTCTAAAAGTCGAAGGCCTTACAAAAATCCCAGTAAAATTTTTTAATGAACGACCATTATCAATAATGAGAGGAGCATTTTCAGAGAGGATCAGCGATAGATTAGGAAGTAACCGTAGAAGATTTTCAACAAGAGGTTCCAGGCTTCGGGACATTGATGCTTTCTCTGAACTCCTTAGAACTACGGTGAAGGTCTTCATTAAAAGGAATCTTCCTGATAAAAACAAGAAAAAAACAAGGTTTAACAGTTCTTTAAGGCTGGTTTTTCTTTAAGGAAACATCTTGGCTCATATGATAATGTCGGAAGAAGATATACTTTCGCCATTATTTCACGTAAAAAGGATAAAGCCCTCGGCGTTGATCAATCCATGAGGGATGCGCCATGCATTCGACTTCACTAAGCATCGTTTCGAGGTGACTGAATGCATATCTGGAATTTACAATGACTCGCAGTGGCCTACCGATGTATCGATTCAGTGCTGCTATCCTCCCAGACAAGTGTGGTATCAATTTGCCGACCCCGGAGCGATGGAAGGTTTGGTGAGCTATGGGCGCTGGATGGATTCCACGTGTGTCGCAGTGGCGCTTCCAACCACTGCGCTACACCATTACTTTACGTAGTCGGAGTAATATAGCCCTTAAAAAATCAGCCGAACGCAAAAATCACATGATATTCCTCTTTGTACATTATTAGTGCATTTTTGTGTCTATTGACAAGATGTGCATGGCCACACTTTTTTTCTATGCTGCTAAATTCCATGTTATTATGTTTCGATTATATTCTGTTGCTAACTCCTATGATATATAGATATCTATTAAACGTAGCCCTGCAATGAGAAAAAAGTGTCTCCCTTGGCAACTGAAATGGTATACGTACAAACATGGTAATTTTTTCAGCCTCTGGACAGTTAGTACAACGAATTAGTATTTCTGTTGCATCATGAAATAGGCAATTTAGGGTGAATCGATGAATAAGTCAAGGTTTTATTCGTTGAAGACAAATTTGGTAAGGTGCAGGAAGAACGATATTTGAAAATGCTATGCAATGGTTGCTGGTCAATCTCGTACAGGTCTAACAAGTCTCTATCTAGGATCGGAAAATCACTGCCAGGCCTGAGAGAAAATGCTTCCTCTGGTCCAAAAAGACCAGCAGTTGCTTAATGTGGAGACCTAGGAACGATGTAGTAAATGTATTACAGAATTCTAGAGACAATCAAACCGACAGGCAACTCTCCAACATTCATTAAGGGGTGAAAACCCCTCAAGTAGCAGCTGAACCCGTACGCACACGTCCGAAGATATATGCGGATGACGACAGCATCCGCAGAATATGTAATGACAGAACATGAAAATATACAGAAAAAATAGAAAATGACTAAAAAAAAGTGAATAGCGAACTTATTCTAGTAGAACAACCATAACAGAAATTTTTAAGGAAACCATGAACCACTGGAATTCAAATTTCTGAAAATTTTTGCACGAGTAAATAGTTGAGAATTATCGGCACTCTAGGAAGAACGGTTGGTAGTGGATTAGCTTGTTTAAGTCTGGAATTACTACATCTAATACGAAGAGTAAAAGGTAAACACATTAATGAAGAAGGAATGAATAACTTGTATCTAACTATGCTGGCAGCTATGCTATAACTATAAATAACTATTGTCAATATAAAAAAAGGAAATGTCATATTGGTGAAGAAAAGCAATTCTGCTCGAATAACGGAAAAGCTTGTGAAAATGACAACAACGGTGGAAATAAGAGATGTGACATGTGGTACTAGAAATACAATGTAATAACCTGAATGCAAAACAAAAAATACATCTACACATATGTGTATGTATATATCGATTTTTTAAAGTGATCGATAGCTATAGATGTTGTACAATATTTTATAGCGTCTTAAACTTTTGTTTCGGTACATTTGGAAATATACTAAGACTAATAACGTAGATATGCATTCATATAGGGAGATTCGATGGATCTTTTGATGTGAAAGCGGCGTCGTGAGGATGACCGCATGAATCTGTTGACAATAAGTCGGCCGATCACTTCTCATCCTCTTTAGCTTCATCTACTTTCTCAAGCGGAGAGGTTGAAAAATTGTACATTTTATAGAGTTATAGATAAGATTTTGTATCCATTGGACAAATCAATTTTCACGCAAATTCTTTCCAAGGTTATTATAGCTTCAATCTCAAGAAACTGGCAATGGAACTTAATTTTTTAAGATTTTCAACAAAAAAAGATAGCTGCAAATGTAAAGGACGTAATTGAACGAACTAACGAATACCAGCTTGTTTATTTATTCTAGTGGTCGAAATATGAGCCTTGAAGCAATAAAGCGGAAATGTCATGTCATCTTGATGCTCAGGGAATTAGAAATCAGGAGGTGGATAGCGGAGTGGCAGTAATGCCGTTCATTGCGACCACGATACCTGCTCGACGCCGCTCTGAGACCGCCCATCATCTTCTCCTTCGGAGGTCTAGAAACTTGTATGAGACGTGTCTGAGTCTAAGCCATCGCCTCAAATCTAAGCAGGAGCCGTCTAACACAACTATCACAGTATTAGAGGGAAAAATGATTCGACCAAAATTCAGTGACATTCAAAATGAACAATCCTCAACCTGCAGCCTAACCACACCTAAAGGGTTCAAAGATCTTCATGGGTGAAGGATGCAAAGAAATGAGTGAAGTTCAGAAAGTTCCCGAATCAGCACAGTTGATGTGGAGGTGGGTCACTTTAGAAAAATGGGATCCATCTTGGTAGGACACCCTTATTTGTATATGTAAGCAAAAAATCTGTACATTTTAATTTCTTGCTCTCAGAATGTAAGCTCAAATGTGTTAAGCAAGCATCGTCACATGAATCGTGCTCAGTGCATGTCGAGCTTTACGTGTGAATACAATTCGACGAACTTTCGAACCCTGTGTCAGGCAGTGAACTATGCAGCATTACTACTTATCATATGATTGACTACTTGATTTGGCATTACTCAAAATATTTGGACAGAATAGAAATCAAGCAGTTAAAATAGGTTTATTAGTGCCCTATTAGTGCATTCTATATAAATTGAAAGCAGTGTGATGACAAAGTAAAGTACAAATAAGCAAGTCATAACAAAAAAAGAAAGCAAATAAGTACATTACAAGAATTACTGCGTTCGAGATGAAGAATGTTAGGTGAAGTTTCCTTCAGTGAGTCTAAGAACTGGCCTAACAACTACGATTTCATTCGAATGTTCATATATAAAAAATAGGAGAACAGAATTCTGAGAACTGATTAAGATAAGACGAAAGTCTCCTCATTATTATGCTATTGTGATTCTTCTATTTCACGAGGAACAAAAAATAAAGCATGAAGGAAATTCTAAAGCATAGCAATTCTCTTGCGTTGACATCAGTTAAGGAAGCTGAAAGCCTCAGAGAATTTCTGAATAACTGCTCAAGAAAGTTTTCTCGAAAAATGATGATGAATAGTAAAAGTTAAAAGCACAGATTTCCTTCATTGATTGATTGCCTCATGATTTGTCTGAAGTGCCCACTATAGCAAAGAACTCGACAGAGCCTTGAACTCGAGCGCTGAGAAGCATGCGGATTAAGAGCCTCTTGCCTCTGTTTAGCAGGACTTTGTTTTTTTGTTCGATATAAAAAATCATATTCATTCATACGCCAAGTTATCTTGTTGAGGTTTACGTGGATTGCTTCTTGTGCATTGATTCGGCGAAAAGAATTCATTGAACGGACTTAGAAAGTACTACAGACGAACTGTTCGTGATCGCCTTCAAGAAAAGAGCGTTTCGTCCACTAGATGCAGAGCTTAAAAGGCTAGCATTAAAGGTATTCAGTCCATCATGTCAAAGCCGAGTAATTTACTCATGATCGAGCTTTTTGCCAAAAAATAAACGGCACAAAACGAAAAGTGTATACTGCTTTTTGTGTACGCCAGGCAAGCGGGATAAAATGTGCAGTTCCGGCACGTGACAAAGACAAATAGTTACTTTACTGTTATTCTATCGAGTCATTCATCTGTTGACAGAATCTCTGGTGATGCAGATAATCGTCTAAGGACTGCAATTTGATAGGAGAATATAGCAAAGTTCAAATCATAGTTCAACTGCTTTTATGTTAGAATTATAAGCAGTTTGAGAGGTTGAATGAAGATCAGAATTCTTTAGGACCGTGCAGTGAAGAAATTGGACGATACTCTTCAAGGAGGACGGACCACTAAGCATTCACTGGTTGCTATACAACAATGTCGACCGACCTGGATTTCCTGAAAACATCTGTTTGACGAACTTTTTTCCCAGAAAATTCTCGTGCAGCACCTGAGTGGAAAATTGGAATTGCTGCCCAGTCAAAGATGAATATAAAGAAAAGTGCAATCAACCGCGTAAATTTGCTCTATAGTAACGGCTCCGAGATGTTTTTATAAATAGCACCCAAAGACGGCGTGAATATAGAAGGAAGAACATTTGCTGGGCATAATAATTAAAAGGATAAAGCTCCTGGCGTTAATCTATCCCTGACAGGTGGTCTATCTATCTGGCTACTCTTTTTGGGATCACATGAGAAAGCGTCCTGGAAAAATTAGCGTCACATCAACGAAAGTAAGATCATGCAATTTCCTACGTGTTTAAGTACTGAATTTCAAATGTCATTCTTCTTTCCTTCGCTCCCTTTTCTTCCTCTTCTCCGCACTCAATGCTAGCAAAAGTTCTTACCTTATTTTTACCACATTTGACGCAGTTTTGAAAGAATAGCTTTTTTGATTTCTTACCTCCAATAGTTTGCCAACTCTTCTCAAGGGGGTGTTCTTGAGCTTTGAATGTCGAACTAGAATGAATAGTTTGTCACCGATACAAGGTAACTGCATAACTGAGTTGTTCAACACGTTCCTTGAAAAGCCCAGCAAATAGTAAGCCTATGGCACAACAGAATTCAGAGAGTTCATCGCCACTGTCTTATGACTAAAAGCTTTTAAACGAAGAGGTTTTTCAGAAAATTTGATGATCTTCTTTGACTTCGAGAGAGCAGAACCCGCAGGACGGATATGGCGAAGAAACATCTGGGATTCAAGATTCGATGAGGTCCTTTGAAACCTCCCAAACTGAGAAGTTCGGCATTTGCATAACGACACACTGGTGGATAGATCGAATCACAATACATGTCTCCTCGTTATTTTCATGGTGCCACCATTCCACATAGGACCCCCTCCGGTCATCGTTGTCGCCGAGCGACGACGTTATGATTTGATTCAGCCGGAAGCTGGAAGAAACTCCTCCTCATCCTCGAAGTAAAAAGTGGTTGTTTTAAACGAAAGCATTCAACAAGTTCATTCCTTACCTGCTTAATGGATCAAAAATCACCCAAGACGATTCGTAGGAAGATTCTAAAGCTATGCAGAACACAGCTCAGCATTTCAATCAATCAGCTCGGATCCCCTCTTTAACTGCACTAGAAAAGTTGCCGAGAAGAGAAAAAAGATTGGGAGTTGATCTAGTAAAACTTCGCAAGAAAGCTTGCTTAGGATAAACATTAAAACTTTTAGAGCTGACCAAATCCTGAGTAACACGCCATGCACTTCACTTTATTAAGCATCGTTAGAGTGGATTGAATTCATATCTGGTTTACATGACCTCTTCAGGTGGCTTGGCGATGTATCAAGTCGGTGCTGCCATTGTCTCCGTCTGGGTCATTGGCAATTTTCCGACCTAGGAGGAGTAGAAGGTCTGGTGAGCTCAAAGTGGGGATCAAATCAACAACCACGTGTGTATTGCACTAGTCCCTCTAATCACTGCGCTACACACGCCCCCTTCATCGGTGTAGACGATAAAATGCGGAAAACCAAAAAGGAGCGTTCTAAAGAAATCCTGTCAGATTGATGCTAATATCATGTTATGCTATCAAACTGCTGAAGATGTAAATACTATCATCCTCAGGCAAGAGATGGAGTCGAAGGAGAAAATTCTACAACAATCTTTTTTCGTTCCAGATTCTCCCATCTGTGCAGAAATTACTCCAAATTGCTGCATTTGAAATTTGAGCTGCAATCGATAGCAATAGAAATGCGAATAGCTTCATGACTAAACAACATAACAACCGATATTCTAAGTGCTGGAAGATGCATGCTACGTGCATTTTTCTTGTCTCGCGACAATTTACCGTCAAAGCGAAAAGTTTCCTGACCAACAAAAAAAATCTGGCGCCTGATCTGTGTGACCAAGAAAAAGTGACCGAAGTAGTCTTTACATATACCGCTTAGTTTAGTTGTTGAGCATAATCTATGAGCTCTTCATGAGGATTTCGAAAACGAAAAAACGTACGCTAGCGCCGAGACGAATGCCATCCATGCAGCCCTTATCTCCAAAAAACTAGAGCTCACCTGAATAAGAGCTCTAAAAAATTGCAGTGAATGCACCAGAAGAACAGCGATCTTCAACTGACAATTTAAGTTACTCATAGGAGAGACAATCCGATCAGGCAACAAAACCAAAGTGGTTCACCGTCTGCCTCACTGCAGTGCTGCATGCGTTTTCTGATTCACACGAAAAAGACTTTCGCTCTGATAGTAGCACTCTTTGAAACCGTCATTTAGATGGCGAGGTGGTTTCTGGTCGTTTCTGTGCACAGCGATTGCTGATGGCATCGTTAAGGAAAAAAAAACTGGCTGAGAGAAAAAGCAAAGCAGGGGCTAAGTGGTGCAATGGGTAACACATGAGCCCACGGAAAGGGTTATCCCACGTTCGAAACTGGCATAGGGTACCAAGTTTTGCAAACGTCTCAGCACCAAAGTGGTTATATTTCATGTTTTAAAATTGTCTTTTTCCCAGATAGAAAAGAATCCACTTCAAAAGCGATGCATAGAAAACCCAGTCATTTTAGTGAGAAGAGTTGACGACAGATGGATGAGAACAACAGTAGTAGAGTTAAAAACAAATCGTGACGATCATTCTCTTCGAGCACAATCTAAAAAGTAAGCTGACCTATTTGTGGCTTATGTCAACCAATTCTATTCGCCACTGCAAACTATTAATGCATAATCTAATCAATTTTTATTTACTGCTTAATCGCTTTTGTATTGCAGGGTATGATGCGCAGTATAACCACAGTGATGGTGAGATATTTTCAAACTCCGGACCGCAGGTGTCTGCGTAGAGGATCGAACACGATATTACGCATTCCGCGGGCTAACGCCCCCATCACCACACCCTGCAAGTCCTTCGTTTAGCGTTCCTCTCAGCGGTGTTTGATGTGTTTAGAGTTTTATTAATGCACAACAAAGTATTTTGGCACAGTCACCGTGGCTCGAAAAGGACTGCTCCATTGACGACAACTGCAAAAAAGGAGTGCGATCTAGCACAGGCGTCACCAAGCCTTTCATCCTTCCATGGTCGCAAACTAGTACAAGACTTGTCTGGTAACAGCGCACTCTCTGCAATTCAAGTGGAAACACTTCAACTCTGCCATCTCACGACTCCAGAGAGAATTGACTCGACTAGAATTAAACGACATTCCCAAGGAAGACGACAATACAAAGGGACAGCCTGACACACATGCAAATTGTTCGATGATCGATGGGAGGAAACGAATTGAATGCAAGTGTTGGGATTCGAGCAATAGATGTGAAGACGGATCGTGTAAAAAATGAATTATGATGGCCGAGCAATGTATTAAGTCAGTATTTTTTTTCTTTCTGGACAGTTTTAGTCCGAATTCACGGTCCCGTTGTCTATGGAAGGACTTGTTATCTCAGAACGAGGGATCGAATCAATTGCCACTTGTGGATTTCTAAAGCACCACTGACAATTGCGCTGCACTGGTATAAAGATTTTTAAAAAATACAACAAAATAGTGCAAAAATATTCTAGGCATACAAAGCTCACAGGGCTAATGTTGTAGGTGCAGATAATCATATCGTTCATGCTTTAGTTTAATGAGATTACTGAAAAATATTCGCGAAAGGGCACAACACATGAAAATGATAACAAGTGTTAGAAATGAAGTGAATGACTTCAATCGCTTTCGAGATCTTCACAACTGGCTCGCAACAGATGAAAACGTCGAATTCAGCATCAGAAATGTGCAACGCAAAGCCCGTGAAGTAAAACGACGGCGTGAATGCGTGGGTGCGTGTATCACGCCAACATAATAAGCCGACAGTGAATAAATTATCGCTGCTTTAATTATTAGGAGTGTCAGAGTGGAATTTGCGTGTACCTACCCAATCAACCATGGATTTACTTGCCGACTTGATCATTTATTTATTTCTCTGTGCCATATTAAACCATAAGTAACATCTAGGCAAGAAGAATTTAACAAATTGGTCCAAAAATCATTTCCTGATTTTTTGAGGCGATTTGAGGTAGCGCACGAATACGAAGAAACGACAGAAGGAGAAAGAAGTTCATGACGTGAATAGAAGAGAGTCCCCTACATTTCAAACTGAATATCCAATTTTTAGCATACGTCAGAGATAGAAGACACAAAACGAAATATGGCGAACATGATGAAGTGAAGGACTTCTCATTTTTTTTCTTCGAAATAACATCCACTTAATTAAATTTCCGAGTTTCCAAGCATTCTCTAAGTACGTCACAGCCCTCCTTGAAGAAAGCGGCAAACAGAAAGAGTCATAAAAAAAATAAGACAAAAAAAGTGAGAATGAAAGAAAGACAAATTAATTGGTTCTCAAAAAATATTGTCTTAGCAGTCGGTAGCTTATTTTTGGAAGTTAAAACAGCATTTGTTAATAAGATACGAATCCTTTGAAGATGGGCGCACATTATTTTCCGTTAGTACATGAGCGAAAACAGTTGCGGCTGCTAATTTTAAGCTAATGTCATGAATGTCATTGATTCAAATGGAAAACGTTTAGAACCTACAGCACTTTACCCAAAAAGGATCTAAATGTAGTTATTCCATCTTATGCTACACTGGAAGACATGAATTACTCATTGTCTCTCTTTCGTTTTGCATTTTTTCATCGCCTTCCGAAGAACGAAGGTATTAAAGAAACGGGATTTCTTTCAACAATACGCGATCACATCTCAGAATGCGCCGTCTGTGTCGGCGGCTCACTGGTTTGTGTTGTAATCTTTGATTTCACTTTGTACAAAACAAAACGTACTGTAACTATTACATAAAGACGTCGATTTTTTAGCACTTCTAAAGTAAAACTGACATTTTCTTAAATTATTTGCGAAAATGAGATGATAGTTTAAAATTTCCTCTATTAGGCTTTGAAGTTCTCTATTCTTAATGTGTCTACGTCATCGAGGAATTTTCGGCGGCTATCGAGAAAACGGGCACACAGTCGTGAATTTGCTAAGTTTTCTAAATAAATTTGTCAATTTCAAGTCACATTATTAAATTGTCATAAAAATTGAACTGCAAGGAGGAGCGTCTTGTCCTCACCCGTGACCTATCGCCATGCCTCAGGATGATTCAATGAGCTGACACAGGCACAGTCCTCGCCTATATATTACTCTATTCGGCTTCTATCCACCATCTAATCGGAATACTTACAGCGAATAAACGGTGGGTGTTTAAATGAAGCAGGTCCTTATGCCAATGTAAGTTTGTTAAGTTTTATCTGCTGAGGTTATGAAAGTGTTTGGCTGAGTAGATCGCATGTCAGTCTGACCTTTCAGGGCTCTGAAGAAAGCGAAACCGCCGAAACGTCAGCTATTGTGTCCTAATAAATTCTATAATACAAACCTCGTGCCTGCTTATTGAAGAAGAACATCGAATGATAAGAACGGACCACATTTGAATTTTAAGTATTCACAACTCCTTTGCTTCTTATTTTCTACAATTCCCCTTAATACAACCCGATAATTTCATTGATTTTTATAGGTACTGTCGATGTGTAGGGCGCGTGTGGCGCAGTGGTCCGAGGCGACCTGTAACACACCCATGGAATTGATCTCGCCTCCACGGCCCACCAAGCCTACCATCCATCCATGGACGACGAATTGGTACCAGACTTGTCTGGGAGGATAGTAGCACTGGTTCGATAGATGGTAGGCCACCGCGAGTCATTGTAGAGGGCAGCTATCCATTCAGTCACCACCAAACGATCCTCAATGAAGTCGAATGCGTGGCGCATCCCTCGAGGGGATTGATCAACGCCGAGAGCTTTGTTCTTTGAGCTTTGTCGACGTGTGCTTGGACTGATACCATACTTTACAAGCTTTTTAGCACTTTTAGCATCCAATCTTGTGAGTCCAAAGGTTTTTTTTCTTACAAAAAGCACTTGTGCGAGGAATTAGTATAAAGACAGAGTAGAAGCGAGCTGTGAACATTCCTTCTTGACTGGAGGGACAAAAAACTAGTAGAAGAGAACAATTTAAAAAAGGGGATGTCTGAAAAATTATGTCATTCGAAAGGAATACAACGATAACCGATGAAAAATTGATGATGTGTTTCTGAGTGCACCGTTCAAAGATTGACGGGGAATCGGTTCAACGTCTGCTTGCTGTTAGCTGATCTTATAATGAAGCACATTGGATGAAAAAAAGCTTGAAGTAGTTTTAAAATACACCAGAAGCATCTGTGAAATTAGAGCGATATTAGTTCCAAGACAATATATTGGAGGCAGTTTTTCTTTAACAGTGACGAATAGTGGATTAACGATGAAATACGGAGAGTAGAAACTAAATATTTTTCTTTATGACCCAGAGAAGTTGAATAAAGCGAAGTCGTAGTGTTAAATTGTAGTAAGAATTATAGAAAAAATAGTGGGAAGTCATTGAAAAAGTCGTGAAGCCAATCGTATAACTACAAAATAGTAATCTCCATCATTCACTTCAACATTCTTGTCGGAAGGAAATGGATAGGTGAAGGATAAAGTCTGTGACGCAGGACGACGAAGATCTTCTACAAGAGCTGACTCACTCCATGTGCAATATTAGAGATATATGAGTGAGAAATTTCTCCCGTATGGACTCACTGAACCTTAATCATACCAACGGATATGTCATATCACTTGTGGATAACAGATGTCATTAAAAAATAAGCCGAAGAAAAAAACAATTTCGAAAGATGGTACAATTTGATAAAGTAGTAACAGAAACCTAAAAAAAAGCACTGTGAAGAAGGAGCTCAGTTCGATATCATTGCATTTAAAAACAACCTGTACCACACTATGGAAGACATCTTACTGTAAATGGATCAAAAATTGGGATAAATTTCGACATTTTTAGAGAGAGGACTTCTAGATTGTAGCTGAACGACATTTGATTATTATCGCGGCACTAGTGGTGGAAAAAATATAGCGCAAAGGAAATGAAGAAGAAAAAGAAGGCAAGCTATCAATTAAATGCGATGTTTGACATAGAACCAAACCTAGATTCTTCTTTTTCATCATTTTTGGCAAAATTAGATAATGTTCTGATGAATTAAGAACCGAATATTATCCTAATGGAAACTAACAGAACATGTGTCCATTGTTGTATAGCGCTTCACAATGACTAAAAAGTGTTTCTTGATGTCGAACTGGGTGAATAGTGAATGTTCTTACAAAGACAGCAACTCTCGGCTGACGGAGGTTCCCACATTACTACTCAGAATCCTAGCTAATAAAGAAGTACTTCCAAGAATCACTGCCATCGAGGCAGCAACATATTCGTCGCAACGTGACAAATCCCCCTTTCGATCCACAGGTTCCGGCAAGTGTGTTGTGATGACAAGGTGAAGAAGCTCTAGAATAACTGTCTTCGAGCTTTAAAGAGCGAGAAGAGAGGATGAGCTTGCTTGACAAGAAATTAATAACTAAACGAAAATTGTACCTGAGTTCGCATATTTCTTAGCGGGCAGGCTGCTCAATTATTCAAATAATTATGATAATATAGCACGTATAGTTGACGGAATGGAGGCGATGTAACACGAACAGGGCGGCTGGAAGTGGACTGAGAATAGAAAACAGAAATAGGAACGTGAGGGAGCACTAGGGATGATTTCCTACTGCGACGGAGAATAATTGAAAAAATGACGACCCAGGAAATCGGTTATTTGAAAAGGTGTTTGCATGAAATAGAACGTCGTTTAATGAAAGTATGAACGCATAAGGTACAAGAGATCGAAGAAATCAAAAGGTACATCACAAGTAATGCACTGATAACTTATGAGAAAAAAAGTTACGATTTTTCTAAGAAAGTATCCTGACTAGACAGAGACTTTTTCAGGAATACCTTTAGTTAATCGAACTACAGTCGAAGATAACCACCTCTAAGTTAAGCAGCATGAAGTTGATGCGATATTATGAAATAATCATTCTGATGCTGGTCGAAAATTTAATAGACAAGCGTTCTTTATTGCTTCACTTCACACAATGTCCTTCTACACAAGGACAAAAGTTTTCCGTCATACTGTAAGACTTAAGAAGAATTTCTTTAGCATTATTGATGAGGCATGAAAAAGAGCACATCGTGGCGCGAATGAAAAGCATGTGACAAAACGTTAATAAAGCCACCGCAGACTACTTTTTCATTAAGCAAAGCACAAAATAATAATCATATATAGTCCTTCCTCTGATAACTTATGAGAAAAAGGTTATGGTTTTTCTAAGAAAGTGTCATGTATAGTAGTACTACACATGAGATTTATTCGTACTGTTACTTTACTAAACCGGATGAAATACTCTTAGAGTACAGCCTTCCCATTAAACATCATAAATGCTGCGAACATTATTTTCGCCAAATGAGCGCTCTATGAAAATAAAAATATAAGAAAATAAAAATACTTTCCGAATAAAGTGGCAGGGCAAATATAACTATTTCGATGAAGACTTTCATTGAAGAGGACAACAAAAACAACAACAGCAACAGCAACAACAACCACAACAACAACAGACATTTAGAGCACTGAAAGATCGTGTTGGGTCATCTTTTGGTATGCACACACAAGATTTCAACTGCAGAAATGTTTTATATTCAGAACCAACTTATAATAGAGCTTCGAGTACCGTTATGAAACGATATTTCGACATTTATTATTGCGTGTCGAGCGTAATAATTAGAAGGGAACAGCAATGTACGCATGCTCATCGTCGGTGCGACAGCGCACTCAGGCATCAAGCTCTCCCTCTTTCTGGTGTTCGAAAATTGGTACTAGAATTGTTTTGGAAGGATAAGAATAATCGCCTTGACGCACGCATACAGGAGCTCCTGGAAAGCAATGTGTGGAGAAAATATGTCTTAAGGCAGACCAGTATATTGCTAGACCTCTAACTGCTTCGAAGGTAATCGTAGTGTAAAGATCCACAATGCTTAGTACCTTAGTAGTTTATTTTCCCATGCAAGTACTTAGGCGTGAGTTACCATACTTGCACGAGATGAATCCTTAAAATAAGTGGCAGATGGAGTGATGAATACGGGAAGCTGTAAGAAAGCAGGAGATTGAAGGATTTCCGTTAACGGAATCGTACTCAACTTTAATACTACTCAACCTGAAGCGTCGTATAAACACCAGGATATACGTAGTTTAGAAGATGTAAGTATTCGATTCGAATAAACATGATTTTCTAGACAGCGAAGAGCAGAACCCCTCACTTTACTCATCTTATCCACATCGAAAACATTTTCAACTTGGCTTGTACTTTTTAAAATCGTCAAGATTAAAACAGGACTGAGCAACACCCCTAACCAAGACCTCAAATGGAAACAGCTCAAATAATCAGAAGCAAATGGATAGAGACGTGCCAATAAAAAACCACACAGCAAATAATATATAATAAACAAAATAGTGTTCCTATGAAGAGTAGTGAAGAAAAAATTTCTAGAGCAGCACTGGATCAAGTCTATCGTTGACATAATGCAGCATTTCATGGTTCACGCAGTTTTGACTTAATGTTTAACATCATTAAGCTACTTTACTCGTGTCGAACAAAGCCAATATTGCGTCTCATAGATTCTCTTTCATTTCATACCCAACATTCATGGAATTTACACCAAATGTATAGATCTTTCATAAAGTCAGAATGAAACCTGAGAAACATGATGTGACTGAAGGCGCCATACGGTCTAGGAGCCATCGTGGTTGGAACTCATTTCATGCGACAGGCACACGAGGAGCTTTTCATACTCGTCGCGATAAGTACTCGACATTTTACGACAAATTCGCGACATTGTGGGACTAAGAAGAAGAGTCATTTTTTTTATCTCGACCAGTGTGTAAGTGAAAATTTAGACCACATAGGTGAACAAAAAAAAACTCTCGGCGTTGATCATTCGCTAAGGTATGCGCCACTCTCGGCGTTGATCATTCTCTAAGGTATGTGACTCGTCGTGTACTATCGATGTATCGGGTCAGTGCTGACATCTTCCCAGACCAGTCTGGTACCAATTTGCCGACCTCGGCGCATTGGAAGGCTTGGTGAGTCTGGGACGCTGGGATCGATCCCTTGCGTATTGTCGGAGGCCTCTTAGCACAGCGCTACGTCCACCCTATAAATGAATACAACGCGAAAATAAATTAAAAATGAGAAGTGCAAAAAAACAGACTTGAGCAAATTGCATTTGAAACTGAATGGTGACAACCGTTTTGAATAGCTATTTCTAAGAAAAAACTGATAATGTTTTGAGAGTTGGAGTTTCCAATCAACCGAGGGTATGGGCACGATTTTTTGAAACAAAATTTGATATACTACAAAAAACAAGCGTTATAATCGCAGACTGCCATTTCTTCAAAGTCAAAACTTACATAAAAAACTAACTTAATTTATTATATGATGCTCTTATAGCCAGCGAATGAAACAGAGAAATTAGCGAGATTAGTAGAGATTGAAAACAGTTCTGGGATCCACTAAGGTCTAATTTGTTCAAAAAGCAATATATCTGATCTCTACGTATCAGAATCCGTGGCAATTAGACAAAAAATGATTTTGCGAAAATTCTGGCAATGTATTTTTCTCGACATTCTGCATGAATATGATGAGAGAACACGTGAAGCATTAGAGATTATCATATTGATAGCGTACTATCGCTTCATGGAATAGTGCTGAGATAATTCTCAGCATGACATTTCTAGCACCTCTTTTACTTAGTACAACTAAGATGAATGCAGGCGAATGTGAGTTTCAACGCCGTGCGGAGAAGATCGCCAGTTTCTCTCACGCTGAAGGCTTAATCCTATGCTGCATTCATAGACATTCATGTTTTGGGACGTTATATGAAAATAACACTTCGTTAAAATAATGAAGTCATCTTTAGTAGTACTGCTGAGGAGCACATTTGGAACTGTGGTTTCTAACAATTTGCTAAATATTAAAACCACAAGGATGCTGAGATATTCACAAAACTTGGAACCCAGGGTCATATCAAACCACGATTTAACTTTTCGGGGGTTCTCGTAATACACCCTGCGTTACGGATGTCCTTGCTCTGCCTTTCCCAGGTCAGTCTCACTGACGGGTGATTGATGATGGCAACGTTAGGTAGAAAATTAGCTTAGAGAAATGCAAAAGCAAGGGCCTCAGTGGTGCAGTGTGTAGTACCCGAGCCCCTGGAAAGGGAAATCGTGGTTCGATCTGGCCTAGGTTCCAAATTTTGCGAGATATTTTAGTATCGTGGTGGTTGTAATTCACATCATACCCTGTCATGAAAAGCTGTAGGTGTTAGAAAACAAAAGGTTAATGTTACTAAGCATTTTCGTTTGTTGCCGAAAGAGACTGCTCCCGAGGATGAACGTGACATCTTTGCTACCTCATCGGTGAACACTGTGTGTAGTTCTTTCAAGATCAGAATGAAATCCTGTCTCTCTCTTCATTCATCTGTTATTTACAGATCTCGTGAAGTGTTCTACCTAACTGACACATATCATAACTAACTGTGCTGCAGGGAGTTATTAGTTAGTAATCGACTTGATAGTATAACGATAATGGAGAACATTTCGTTTAAGACAACTTGTTTAAAGAGTCCTCCTATCGATGATGTGCTAAACGACGTTGACTGCATTCTAACCAAACCAGGTAAGATCTCTAAATCACTAAAGAACTTTTGCGACACCAAGAACAGCAGTGTCACCTACTTAAATAGTTTTTTTTGCGATATTGTAAACTTTTCATGTCGCCGGCTTACATGTTAGTTGTAGCAATGAGCTAAATGATCACGTTGAAATGATTGCAATAAAATATTAAAATAATTACACCAAATCTGAATGCAAGACCAGGAGTGAATGATTCTCGTCTTCATCAGATCCATCTGTAGTACCATCTTTCTACTCTAAAAGAACGAAATATGAGAACTTCCCAAAATTTGTTTTGAAAGGCAAAGAGAATCTATGAAGCAGATGTAACGGTATTGTTGACATTGCGTTCCCATTTTTGCGATATTTTATTTAAGCTTCTGCGAAACAGTCCCAAGTACTGGTCCAGAAAGTTTCACCTATATATGTCATGGGCTCGTGTACCTGTATTGCGGTCCACAAAGCCGTAGCAGATCGTTCGGAACCTAGTGGAAAGCAAATTTGGATAACGAAGAATCCAGTAGTAAGAAAACGAAAATTTCAACTATATGTTGTAAAGATCATATTTTTCTCCGTCTTGCAATAGACAATTCATAATATCTAGAACGTTGTTTAGCCAAGTTACTCTAGCTACCATTGTTCTGCATATTTTCCAGAATTTGTTGTTTATTTGACTGAGAATAAAGAACTCACAATACCATTTCCGTCTAACATGACTGAAATTGAGGCCACTGTCTTTTTTGTTTTTTGTTTGTTGAGTGTTCGATTCGAGAGTGTCTTTTTGTAGGTGTTAGATTGGTGAATTTTTTTTATCCGAGATAAACCAAAAGCAAAGAAAGCTTCCTTTTCTTAACAATAGAGTCAACCTATCCGAAAACGGCTGCACTACGAAATGGCATCGAAAGCCAAATAGTGAAAACATACTGGTTCATTACCTTTCCTCTCACTCCTCACACACAGAAAGAGCATTTTTAAGAAACATGCATCGAACAGCCACCAACGTGTGCATAGAAAAAGCGCAGAAGGAGGAATCCTGGAAATTGGCGCGGAAATGGCCATTCAAAACGGCTTAGAGATTGTAACGCCTCGGAATAGGTGTAGAGGAAATCCCAACACTCAAACGATAACTGTAGCGACAAAAGGTTCCCTTTATCCTGCCCTTCATTTTCAACGAAATAAGCACAAAACATTGCTTAAGAAAAAGCCGAATAGAAAAGGTTTAGCGCAGTCGTTAGTGGTGCAGCCCATCAGATGACAAGGTGCTGGTTTGACTCCATCCCAACGCTCTCCGCTCCACTTTGGAACGCATTTTCTCGGCTGGCTCCAAGATTGCAAAGATAATCGATGCAACCATCATTCTATGACATTCAGAAAGAAGGCGAAATCATTTCAAAAAGTGACTTTTTCTTAGTCGGCTTGGCCAATCGATATATTACCACTTCATTGGAAAGATAACAAGAAGTTGATAGGAAACTCTCTTCGGCTAACATTTGGCTCCTTCGCCCTATTAAGAGCTAAATGGATCCGAGTCGATTGTTCGAAGTTATTCTTTCCTCCGATGTGGGCTTTCGTGAAGGCATCGAGTCGAATTCATTGGAACCTCCCTCGAGGACTAGAGACATTAGGATTCACATTCGAAAAAAATCTGGCGTTAGCTTATCGGTCGAAGAACACATGAAGACAAAATCCTCAATTAACAACCAAAACAACATGCGAAATGTTCGAGGACCTTTTTGGACGATGAATGCGAAGAAAACGAATGCAAGAAATGCCGGGATACCTACAGTATGTGTGATTTATGTGAAATAAAAAAGAAGACGAATAAAAAATACTCGGTGGAAATTAAGATACGATTGGATCCAGGTCTATTCTATTGCTCAGTGTAGCCGTAGGCGTCTCAGGCTGTTTTGTGATCGTGAAATTATTCCGACTTTTCGAAAAAAACAGCTGCATATGTTATTTGATAAATCCCGTAAATTCCGCTAAGACTCAACAACACTACACTCCAAAGATATATCGCTCGTTGTCACTAATCAACGTAGAGTCGAGCTGTTGATGAACGTTAGTTTAGTGAAGGATTTGTACTTAGAACTATAATATTGTCTTAAGTAAGAGCGAGCATCATCCATAGCGTGAAAAATTTTCTTTATCTTTGTTTTGCGTTGTTTCTAAGCCTAATATTTTACTTGTTGAGCTAAACACTGTACTTTGATGATTTGATGTCAAACAATCGCATGTGTTCTAAGCCAAGACAGACTGAATTTTTTTCTTTCTAAAAAGACGGGAAGAAGGGTTTTGGTGGATTTCAGTGGAAGTGAAGAAGATGATAAAACGAATAGAGAAAGACAGAATGAAGAAGTAACATGCCACTCATAAAAGTTTTATGACTTTCGTAAAAACTATTTACAAATGATTCTGCTCGAGTTTTCGAATAGAGTTGCTGTCCAATATTTCTCCTAGGGTTTTGATATTATAGTTGAAAACGTGGGCACTGCTGGACAGCCACTTCAGCATTGCTCGCCATTCCATCTATAGTTCGTTTGTAACCAAATAACAATTCCCAATACCAAAGGCATACTGAGAATAAGCGCGCTTTGAACCGTTTATGTAGGAAAGTAGTTGTTGAACACATCAGTGAATACTCAAACAACAGATAGAGTAGTGAGTAATGTAGCAAAATAAGAAGATACAGAAAAGGATAACAGACATCACTGACATTCCAGACATTTGGAATCATAACTATTTTAATTTCAGCACAATGCGATATGTGAAGATGGTATAATAGATAGCTTTAGAATTTCCCCCCCAATAAGTTTTTCCTTCTTTCAAGAGAAAAAACTCCGTGAAAATAGCAGTACAACTGACCTATCCGCTTTCGTTTCACTGGAAGAAAAACGCACAAACTCACTGCTATCAGGAGACGCTAATAAGGACAGGTCATCACATGCAATCAGTTATGAAAGTCAGCTTAGGTAAAACAGAGTAAATTGGCACTGGAAACAGAGAAATATCTAATCGTCCGTGTTATTGGCGTCACAAAGCTGTCAAGTGAATTTCACTCTTATGAAAAACATCAGAATTTATGTATAACACCCCTAATTTGCATGGTTTTTTAACGACAGAGTGCCCACAAGTGCTCCGCTTTGTTCTTTCATAGGGACTGGGTATTCTCAAAAATGCTTGCTGGTTCTCTTAGAGAGATTGGGATTTATTTGCTGTTTTCGACTCCAAACGCATGTCGTGAACGTCTAAGTTCTTTCATGCTCTTCAAATGAACATCGAAGATACCATTAACTCACAAACATGCATAAAAAAACATTTGCATGTTTGTGAGTACGTATGCATGAAATATACCTGTATACGGATCACAAACGGGAATTTTCTGCCTAGGGTTTTGATACGTCGTCGTGGCTCAGTGCAAAGAGGTTGGTATTCCTAGATACTGTATAGACGCTGCTAGATAGATAGACTGCGATGTACAGGGTGGTAAAGATCAACATATCAGTCTGGTTGCTCAAAAATAAACAGTTATGTGACAGAAATCACTACCACCTGGAAGCAAGTTAATACGAAATTTGCAAGCCTCCAGGCCGCAGAGAATGATGGCTTCCTGCGGCAGCACATTAGGAAGGCGAACCTAAAACTTTAAAGAAAAACTCTCAACTATTGTTAGTGACGTTTTAAAAAGAATTTATGGAACACAGAATATACTTCCAGATGTCAAACTGTGGAAAAAGGCTGTCACAGTGAACGGCAATTTAGAGGGGAAAAAACGAGAAAGAAGAATTTGTGGGACACAAAAGACTTGTGAAAACGAGTCAGACATAATTTGGTTAACAGCAACAGAAACACAAAGAGAATATTGTCCAAAGCTAGCCTTCTAATCAAAACTTTATCCGCATTGAACTCTTTATTTGTCATACACGGATGAGCCACTGGAGCTTCGCAATTAATCCGCTTGAGATGCACCACAGATGAGACATCCGTGAGAAACCTTCACACAGAAAAAAAAGATATATTAGAGAATGGTGGAGGAGAACGGGCACTGAAGTGGTTAGCAGTGGATATATGCATGGATAACAGCAGGTGTGTCCTGTGAATCGCGATTTTCTATACGATGCCTTTCTACGTCGTGTTTAATGAACGGAGGTACGTATAGACACGATTATCAAGCAGCCTTGATTGGGAACTACCCTCGTGCAAAGAGTCCGAATCTAAATCTCAAATGCAAATGTTATTCTGATATATTATAGATTAAAATTTTATTTTAACCCTCTATTCGTAGCTCCTCTTGATAATTGAAATTTACTTAGAAAATAATAGAACTAAAAACATTGTCCACAAAAAGGGGACCACTAAATAAACGGCTACATGCGAAGTACAGCCCTGTCTTTTGTTCCAATTATACAAGCAAGGTAGGTATTATTGAAAACAGAAATGTAAACTCATTTAAATATGCATTCGTAGCTCCCAAGCATGTTGCTGATAACTGAACTGTGCTAAATATGACTTAAGTAGAAACTGTTCATCACTCGTGAAAGAGAAGGACAAGAAAAAACGACAAGTGAAAAGGCAATGTTTACCATTTGCAGGAGATCAGCTGATTATATTAGAAACAAAGCTTTACCGAACATTTCTCTTTAAGGTCTGAAAGACTCAGAATGCCAAAGGTGGCGAAACGGAAGCAGTTTAAAAAAAGAGCCACCACATCTTCTCCGAGTTTTGTTTCGAAAGAGATCATATCGTTTTGAACGAAAAAAGCCAAACAACTACACTGTTCCCACATTTAATCTTGGATAGAGTAACTATTCCTTGAATACTACTTGGATACCTTGATGGTCCGTCTTCACTGGTTGTACGGACGGGCCCCAGCGTAATTTCCATTTTTCGGGGTTTTGCTGGTTTAGCCATCGTGGCTTCCCGGAGTCAAAAGGCCGTCCAAGAAGTCTGCTCCAGGTCGTCACCACCACAAGTAATCTCCGCCCTTGTAGATCAGAGGGAGATTTGCCACCATGCGACTGTTTTGACACCAGGACGGTGGTGGATTATGGCATTGCTTTGCTCTTAGCTGGGTTTCCCGACCGAAACGCTGGACTCCTTCTCGACTTGAAGACCCTTGCTAGGTGGATGAATACCTCTGCTGTACATTGCAAGTCTACACCCAGGAACTCGTCCTAGCCACGATCAGGCGATGAACCATTGGGAGGCATTCCTGGAATACATCTATATATGTTCTTATAAACTGCATTGCTGTATTTCCTGGAATAGTCCCCACTTTTCTATATTATCGTATGTTTCCTATGTTTATTAACCATATTTACTGCTAACCGCACCTATTCTTCCACTCTCTGTAAATCGCTACTTAGGCAGTATCTCAGGCACCTGCATCTGCCGCCAAGTGCGCATTCTGTACAAGCTTTAAACGGCTGTCTGGTAAGCATTCTGTAGAAGCTTTGAATAAGTGTTTGACAAACCATATGGTGACACAGCTTCTTATATACCGTCCTATCTGATGTACTTTCCCGCATTTGCTAGTCTTTTGCTTAAAAACAGTTCTATGAGATTTCACTAACAAAGAAATATTCTAAAATCTACTTTTGAGCATTATCTCTAGTTTATCCCATCATAACTCCGCCTATTACCGAAGCGAATATAAGGAGCATTATTAGTCATTGAGTTCCAATGTTGGTCAAGTGTGTCGCTAGTGCCCGTTCGCTTAACAAGCTGTCGTCAGATGGTTGACAATGTATTGTTGCTATCGCCACAAACAGTGGTAACGCAAGCTTGATATTGTTCCCTGTGGCCACATCAAAGTTCCAGCGTGGCAAACTCTCACGAATTCGAGATAGTAATTATTGGGTGCCGACCGACCTCGAAGACATGCACTCCACTGCTCCAACTAATACATCTGGTGCATTGGCCAAGCCGACTCGTATTCAACGTCCAGTGAAACAAACCAGTCAGCGTTACTATTCTAATATTCCACCGCACCAACTAATGCAATGGATATTAAGAATTAAAACTGAGGAAACTGAACACTACGAGATTTTTTGAAAATTCATCTTTCGTGGTACAATTATATACTATTCCTGACCTTTAATAAAGCTAGCAATAACAATGAAACTTATGATAGTAAACGGCGTGTGTAGCGCAATGGCGAGATCTGTTCTGCAAGCCTGTGAATCGCTCTCTAGTTTAGCCCCTACTTATAGGACTCACCAAGCCTTCCATCCCTCCGTGGTCGGTAAATTGCTAGTAAACCAGTCTGGGAGAATAGTAGAATTGACGCAATACATCAAAAGGACACTGCGAGGCACTGCATAGGTCAGAATGCATTCAATCGCCTCTCACGATGCCTTGTCTAGTCGAATGCATGGGGGCATCCCCACTAATAGCGAGAGCTTCATATGTTACCCTTTTTTTTGATGGTACTAAGAATGATATAGTAGCCAATTTTCTTAGCTTTTCGGAGAGTGTTGCTTCATGATTAGCTTTAATGATTTGCTGTGTAATAATGTCTGTAAGGTGCTCTTAGGTGGCAAACAGTGGCTGACTGCGTAGACTTAGTTACTTCGTAAAGTTCACCTTTAGAGGGCAAATTAAAGAGAGACCTATCTCTGGCACGAATTGCTGCTGTCATGGAGTAGCCCCAATCACAAGCTGCAGATTTCGTTACAATTTATTATCTCCGGCGACTTTCACCGGTGACGGCTTAGCAATGTCGCAGCGTGAAGAAAACGCCCTGAGGGCAGCACTATTTCTTTTGCAGACGGACCAATTAACTTTACAAATATATTCTGTGCCTATGACTTGTCGCAACTCATTTCGAACTCCTTTTCCTGCAGGGGTTGTCCTTTGTCAACTATGCGGTAAATATTCTTGAGTTAAAGACTTATTAACGATTTGAAGACAACATAGGCAGGCGGATTTTGCTAAAATTTACTATTGTCGTGCAGGTCACCTTCCAATGCAAAAAAGCGCTCTAAATTCCAGTTTTTGCTTGTGACTCGTCTTTAGTAGAACTATCACGAAAAGCATTCGAACCCCTGTAATGTAACTCCCATGAACTTCGTTATTTTCTAAATGCATTCATGTGGCATTTCTTCACATGAGAAGTCGTATATAAACTGCGCATCGCCGAGTGGTTGGGTGTACCTAACATCAAACGTTGTCGTTGGTTTACGCTGGCTTACTGGATTATCATCCTTCAGTATTCTGTAAGTAATTAAAAAGGTTGTCTGCGAGTACAACAGTTAAAGGCTTGGCGCATCAGGAGGCCACCATCTATCAACCAATCTCTTCAAGCTAAGTAAAGGTGGGGTGTGATTTTCCCTCTGTTTTGAGGGAAGTAGTGCTAGCTTTCCTGTAGCATTTCGCAGTTCTTCGTTTTTCAACGACTGCTGGTCATCCCTGGTTCGTAAGTGATTTTATGGTCTGGCAATGGGATTTCTCGGAGGGCGACAAAGCACTGGCCATGGAACTAGATTATTTGAGCATTGAAGATTTGACAAGCTTATGGAAAAAGAACGAGTGTTTGTTAACACAAAAGCGTATGTATCTTCCTTAAGGTATTACTTTTACCACTATCTGTTTGGGAAGTAAACACCGGAAAGATTCAAAGATAATCAAATTTGGAAGAAAACTAAAACTCCTAGGTAGAAGGACTTGGTTGGACATGAAGGGATATTTTACAAAAATGTTCGACGAAATTCCTTCTTTCAAAGTTTCCGATTCTTAACAGGCGACCCTATTCGATGCAAAATAAACAGCTGTGGACTCCACAACGTCAGATTTCGTCGTCATGGTAGAGAAAAAAAAACTCCCTGCGCTGATTAATCCCTGAGGGATGTGCCATGTCTTCTAGTTCGACATGATCGTTAGAGGTGATGGAATGCACATATGGCTTGTACAATGACTCGCAATGGCCTACCAGTGTATTAGGCCAGTGCTGATATCATTCCAGACGAGTGCAGCACCGATTTTCTGACTCCAAGAGGATGGAGGCGGATTGAAGAACTGCCTACTAGTGTGTTCTACAAGGCACATCTAACCACTGCGCTAAGCGTCCCTCCGTGGTCATGAATTTTTAGGAGGCGTATTAAGTTGGAAAAGACTTGCAGACTCAAGAAGTTCATATTTTGCTTTATAAAACACACTAGGGAGTTGTGTTAGCTATATCAATGTTGAAAGGCTTAGAAAGGCCAAATCATCCTTCGATCACATATGAGTCATTTATGTTTCATGTAGTCAAATAATGGAGACATGCGATGAATAATTTCCATTAGCACGAGGTCAATGGAATCGTTCTTTGCCGTAAAAGTACATCTTTTTGCAGTTGTATGATTGCAATAGTTTGACCATCTCTTAGTTATGAAGTGTGTTCTTATGCGTTTACCATGGTTCTCTGTATAGAATATTTAGTTGTCTTCTTTGTACTAGTAAAGAGACAAGAAGCGTTACATAATGTAGGAACTAGATATGTCACAGTAAATAGCGAGATGAAAAAAAAAGAGGAAGATGAGGATGGTGATGGAGGAAAAAAAGGTGACGACAAATGTGCAGATCTTATACACGTTTTTAGAACTATATACATATATATATATATATATATATATATACATATATATATATATATATATATATATATATATATATATATATATATATATATATATATATAGATATAGATTGGCCGAGAAATGAGTTTCAGTTTTATTCGGGATGGGCGGGTTTATTGACGACCGATCCTCCTTTCGCATGAGGAGCAAACACATTATTTTGAGTAGACCTAACTGAAACTATCCCTCTTATCTTTTTTGGAAGAAATTCAAATTATACACTTATGCGAAAAACTAACAATGTGATTGGTAGACAGAGGCTGTTAAAGTTTGACGTTTGTAAATTCCTCAGCTAGAAAATATTTTTTTGAACACTTCGTTCGTTTGTTGATAATCAGAGAAATTTTTTATTAAAAAAAGTCACTTTATGATGATTGAGTTAAATAACTCCACTCATTCAAACATCTTCCGATTGTTATTTGGACTAACAGAAGAAAAATTTTTGTCTCACTAGAAAAAAGCAAAAGGAAAAATAACAAACTCTAAATGGCTTAAAAGGCTAGTGTAGCGGCTATTGTAGCCTTTTAGAGAACTAAAGGAGTGTCACTGAAAAACTGTTTTCGAATGGCTCTTTAAGGCTGCGATTATCTGAACTTCGTTTCTAATTCAAGTTTTTAATGTTGAATTAGGTATCAAATAGCTTGTCATTTTTTTTCTTAATTTGTTGTGGTGTCTATTTTTTTAGTGGTACCAGGTTCGTTGGAGCTTCTGCTAAATGAAACCCTTCTTACTTTTTTAGCTTTATATGTATTTAACTGATTATAAGATGAAAAAGCAGTACAGGCGAAAATGGCTGGTGTTTACTATCGAAATCATCTCTGACACTGACTATATTCAGTTGAAGCTTAATGAATTCTGTCGCCAATGAATAGATGCGTTGCCTACGATGTCAACAAGGAGCGGACGCATTGCTTCTCTTCTTAACATCTTCGTTTATTCATAAGTTTACACGACGTTGTTAGTGTTTTTTTACTATGGCTAACGTCAGAGCCGCAATGATTCGAGGCGATTGGTTATAGTTAGTAGCTATTTTCTCTTGCGACATGAGTCCCTCGTAGTGGTCGTAGTGGTTGTAATTGACTCGAACGATGGTGTCTCGTTCTAATTGACTTGACGACGATACACCCTAAAATGTTAAAAAACAACAAAGATTTTTAACTATCCTGTCATGCTTATCAGTTAACTAGGACATTAATCATTCATGCCGAGGTAGAATGAAAGCCGGAAGAAGTGCACTTCTTGAAGTCCATAACAGTCAAAGCGCAATAGCGGCTTTCTTCAATTCATCGACTGTTTACCGTTCTATAAAATGTGGCCAGAAATAGTGTTTCAGTAAGAGTTCTGTATAGGTACGCATGCCTGTCAAAACACAATCCGCGCCGCCTTCTTATGCAAGAGCCTTTCTTGTAACACCAACAAAATTGTGGCGCAATTTCACGACGCTCTGTTTTTGAATTCACAGCAACAACTATGTTATGGCGACAGAAGAAAGGAGTTATGACACTGAACTTGTCTGAATCGAGAATATACCATTTCCTGCTTACACACCACTGCAATTGTTCTGCAAACTTCTTCTATATCACTTTAATCTTCATCATTTATTAATGGCTCGAATGAGCACCACTGAACTGTCCACTAATCGCTTTCCTCTATTGTGTAAAAGATAACCTTTGAAAAAAAGCATAATTTTTAGCTCCTCTGATTAGCTTCTTTGCCTAGTCAATGAACAGGATTGAGTTCATATACACGCAACTAAACGCGTACACATGGATGAGTATGGAATACCAGTACAAAAAACATACGAATCAGTTCTTCACTAAATAAATAGGGAAACGAATTCCTTGATTTCCACTGTTTGTGCAGGTAAGTACTCAGGTTAGGAAAACCTTAAGAAGTAACGCGTTCGTCGAACATTTTGTTTCAATCAATGATTTAGTCCACGTTCTCTTCAATTACATGAAGCCATCATCTAGGCATAAACTGAATACTTTGCCCTCAGAACTACGTCTACCACGAGGCGGAGAACAAATCAAACGGCTACAAACTATTCGACTTCGTAGTAATTTTTCCGCTGTGCCGAAAAAAATGGAAATTAGTCCAGAGATTCTTTTGGTTATGCACAAAGGGGAAAGTTTTTTCATCTAAACCTTGGGGTGAGCCAAGCGCTCAACCTCATTAAGAATTCTATAAGTGATTGAATACATATTTGATCCGCACAATCACCTGAGGGAAAGAGGATCCTGTTCGTTCTTCTGCTGACATCATCTGAATAGTATCTTCCTCCTAACTGCCAAAGATCTTGTCCAGCCTTGTCTCTGAAGTGTCAGTTTGACTTTGTTTTCACCAACCAGTCGCCCTTCACATCGACTCATTTGAGATTCGATCACTTCGCCAGGACATCGTCATTCTCTAATATTTGCGTCAAAGGACATCACTGTCACTTCTCTTCAACCAATGCAACCAGTGAGAGCAAATGAGCCAACTGAACGCTATCTATGACTAATTGCAGAAGCATACTCCAACAGAAACTCCTCCTATAAAATTTTTCTCAAGGACTTCAACGCTGGAACAGAGGAAACTCACCATTTATGATGTGCTCAACATTTCAGTCACCGATGAAGATGTTGGCACATCATCATTGGCTTACCAAAAAGTCACTATGAATAAAGCTTCAATAAATAATGTTGGAAGAGAACTTGTTGTTTTATGAACTGATTCTCGATAAGCACTTCCTTCTCACATCTGCACGATTATGAAGGACTCTTTTCACAAATTTCCAATTAGAAAAGTGTGGAAGATGCAATGGAAAAGAAATATCGTGCAATACAGCCGTAGTCGCTGGTTCAGCTTCGTTTTTAGTGTATACGAAGTCCTCCATCCCAGATTATTTGGGTCCATACCAGTCCAATCTGGAATACATTTGTCCAACCCACAAAGGTAGAACTCGCCTCTGGTGAAGATGTGGGAAAAAGCTCTAACAGAGCAATTCCAAGTTTTTACTGGATGAAATCAACTCGGCCGGGATCAACTTTAATGACACCAATCAAGGAGTGAAAACACTCAAGTGAAAGCGTAAGCAGCACAGAAATCTTTAAAAAAAAAGACTTAAGGACGGCTGGGAGACAACGAGCACTTAGAGAACCGCTTAGATCCCTGAAATATGATGGAAAAAAGTTGTTAAAATAAAATAATAAATGAAGTGCGAAGACAGCAGTAAGTTACCAAAATTAGACTGTGCTTGGAAACTACATTCCCATCTATAATGTATCCACTCAAGTTAGTGCTGTTAAAGGCGGCATTTACACGTGATGCACACTCGGGTGTTTAGCTTCATAACTTGGAATGCATTTAAGCACAATATTACATTATAGCCGTAACGCCCTCAGATTAATAACTGCATTAATTCTCTTTGGTTATCACATTACGTGCAGTTCGAACTATGTCTGAGTGAAAAAGATGACTTCAGTGGAAAAAAAGCGTTACCAGAGTATAAATCTGCCGCAACATTTGTCTTTGCGTTCCTGCTTGGCAAGTTTTTCTATATGATAGGAAATTTGTGCATGGCGTCCGGATTTAGCTACAGTTTCCACTGATGTCGCGGGAAACAAATGTAATCCGCCTAACAATAAGGTATGGAGTTGTAACCAGAAGCGAACTACCAACGTCTTCTCTTCATTTTTTCGACATCGGCCCATAAGATCGGTTATCAATTTTTCGAAGACACTGTGAAAGAATTCACGAATAGTGGTGACATAAGCAGCTTAGGCAGCTTATGCAGCGGTGCCTGCCGAACCCATTTTGGCGAGTGACCGGAAGTTTCCGAACACTCCTATAGCGGTTTTCCAGGGTCTAAAGTAGGCTTGGAGTGTGCTTTAATCCTTCATAAATAAAAACTTTGAAGTATGCTATGAAGAAGATTAACAGTTTGCTATATTGACATGTTCGAGGATGCGTGTAGCGCGTTGGTTGGTTCACAGAAGTGGTCTCTGTTTAGTTATGGAAGTGTTTGGCTGTGTAGATTGCGGTCAATTTGATAATTCCAGGCTCCGAGGAAAGCGAAATCCATCGAAACGTCGGCTTGTTTCTGAATAAAGAATAAAGTAACACCTCGCGTTTGCTCAGCAAGAATATAAAGAATGTAAAGAATTATTTGGTCAACGCCGAAGTTAATAGAAAGCGGTCATAGAAATTGTCTACTCATGTGAGATCCCATGATTTCGTCTCGCAATCGCCGCCTTCGGCCTCCACATGGAAAGGAACCGAACATCATCATCGGCTAGTCAATAGATCTTGCAACTCATAAGACCGAATTAGACGACCCCCCATTATCGGCGCAATTAATCGACCTAAAATGAAACTGAGCCCGTATATTTGTTCGATTTCACTCCCAGACAGTAAAATCAATAATTTAATTTGGAACTGAAAACCGAAATGAGAGTGAAACCGTTTCGCGGAATTTCTTCAATAGTACGCCATGTCGATGCTTGAATTTTTTTCAATTAGTAGTAAGAAGATACTCGAAATATGACGCCAAAGTTATGCAAACTGACACTCAGTTCTCCAGATTTTCTTTTTGCTTAAAAAGGACAGGTCTAGGGGATTCGTAAACCGTGAATGAAATATCACCGACGACTCTAGGACGTTAGTTAGCTCGCAACCGCCTATACGGTCGACTATGTACAACGAAAAAAAGCCTATTATGCCACAACGTAGAGAAGTGATTGCGTGAGTTCGGATACGGTTTATTTGATCTCTTGTAAAGCGTGCGGGGACGAATACTTTGTAGACCTAAACGAGTAGACCACTTTGTCTGTATAGAAAAACAAATATTTGGTTAACTTAAAGTTAAACCGAGTACTCCAACTAAGCGCCCATAGGGCGCAGAGACATAGAGAAGATTTTGAATTAAAAGTTATCATTTTCGCACAGGAATTTAAAACTTCAGCGCGCAAAACTCTCCAGGCGTTCTGGATATAATCAAGAACACAAAAATGGAGGAATATCTCGTAATCACGCGTGTCCGTACATAGCATTTAAGACCGATATTTTAATACGGAGACTTCTAACGCTTCCATGCGAACTCTGTGCGGTTGATCTCTACGTGAACTATTCGGTGAATGGACTCACTGAAAGCGGTGAGTGTGCGAAGAAGGCTTTTTCTTCTCAATATAGTTGAAATCTGGTTTTCGCGGATTTTGTATTGGGATTGTGGAAGTGTTCGCCTAACTGGATTCCAGTTAACTTCATCTTTCCTGGCTCTGAAGTAGGAAAATCCTGCAGAACGTCTGCACTACCATAATAAAGAATGAAAAAAAGAACTCGTGTTTGCTCAACAAAGGTATATAGATACAACCACAAGATTGCTGAGATATTTGCAAAACTCCGGACCGCAGGTGTCTCTGGTGGGGAACGAACGTGCTATTGCTCTTTCCGGGGAGTGACGCGTTCACCACCACACCATGCGGGTCTTTCGTTTTACAAATATCTCAGTAATTTCGTGGTTGTATTTCGCTTAATACCTTGTTATAAAAATTATAGAAGGCAGAATATAAAAAGTAAAAAAATATAGATAATTATTTGACCAGTGCCGAGGTTAATAGAAAATCGGTTGTGGGTCAGTTGAGAGATTTCATTATCCACTACATTGGTGGAAATAATAACTCACAAGTTGCTGTCACCCTGTTGGACACTTTTTGTGCTGATGATGTGAGATTGAAGGGAGAACTGTGTTTTTTGTGAAGCATTTGGATAAAGTTTTCATAAAGTCTCGATTTAGGATTTCATCAAAGTTCGCATATTAGATGCTTCCACTCCCTTGCCGAATGTGACGAAAGCGCAAAAATATTTGCCTGAATCTTTTTTCGATAAACTGGTCCAATTCTTTACATAGTAGGAAAGTTAACCTTCGTGCCGAGAAAAAAAACTCATTGAGTAAATCATAAAAATGTTAAAAAAAACCTCTCTATTCGGTCTGGGTTCTTTTTCTTTGAAAGTTGGGCGCAGTGTAAAATACGAGAAGAGTGTATTATGTGGTTTCTATCTCAAGGTCGCATATAATCCCTCATCCGGTTCATGAAATACGTCCCTGTTCATGGTTTCCATTCCAACATGAGGTTCGAAAGACAGCATCCAGATTTGTTCTTCACTACAGGCGATTTTTTTTGTTGTTCCATACTCGTGTTATTAAACAGTAAGCAGTGTATTTAATGTGCTGTCGATAGTGGAAATCAAAGTTTAAATTTGCTGTTATCAAATACCTCCCAACGGTTTACCGCCTCATCGGGGGTGGTAGGTGTTCCTGGGTGTCGAGCAGCGATGTACAGCGGAGGGATTCGTCCCCCCAGCAGGTTCTCTCAAGCTGAGAAGGAGTCCGGCCTTTCCATCAGGATGCCTAGCTGAGAGGAAACCAATATCCGGATCCACCACCGTCCTGGTATCAAAGTCGCATCGTGGCAAATCTTCCTGTGATCCACAAGGTGTGCGACTGCCCGTGGTGATGAAGACCTGGGGCAGACTTTGGGCAGGTTGACCTCGGGATTCCAGAGAACCGCAATGGCTGAACCAGCAAATCTCCGAAAAATGGTAATTATGCATGAGTCCGCACAACCAGTGAGGGCGGGTCGTTCAGGTATGAAGTAAGTAAGTCATCAAATAAATAACTCAAAGATGTATTCATCTCGACTTAATTCACTATGTTTGAAAAAAAGAGCAGAGTACTCTTTGGCGCCAGCTAGTTCGTAACCGCCTATATGACCGTCTATGTGCAGCGCAAAAATGCATAATTTTCTCTAATGGTAGAGGCGATGATTGCATGGGCTCGGGTACAGTTTATCTGATCACGTGTAAGGCTTGCGGAGATGAATACATTGGCGAAAGGTTAGATCACTCTGTTTCCGCATAAAGAACACCTAGTCGGTAAACGTAAACCAAACGCCCCACTGGGCATGCATAGGACCCAGAGACATAACGCAGAGGACTTTGAAGTACAGGTCACGATCCTCGCACGGGAATCGCGAACTCAAGCGCGTAGAACTCTCGAGGGGTTCTGGATCAATTCCAGAAATCCAAAAAATGAACAGCAGGAAGGAATGCCTCTTTATCACGCATGATATTGGGTAGTATATAAGCCTGTTATTCTGATGGGAGGGGGCACGTTACTCTTCCATGTGAATTCTGTGAGGTTGCTCTCCACGCGACATACTCAGTGGAAGCCTCAAAGAAAGCGGTGAGTGTGCAGAGCTGTGTTCAATGTGATTGAAATCTTGGTTCAGCGTTTTCTCTGTTTGGTTATGGAGGTGTTTGGCCGAATAGATTGCTGGCAACTTGACCTTTCTAGGTTCTAAGGAAGGCGAAATTCGCCGAAACGTCAGCTTGTTCGTGAATAAAGAATAAAATAACACCCAGCGTTTGCTCAACAAGAACACGAAGAAGAGCAGAGCATTTATAATGGCCATCGTCCTTTCGTATTTCTTTACAGTAATGTTTGTTTTGTTGGATATAAAAGCTTATTCTCACTGTGCCGTCGTAGGAGTTTATGCCGCAATTTCTTACGGCTGAAACTTCACACGAGAGGTGCAATGCAAAAGAAGGTCGCAGTCAAATGTAGAAGTAACCTTCTTCTTTCGGCGAACAAAATCCTACGGTGAAAAAACCTGGAACGAGTGTCAATTGACTTTCGTTTTAGATAGATCAATAGCTCCGATAATAGGAGTTATCTAATTCGCACTCGAGAGTTTCAAGATTTATGGACTAGGATGATGATGTTTGGTTTCTTTCTATGTGGAGGCAGAAGATGAGGATTGCGAACAGAGCTCGTAGCGTCTCGCATAAGTAGACAATTTTTCAAAAAGTTTACTGCAATTGCCAAAGATGTGAGATTGCCTTTTACTTCAAAACCTTACTAGTGAAGAAATGCTTTTTACCTTTTTAAACAAATTCTAAAAAGTACGAGTGCAAATTGGCGCCATTTTTGACAGAATGAAATTCATGAGCTATGTTTAGTGATAACAGTTTTTAGAAAGTTGTCAGATAACGTAAAAAAAAGCCAACAACAACAATGGGTTAAAGTCGAGCTCTTCCTCTTACTTCTGTTCTGTTTGAAAGTGCTCGTGAGTTTTCACCCGTGGAAGAAGTAAAGCCAGAACCCATTTTAGATCCCCTTGGTTGTCTTCAATTCACGAAGGTCACGACTTACTACTGTCATTAATTGTGACGCCAATTTCGTGACAAGAATACATTATATTAAGGGGTGTGTAGAGCAACGGTCGGAGACGCCCTGAATTACACATAGGATCGATCCCCGCCTCCCAGGCCCACCAAGCTCTCCTTCCCTTTGGAGTCAGTAAATTGGTACCAGATTTGTTTAGGAGGATAGCTGCACTGAGTCGAAACATCAGTAGTCTCCTGGGAGTCATTGAAGACTAGATATGCATTCATTCACCTCCAACGATGCTTAGTAAAGTCGAATGTATGGCGCATTCCTAAGAGACTGTTCAACGTTGAGAACTTTATCCTTTATTATATTATATTTGTCCTGATTTTGTTCATTTGCTATCATAAATACTGTTGGTGAAAGATAATGAGAAACTTCCACTTATGGAAAATAGGACATTGTTTGCTCAGCAATGAATCTGTCAAATAACTGGACAGCTGCCAATAAAGAATGAAGGGTAAATAGCTCGTCGTTGATGAATTCCTATAAAATGCCATGTGCAGTGAGCATCTAAACAGAGGTATTTGATCACAAATCTGGTCTATACAGTAAGTTACAGTGCCTGTCGATGTATCTATTAAGTGCTGTTACCCTGCTGGACTGCTCTCGCACCAATTTCGCGATCCTGGAAGGATGGAAAGCCTGGTGAGCACAGATGAGTCACCAAACCAACGACTTTGTGTGTATTCCAGGGCAGCCCTAACCAACGCGCTACACACTTCCTCAAACATACCAATAATATGGACTGTCCACTTTTTTTTCACAACGCACTTCATGGTTTTCATTAATAAAGGATTAAAAGAACATTAGAAGCCCACATTAGCGCATGAGAAACCGCTAGAGCAGTGTTCGGAAACTTTCGGTCACTCGCCTGTTGGGTTCAGGCAACACCTTTAGGTAGCTAGAGCCACCACTCAACCTATTCATAAATGTTTGCACAGTATAGCCACGTATCACCCATAGACCTGTTGATCGCCGAGTAACTCGAGCGAGCACCGGTAAAATTTCCATTTCTCTCATCGCGTGCAAGAGTATCCTAGTAGGGTTTTGCTCGCTTTAGGGACTCGTTGAGCATCATATCTTTCTTCTAAGCTTCTCGCCAAGAATTTTGACCATCGAGAAGGTGGCCTTCCTTCAGCGCGTTTAACATCCCGAGGAAGCCAGTCACCAACGGCTTTTGACAATCGGTTGTCATTCATACACATTACGTGTCCGGGCCCACCTTATCTTCGACTGTTAGGCGTACAGAACGGCATCCTTGATTTTCGATCGTTGGTACAGGTCGGCGCTGCGTATCCCATCCCTTACTTGTGTGGAACGGGATACTCCTAACATCGTCCTTTCGACTGCGCATTAAACGACGCTTAGTGATCTTTTCAACCTGCTTACGCTGCGACCAGGTTCCTGACGCACCCGTTACGGCAGGAAGTACCGTTGAGTCGAAAAAGTGGGCACGGAGTCGGGTGTTCCTTGTTCTCTTCACTACATCCTCAATGATCTTGAATGCTCCCCAAAGCCGCTCGTTTCCTTCTGCTCAGCTCTGAAGCCATGCCGTTCATCATGTTGACTTCCTGACCTAGATAGACCTAATTTGAGCGTTCGGACATATTCTTTGCAATGAACGTGATTTGGGCATACGAAACCAATCCCTTCCTCATCAGCTCATCAACATCTTGTTTGTGAGATTTAGTCGAAGACCAGTCTTTCCACAGGCCTTTATCAAAGTCGGCAAGCATACATTCCGCTTGGCTAAGTGTTATGAGGACGATGTCATCAGCAAAGCAAAGATGCTGTAACTAGCGACCATTGATTTTCACTCTCATATTATCAAATTCCAATGTGCGCATGACGTTCTGAAGGGTGGCGGTGAATATTTTTGGCGAGATGGTATCGTGTTGTCTAACCCCTCTTTTGACGTCGATGTTAATGTCGTTGTAGAATGGTGAAATCTTGGTTGTGAAATCTTTGTACAGCTCACGAAGAATCTTTATGTACTGAGTAGGGACTCCTTTGACTATCAACGGGCTTCCGTGACTGCTTCTATCTCAGTTGAATCAAAGGCCTTCTGTAAATCGATGAAAGTGGGACAGAGCGGTCTTTCGTGCTCTCGCGATACTTCAATGAGCCTTGTTATCGAGTGGATGTGGTCCATCGTACTAAATAATTTCGAAACCCTGCTTGCTCACATGGCTGTTCTTCGTCCAATGTTCTGACAATCCTGTTAAGGATGACTCGAGTGAAAAGTTTGTAGTCGGCAGACAGCAAGCAGATTGGGCGATAGTTGCCGATATCGTGTAGGTCACCCTTCTTGAACAATAAAAACGGTTTTATTGGTCTTTCACATGATTAGGGACCTTGCATTCAGACAGATAACGTGTGAAGAGCCTAGCCAGTGTGTTTACGAGGACTGGCGGAAGGTTCTTCAGGTGTTCTGATCTTATCCTGTCCGAACCTGGTGCTGTTCGATTTCTCACCGACGAAATGGCATGTCGGATTTCGGAAGTGAGAACCGGTGGTACGACATATCCATCCTCCTTTATTTCATATGACGGGAAAATCGACGTGGCTATCGAAAATATCTGAGTAGTATTCGTGAATGGTTTTCTCCATTGCCTTTCTGGACACTGTAACTGTTCCTTCTGGGCGTCGGAGTGCAATCATCTTGGTCTTGTAATTGACGAAGCTTCGGTGGGCTTTGTGAATGCTTTTCCCAGCCTCTGCAGCTTCGACCATTACTGCTGATCTTCCCTCTTTAAGATATTCTTTTATCGCCTGTCTGCATTGCTTTTGCAAGTTCGGACCTTAGTTCGCGGTTGTTTGCAGCTCGTGCGATTCCACGCTGGCGTATGAGCTCGAGTGTTTTTGGAGACAGACGTCTCTTCGTGACTTTCGAACTCTCAGCTTTCATAGCGCTAACGTGAAGATGTTGAATGAGCCGATAGCATTCCTCGTCGATGTTATCGACAACGGCACCTTCTCAACAGCCGACTGGTGAATTGAATAAGTCCCACTTGGTGCTGGTTTTCGGACTTCGCTCTTTAAATTTAGCTGCTTTATTTCCCTTTCCGTGAGAAATAGAATTTTGCACGGAGGCGATGGTTTGATTTCGTGTGGAATTTTGCGGCAACAGCGAAATCGGTTGGGCAAAAACCTTCGATTCTTCTCTGGTGTTATAGATTGCGTTGAATGGATGACGTCGTCTCGTCTCGGCCAGCCCAATGACGTCTTACCCTATCCTTCTCTCTTGCATGATCAAGTCTTCTTTCGAGTTCTCGGATGCAAGCGTGCGTGCATTGTAGTTATAGATCGTCACCTTAGTTTCTTGTGATTTAGGCAGCTTAGAATGGCCACAAGATCTCAGAAGCCTCTCCGTACTCGCCCTACCTAACGCTGCCGACTCGGGGTCTCTTTTGAGATCAGGGGGAATGAGGCCGGTTGCTTTTACTGTATTTAGCCTTTTGATATTCATGTATAGCTTGCTAAGCTCTAAACATGGAGGTTGGGTGTACTTACGAGTAGCTTGCCATTCTTTCCCAGAGTGGACAAAGGGAGATTATTTGTTGGAGGTGACTCTAACCTCCTCCCTATATACTTCTCTGTCAAATGATTGCAGGTTTTTTGGCCAAATTGTCTCGTAGAATAGAATCCGCATAGAATAGAACGCATCCGCACACGCGTGCATGAATACGCCTCGTAGATTCAGAAAGTATGTGCCAAATCGGCGCAGCAGAAACAGGTAGTCCATTCTGTATCCACCTGCATCTCAGGGAAGGAAAAGTCGCGTAGGTCCGCGATTATCCCTCTATCCGCCACCTGGAGACGGCCACGTAGCTTCGAGACTAACCGCTTGGAGATCCCTCATGTGAAGGAGATCCGTAAATGAGGTTTCACAGTAGCTTCGAAAAACTGGTAGCCGATCTTATGGACTGATGTTGAAAGATTACGAGAAGACTTTGGTTCCTCGATTCTAGCTACCACCCACTCCATTGACGTTGTGGCTTGGTCGGTCTCACTTATTTCGTTCTACAACGGTAGGAGTTGTAGCTAAATCCGGAGGTCTTGCACAGATTTTCTGTCATTTCCTGTGCAAAACGGGTGAGACAAGAAGAACTGTGGTAACGCTTTTTCATCCTGCCGTTATCCAGTCACTCAGGGACAGTCGGGCATAGCCATAGCATTGATCTTGACGTTCATGTAGAGTGCACGTAATCCAGCGCAGTATTGTTTTGCAAATGGGTTGACTAGGCGGGAAGCTTGGACTCAATTCTAGCAGTGAACGCTTACTTTACGGAAGCGCTGTGTCTCCTAAAACAGTAACTCTGGATGATTTTCGTGAGCATTGTATCTCAGAGTTAATAAACAAAACGTGAACAATAGGGTTGTTTTGTTTTGATCTTTGTGGGCGTGATAGATCTTCTTACTTTTTGTTTAACTTTGTTGCGGCGTTGAGTTCACAACTTTATATGAATACCGAGTCGCTGGAAATATTAGTCCTTGTAACTGCCACGCGGGCCTTTTGTTTGTTAGTCGCTGAATCGAACGCCTTGAGACACTGGGTTACAACTTTATGATTATAGTAGCAATAACAACAATAACAGTAGAGCGAAGTGTACGGATGAGTGGGGCGATATAAACGAACTGAATGGACAGTGGACGACAACACTCGAAGACGAGTGCAGATGGGCTGCTTATACTACTTCTGTAGTGGGTGGAGCTTTGCCAGAGGGAAGTAGAGGTAGCGCCTAGAGAGAGGTTCTTAAGGTTTTTTCTACTAGCACAATCTGATAGAGCTATTTGTGAAAGGGCGCAGCTGCTCGTTTGGAAACTTTGAGACGGCAGATGCTGGAAAGTACATTCAGCTGACTGCTGCTAATTCAGTGCCCGAGCTGTCGGACAAAGAAGAGCAGTTTATTGAAAGAAGTTACGGAATCCCTTTCTAGACACCTGCAGAGGCAACTGCATGGAATGGTCGTTAAGAGACAATTAAGAGAAGAAGTAAAGATAGATTTAAGATAGTTACAGGTGAACAGAAAACATACACTAATATAGAAAACAGGAACTATTTGGGAATAGTTCCTATAAACTTCTTAACAATATCACCCCGAATCTTGTTACAAATAGATATGGGCTCAGATATTATTCTCTTTCAGAGATCCTTCTCCCAATAATGAGTGCAATGTAAACCTGTAAAGTAATGTAAAATGTTTTATTTGCTACCTAATATAATTTTTCAGGGCATGACGTGATGTAAAAATGCAACCACAACGATGCAGAGATATTCGCAAAACTGGGATCGAACTACGATTACCCTCTCCGGTTGCTCAGGTACTACACACTGCACTTCTGAGGCTCTTGCCTTGCGTTTCTGTCAGTTAGTTTTCTACTTAATGCTGCCATCAGCAATGCCCAGTCGGAGAGGGATGATCTGGGGAGCACAGATCGGCATTGAACCCAGCTAAGCTGAGGCTGTAGCCGAAATCACAAAAGTGGGTTCAGTGCCGATTTTTGCTCCCTAGATCAATCCCACTGACGGGTGAATGCTGGTAGCAGCATTAGGTAGAAAACTAGCTGAGAAGAAACGCAATGAGACTCCAGCAGTGCAGTGCGTAACACACTTAGCATTTTTACACGTAATACACGATTTTCTTAGTACATTTGTTTGGTTGAGAAGGTAGTTCGTTTTGTGGCGCACCGCAATGAAATACGTAAACAATTCTGCTTCGATGCTGAGTATTTGTTGAGAATTCTTGGGTATACATTTTGTGTGATTTCCTATGTTGGTTGAAATTAGGAATAAAATGGTATTTTAGGCAACGGCAGAGAAAGTGGATCTTTTGCAGCATTAAGACGGTTTCTTACTTTTTGTGATAATACGTTCATAACAAGCCGGAAATATTTCGTTTGTACATCTCTTCACCCTTGCAATTCCAGCTGCTGTGTGTCGTTCCGCGTAGTCGCTGAAATTCGGCGTTTCGCCGAATGGCTTGCCGGAAACGATTGCTCCTGATCGCCGTCCACTGCTAGAAGAAAAGACCTATTTGGAACATCAGACTTAATGGAAAGGTGGTAAACGTACATTTTCAGTGGCGCTAGATAGTAGACAAGAGCAAGATACGGTGGACATCGCCAGTTAAGAGTACGCGCCGCAGTTATTGCATCGGTACTTGTAATGGTCGTTCGATCTGTTAAAAGACAATGCCATAAATTTATCGGAAATGTAATCCATACGTTTCTCAAGCACTACAAGCCGAGTTTTGGTAATAGAAATAATGTAACGTGCAAAAATCTCACAGTTTATGCAAACAACTTGTCATAATTTTCCCAACAAACAATTCACAATAAATCAAACGAGGCGACGGGGTGTCTTTGGCTGTTGGATTGGGATCTCAGATAGCGTTACTATAACTGAGGACAGGCCCACTGTTATCAGAAGACCAGCTAAGAGTAAGCCCATGATAGGAGTCACCATTGGCCCGATAGGAACGCTATAGGAAGGTGGTAAAACTCACTCGATCGTTTTCTAAGCCCAGTAAATCGTGATCGTCGAAAAAATTTCGTTGGCATAACATATACATAATGTCTAACTTAATGCTCAATAAAACATTCACATTTTGAATCTATGAATAATCACAGAGAAACTGTCCATAATAGAGAAAAACTTGACGCATACCCACTACAGTCGGCGAAGTGAGACGCGAGATTTTCTATAAGAGCAGGGATAGAAATGGGCCGCCCAGCCGCGGGCATCCCTGCACGCCACGTAGCAAGCGAAACTGTGCTCTGTTGATTTCGATAATCTGTAACGATTTGAAAGTGTCGAACAATTTAGCTACTTTCAAAACACCAAGAGAACCTCTTCCATTCTATTGAAGCCTCCGGCCTCAAGAGAAATTTTTGGACACGCTGAAAAATATATCTTTCTTTCAGCAGAATTTCACCGAAAACCACAAAATCACATGATAGTATCACATTAATGGCTGGAAGTGGGTGAAAAAAAGCGCATTTATCATACACAAAACAAAAAAAAACGTGGATACGGTCAGCGGATTACCATTCACGGAGCTGGCAAGAAATGCTGTGGCAGTAAATTAAGGCATTCAATAGACAGTTTGCAAAGAAGACGACATAAAAGGAAGTATAAGCATGAAAAACTAACTTCCATGCTTTCGTTTAACCCACAACGCGCCGCTACCGCATTTTCGCGGTTTTGCCAACCGACTTATTCAATTTTTCGTCAGCTGCCGAAAACAGATAAACTCGTCTGCGCTCCTATTCGATGCCAATAGCTGAGTGCCAGCGTGATGAGTTTTCAATGGGTCCCACATGCCTTCCTTAGATTCCGAGACTTCGGGGCTCCAGATTTTGACACTTTTATTCTAGATGTGAGTTTGCTGCATTTCTTAGATGTATGTGGCGCATACGCTGTAGCATATTGTGTTCCATTTGTCAATCCTAGCAACCGCATCGCTATCAGCATTCGGTTCTTTTCTGTTAATAAAGTTATCCCGACGATGATTTACCGCCTTATGTAGCTGTGAAGTGTTCCTGGTTGTCGGGCTACGATGTATAGCGAGGGGGATTCATCCCTCCGAACAGGGTCTCCCAGGCAAAGAAGGAGCCCAGCGTTCCTATCAGGAGGGTCCACTAAGACTAAACCAATACCAGAGTCCACCACCGTCCTGGTATCAAACTACTCGCACGGTGGCAAATCTCCCTCTGATCCACGAGGCCCGCGACTGCCTGTGGTGGTGACGACCTAGAACTTTGGCCTTTGAACTTTGACCCCAGATTGTACTTGCGACTCCATGGAACCACAATGACTAAAACAGCAAATCTCCGCAGAATGGAAATTATGCTGGAATCCGCACAATCAGTGATGACTGGCCATCCAACTATCCAAGGAAGTAAGTAATAAAGTTGATTCTATTTCGCAACTTTTTTTTCTTGCCAGAACATTTATACACTCCGTACGTTATCCGTAATTCAACGTATTGACGCTGAAAGAGATGACAGTGGGTTGCGACTTGAAAAATAGAACACTGTGCAGTGCATAGTGGACGGTGCAGTTTTCTACATCTGACATGAAATGCGACGGTGTTTCTTCCACAATTCCCCCCTCATTCTCTCGTCGATTAAAAACTTGAAGGTTTAGTGACTTCTCACACTTATAGAAATTTCTCGTTTTATTGTTCCACTTGCTATTTATTCTACTGTCCAAGTTTCTAGCTGCTGTGTGCTGTGTACTTCTCACACGTTGTTTGTATATCGTCATAGTCAAACTTCTTTCAGCTGTTTTTCGGTGTATGTATGTTGCCGCTATAACTGACTGCTGGTTTCGGCGTTCACGTATTTAAACATTCGGTTTTTTTCTACATTTCTAGTGAGGAATCCGTCAACATTTTACGTGCTCTGTTTTCCACCAACCCTCAAAGCAAAAAAGGTAATGGTTTCTCTACTTGGCTTTCGTTGTACTTCCAATTAAAGAGCTCTTTCGTGGTATTTTTTTACATTTTAGTGCTTGAACTGTGACGTTTTCGAGACTTTCATTCTCGAAATGTCTTCTATCGCCAACAGTGGTGCATCCGGCAGAGATATCACAACCATTGAGCATTGTTGCTTTACGGTTCACTACCTCACTAGGACATGGAGAGCTGGAGAATTTAACTGCATAGGCAATTTTTAGTATCCAGGTCGACAATCGTCTTCGTGTTGCAGATAATTCCAGATAGTAGTTCGTTTGTGGTCTTAAGCACAGTTATGTCATTGTTATTACTACTTGTGCAAAAAAACTAGTAATATTTTTAACAGCTGACTTTCCTTCGATTTTGACATGAGTGATCGATTTTTCGTTTCTATTCTTGAGCTTTCACAAGGCCGATGATGTGAGATGTCCATTCATAGCAGTTAACGTTTCGGCGCATTTGGGCTCCTCAACGCAATGGTTGGGGTCCGGTCTTAGGTCTCACGGTGTTTATTTTTCCATAGTTCATGTATATGACCGCTCTTCCACGTATGATCCTTATTTTTCTAGGTCCATGGGGATCTATTGCTACCACCTGCATCTAATGTCGATCGACGACGAGTCATGACACAACTGCTATGAAATTATTGCTGTTACCCGTTTGTTCATCTTCCTTTGTTGGTTACATATGATAAGTGACTATGTGTTTCATGTTGCATTTTACGAAATAAATGTTCTTATACTCCTCTGATTGTGTTCAGCTTTCATTCATATCTATATCAAGTTTGGTTGAATAAGATGATACATACAGTGGCTAATGCGTTAAGCACTTCCAGTAGTTTTCCGGAGGGAGACGGTTTCCAATGACCTGTTAAGATCACCTGTGAATGCCGTTATCGTGTCATCACGATGTGGCCTGTGATTCGGGTGAAAACTTTTTGCGATAAGAAACTCTTCCAGTGGGTCGACGAGGATAGAACATTCCATTCACTTGAAGCCTACTTATTGCAACAAATAAACCACTTCTGTGGTAACGAGGTAATAAAACAAATGAAGGGCATTCCGCAAATCCTTTCAGGTCGGACGCTTTAACGATTTAGCCAATGTCTCAATACTATTCGCTCATTTGACAGATGAAGTGAACGATTGAACGACGATGTACTAATATTAATACAAGGATTATCTGCTTTGTTCTAAAAAAATCTGAAATTTTTCCCCATATCAATGGAACTGTGTCTAATTCGATCCTGCTTAACCAAACCAAACCAATGTTTGTGAGGAGGCAATTTGATAAATTGGAAAGGGTTAAGATGACCCTAGAAGTGGTTTTTAACACTATTTGCTAAACATCAGTGAAAAAATTTTTGGGAGTGCAGACCGGGACTATTTTCCGAACTGCAACGCGGGAAAATCAAATCAGTGACCACGTACTCTGTCAATATTCACCGCCTAATGGGAGTCAGGTGACGGCAGCAGTTTATTTTTTTATTTTGCCACTACTAAAAAGTCTCCCGCTCTCCTCATGCTTTGGTGCACTCATCGGCCCCTTCGGCTGTTCCTACCTACTTAGCAATAATTCAGTCTTCAAGGAATGAATAAATATGTCCCTACTTCGCTGTTAAAAATTATTTGCTGAAATGAAGTTAGTAAAATATGCAGAACCAGGACTATTTATTCTTTTACTATAAGGACGAAATGGCCGTTTTCCAAAGCCCAAAAAATTTTCTTGTCTCCTATTTTTTTCGAACTTTCTATTTTGAATACCAAAGCAAATAAGGAAACTAGATTTTGTCCAACAGGGAACTGTGGTACTTCACTATAGCTCTTCGAGATTTGATTCTACCGTGCTTGCTCATAATACTTCAAGCCTTTATATTTCTTTTACATTTTCATTAACGTTGAAGACTCTTCAGATACAGCCACAACAATGCTGAGATAGTTGCAGAACTCAGACCTTAGTCCAGATTCGAACTCTCGATCACATTCTTTGGGACTGACGTGTCTATCCACTGCACCACTAAGGCCCTCATCTTGCATTTCTGTTAGGAAATCCTTTTTTTGCCCTAACGGTGCTATCAGCAATCACCCGTCAACGGAAGTGATTTGACGAGGAAAGATTGGCATTGAACAGAGTTTTGCTGAGGCTGTTTCTTAAATGTCTCGACAACATTGTGGTCGTATTATTTCTTTGGTGACCTTACACGTGGTTGATAAAGATATCTATTTTTGGCTAACGTTTCGACGTCTTCGCCTTCATCAGAACCGATGATCTGACTCGGTGGTCCACGCTTGAAAGAATACATGTTGATTAGTAATACCGTTTTACATATTGATGAATTCATGTTGGTTAGCAATCCCGTCAGTTTTGAAATATTGTTATTGCTGTTTGCCTGCTGATAATGGCACCGATTTTCGCAGGGTTGATTGTCCGGATCACAGCTATCAACCATCAGTATTTTTGCATAAAAGGGCATCACTGAGTTAGTACGCCTCATTCGAGGAGATGGTCCGCTGAGGAAGACCTGACTCGACAAGAATGCGAAGCGGCCACATCAAGACGAAGAACAAGCGTGGATCATCGACTTGGATCATCAGCTCTAATGAAGACGAAGACGTCGAAACGTTAGTCGAAAATAAATGTCTTTATCAACCTCGTGTAAGCTCATCAAAAGAAACCATACGTGCTGAGTATAACACCGAGCTTAAAGGAAAGTCGGAAAATTATGGTTGTACTTTACATAGTACCCTGCTACAAAAAATAATAGGTCGTAAATGAAAGTTTTGCTCTTCAGATAGTTTGCTAAACGAAAAAATTACAGGGAAGTCACTGGTGTTCCTTTGTCAAGCACGTAAAAATCACTTCTGGTCGGTAGTTAATTGTTATTCAATTTCCATTCATTTCAATGAGCTATGCTGATCATATCCACTGATCTCCGTCACATGAGGGATCTTGATAGCCGATTAGTCGCGAGGTTACGCGGCGCGTTCCCAGGTGGCGAGAAGGGGGGATAATCGCGGAACAAAAGTGACCTTTGCTTCCCTGAGACGCAGATGGATCCAGGGGATGGACTCCCCGTTTCTGCTGCGCCGATTTGACACATACTTTTTGTATTTACGAGGTGTATTCATGCACGCATGTGTGGGTGCGTTCTAGCTCAGGCACGTTGTATTCTATGAGTCAATTCGGCCAAAAACCTGCAATTAAGAAATAGGGAAGCATATGGGAGCCGGTAAGAAGCCTCCATATGCACTTTGTCCACTCTGGGAGAACCTGGTAAGCTACTTGTGAGTGTACGCAGCCCCCCACGTTCAGAGCCCAGCAAGCTATACGTGGCTATCAAAATGCTGAAATAGTAAAAAGAAATGGGTTTCGTTTCCTTGACAGCGAAAGAGCGTCGAATTCGGCAGCGTTGGGTAGGACGAGTACGGAGAGGAGGCTAAAATCTCAGGGCCAACGGAAGCTGCCTGGATTGCAAAGAACTAAGGTGACAATCTGTACCTACAATGCACATAACTTGCACACTTGCATCCGAGCCCTCGATAGAAGATTTGCTCGTGCAAGCAAGAAGGATAAGGTACGATGTCATCGGCCTAGCCGAGGCGAGGCGACGCCATCCATTCATCGCCGTCTATGACACCGGAGAAGAACTGTTCCTCGGAACATGCGACAGTAGAGGAGTCGGCGGCGTCGGCGTTCTCGTCGACACGAGTTTGTCCATGAACGTCGATTCATCCGAACAACTAACAACCCGAATGTGGATTAAATCCGGCTTTGACAATCTTCGTCGTTTACGTACCGACATCAAACTATGACGAGGAAGAAGTCGAAACGTTCTATATGGACTTAGGGAAGTTCTACAGAGAAGACCAAACATTCTTCAAGGTCATCATTGGAGATTTCAACGCCAAGATTGGACCAAGAAGAACGTCACATTGGGACCCACGATTTAGAATGGAACGAGCAAGGTGAGCGTCTGTCCGATTTATCATGACGACTAAGATGATCCATGGTAACTCGCAATTCCACAAGCCCCACCCTCTACGCTGGAATTGGGAGTCTCCCAATGGAGAGCCCCATAACGAAATAGACCACATTATAGTAAATAGAAGGTTTTACCTAGCCAATGTCGCGTTGTCTCAAAATTCTACACCTGATCAGATCATTGCCTCCTTCGTGCAAGATTCTATTTCTCGCGGTAAGGAGAAAAAAAGCCGCTAAATTTAAAAACCGAAGTCACAGAACCACCGTTAACTGGGACTTATTCAATTCATTAGTCGGCTGTTGGGAAGACGCCGTTATCGATAACATCGATGAAGAATACGATCGGCTCATTCAACATCTTCACGTTAGTATTATGAAAGCTGAGAGCTCGAAAGTCACAAAGAGACATCTGTTCCTAGAAACAATGGAACAGATACGCCAGCGTGGAATCGCACGAGCTGCAGGCAACCGGAAGTAACGTCCGAACTTGCAACACAATCCAGACAGGCGACAAAAGAATATCTTAAAGAGAGAAGAGCAGCAGTAATATTCGGAGCTGCAGAGACTGGGAAAGCATTCGCAAAGCCCATCGAAGCTTCGCCAGTTACAAGGCCAAGGTCGTTGAACTCCGATGCCCAGACGGAAGAGTTACAGTGTCCAGAAAAGCAATGGAGAAAATCATTCACGAATACTACTCAGATCTCCTCGATAGCCGTGTTCACCCACCTTCCGTCATATGAAATAAGAGGATGGTTACGTTGCACCACCGGTTCTCCCTTCCGAAATCCGACATGCCATTTCGTCGGTGAAAAAATCGAACAGCTCTAGGTCCGGACACCATAGGACATGAAAACCTGAAGAACCTTCCGCCAGTTCTCGTAAACACGCTGGGTCAAATCTTCACACGTTACCTGTGCGAATGCAAAGTCCATACTCAGCGTAAGACCAGCACGACCGTGTTATTGTTCAAGAAGGGTGATCTGCACGATATTGGCAACTATTGCCCAATGTGCTTGCTGTCTGTCGTCTACTAACTTTTCAATCGAGTCATCCTAAACCGGATCGATGGAACAGTGGACGAAGGGCAGTCATGTGATCAAGCAGGGTTTCGAAAAGGATTTAGTACGATGGACCACATTCACACGGTAACAAGGCTCGTTGGACTATCGCGAGAGTACAAAAGACCGCTCTCTCTGACTTTCATCGATTTACAGAATGTCTTTGATTCAATTGAGATAGAAGCAGTCATGGAAATCTTGATAGTCAAAGAGCCCCCTACTCAGCACATGAAGATTTTTCGTGAGCTGTGCAAAATTTTCACAGCCAAGATATCTCCATTCTACGTCGATATCTACATCAACGTCAAAACGGTGGTTAGGCAAGGCGACACAATCTCGCCAAAATTATTTACCGGTACCCTCCAGAACGTCATGCGAACACTGAAATTTGATAATATGGGAGTGAAAATCGATGGTCAGCAGTTACACCATCTTCGCTTTGCTGGTGACGTCATCCTTATAACACCAAACATTAGCCAAGCGGAACGAATGCTCGCCGACTTTGATAAAGCCTGTGGAAAGACTGGTCTTCGACTAAATATCACAAAAACCGATGTTCATGAAAAACGGCTTGGTTTCGTATGCCCCATTCACGGTCAGCGGAACGAATATCTCCGAATGCTCCAGTTATGTCCATCTAAGTCGGGAAATCAACATGTTGAACGACTTAGCTCCAGAGTTCAGTAGGAAGAAACGAGCGGCTTGAGGAGCTTTGAAAGGCATCGAGTATGTAGTGAGAAGGACAAGGAACAACCGACTCCGTACCCACCTTTTCGACTCAACGGTACTTCCTGCCCCAATGTATGCGTCAGAAACCTGGTCGCTGCGTATGCAGGATGAAAGATCAGTTAGCGTTATCCAACGCGTAGTCGAAAGGAAGTTGCTAGGAGTACCCTGTGTTACACAAGTAAGGGATGGGATCCGATGCTCCGACTTGCGTCAACGATCAAAAATCAAAGTTGCCGTTCTGTACGCCAAACAGTCGAAGATAAGGTGGACCGGACACGTAATGCGTATGAATGACAACAGATGGACAAAGAGCCGTTAGTGACTGGATTCCTCAGGTTGTCAAACGTACTGTAGGAAGACCACCGACTCGATGGTCAGAGTTTTTCAGAAAAAGCCTAGAAGAAAGATACGATGCTCGACGACTCCTAGGGAGAACAGAACCCACTGGGTTACTCTTGCACGCGACTGGGAAAAATGGAAGATTTACTGCCGCCCGCTCGAGTGACTCGACGATCAATGGGACTGCAGGTGATGCTGATCATGTGAATAGTTAATTAAAAATTCCAGCATTTGCTACATATGAGCTGTAAGAACTCCAAATTCTGAAAGCGACGCAGTTGTGTTGGGACTGTTTGTTCTGACCACACACGACCTCGAAATATTCCATAAACTTGGGCTCCGGAAGAATTTAGAAAAAACCGCTAGAAGCGAAAAAAGAACACCAACAGCGTTAATGAAATATTCAGCAAAGGAGAATTTCAGAGTGAAGATTGCCAAGAAAAGGTTGTGGTGATTGGCTAGGGAGACTGTTGGGACGGCATGAATTTTTTATCAACTCATAGTGAATACGGCGAAAAATTGGGCCTCAAGTAGGTGAGGCAGCCATGTGGAGCTAAGAGTGAAATTCGAAGTGTTAATGAACAATAACTACTCCGAAGGTGGCATGTGTGATAAGTGACGTTCGCTGTGATGAATTTGTGTAGAAAAGGCGACATGGAGACAGCATCTACTGTGTTTTGCTATCGGACGATTGAAATTGCTACGTTGTGGTAACTTTGCTAGGCTAACTAATCGCACAAAGTCCTATTACGGCTTTTTGCTGAAAAAATTAAGACAAGCCGCTTGGTTCTGCACTTTTTGTTATTAACGACTTCTTAAAATGCATGGAGTGAAACGAATAAAGGAAAAAGCTGGAACTACTTTGGAATTAAAACAGGTGCATATCTTTTGAAAAAAATGAAAGCGGGCTTCCAAAGCAGTGAAAATTCTCAGTTTCGTCCTGTTTAAAAAAACAGCTCGTATCGCGTGGTGAGTTCATCATTCTCTTGGGTTTAGATGACGTTGTTCCGTGAGAATTACAAAACTACGTGTTCACATTTATAACTTTCAATAGAAGCTGCTTAATATTTGTTCCGCTTTGTCCATTAGAAGATTTCTTGTTCACGTTCGCACCAAAATATCGAAATCGTTGCCTCGTGTGTCTTTCATCAGGTTTGCGTGGGCCATCTGTCGATTGTAAACATCGTCCTCACGTTTCTTACGAATCGATTCTTTAGCTTTTTAACTGAAAGGTGAGTTGCATTATGGATTTGTGACGAAACATATGTGGTAAACGTGCATACTGACTTGCTTGACAATCAGTTCTCCGCTGACACAGGCTTCAATGCAAGCACCCATGTTGACGGTCTCTTCTGTGGTGCCTTTGTAGGCCGGCGCAGAGAATAGTGTTACAAGAAGGCCATTTGCCCAACGAGCATAGCCATGCAGTGGCGCCTAAACTACCGCCACATAATGAACTGGCGTAATTCGTCAAATATTACGATGCGGCCCAGGAACTTTCATGTTCTTTGAAATAATGGATTGTTGAATTACGCATGAGACATTGTTCCAGATGAAAGAGAGAACATTTATCTAGTCCAGCAGCTCTACAAAATCCTTCGACAATTATTCGTTTTTTTTTGTGAAAAAGTGAAGAAGTGGCTAGCCCAGCGCTAATGGTACCGTCCAGTAGGAGCAAGGGGGCTGTTTAACCTCACACCAACTTCACCGACACTACTATCCCGCCGGAATCAGGTAACTCGTGCCAGATTCATCAAGGGCCAACTAGTTTCCTCCAGTTTACAAAAAGATTGCGCTTTTATGATGAGAATCTGGGAACGTTGTAGCACTGCTATCCTAGAGTTAGTGAAAGAATCAACTCGACCATCATTCCACGATATTCACGAAGAAGACCAAAAGTCTTAGAGCAAAAGCTGATCTTACAAGTCGGAAGACTTTGGCGGATGACGGATGTTTGGAACCGAATTTAATGGAGAAAAAAAGCGCACATCTTTTGATGTCGGTTCGTCCAGAGAAAAAAAGAAATGTGAGAATGATAATGTGATGACGCAAATCTGAAAGGTTCTTCCACTGAGATGAACTCCAGGAATGTGTTGGCTAAGCCGGGCCGACTGTTGAAGAACAGCAGAAAACAGTACCACTAAAATGGCCAGTTAAGTTAAGAAACACTTTTCCACAGAATTGGTGAGGACTTCATGCGAAGTAACCGCTGACGCATTTGGAAGACTTCATGAGAATGGCATTCATTGCGGCTTGATAACGACGATGAATTACAGTCTTTCTGTATCATCCATCACGACTAAATAACGTCGTGCACTTTTGCTATTTCGCACCTTCTAGTATTGATTTGTTTGGCTTTCTAATGGCATTCTTCATCACCAGGGGGTGTTTGTGGCAGTAAGAACTCACATTGCTGATTTGAGCGTTGAAGATCATGCTTATTTAGTGACGTTTTGAAAGCTATATTTTCTCTGCAAAGCTACACAGCATTGATATTTCATTAATTTTATTTTTATTTTATTCATAGAACGGACGTCGACACCTATTTCGACAGAGAGGACATTGAAATCACCTGTCATTTGTCGCTTTGTCGCCCCGTTGATTATCGAATGACTCGAACAGGCGCCAGCAAATCACCCCAGTGGGCTAGAGGAACGCGTTGAGCATCATATATTTCTTCTAAACTTTTCGTAAAGAACTTTGACCATCAGGTCGGTGGTCTTCCTGCGGTACGTTTGACATCCCGAAGAATTCAATCACTAACTGTTTTTGTCCATCGGGAATTCCATTCTTCTAGCATGAATGGGACATACGTAAACATTTCGTTTCTCATGACCATCTAAATTAGATTTAATCCAAGACCAATGATCCACAGCCTTTATCAAAGGCGGCAAGCATTCGTTCTCTTTGGCTAATGTTGGTGTCATAAGACGATGTCATCAGCAAAGCGAAGATAGTGTAATTGCCAACCATCGATTTTTCACTCCGATGTTGTCCCATTCCAATGTTCGCATGACGTTCTCGAGGGCGGCGGTAAATAATTTTGGCGAGATGCTACCGCCTTGCCTAATCACTTTTTTTGATGTCGATGTTAATATCGCTGTAGAATGGTAATATCTTGGTGATGAAATTCTTGTGCAGCTGGCGAAAAATCTTTATACACTTACTTCTTGACTGTCTAGGGCTTCTATGAATGCTCCTATCTCGACTGAGTAAAAGGCTGTCTTTAAATGGATAAAAACGCGACGGAAAGGTCTCTTGAACTCTCGCGATATTTCAGTGAGTCTTGTTATCGTGTGTGATGTGATCCATCGTACTGAATTCCTTTCGAAAACCCACTTTCTCACATTGCCGGCCTTCAACCAGTGTTCTCTCAGTGCTTTTTAAGATAACTGGAGTGAAAAGTTTGTAGACGACAGACAGTAAGCAGACTGGGCGATAGTTGCGGATATCGTAGGGCTACCCATCTTAAACAATAGCACAGTCCTGCTAGTCTTCCACTGAGCGATGATGTTGTATTCTGACAGGTGTCGTGTTAAGAATACAGCCAGTGTTTTTACGAGGACTCGCAGAAGGTTTTTCAGGTGTCCAGATCTTATACTGCAAATGGCATGAAGGAATTTAGAAGGCAGAACCAATAAGACGAGAAATCCATCCACTTTCATTTCATATGAGGACATTAGGACGTAGCTATTGAAGAGATCTGATCAGTAATCGTAAACGATTTTCTCAATTCCATTTCTGGTCGCAGTAACTGTTCTGTCTTAGCGTTGAAGTAATTCATCTTGGCCTTTGCAATTGGCGAAGCCCTCGTGAGACTTCACGAATGGTTTTCGCAGCCTCTGCAGCCTTGATCATAACTGCACCTCTCTTTTCTTCAAGACCTTCTTTTTATAGCCAGGCTCCACTATTTTGCACACTACGGACGTGAGTGAGCGGTTGCCTATGGCTCGTGCAATTCCACGCGGGCGCATCAGCTCGTGTGTTTCTGGAGACAGAAGTCTCTTGTTGACTTTCGAACTCTCAGATTTCATAGCGCTAACCGCCTATCGTATTCCCTCTTGACCTTATCGCGAAAGGCAACTTTCCGATAGTGGACTTATAAACTGAATAAGCCCCAGTTTAAGGTAGTTTTAGGACTCCGTTTTTTTAAAATCTAACGGGTTTTTTCTCCCTTCCGCGAAGACCGAAATCTTGCACGAAGGAGGTGCGATGGTCTGATCCCGTGCATAATTCTGCGACAATAACGACATTGATTGGCGAACCTTTGATCTAGTATGAGGTGGTCTATTTCGTTATGGTACTCCCCATCGAGAGGCTGCCACGTTTATCAATGAAGTTGGGCTTTCTGGAATTCCGAGATATTATGGACGCTCTTGGTTGCCATGATTAACTCAGACAACTGCTCACTCTGCTAGTTCCATTCTAATCCGTGGGTTTCAATGTGACGTTCTTCAGACGTTCTTCTTGGTCCAATATTAGCGTTATAAGCTCCAGTGATTACATTGAAGATTGTATTGTCTTCTATGTATGATTCTCTAAGTCCATATAGAGCGGTTCAACTTCTTTTTTCGCGATAGTATGACGTCGCCGCGTAGTCGACAAAAAATTGTCAAATTCCGTACTGATCTACACCTCTTCAATCGTAAAAGTCCTATTCGGGTTGTATCCGGAGAAGAACTATTTCTCGGAACTTGCGGCAGTAATAGTTCTTCTCCGATGCCATAGACGGCGTTGAATGGGTGGTATCTTCTCGTCTCAGACAGTTTGATGATGCCGTATTTGTAGTTCTTGCCTGCACGATCACGTCATCTGTCGACGACTCAGATGCAAGTCTGCGTACATTGTGGGTACAAATAGTACAAATAGTCGCCTTTGTCCTCTCTGATTTAGGCAGCCTAGAATGGCCGTTAGATTGTAGCAGCCTCTTGCTACTCGTCCTTCCCAAGCCTACCAAATCGGGGGGCCTTTTCAGATTCTTAGGGGTAAGGACTGCTTATTTAACTGCGTTTAACTTTTTTGATACCCACGTACAACTCGTTGAGTTCTGGACATGGTTGCTGGGTATACTTACGGTTAGCTTAGCAATCTTTTCGAGAGACTTCTTTTTGGATTTGACTCTAACAGCCTCCCATGTACTTGCCTGTACCTTGATTGTAGGGTCTTGGCCGAGTTGACTCGTTGAATACAATCTCCATAAGAGAGAAACACCCAGTCAAGCATGCATAAATTCGTCCTCATAAATATAGAAGGCATGTGCCATTTCACTGGACCCATGTTCTTCTAAGGGAACCAAAAGTCGCTTTTTTTTCTCGATCAACTCCTTAACCGCCACATGAAGACATGCCACGTTGCATCGCCACTAACCAGCATGACATCCCTCTCTTAGGAAGCCGGTGGGACGTCGAAGTAGACATATTTACAGTAAATCGGTCCATAAGTATTTTCTCCTCTATTTAGAGTTTCACACTGTAGCATCTTTTACAAAAACCTCATAGCCTTTCCGTTAAGTATTAGTGAGCAACTAGCCTGATGACCACGCACGATCATCTTCACTCCTAGTCGGGCACATGCATCTTTCACGGCGGACTGCGAAAACAGTTGGCCAATCCCTACAGTTGGCTCTCTGAAATGTTACAACATAACTGCAAATGAACTAAGACGCTTCTGAACTGCTTACCTTTCGAGATTCGGTTCGAAGTCGACCACTTTATTATGAGTATCAGGGTCAGACCAGACAAGATCACACGCTAAAGTCCCCTTCATAAATTCCTCGATGGGACGACGGATATCTCGTATATCCTGAAACATGTTTAATATTTCTAGTATGAACTACCGTTACCACAGTTTTGAACTCAGGAAACACCTGTAACGTCCTCAGTTGCGGGACTAATTCCTCCGTGCATTCCGAGAATATCTCCACCAATCAGGCAAGCCAGTGGCAAATTCTCAAATACCCTCTTGAAGTGTTCATACATTGATTCCGTTTTTCCGACGTGTCTACCAGCTAAAAGTAGTCCCTAAGTGCATGGCGACGAAATAGTGTCGGAAATATTACAGAACTCATCAAGGACGTTTTCGAAATCGACAGTAATTAAATGGACTGAAGCAATTTTGGAAGGGCAAGGCCCTGATTGCAAGTCCCACAGCAAATGTTGTAAGAGTAGGAGGAACTGAGGTACGAAACTTTTGCTCACACAGCATTCCTCCATTGCTTCTAATCCCCCATATTGTTGCTTTTAAAACAAAAAAAGGCAAACATTATCCCTACTTAGAAAATCTCCAATAATTGTTGCCAAAGTGTCCTAAGCTCTAGAAGCATATGGTGAAAATTTATGGAGATGCAGTAGTTGAATTTGAACGATGCAGGTTGGGCGATATAGACTCACAAGGCCTTTTCTATGAATAAAGTTTATTATGGGTTGAAATATACGTTTTAGAGTCAAAGCCCTAACAATATAACCACCCAGTCACATTGCCTTTCATCATTCATATAGGGGATCCGCCTTTGGGCAGTTTTGAAACGAGGCTTCTCTCATTTGTTATAGTTTGCTAGCGTGCCATGGATCTCCCTAATATTAGGACCACCGATAGCCGGTTAGTCCCGAGGCTACGCGGCGCGTCCCCAGGTGGCGAATAAGGGGTTAATGGCGGACTAAAGTGACCTTTGCTTTCCTGAGACGTAGGTGGATCCAGGGGATGGACTCCCTGTTTCTGCTGCTCCAATTTGGGCACATACTTTCATTTTTTACGAGACGTACTCATGCACGCGTGTGTAGGCGCTTTCAAGTTTATGCGGTTTGTATTCTACGAGTCAATTCGGCCAAAAGCCTGGAAACAAGTGAAAACCAAGTATATAGGGGACGGTAAGGAGTCGCCCAACAAATAACCTCCATTTCCACCCTGGAAGAGGCTGGCAAGTATACTCGTGAGTATACTAAACCCCTACGTTCAGAGACCAGCAAGCTATGGGTGAGTGTCAAAATGCTAAACATTGTAAAAGAAACGGTCCTCATTCCCCTGACCCCGAAAGAACCTCCAATTCGGAAGCGTTGGGTAGGACGACTACGGAGAGGCTGCTAAAATCTCAGGGCCAAGGGAAGCTGCCTAGATCGCAATGAACTGAGCTGACGATCTGTACCTACAATGCACGCACACTTGCATCCGAGTCCTCGATAGAAGACTTGATGACGCAAGAGAGAAGGATAGGGTAAGACATCATTGGGCTGGCTGAAAGGAGACGACGCCGCCCATTCAAGGCCGTTTAGAACACCGGGGCAGAACTGTTCCCTCTGAAAAATGCGACAGTAGAGGAGTCGGCGGCGTCGGCGTTCTCGTCGACACGAGTTTGTCCATGAACGTCGATTCATACGAACAACTTACAAGCCGAATAGGGACGTTTACGATTAAAAAGATGTTGTTTAATACCGACTTTGACAACCTTCGTCGCTTACGCGCCGACATCAAACTTTGGCGAAGAAGAAGGCGAAGCATTCTAATAAGGACTTGGAGAAGTTCTGCAGAGAAGACCATACATTCTTCAAAGTCATCACTGGAAATTTCAACGCCAAAATTGGACAAGAAGAACGTCTGAACAACGACATATAGGGACCCAAGTATAAGAAAAAAACTAGCAGGGTGAGCAGCTATCCGAGTTTATCAAGGCGACCACCAAGATGATCCATGGTAACTCGCAATTCCACAAGCCCCACCCTCTACGCTGGAATTGGGAGTCTCCCAATGGAGAGCCCCATAACGAAATAGACCACATCATGGTAAACAGAAGGTTTTGCCAAGCCGATGTCGCTGTTGTCCCAAAATTCTGCACCGAATCAGACCATTGCCTCCTTCGTCCAAGATTCTATTTCTCGCGGAAAGGAGAAAAAGCCGTTAAATTCAAAAATCGAAGTCCCAGAACCACCATAAACTGGGATTTATTCAATTCATTATTCGGCTGTTGGGAGGATGCCGTTGTCGATAACATCGACGAAGAATGCGATCGGCTCGTTCAACATCTTCACGTTAGCGCTATGAAAGCTGAGAGTTCGAAAGCCACCAGGAGACGTCTGTCTCCAGAAACATTAGAGCTGATACGCCAGCGTGGAATCGCACGAACTGCAGGCAACCGAGAACTAACGTCCGAACTTGCAAAACAGTGAAGACAGGCGATAAAAGAAGATCTTACAGAGAGAAGAGCAGCAGTAATGGTCGAAGCTACAGAGGCTGGGAAAAAGCATTCGCAAAGCCCACCGAAGCTTCGCCAATAACAAGACCAAGATGGCACTCCGACGCCCAGTGGAGAAAATCATTCATGATTCTTCGTATTCTTGTTGAGCAAACACGAGGTGTTATTTTTATTCCTTATTCACGAACAAACTGACGTTTCGGCGGATTTCGCCTTCCTCAGAGCCTGGAAAGGTCAAGTTGACAGCAATCTATTCGGCCAAACACCTCCATAACCAAACTGAGAAAACGCTGAACCAAGATTCCAATCACACTGAACACAGCTTTGCACACTCACCGCTTTCTATGAGGCTTCCACTGAGTATGTCGCGTGGAGACAACCGCACAGAGTTCACATAGAAGCGTAATATGCCCCTCCCATCAAAATAACAGCCTTATATACTGCCCAATATCACGCATAATAATGAGGCATTCTTCCCTGCGGTTCATTTTCGGATTTCTGGAATTAATCCAGAAGGCCTCGAGAGTTTTGCGCGCTTGTGTTCTTGATTCCTGCGCGAGGATCGTGACACGTACTTCAAAGTCCGCCCCCGCTATGTCTCTGGGTCCTATGCGTGCCTAGGGGGGTATTTGGTTTACGTTTGCCGACTAGGTTTTCTTTTATGCGGACACAGAGGGGGTCTGCACGTTTCGCCAATGTATTCGTCTCCGCACGTCCTACAGGAGATCAAATAAACTGTACCCGAGCTCATGCAATCACCGTCTCTACCATTAGGGCAAACTATGCAATTTTGCGTTGCACATAGACGGTCATATAGGCGGTTACGAACTAGTTGGCGCCTAAGATTACTCGGTGGCATTTCAACTATGTTTACCGAATTCTCTAGACCCGCCCTTCTTAAGAAGCGTTTTATAGCTCATTCATGATTATTATTCAGATCTCTTCAATAGACACCTTCCTGCTCTCATATGAAATAAGGGAAAGTGGATATGTTGTGCCATCTCAGTGAAGCATTGCGAGAGTGCAAAAGTCTCACTTTCATCGATTTAAAAAGCCTTGACTCAACTGAGATAGCAGTCATGGAATCCCTTGATATTCAGGGAGCCCCTAGTCAGTACACAATGATTCTTCGTGAGGTTTTCAAAGAAACTTCAAAGCCAAGACACCACCATTCTACAACGATATCAACATCATCGTCAAAAGAGGGGGTTAGGCAAGGCGATACCATCTCGCCAAAATTATTCACTGCCACCCACGAGAACGCCACCCACATCCACCTCCTGTCATATGGAATAAGGGAGGATGGATATGTTAGTACAACCGGTTCTCCCTTCCGAAATCCGACGTACCATTTCGTCGGTGAAAAATAGAACAGCACCAGGTCCGGAGAGGATAAGATCAGAACATCTGAAGAACCTTCCGCCAGTCGTCGTAAACACACTGGCTCGGTTCTTCACACGTAACCTGTCTAAATGTAAACCCTACTCAGTGGAAGACCAGCAAGACCGTGTTATTATTTAAGAAGGGTGACCTACACGATATCTGCAACTATCGCCCAATCTGCTTGCTGTCTGCTGTCTACAAACTTTTCACTCGAGTCATCCTAAATAGGTCTCGAAAAGGATTTAGCGCGATGGACCACATCCACACGATAACAAGACTCATTCAAGTATCTCGAGAGTACAAAAGACCGCTCTGTCTCACTTTCATCGATTTACAAAAGGCCTTTGATTCAATTGAGATAGAAGCAGTCATGGAAGTCCTTGATCGTCAAGGAGTCCCTACTCAGTGTATAAAGATTCTTCGTGAGCTGAAGAAAAATTTAACAATCAAGATATCATCATTCTACGGCTATATTAACGTTGACGTCAAAGAAGGAGTTAGGCAAGGCGACACAATCCCGCCAAAATTATTTACCGCCACCCTCCAGAACGTCATGCAAACACTGGAATTTGATAATATGGGAGTGAAAATCGATGGTCGGTAGTTACACCATCTTCGCTTTGCTGATGACATCATCCTTATAACACCAAACATTATCCAGCGAAACGATTGTTTGCCGACTTTGATGAAGGCTGTGGGAAATTAAATCTCATAAAAACGATGTTCATGAGGAACGGATAGGTTTCGTATGCCCCATTCACGCTCAGCGGAACCAATGTCTCCGAGTGCTCTAGTTATGTCTATCTAGGTCGGGAAATCAACATGATGAACGACTTAGCTTCAGAGTTAAGCAGAAGGAAACGAGTGTCTTGTGGAGCTTTCAAGAGCATCGAGGATGTAGTGGAGAGAACAAAGAACACCCGACTCCGTTCCCGTCTTTTTCGACTCAACGGTACTTCCTGCCCTAACGTATGCTTTAGAAACCTGGTCGCTGCGTTAGCAGGTTGAAAATTCACGAACCGTTATTGAATGCGCAGTCGAAAGGACGATGTTAGGAGTATCCCGCATCACACATCTAAAAGAGGGATCCGAAGCGCCGACATATCAAAAATCAAAGATGCCATTCTATGCACCAAACTGTCGAAGGTGAAATTGGCCGAACATGTGATGCGTATGAACGACAGCTGAGGAACAAGAGCCGTTAGTGTCTGGATTCCTCGGAATGTTAAACGTGCTGCACTGCAGGAAGGCCACCGACCTGATAGTCAAAGTTCTTCACAAAAAGCTTAGAAAAAAGGTATGATGCTCGACGAGTACCTAGGGGAGAACAGAACCCACTGGGCTACTCTTGCACGCGACAGGGAAAAAATGGAAGATTTGCTGGCGCCCGCTCGAGTCACTCCGCCAACAGTGGAATTACAGGTGATACAGGTGATTGCCAGTGTGCTAGTTAGTTGGGAGCACTTTCTATTGTGGTTGGTGTTAAGCTACATGCTACGAAAATTGATTTATTATTTATTTGTTAGTCAAAAACGGTTTGTCTTAGAAGCTCCGACTCTACACGCTTATTGAATTACACAGGCAACCTTTCGAGAGCGAAAACATATGCGCAAAGGTAACTTTTTCTTTATCTTCACATTATGTTGTCTTTTAGCTAAAATTTCGAACAGCGAAACCGTCTAGAAAGATTTGCCCACCATCGAACTTGAAATGAACCTCGGCGACGAATGAATACATTTGATTCATATTCTCTTCTTCATGATTTCCACGAATAATAAATAAATTTTTTCGGAAAACAAACCTGAACGACAAAAACAAACACGTAAATAATTCCACTTTTCTACAGTGGAATAATAAAATAAAGAGGAATCATCAATTCACCTTCAGACATATAAGTAAAGTGAATAACTCAACTCCATGGGAACCTCTGTCTACGAAATCTCCGAGAAATACACTACTGAAAGTTATGAAGATTATTCACGGGGGGCTGCAAATTTGGAGCAGAAACGCTGTTCGTTCAGGCCGGAATGGAGTGTTGCTTACCGGGTCATATTTGGCCATCCATTCAGATTGAACCAACGCAACAAGTCCGAGTACTGTCCATGGGTATCACTGTAAATGATGCACGGTACAGGGACCTAAGCATCCAAAGATTTCGATCGACTTTTTTCAGGCATTAGTTACGCGCTTACTATCATCGTGCTTCACAAGAATAATCGTAGCCAGATTCGCTAACCTCAATTAGTGAACCCTCATTTATAAAGATTTGGGCAGCCAAATTAAGGACTTCTATAAGTTGATTTCGGTCGAAATTAAATTCTCGAGGACCGTTTTCCACCATTTGGACCAAAAGTTCCGCAGCGCTATCCTGAGCAAAGATCGGCCCTTTCGATATGCCTGAATGATTACTGAAAAATGCCCAGTATTTTGTATAGGAGCAAATGATTACATCACTTGAACGCCTGACCATATCTATGTTCATGGCATTATTTGTCATATTTTCAAAGGCCGGTATTTAGTTTTTTCTAACAATAAACTTTCTAAGAAGAGAACATAAAAGTTTCTTCAGTTTTTTTAATCTTTGAACAAGTCCGTTTTATGTTCACCTATGCAACTACACTAGAAGGCGACAAAAAGGCGAAATTTGTCGATGCGTTTAGAACATGTAATGATCATGACAAACAGTTTAGCTGAAAGTTTATAGAAATTTAGAGCGATTATTCCATTAACGGATTTCAAATGGACTTCACTTTTGGTGATTATAAATGCTGGCCTGAAATCAAAGAGGAACTAACGGTTCGATGGTGGTGATTCTAACAAAGTGATATGTTCCGATGTCGCGTAGGTGATGACCTTCACAATCTTCGGAGGCTTTTCGAATGACTTGTGGCTCTCGAGCGAAGGTGGACCGTCCATCAAATGGCTTCAACAAGTGCATGACTGGACGATGGAACGTGCAAAAAAAAGAAAATAAAGCGCTTCCCGTTGTATGAAATAAATTTATAATTTATAACAAATTTCCAGAATGCAAAACTAAGCAGGTGCCAGAAAATATATTGCACAATGGAATAGTAGAACAACCGAAGAAAGCTTAAAATTCTTCGAGGGGGGTCTTTATTACTACAGAATTGACAAATCCGAAAAACTGTAACAATATAACAAGTGCACAAAAAGTGATCCTCTTACGGGTGATACTAAACTCTCATTACGAAAGTTATCTCCTACTAACATTTCAAAGAAAGTTAGTTACTATTATGGATGACACAGTGCAGTTTAACTAGCACCTGTCAACAGTTTTCAGCAACGTTTGTGTGTTCGAATAACGGAATATTAAAGCAAAGTATGATTCTCACTGCATGAGCTGTCGCTTTGTTTTCCCAGAAATGAACGCCTCGATTTTAATGCTTGTCCTATCCACATGGTCGATAAGGCTATCATGCTCCCAAATTGGCGACGTGATATGTTCTGTGCTACTTTTTCCTTTTTTATCTCTCGAATCGCTTTTTCCCTGAGGTCGGCTACTTCTGCTTTTTCTTGAAGAACTTGATCTGGAGAGAGCACTGATTTCGAAAACTCTTCACTAATCCATTCAGTTTCGATATGTATAGTTGCCGATTTACTTTACATTAGTTAAGCATTTCAATCACTGATTAGTTTACCGTTCTGGCTTCTTCCGTTCCATTTTCTTTCTGATTACGAAGAAAGTTAAGCAAGCGCCAAGGAAAATGCATACCGTAACAACTACAGCGATTTGTGCCGAGAATCCAGGACCTGAAGATTATTATGTAAATTGTGTTCATTTTTAAAATTATTGATATTGAAATAACTTCAATATTGCTGAGCACGTATTAGCCAATGGGCAATGTGCTTGTGTAGAATCTGAATATCGATAGGGCTAGTGCGAGTGAGAAATAGATGGACGGGACTGGTCGAATAATAATACTGGCTTGAAAATAAAACAGTCATCTGAAGAGATCTTAGATAACTGAGATGCGATCCACTCAGCCAAACACTTTCATAACCACAGCAAATGAAATTTAACAAATAAATTTGTATTCGCATAAGAAACAGCTTCATTTAAACACTTACTGTTTATTCGTTGTAAGTATTTCAGTTAGTTGGTGGATAGCAGCCGCACAGAGTGATACACGGGCGACGACTGTGCTTGTGTCAGGGTCACTGGATCAGCCTGAGGCATGGCGCCAGGTCCCGGGTGATGACAAGACACTCCTCATTGCGGATCATTTCTGGATTTTTGGAATTGATTCAGAACGCTTCAAGAGTTTTACGCGCCGATGTTTTCGATTCGTGCGTAAGCATAGTGACTCCTACTTCAAAATCTTCTCCGTTGTGTTTCTGCATCCTATGCGAGCCTTTACCGACTAGGTGTTCTTTTATGTGGACGCAGAGCGGTCTAGAGGTCGAGAGGTAATGAACCACTATATTCTTACTGCTTGGCTTTCGATACCGTTTTGTGACGCAGCCTTTTTCGGTTAGGTTAATTTGAACGTTTAGAAATGGAAGCCAATTTTTCTTCCGGTTTCTCGTAGGTGAACTTTATGTACGCCGACTGTTCGTTCAATAACTCAAAGTATTTGTCCATCTCCTGTGTCGCATATCAGATTTTTTGCGCACCCGTAAGGTTCGAACTAAACTTTCTCACGCGATAGTGGTGAAGGACTTTGAGAGTTTCGCTCGAAAATGTGCGAAGTTTTATATCTACTTCATCGTTAGGGGTCTTGCTGTCTAAAGAATAATCGAGGAAATGGAGGTGGTGGTAGTGCCCCTACTTCTCGTTGTTCCTTTTTGTTTCGTATCCCAATTCTAGCGTTGCTGTGGAGTCGACCTTAGAGCTCGTGGAGGCTGCATGCGATCCGACGCAAGGTTTCTTTAGAAATGGGTTGCGCTGATGAGAAACTTGGACCCAATCCTAATAGCGAGCGTGCGTCATCGGGAGAGTTATGCCTCCTAACACCGTTACCGTTGTTGACTTTTCAGGCACACTATCGACCACATTTTCAATGCTATCGCTTTCGTAAATGATTTTTGCCTTGTTTAATTAAAGCTGGTTTTTTACAAATGATTGCAGTCTGCACGGGCTCCAAGATCGACTCCGCAGCAACGCTACAATTGAGACACGAAAGAAAAAAGGAACAACGAGAAGTAGGGGCACTACCACCACCCCCCATTTCCATGGTTATTCTTTAGACAGCAAGACCCTAACAACGAATTAGATATAAAATTTTGCAGAGTTTTGAGCGAAACTCTCAATGTCCTTAACCACCATCGCGTGAGAAAGTTTAGTTCGAATCTTACAACTGCGCAAAAATCTGGTATGCAAGAGTTTCGGGAGCTAATAAAATCAAAGAGTATTAGACCATCAGTTAGTGATAAGTGTGGAGAGTTTGTACTAGTTCCTCGCCAGTTAGATGTTGATATAACGGAAAAACATCTTGAAAACGCATCTCTTTATCGCGCATCAAAAAAAAGGAATCCAGAAGTCAAAATCGAAAACTGAACAACGAATGGGTCAAAATGGCAAGTGCAGCAGGTTTAAAACCAGCAGCCATCTGGCATCTTAAGATCGAAGTGCCGACATTTCCCGTCTTATACTTATCAAAACCCATAAGTTAATATCCGCTGATGATCAGGCGTCTACCGACCCCTCCACCTTTAAAGTTAGACCCATCGTCAGTTGTGTAGACGGGCCTATGGATAGAACTGCTTAGTTTATAAATCTAATTCTCAAGCAGTTGCTTAAGCACATACCAGCCCATCTTACGAACACCCAAATGTTCCTAGACCGTCTGCGTAACGCACGTCCCAAAAGCGCGTACGTTATGGAGTCGTTCGACGCTATCGCCCTTTACACTAACGTGTCGAACGACTCCGCAATGCAAGCCATCCGCGAGCTTCTTGAGCAACACGAAGGAGCAACTAGCATGTATGCCTTCTCGATTTAACAGCTTATGGTCCTCTTAAAGGTCTTCCTAAGTTGTTCGATGTTCAGATGGTCCAAGAAATATTACGCGCAAATTAAAGGGTTGGCAATGGGACAGCGACTGGCACCAACTCTTGCCGTTGCCTTTATTTCCAAAGTGGAAGCATCAGTCATCGATCTCAGGCCGTTACTCAACTGTAGGCACATAGATGATTGTTTTGTCATCTGCTCCACACTAGAGGAGATGGACAAATAATTTGAGTTATTGAACGAATAGTCAGAAGTACATAAAGTTCACCCGTAAGAAACCGAAAGAAAACTGGCTTCCATTTCTAAACGTTCAAATTAACCTATCGAAAACGACATCATCAAAAAATGGTATGGAAAGCCATGCAGTAAGAGTACAGTGGTTCATTACCTCTCCTCCCATTCGTCACACACTAAAAAGGCGCTTATAAGAAACATGTTTCCAACCGCCACCAGCGTATGCACAGGTAGAGAGCAGAGGGAAGAATCCTTGAAACCGGAGCGCCAAATAGCCATTTCAAATGGTTACGAAACTGTAGCTTCTCGGCATAGCCATAGAGGGAAACCGCGCCCCCAGAGCTATAATTCTAGCGAAAACGAGACTCCGTTCCTCTTGTCCTTTATTTCAAACGAGATAAGTGCAGCCATAAAACGTTGCATAGTAAGGGCCATTCTAGAGAATTCAGTAAAAGTGATAGGAACACTATCGGACACTCTAAGACGCCAGCTAGTTCGCTCGCAGTCGCCTATATGACCGTCTATGTAGAACGGAAAACTGCATAATTTGCCCTAACGGTAGAGACGGTGATTGCATGAGTTTGGGCACAGTCTATTTGATCTCTTCTAAAGCGTGCAGGGACGAATACGTTGGCGAAACAGCTAAACTGCTATGCGTCCGCATAAAAGAACACCTAGTCGATAAATCTAAATTAAAACAAAACACTCCACTTAACGCGCATAGGATGCAGAAACGCAACGGAGAAGATTTTGAAGCAAAAGTCACTATCCTCGCACAGGAATCAGGAACATCAGTGCGTAAAACTCTTGAAGCGTTTTGGATCGATTTCAAGAATTCTTGTCATTGCCGGTGACCCTAGCGCCATACCTCACGCTGATTCAATGACCTGACACAGGGACAGTCCTCGCCCATGTATTACTCTGTGCGGCTGCTTTCCACCAACTAACTTAAATACTTACAATAAATAAACGCTAGGTGTTTAAATGAAACTGTTTCTTATGGGAATGCAAATTTATTTGTTAAGTTTTGTTTGCTACGGTTATGAGTTTGGCTGAGATAGATCGCATCTCAATTTAGCCTTTCCAAGCTCTGAAGAAGGCGAAACCGCCGAAACCTCAGCTATTGCATCCTAATAAATTCCGTAATAACAACCTCGTGTCTGTTTATTGAAGAAAAAACATCGAATTATCAATCAATGTCGAGGTTAACAGAAAGTCGGTCTTGGGAAGAGCTTAGATAATAACACTTTACAAAGCCAGCAATAGATGTACGCACAAAAAATCGAGATATTCCTTAAACAGGACAGTTCGCACTTGTACTCTATGATGAAGTTGCAGCACGGCACAAACAGGGCACCATAGCGCATTCACACTTGAGTGCGTCGTTTTCTTGTTCAGCGATGGCGAGGTTGTTAAACAGCTACATTTACTTCCATAGAAAAACACAATACAATACAACAGTAGCTGACGTTTCGGCAGTATCGCCTTCTTCAGAGCCGCTTTTTTACGTGCCCTCCAATGAGGAAGATTAGAACAGCTGATTATAGTCGCATAAGGTTGATGACTCTAACACCCTGAGTGTTCGATCACAGTCACAACTTAAACGATGTTTTCCACAAAGCGTTCAGCAAAGACTAGCCCTTGAAGGACGCGTCATGCGTTCGCTTTCATCATGTTTCGCAGGAGTAAGTGAGTGCATATCTGACCTTCACAATAACTTAGGAAAGCACTGACAAGAAGGCTACAAAATGGTGTCACAGTGCCTACAAAATCTAAAGAAATTAGTTAAACGGAGATTAATTCTGTTGTATGAGAGCAGTTGACCAGAAGTCGGAGAACCTAAACTGTAACAAAATAAAGAGTTACCGAAAGAAAACTCTTCCACTTCTCGAAAACTCAACTGGCCTATGGCGAACATGTTGCCATTCTTTCAATTACGGTCACAATGTATGCTTTTTAATAATTCCTGGACTCAAAAGGCGGAAAATTTTAGTGCTGAAGCAAATTTCGTGAGGTCTTACAACTTTCATAAACGGTGGAATTTCCTCTAGACAAGTTTATCAGCAGTGCTAACCTTTCATTTGCTACCTGCTATAATTTTTTCATGGCAGGTTATGATGTGAAATAAAACCATAACGATGTTGAGATATGCGCAAAACTTGGATCCCGAGCTACATTGAACCACGAGTACCCTTTTTGGGGGCTCGCGTATTACACACTGCACCAGTGAGGCCCTTGTTTCACCTTTCGCTCAGCTAGCTTGGTGCATCCCAGATCATTCCCTCTAATGGGTGGTTGCTGATGGCAACGTTAGGTAGAAAACTACCTGAGAGAAACGCACCTCAGTAATGCAATGTAATACGCGAGCACCTAAAAAGGTACTCGTGGTTCAATATAGCCCGGGATCCAAGTTTTGCGCATATCTCAGCATCGTTGTAGTTTTAGCAGCACTCTCTGCAATCCAAGTGGGAGCGCTCTAGCTCGGCTATCTCAGGACTCCAGGGAGAATCGACCCGAACCGCATTCAACGACATTCATGATTAAAGAACAATCCTCAAGCAGCATCTGAAGACATACGTCAAAGTTGGAAAGCCTTCGTGGACGATGGACGCGAAAAAAACTAGTCCAATGCGGGAGTGCTGGAATCTGCAGAGTAGATGTGAGGGACGCGCCAGGTGATCTTCTAATTATTTTTTATATTTATATTTACATTTCATTTTTATTCTTTGTAAAATATGTTTGCATTATAATATTTCGCAAAAAAAATTAGGGGCGCGTGCAGCGCAGTAGTAAGAGGCACCATGCAATCAATATACATGGGTTCGATTGCGCGCTCCAGCCTCACCAATCCTACCATCGCTTCGGGGTCGATAAATTGGTACCAGAGCTCTGGGAGGACGGCAGCACTGATTCGATACATAGATCTCCTTGAATTATTGTATAGGCCAGATATGCGTTCAATCACATCTAACGATACTTGACGAAGTCGAACGCATAGTGCCTCAGGGATTAATTAATACCAAGAGCATTTTTTCAAAAAAATTTCATTAACTCGGTAAATACGAACCATCATTCGATGTGACCGCTCCTCCACTGACGATCTGATTACAAAAGTTTTGACTGCAACAACATGGTTTCAGAGAATGTGAGCAGTTCGTCTCATTGGAGAATGAACGACAGCTGTTAATGTCCTAAAACTGTACGTGTTATGGAACTCATCTGCAACCAGTTTTTCAATACCTTTAAAGTTAGTCATTTTGACCAGTTAAGGTGTTGAACCATTTGAAAGGAGTTTCATGGATGGATTAAATTCCTGGTTCCAGAGCAATATTTCCAGTACCAACAAAAAGAAACTCTGCCTTGCATAATCATTGCCTTAGTTCATTTATTGATTTATTTTTTTTCATCTGTTTACTTATTTATTTATTTATTTTTTCAAATGGCTGATTTTCTCATCTGTCGTGCTAATCCCAGAACTTCTTGCATTCCGTGAGCTTCCTCGCATCCACAATCCACTAAGCTCTTTAAACTTTTCACAGAATGTTCAGCTGCTGGTTGAGGATTGTTGACATTCTAATAAATGTCTTAGAATGCTGGTCGAGTCGGTCTTCCTTTGCATCCTGGGACTGCTTGCTAGACCGTCTTCGCGTGGTCTAGCGAAAGTAAGCCGGGATCAGACAAGTTCTTTATCAATTTCACGACTTTGGAAGGTTGAGAGCCTTGGTAAACTCGGGGGTGGGGGGGTCGAACCAGAAACGTACTGAGGATCAAGGGCATCACTATCACTGAGCTTCCATCCTCTATGTCTTCGTTTACTATGTGCTTAATATTTTAATTTGCACATTTTTGTTGTTGTCAATCGATCTAGAATCGTCTGGCATCCTGGAAAACTGACCAGAGGGGTTAATTCACTCCAGCGGCAAGACTCGTGCTGTATGAAAGCTCTAAACTGGCCGACACCCCCCAAATCGTCTCGATCTGAGGCGATTTGACAACGAAGACCTCGGATGAGACAACAGCAACTGCTGGGGGGTACCCAGTGCATCGCGGCTCTGAGGAATACGGTAATCCTAAACGTCAGCCCGAATAAAAATTTGAAACAACTCCTTTTTTGAATTTGTCAACAAACTGAGCTAATGATTATCCCAATATCAGAGTTTTAAATTGTGTTTGCCTAGAGCGAACAAAATCAAAATTTTAACGTGTTGTCCATTTAAGCTTCCGATTCCTGACCGATTCAGGGAGCGAAGGTCGGTTATCCCCACTACTCTTCATTATATTTGAAACAAATTTTGAGAATGCCTTTGTTCACTACAGTGTTACAAGCACTTGCATCGTTTTTTCAATAAAAACGCTGACGCAGCCTTACCGCACAACCGCGATGTGTCCTGTTTCTATAGCAACGTTGAGCGAAGCAGGTGCCTAAAGAACCCAACGAACGTCATTGAATATGAACCAAAGTGTGGAATGCATTATGGATGAGTTAATAAAGCAAGTCGACTGTCTCCATCACTCTATTATGAAGATAGATTAGTAAACCTTCATCTGCAGACGAAATAAGGTTTCCCTTCAAGTGGAAAAACACTACATCAAGACACTGCAAAACACTACAGAACACTCTACCTCTAACCCTATAGTGAACATTATTGAAAAAATAATTGATGATGATGATGACAGGACCTACCGTGCATTCCATCGGCACACTTCACTATATTAGCGTCAATTTCTTGGGAGTGGAAAAAGCAGAATCAAAATACAAATGAACTGCATTTTGTGTCAAGCGGTAGGTGACAAGAACCCAGAACAATGATCCCTACTTAATTTTAAGTCGAAATGATTTCTGCTGTTGAGAGTATGTTTACCTAATGACTGCTGTTTAGGATGTTTGTTTGCTTAATGATCGTGATACCGTCCACGCTGATAGAAGTATAGTTTGAACAGTTAGTTCTCAAAGTTGCTAGCTCGAATTGAATGCTCGCCATTGTGTGAATATGCCACGCCAGAATCTCTTGTTTTCCCAGAACACAGTCTCAATTTTGTATCTGTTTATATTACATTTAGCTGTTTTCAGAAAAAAAATAACAGTATGATATTAATGCTATGGCAATACGCAGAGAAATGAAGAACGCAAAGGCCAGTACCATGAAAGAGACTGTAAAGGCTGCGGTAGAAAGAACCGGAAAAGTGAACTGAAGCAGCCGCTTATATTCGCATTATCAAAGATGTAGTTTAGTTGAGGTGGTTACAGAAATGGTTTGAAGCAGTATGAGACAAGTTCAGGTTCGACTGAGAATGTTCGGTTTGGAAATAATGTAGAGGTAGAGAATATTCGATATTTATGAATGTTTCCTATAGTGACTTTGCTAATGATAATCATTGCAATCCGCTGAAACAAGGTACATATTATCCCAAAGATTGATGAGTATGGGTCCATGATCCATGAAAATTTCTCTGAACGACAAGGCACCATATTAGGACAAGCATTAGAATGGGACGAAAAGTCTGCGTGGCTGTAGGACTTTATCATAACTTCTAAAACTATCTATGGTAACCCACAATTCTAAAAGCCTCACATCAACGCTGAGCATGGGAATTTCCAGTTAAAGGGTAGCATAATGAAATAAACTACATCGTGGTAAATCGAACCCCTTGCAGTCGATGTCGCTGTTGTACCAAATTTTTACACGACATCGGAACAGCGTTTTTTTTTAGCATACGATAGCGCCTTTCTCGGAAAAGATGAGAAAGTCGATAATTCATGAAACGAAGTCGCAAAACCACGATAAGCTGGAATTTATGCAGACAATTCGCCAGATTTCGTGCTACCATTTCATATGTGTACTTTGAACGCTCATAGACCGTTGAAAACGGCGTGAAGGAGGAGCTAGAGAGAAGAACAGCAGCACGGGCTGCATTCGGGTTGCTTAAAAAATTCGCCGACCAACTAGCAGACCCCCTGGTTCCATGATTACATTTTCAACTCAACTGTCCTACTAGCGCTCATTTATGCTGAAGAGACGTGGGCTGACACTATAGCCACGTCAAGAAATCTGCACAACACCTACATAGCATTTGTTGAACGATGTCTTTTGAAATTTGAGCGGCACTGACAAAGTCTTGCTAGAACGAGCAGCTCAGATTTTTGGAACCTATACCTTCTTCCCAAGGAGGCGCGTCATATGAGGGATCTCGAACCGGTTAGTCGTGAGGTTACGTGGCGCGTCTCCAGGTGGCGGATAGAGGGATAATCGCGGAGCAAAAGCGACCCCTTGCTTCCTTGAGACGCAGGTGGATCCAGGGGATGGACTCAGTTCTGCTGCGCCGATTTGGCACATACTTTCTGTATTTGCAAGGCGTATTCATGCATGCGTGTGTGGGTGCGTTCTCGCTTATGTGGATTGTATTCTACGAGTCAGTTCGGCCAAAAGTCTGCAATTAAATGACAGGGAAGTATACGGGAGGCAGTTAGGAGTCGCCTCCAACAAATAAGCTCCATGTCCATTCTGGGAGAGACTGGCAAGCCACCAATGAGTATACCTAGGCCCCCACGTTCTGAGCCCATCAAACTATACGTGGGTATCAAAATGCTAAACACAGTAAAAAAAACGGGCCTCATTCTCTTGACCATGAAAGAGCCCCCCATTTTCGCTGCGTTGGGTAGGACGAGAACAGAGAGGATGGCAAAATTTCAGGACCATTCTAAGCTGCCTAAATCACAAAGAACTAAGGTGACGATCTGTAACTACAATGAATGCTCGTTTACATCCAGCTAGCTCTCGATAAAAGACTTGATCATGCAGGCAAGAAGCATAAGGTACGACGTTATCGGGCTGGCTGAGTAGAGACGATGCCAACCATTCGACACCGTCTACGACACCGGAGATGTTGCTCGGAACATGCAACTGCAGGAGAGTCGGCTGCGTCACCGTTCTCGTCACGAGTTCATCCATGAACATCGATTCGAATCGGACGTTTACGATTAAAAAGATGTGGATCAATACCGACTTGGACAATCTTCGTCGTTTACGTGCCGACATCAAACCGACGTGAACGTTCTTTATGGATTTTGACTTATTATTTACTGCCTACTCTTTTTAGCGGCAGGTTATGCGTTGCGAAATATAACTTTAGTGATGCTGAGATATTTGCAAAACTCTGGACCGCAGGTGCCTATGGTGGGGGAACGAACGCGCTATTGTCCTTTCCGGGGAGTAGCGCGCTCACCACCACACCATGCGGGTCCTTCGTTTCGCCTGTCTCTCAGCTGGTTCTATTGATCTTTTGCCATCAGCAATCACCCGTGAGCGGGATTGATCTGGGGGGCTCAAATCGGCAACGAACCCAGTTAAGCTGAGGCTGCAGTTATAATCACAATTTTGACTTATTATTTACTGCCTACTCTTTTTAGCGGCAGGTTATGCGTTGCGAAATATAACTTTAGTGATGCTGAGATATTTGCAAAACTCTGACCTGCAGGTGCCTATGGTGGGGAACGAACGCGCTATTGTCCTTTCCGGGGAGTAGCGCGCTCACCACCACACCATGCGGGTCCTTCGTCCATGGTAACTCGCAATTCCAGAAGGGTGATTGCTGATGGCAAAAGATCAATAGGACCAGCTGAGAGACAGGCGAAACGAAGGACCCGCATGGTGTGGTGGTGAGCGCACTACTCCCCGGAAAGGACAATAGCGCGTTCTTTCCCCCACCATAGGCACCTGCGGTCCAGAGTTTTGCAAATATCTCAGCATCACTAAAGTTCTTTATGGACTTCGAAAAAGTTTTACAGAGAAGTCCATAGATTCTTGAAGATCATCACTGGAGATTTCGACACCAAGATTGGACCAAAAAGAACGCCTGAATAACGTCGCATTGAGACCCAACAGATTAGAATGGAACGAACAGGGTGAGCAGCTCTCTGAGTTTATCATAACGACCAAGACCATCCATGGTAACTCGCAATTCCAGAAGCTCCCTTTCTTGCAGAAAAGAGAAGAGACCGGTAAATAAAAAAAACGAGGTTCTAAAACTACCATAACCTGGGACTTATTCAGTTCATTAGTCGACTGTTGGGAAGATGTCGTTGTAGATAACATCGACGAGGAATACGATTGGCTCATTCAGCATGATCACGTTAGCGCTATGAAAGCTGATAGTTCGAAATCCACCAGGAGACGTCTGTCTCCAGAAACATTAGAGCTGATACGCCAGCGTGGAATCGCACGAGCTGCAGGCAACCGAGAACTAACGTCTGAACTTGCAAAACAATGCAGACAGGCGATAAAAGAAGATCTTAAAGAGAGAAGAGCAGCAGTAATGGTCGAAGCTGCAGAGGCTGGAAAGCATTCGCAAAGCCCACCGAAGCTTCGCCAATAACAAGACCAAGATGATTGCGCTCCGACACCTAGACGGAACAGTTACAGCTTCCAGAAAGGCAATGGAGAAAATCATTTATGATTATTATTCAGATCTCTTCAAATAGACACGTCCTCCTGCCCTCATATGAAAATAAAGGAAAGTGGATATGTTGGACAACCTCAATGAAGCATCGCGAGAGTGCAAAAGTCTCAGCTTCATCGATTTAAAGAAGGCCTTGACTCAACTGTGATAGAAGCAGTCATGGAATACCTTGATAGTCAGGGAGCCCTAGTCAGCACACAATGATTCTTCGTGAGCTTTTCAGAAATTTCAAAGCCAAGACATCACCATTCTACAACGATATCAACATCAACGTCAAATCTCGCTAAAATTATTCATCGCCACCCTCGAGAACGTCGTACGAACATTGGAAAAGGACAACATAGGAGTGAAAACCGATGGTCGGCAATTATATCAATTATATCATCTTCACTTTGCTCATAACATCGTTCTCATAACACTAAACATTAGCCAAGCAGAACGAATGCTTGCCGACTTTGATAAAGCCTGTGGAAAAGATTGGTGTCTTGACCATATCTCACAAAAACGATGTTCATGAGGAACGGATTGGTTTCATATGCTCCATTCATGCTCAACAGAACGAATTTCTCCGAATGTTCGAGTTATGCCTATCTAGGTCGTGAAATCAATATGATGAACGACTTAGCTCCAGAGCTGAGCAGAAAGAAACGAGCGGCTTGGGGAGCTTTCAAGAGCATCGAGGATGTTGTGAGCAGAACAAAAACACCCGACTTCATGCCCACCTTTTCGACTCAACGGTGCTTCGTGCGTTAACGTATGAGTCACAGACCTGGTCACTGCGTAGACAGGATGAGAAATCACTCAGCGTTATTGAACGCGCAGTCGAAAGGACGATGCTAGGAGTATCCCATGTCACGCAATTGAGGGAAGGGATTCGAAGCTCCGACCTACGTCAACGATCAAAAGTCAGTGATGCCGTTCTGTACGCCAAACAGTCGAAGATAAGGTGAGCCGGAGACGTAATGCGTATGAATGACAACCGATGGACAAGAGCCGTTAGTGACTTAATTCCTCAGGATGTTAAACGTGCTGCACTGCAAGATGGCCATCGACCTGATAGCTGAAGCTCTTCACGAAAAGCTTGGAAGAAACGATATAATGCTCAAGGGGTTCTTTGAGCGAGCAGGATCTACTGGAATACGATGAGTGGGCCACATACAGACGATAACAAGACTTATTGAAATATCATGAGAGTACAGGAGACCACTATGTCCCACTTTCGTCGATTTAAAGAAAACGTTCGACTCAGTTGAGAGTATGGAAGAGAGTATGGATTACCAAGGCGTCATTACTCAGTATATAAAGAAATTTCGTGAGCCATGTAAAAAATTTCAGGACCAAAATCCTCCATTGTACAGTAATATTAACATCGATGTCAAAAGAAGGGCGATATTTTCTCGGCAAAATTATTTACCGCCACCCTCGAGAGCGTAATGCGACCGTTTCAGTGGAACAGCTAGAGAGTGAAAACCTATGACTGAAAATTACACTATGTCTTTCCTGCTGATAACATCGTTCTTACGACACTAAGCATTAGCCAGGCGAAGCGAATGCAAGCCGACTTTAATAACGCCTGTGGAAAGGTTGGTCTTGGAGTAAATCTCAAAAAATGATGTTTGCGAAGAATGGATTGTTTTATTATGCCTTCTTCGTTTCCAATGGAGTGATCTCCGAAAGGCTCAAAAGACCTGCCCTCTATGGACCTTGCCATTGCTAATCGATATATGTGTATAGATGCTTACGAACTGTCCTTGTTGAGTTGACGTGAGGTCGGCATATGTCGTTTTCGTAGTTGTTTGTTGTTACTGTGATTCGATGGCTGACATTCCGGCCACTTCGCCTACTTCAAAGCATGACCATATTTTATGTAGAGCTATCTATACTTTTCGATTAACCTCTGTAGTACTATTAAAGATCTGTGATGCCAGTGAACGCTAATTTATTGGAAACCACTGATTACGAACTGTCCTTGTTGAGTTGACGTGAGGTCGGCATTTGTCGTTTTTGTAGTTGTTTGTTGTTACTGTGATTCGATGGCTGACATTCCGGCCACTTCGCCTACTTCAAAGCATGGCCATATTTTATGTAGAGCTATCTATACTTTTCGATTAACCTCTGTAGTACTATTAAAGATCTGTGATGCCAGTGAACGCTAATTTATTGGAAACCACTGACTGTTTTTTAGGTGTGGGTCCACCCGTGTGTTGTTCATATGGAATGATGGGTGAGACTTACCTAGGTCAGAAAATTAGTTTGAAAGAAGGCACCGGATCACATGTGATAGTGTGGCATTCATAGCTATAGACATAGCTGGAGCTTTCCAAGATATCCATTCCATTGAACGTTAACGCGCCATACGAAAGCAATCAGTTCATCATAGATACCGTTTTTAAGAGATTTAGTCGAAGACCAACCATTCCACAGCGTTATCAAACTCGGCTGGCATTCGTTTCGCTGGGCTAATGCTTGGTATTTTGAGAAGGATGACCATAGACTTCCACCTGAATATCGTCGCATTCTGATCTTCGCATGACGCTCTGGAGAGCGAAGTGAAAGGATGATATTTTGGCGAGATGATGTCGCCCAACCTAACTCCTCTTTTCATGTAAATGTTAATATCGTTATAGAATGGTAATATTGAAACTGTGGAGATTTCATATAGTTTACGAAAAATCTTTGTATACTGAGTATGGGCGCCCTTACTGTCCAGGGCTTACATGACCGCTTCTGTCTCAACTGAGTCAAAACCTTTCCCTATATGAGTTAAAGTGCAATAGAGCTGTCTTGTGCTCTCGAGATTCCTAAATAGCTCTTGTTATACAGCAAATGCCCATATCTCTGGGATGATTTTCGAAAACCTGATTACTCAAATGGCTGTCCTTCGCCCATTGATCTATCTGTCAATCCTGCTTAGTGACTCAAGTGAAAAGTTTATGGACGACAACCAGTAAGCAGATTGGACGTTAGTTGCTGACATCGTGGAGATTAGTCCTACTTGAACATTAACACTGCCTTGTTGGTATTCTTTTGAATAGGAATCTTACATTCTGACATGTAACGTGTGAAGAGCGTAACTAGTGTGTTGATGAGGACAGGCGGAACGTTCTTTAACTCCCAAGACCAACTTTCTGTTATCCTTTGCATTGATTGATAATTCGATGTTTTCTTCAATAAGCAGACACGAGGTTGTTATTATAGAATTTATTAGGGATACAATAGCTGACGTCTCTGCTGTTTCGCCTTCTTCAAAGCCGTTTCTTCGTTGTAAGCACTTCGGTTAGTTGGTGAACTGAAACCAAAACCGAAACTTTAAACCAACAAGCTTTATGGGTTGAGTTACTTATGAGTTACTTCTGCTCTTTTCTCCTTAAGAACTTTAATCGCCTTTTCTCAGTTTCCTGTAAGTTCGGACGTGAGTATCCTGTTAGCTGCGGATCTTAACATTCCACATGGGTACATTTGCTCAAGTGTTTCTGGAAACAGGACTCCTTTGCTGACATTGGAACTTTCGATTTTAGCAGCATCAACGTGAAAAGTCGAATAAGCCGATCATATTCTTCATCGGCTTTGTTGATGAGGCAGTCGTGTTTACTGGAACAATTTCTACTCAAGGCTCTCATCTTCATCAAATTTGAAAACCAACTTCTCACCGTATTACCGTTGAAAATTACTTGACCAAATACGAGTTTGATTTTGCGGCTCATTCCTTCACGGATTTCACCGTGCAAAAAGCTGTTGAGAAAAACGGCGGAAGCCAGTGAAATGGAGATGCATATCACTTCAAACTAATTAAATTTCAAATATAGACATTGAATGGACTCTTTCACGTCGATTGTTGGCTTTCGCTTACAAGCTCAACTGTACATACGTTATATTCATCACATTTTCTCAATAACATAGTCCCATTCTTCAAAAATGCCCACTATGCTATTCTCTCATGATCAAACTTTTCAAAGAGTGAGGACAAAATTGAGGCCGCTTTCCTGAGATCTTTCCTCAGCACTTTTTCCATCTATTCGCAATGCCTTCAAGAGGTTTTAAACAGCTCACGAAACAAACCTGTTTAATAACCAATCTTCAGAAAAAAATGCTCTAAGCAACATCTTTATAAATTTTTGACCAGAATTCAAATTTTAAGCACCTAGTAGATACCAACATTTCTGTTTTCATTCGTATCATTCCATCATATCCATCATCCACGAAGATCTTCAGATTTGTATGTGAAGTTGGTTGCAAGTTCAGAATTTCATCTACATCATGAACGATGTTCGATGCTGCCCAATTTTACACTCACTAGAAATCTGGGTGAGCTCTGCTAATGCCTTCTTGGTTGCTCACTACAAGCGGCCGTTAGCCTTTCTACATACTGAAAGCTCTTCCCAGACAATTCTATATGTAGATGTATCAAATAAGTGATATATGAGCTCTTACAAGTGTAAGATACTGTTCTATGAAAAGCCTTAGCTAACGATAGCAAAGAATTTCAGTAAAATTTTAAGAGGCCATCTATCTTTCTTGTGCATCTTTCGATTTATAGCACCCTGAGACATTGAATAATTCGTGTCGTGACTAGTACGACACTTTTCGACGTCCAGCGTAATTCAGCGTGTATGCTGTCTTTTCGATGGCCGTCAAATCTCACACACCCGGCCCACTGACACTCCAGCCGTATCCGAATCAGTACTTTCCCTAGAGAATTCACTTCAACACTTCCAGTTTCGCTTTGTGATAGTCCAGTAAGAACGTCCAGAACTTAGAAAGGCTTAGTAGTAGTTTATACTACCCTATCCCAATAATTCTTAAAAGAAAATCACTTTCATATGCGATTTTGTTTTTCGTTTAGTGACACTTTTTTTGGTATTTTTTTCTCAATTTTAACATTCCTAGGAAAATGAATCGATATATTTACCATAGATGTAAAATCTCAAAAGCGTGTGTATGTTGCTTTGTTCTCGTAATGCCAGTTAACCGAAGAAAAAACCAAGTAGCTGATGTTTTCGTAGATGCTTAATGGTTAGGAATTGCACTTAGCAGCGGTCTTTCTGAAAAATAGGTTTATATTTTTTTTACATTTTTTTGTCCATCTTATTTTTAATGCAGGCATACACGACGCATTTTTATTGATTACAAGCGTAATCCCGCAAGTAATTGTAACTGACATTGGAAACGTACTTCCTTTGTTTGCACTATAAAAGCCGTTTTTTTTCTCTACCATAATACTGGGTTAGATAAGTTGGATGGTAGCCTATTTTTATGCTGTTTCTCAATCAAGAAGTGAAAGCCGTTATAGAAAAGTATTTCTATTACAAAATCGTTTAGAAAATTTTTCATGTTTTCAAACCCAGGCTTACGACTTTTTCTAAAATCCGTAGTTCATTTATGTACGCTTAAATGGAAGATAAATTTCTCCTTACTAATTCTAGAAAGCGTGAAGAATGAAGCGTCCTGTATTGATTCATCCCTCACGAATGCACCATGCATCGTCTTCCGTTCTTAGCAACAGAGAGTTTTTTGAATGGCTTGTCCCATCTGGCTTTACTAATGGCCTGTGGTAAGCCACTATTCTACGAATTCAGTGCTTTACCCTTTCAGACAAGCCTACCAAAAATTTTTGGAGCCCGGAAATATGGAAAGTTTTGTTGGCCTAAGGGATAGGTCGAATCAAGAACTTCGTGTACTGAAGGGTACTTCTAGCCATCGTTCAAAACATGTGTTAGTCGGTGAAACAGGCTGCGAAATTGCATTCTAGTTCCTTATTTTGTACCGTTTTTTATACATTGTGTTGTAATTAACAAAGCCATTTCATGCTTCTTCGTTTCTATTTCACTTCATAAAGTTTATAATAAGATGACATTGTGTAATTGAAGCGCAAGGCAAAAGAAGCTGTCGTCTTTCTTTAGAGTACAAGCTAAAATCAGGTTAGCGTAATTGGCTTCCATGTTGATTTATGCTCTCAAGACCACTTCTCTTGACAGATGATTATCGATAGAATCGATAACGAAGAAATGGTGTTAAGAGGAAGACAACGAAGAGCCTCGATTGGTGTGGTGGATAGTAAACGAACCCCTTGCTAAGGGTAGTGACGGAAACACACATAGGGTCCCTAGCTTTACTCCTTTCTAAGCCTCGTTGTGGTAAAACCAGGTAGTACTTTAGTTTGTAATGGTATTGAGAAGAAATTATGAGAGCCATTCCACGATGGTGGTAAATAGATGCCTTGATTAACATAGAAACTAAAAAACAATCGTTTGTGGTAAAGAAATAAACTGCTGTTAGTAATAATGCTATAACTACCAATGTCTTATATGTTGTGAGTTATTTGTTATGTTGAAAACTGTCCATAAACGTAAATTTTGTCTTAATGGAATGCTCACTTAATACTAAGACCTCTTTATTTGGTTCTTAAAGATTTTTCCTCATTGAGAGCCCGTTGCAAAATATGTTCCATTTTTCGTTACTAAGCGTTTCTTCCATTATCAACAATTTTGCCAATTGCATACACCCGCAACGGAAATTCATCAATGATTTCCCATATAGAATCAGCGAAAGTGATAATTCATACCGTATCAGACTTGGAAATTACACCTGTTCTCCTTTCACTAGTTTCTATCTCTAGCGTACGGAAAGAAATCCTGGCGCTTCCACCAAATTGTTGCCATTTACCAATTATTGCCCACTGCTGTCAGGAAGACAGTGCCTCAGCTATTGATTTACTTTTATCTGGACCCCTACCATGGAAACGTCAAACTCGTTCTCATCATTAGAACGCCATGGTGTAATATGAGCTGGAGCTGTGCATTGCAACGTACAGGAATATCGGAAGAAGCGGGAGAGCGTTTCTGGATGAACGCCGAGTGGTTTCGTACTAAAATGGTTTATTTTAAATTCTTACAAGAATACCACAATATTAAACGCTGTATTTGACATACCGCATAGTTCCAGATATTTCTTCTTCAACTGGCTTCTGGTTCTCTAGTGCCAACGTCTTTTAAAGCAGAAAGGCTAGCGTAACTAGATTATGACACCTAATTTATCATTATTGTTACAACTACTTAGTGTGAGACACGTTGTCACTGCAGCTGTATAGATCTGTATAAAGTTTGCAAATCGGGGAATTCTGCTCTTTTGTGCAAGTGTTTGTGATATTTGTTTCTCAAGCCATTATGGAATGGATTTGTAACGTTTTTTATCATGTTCAATTTTCTTAGTTTAGCAAATGAATCAGGAAGAACTCCTTTCAATAAGGCTAACTTGAGCGTTCTCACGCGACCAGTAGGTGGTAGCTGAGTTATGCAGAAAACCACGGTCGTGCAATGAGAATGATGCAACTGTTATACGATTTATATTTCCCTTCAAATTTCAAGCTTACATATTTCCACTCTTATTAGACCTTATTTACAAGGACAAAAACCCATTAAGGTTTCAGATCTTTGCATACAGGACGCCGGTTTTTTTTTGTTCAAGATGAAAATCTAGATTTCTGTAGTTAGTGAGCTGAATTTTCTTCCACATTTTTTGCTTCGCTGCCAATATTTCAAGTACGAAAGAAGAACTGAACAAACGGACTTTCATCAAGCAGAACACGGTGGTATTTCAAGTGAGGAAAACGTGCGTACGCAGCTGTTGCACATGAGATTCCCTAAGAACCCTAATTAAAAGAAATCTTTAAAGCTGAGGAATCTTCTATGAAAATTGTATACACTATCAAGCCGATAAAGTAAGGTCTGTTTTGCAAATCTTTGAATTTATCAACTCTTCAGAGCTACAGTAATTGGGGACTTGTCAGTTGTTAGAAAACCAGCATCCATCATCCACTATTTCAACTGCGTTGGATTAACGTCCCACTTCCGTATTGTTGTAATTATGTTCAAGTACATGTGTAGAATTATTTTCGTTTATAGGCACTGCACTCCATTTACTAACTAAGAAGTACACCGCAAGCGCGCTTCGTTGTCGTCTCGAAGATGTTTTTTGAGCATTGAAAGTTTGCATAAGTTAAGCATAACGGAAAGAATTTGCTAAAAAATTTAGCACAGCGCTCTCAATCACGGGAGTGGACAGAAATTGCAGTGTCGATCTCCTGGCCTGACGCTGGTCGGCTTTCCTTTATCCGAACTAGTTTTGGAACGAAACAGTCGAGTCTGGCGAACAAGTCGGATCACTGAAGCAATAGAACACCCCGTTCTTCCTAATCAGGTTCACGAACATCCGCCTCGTTCACTATTTTATGGTCATTCTATAATGCATGTGTATGGATACATTTGCTTACTTTCTTTTATACATTAACCGGTTTATGATATCACCAAGGTATTTTTATTTGTATCGTTCAGCTTTAACGCAAACTTTTATCTGCATTTAGAAAACGATAAATTCCAGTGCATTTCTTCTCAAATGATGATCGAACATCAAATCAGATCCGCTCGTCCAGATTTAGTGTAGAATTTCGAGAAGATTAAGATCTCCCGATTCATCTTGCCCTAACATTCTATGACCATTTCTTCCAATTTAGCCATTCCTGAATATTGTTTCATTTTTCTCACATTTTTATTTCTAATTCGATTAGTGCATGTTATATCTATGACAACTGCGTCTCATTAGAAAATCGACAGTGCTTAGGCAGCATGACGAAGGTCGGCGACAGCACAAAATTCTCCCTTCCGATTTTTTCTTGAAAGCGTTATTTCTTGTCGAAGTGACGAAAATTTAACCCCTTCTCATGAATAACCCTTATTTTTATATGTGTGCCAAATTTTCTCATTCGCCTTCTGATTTTTTGCATGTCTTCTTGCTGCATACTTTTTGTGATACTTTGTGGAACATTTTCGGTTGGAATAACTTCCAGTCGAACATTTTTTGCTTGCTTATGAGCTTCTTTTAACGCGGATACGCAAATAAGGAAAGCAATAAACTAAATATGTTTAAGAAGAAATTGTGAAACAGTTGCTTGATGACTGTTATACCGCTTCTGAATGCAAGACTAAGCCGAAGAAAGTTAAAATCTCAAATGTTTGTCGATACTTAAAAAAGTGTAAGAACAATAGCGAATGAAATCATTTGAGACCTTTGGAAGATTATTGCTTAAGAGCCAACCTTTTTTTGGGCATTCATAAGCAATACATATGTATATATATATATATATATATATATATATATATATGTATATATATATATATATATCAATTTGCGTAGCTAATGGATTCCTGGAGTCAGCCATCCACTGAATGCTTTCAAAACGCATGGAAAGTAACGCTTGAGAAAATTTTGTGTAGATTCATAGGGCAACTCTCTGACAGAGTCCGGGGTCCACAGAACTGTCTAGTAGTTTCACACAGCGCGAAAAAAACTCTTTGATAGTTCCACATGTGCACACATATAGAAGGTTACTAATCGAGCCTTGTAAAAATCATTAAAACACAAAATACTTACTTACCTGATACTTGAACGGGCCGTCCTCACTAGTTGTGCGGGCCCCAGCATAATCACCATTTTTCGGCGAATTGCTGGTTAAGCCTTTGTGGTTCCCTGCAATCCCGAGGACAGCCTGGCACAAAGTCTGCCCCAGGTCATCAGCACGACGGCCAGTCTCAGCCCTTGTGGATCAGAGGGAGATTTACCACCATGCTACTTTGATACCAAGACGGTGGTGGATCCTAGTATTGGTTTGCTCTTAGCTAGGCTTCCTCACGGAAACGCCGGACTCCTTCTCAGCTTGGGAGACCCTGCCGGGGAGACGAATCCCACCGGAGTACATCGCAGTCCGACACCCAGGAACACCTACACAAAATAAACAAAATCATAAAAGAGATAGGAACTTATGCGGAGAATCTCTAAGAAGAACATGCTCAAGATAAAAATCTCCGTGTGCCTCAACGTCAAGTGGTGTCGTGTCATGGTCGCATCGATATTCATCACAACATTCCGCATAAGAATGAAATCAGACACATTTCTAAACATGTCTCGTATTTTCGTCGCATGGAAAAAATAATGCAGAAACGCTCGTTGGGTGAAATACGTTCTTTAGTCACTATTATTTTTTCGCCCAATTCCTTCTTGATCGAAACAGAATCCAATGTATACATGATATAACAGCGCGTTTAACATTTAATTTCGACAACATTAAAGCGATTAAAGCGATTAAGTGTTCGGTCTTGATCAACCTTCCAAAGATGCTTAACTAATTGCATGGATGCATATCTCGCCTGCACAATCACTTGCGTTACCCTATGGATGTATCAAGTCAGTGCCGCTACTTTCCCTAGGCAAATCTCGTACTAGTTGGACGACCCCGGAGGGATGGAGAGCTTGCGGAGCCCGGGGGATTGGACTAAACCAGTGACCGAGCCAGTTCTTATTGCTAGGCAGCTCTGATCACTGCACTACATGCGCGCATTTATTCGGAAATGCACTCGAAAATATGATAGTATGACTGAGTTATGTATGAACTGATACGGAAAGAGGAGAGTGTTCTAGACATTAGACAAATAATCTAAAGCTTTTTTACTTGTCACATTTATAATAAGAGGCCATTTCATCTGGGTAAAGGTGTGTAATCGAAACAGTCAAAATCACAATTCTATAACCTTTTTCACTGTCCATTGCTTTCTCATAGCATGGTAAAATGTGGGAAATACAACCACAAGAAGGCTGAGGTAAAAACTCGAAAAAAGCAGACGGGTTTCGAGCCAGCAGTTACCTTTCTTGGGTGATCACGTGCCATCTACTGCACAAACTGGGCTACTTGTTTTGCCCTTCTCTAAGTCAAGCGTCTAGTTTCATCTGTGCTTCCGAAAGGTGCCATCAAGCAGTTAGTCGAGCATTTCAACGGTTCATATTGGAAAATTGAATGTACACAAACATGAGTTGAATTTAAATGGAATTTTGATAGTTTCCACTTTCCAGGAATGTAGATAAAGCTGCGCCAGGGCGCTCTCAATCTGTCGTGGTAGTAAATAGTAAATATTTGTTGAATAAAGGGTACGTTTGCAGTTTTAAAAGCAAGACTTTCAGTCTGCTGGTAGCAGGACGTTTGCATGAAAATGCTGTGGGAAGTCCACTACCAGTTTAGGTGGCCATTCTACCGCAGTCAATCCCACCACACTGACAGTGTTTGAAAGCCAGCTGTACAGTTTTTAAATTGTTGCAAGCATAGTTACAGAGATGCCTGCATAATTTAATCCGTTCTATTCAGAGTATTCCTTTTCTACATCACGTTTCATGACTGTGTCTCAATTAGTACTTGACCCGTCCAATTAATGATGCGAAGACATGATAAAGGGTAAAGGGTTAGGCTTCTGGCATTGATCAGTCTTTGAGAGATGCGCCACGCATTCTCCTTTATTAAGCATCGACAGAGGTGATTAAATGCATATTTGACCTACACAATGACTCGCGGTGTCTATCAATGTCATCGAGCCAGTTGCCATCTTTCCAGGCAAGTCTGGTCCCACTTGCCGAACCCGGAGGGATAGAAGACTTGGTGGCTCATGGGCGCGCTGATCAATTCCACGTGTATGTTCCAGGACGCCTCCGACTACTGCGCTATACATTGCCCTTCCGATGGTGTAGAATAATCAAGTCAGAGAGGGTTTGGCATTTATGCATAAGACGCAAAATATTTTCCTGTTGTATTTCTCACTCTTTGGAAGTTGCTGAAGAACAAAGCTTCAGCTATTGCAAAGCTGTAGGGAACACTATACGACAACATCATTCGCATGATTACTATTGTTTATTTATTGTCGAAGCTTTCATTGGTGATAAGGTAGATTCGTTATGTTTTGGTACATCTTTAATATCCCTTTTCAATAAATAACGTTTTCTTTGCTTACACCTTTTCATTAACTGTTTACTGACGAAAAAGGGAATGGAATTAGGATTGATTTGATGTCATTAAGAAAATATACAAGAATATTTTGATGAGTATCATCATACCAGCGTTCACATTTGCACTGGCGTTCCATAGAACTCTTTCGAGATCGAGCACTCCTTTGAATTTCTCAATATATTAATAACCAAATTTACGGCGATGCCTTTTGTTAGGCATTACAGTTTCCTTCTAAACAATCATCAGAATAAAATCGGCTCTGCTAAGGTGTAGAACTCTGACAAATGCTTAAAGTTTATAGTATGGTCCGGAGTCGATAAACTTTAAAGAGTTTCCATGTATTCATCTCAATTCGTAGCATCGCTTGAATACATATTTAATTTATGTGATGTGTTGCGTGAGAATAGAGACTTATCAAGCCCGTGATGTTATCCTCGAAGGCTTGACGCCAGGAATGTGGTGACCCGTGAAATCAAAAATTAAGGCTACACTGGAAGGCAGGATACCTGTAACTTTTTGCGTTATAGATGTTTCTTTTAATATACGAGGCCCATCGGCTATTAAAACGAGGATTAAGCTGTATACGAAAGTTTAACTTCAATTTGCTGCCTATTTCTTCTCCTTGCATGAAACGGCATTGTGTGAAATACAACCGCGAGATTCTGAGATGTGAGTAAAACTCCGAGCCTCATACGGGCTTCAAACCTGGGTTATAGATTCGTAAGTCTCACGTGTTATCCACTATATCAACCGCTTGCTTTATCTTTCTTTCAGTCAGTCTTATAATACAACCTTGCCATAAGCAACTACTCGTTTATGACAATGATCAGGAAATATGGCCGAGAGAAAGACAAAAGCATGGCCTCGTTTTGTATAGTGAATTGCAAGTGAGCCCCGAAAATGGTAATCCTGTGGTCGAGAGAGCACCTAAGGCTCCGAGTTTTGCTCATGCCTCAGCATCCTTGTTGCTGTGTACTAAAGGGTTCGTGTGTAAGTTCTGGCGAACGTCGCAGAATACATCATTAGCGTTCGAAATGTCATTACTTCTCTCACATCAGAAAATGTGATGATTGTAAAGGGATGAATGCATTTGAGAAGATTAGATAAACTGCTATCGAACCTAGTCATCGCTCGCTTCGTCGTATTTCTTCATACAAGCGTATTTTTTCAAGATTATAAGTGGAACTTTAGTAATCACATATATTATCTGCGTCCGTATAACTTGTTCATATAAACAAATAACATAATTGTAGGATGTGGTATCTCCTCTTTCTGCTCCCGATCCATGTTTTATGTAGCCTGAGGTGCCACTCATGTCTTACCCATTGTAAAACGACGGTTGGAACTAAGGTAACATTTCCTTTTTACCCTTCGTAATTAACGGTTCTTACGATTCTATTTTTTGAAGCAAAGTACAGTGAGTAAAAAATAAACAATAAAAAGCGAGAAAATTGTGAATGTTCTACTTTGCGAATTCTTTTCATATTGTGCATTATTTGATTCATTTCGATTTCTTTTCTGTATTGAAAGTGCTCAGCCTTTTTTCAGTATGGAGGCATCTTTTCCCGTTAGAAAGGTGATAAGAACCATATCTAGATTTTCGTTATTAAAAGGATTGTCTGAGGTTGTAGATATTAAGAAATCCACCTTTCTAGCTGAAGTTTCGTCTATTTGTCCCGCTTTGTTTTCAAGAAAACGAGAGAATTTATTCATATTTGGTCTTTACATGGCAGTTGATGAAACTACCTTTAGTAAGAATTTTGCGTAGATTTCGGACAATGTTGATGCTACTGAAAGAATATTTTATCTGGTCATCGGCTTTAAGAAAGACGACAACATCGAAACGCTAGCCGAATAAAAGTTGTTTAACAACCTCGTGTAAGGTGAACAATCCAATGAAATCTGTTGGTTGTTCACGCCGACGTTCGACTCAAAGTCGGTTTAGTAAATAATATTTTTATGTTGGCTCTGGGAAAGAGGAAAACGAGAGAACGAGAACATATGAACTCTTACATGCTCGATGAAGTTTTAGGACTGATGTGTTGTCAGAATTTGTTTATAGTCTATTCTTTATTGTTTATTGCCCAAAAAGTGAAATTTCCTAAGTTTCTGAGCTTTAATTTAAGCACCTAAAATTTCTTTTTCCAATATGAGTGATGATGGAAACATGTAGATTGATGCAGTTGGATGCGATTGTATGTCGAAAGCCGAAGACATGTGCGTGGGCAATGCATGTTTCGCAAAGATAGAAATATTTTCGGAAGAAAAGACCGCTATAATCCAGGTAAAATAAAAATTTTCTTTATCATGTTGACATAGCCACATGCTAAAACGTTGTGTTATGTTTACAATTCTATCACTGCCGTCTTTGTTCCAGAAAGGTTGTATCACGGATATTCCTGGTGGTCAGATGGGTTGTCAATACGCCAGTAACTTCGAATCTGTTCATTGCTTCTGTGAAGAGAATGAATGTAACACTAGGAAGAAGGTGGGTCACTTTATTGAAGAAGTTAAGCTTTTTCGTCCTCACTTCATTTCACTGGATTTGAATTATTTTCATCTGTGCTGAAACGCTAGACAGATAACGTACCTACAATTGCTGAGAGATGTTGAGGTGTATACTCTCACAAGAATGATGCTTGTTGTTTTTTGTTTCGATCGAAAATGAGTTGCTTACATGATATCTAATTCATCCAAACCAATTCATTTCCTTTTCTCTAATCGAAATTTTATCGCTTTCTTGTTACTAACAACTCCAAGCTTTGATCTATCAGTAACAATGTCCATATGTGTTTAAGCTTCAGGTTAAGTGGGAACAGTTCTATTGCATCCATCGAATAATAGTATGCATTATTCCTCGCCATAATTTCAACGAGTTGTCCATGAAGTTAAAAGAAAATGGGTATACCAAAGTAAGATGGTCAGTCCTTATGAAACAAATTGGTTCGTTGTCCTGCAATCGTGTTTACGTGGGTGGGTTCCTTATGAGGTCATTGATAGGTTTAATATCTGTCTACTACAAACATCGACGTACTGACCAAAGACCGACAGTGGTTTTCCTTAGAATCCTAAGATAGTCAGACAAAGACGTTGCTAGACACCACCATAAGATTTCCTTCTAACTGGGATTGGAGGAAGTTTGCTGCGATAGAACTATGGTGTTTCCACATCTGAAGCGACTTCTGCATCAAATCAATCGAATAATTGGAGACAAACAGCAGAGGGTGCTTTAAAGGCCCAGATTATAATAGCTAGAAATGGTAGTGGAGTGGTTTTATGGTGGTTCGTTCACTTCAGGAAAGTGTACAGTCTGGATAGAGTCTGCGGCAAGCTCTTAAACCCTCTGCGATGTTTTTTCTCCATTTTTCCAAGTACTTATTTTTTTGAGGGACACGCGTGGAACAGTGGTCGTGGGCGCCGTGGGATCGATCCCCACACCCGTGACTCACCAAGCCTTAGCCTTCCATCGCTCCGGGGTCGGCAAAATGATGGCAGATTTGTCTGGGAGGATAGCGGCACTGACTCGTTACATCGTTATGTCACCGCGAGTCATTGTAAAGACCAGATATGCACTCAGTCACCTCCAACGATGCTTAATGAAGTCGATGAATGGTGCATCCCTCAAGTATTGACCAAAGCTGAGAGCTTTTTATCCTTTATTGGTTGTTTGAAGATATCTAAGTGTGTGATGCATTCATATACCACTTTTCTAGAAATAACACTGATGAAGGAATTTGCGTGTGATAATCACCAAGTTTTCTATAAATGGCGGAGAAAACCTATTGGTTAGGATTTAGAAAGGATAGTTCACAGTGGTTAAACTTAAGACAATTTTCCGAAAAAGGGCCATGCTACGAACGACTAGCTTATGTTAACCAGCGTCTGTGATGATGGACTTCGGTCATTTTTTAACATGTTGGCTAGCCTCCGTCGTTAAAAGTTATTGACTTATACTAGATTTAGACAGCTTCACTGTTCTAATAAAATCGTAGTAAAAGTGTAGAGCATTCGGCTTTGATCAGTAGCTTAAGGATGTGCTAGACAGTATACTCCATACGGCATTTTAGAGATCGTTGAATGCATATTTGACATAAATAATGGGCTTGACTGCTTATGAGTTCATCGGATGAGTATTTTTAACTTCCTAGTCAAGCTTGCCAATCAATTTCCTATCTCGAAGGGATAAGGAGCTTGCCGACGCTTGGGATCGAGAAAACGATCCTGCTCATTACGGGACCTGTCAAACCACTTTACTACACTGTCCTTAATAAAGACATAATAACCGAAAGATTGTGATATATTGAAAACTAAAAGCTACGAAGTATCTGATGATTCCTACAAAAACGTTACTGTGGTGCTACAGCACTACCTCGTTGTTCGAAGTGGTATTTCATTGTAATACGTTATGAATCGTCCTTCTTAAAAAAGCTTTTGAGACAAGAATTTTTGTTCCGCTGGAAAAATTTCCGCTCACAGAATTCTTTATTTTTTCATAATTTATTCTATTAAAAGTTAGTAATCAGGGTTGATTCGACGGATTTAATACTATGTCGAAGATGGTCGGCAAGTGGTTATGAAGACCTTATAAAATCATTTTATTTTTAGAACACTTCTTTCTTGTTTAGCAGTTTAATAGCATAAAATTATATTTGCAGCTCAACGTCGTCGGGTGAAACCTATGTTTCATTTAACAGGTAGTGAACAGAAATTTCTCTCTTGAATCTTGGAAACCTTATCCCAACTCATTCTTTACCGCTATGAACACTTACCAGTCTCACATTTGATTGTAAGGAAAACCTGTCAAATATTTTTTTCCAGCTGCTGTGTGTCTTCCAAGACTATGATGGTGCATTTTGGCATTGTTGTTCTCTAAATTCTTTGCTGCGAATTTCGATTCAGACCGGAATTAGCCTGTTGAAGGAATAAAATCTTGTGAAAACGAATGCGCTGTGGATTGCAGTCCTGCATCAAAGAGCCCTTTCCTGTCTGCCCTATGTTGTGGTAAGCCATCAGAAGGTGTGAAAGCATACAAATTAAACCATAAAAAAGCTGTACGTGAGCTCTGAGTTATTCACGTTGCCACCAGTATCTTAATCAATGTTTCGGAGATTTACTGCGTGCAGCTCATTTGTGAAACACTTGGATGGCCCGAGCATTCATTGATGAACCTTGAAACCATTACAATAAAGAATATTATATTGCTTTTTGGTATGGTGAGAACGTTAGATGAGGCTTCAGTGTAGGAGAATGGTAGCGCTGTGTTAGGTGGTGTTGCTGTTCATCACGTGCACGCTGTTGGTTTGAACACACATTGGATTCATCAAACCTCTGATCCCCTCGATATCGGTAAACTGGTACGCGACCTGCCAAGAAATAGCACATTCCCTGAAATCCAACGAGGAACGCTTCAGTCTGCCTATCCCAAGGCAACACAAGTATCGACTCGACCGGCATTGAACTACACTTATAACGAAGAAAAGAATCCTCGTGCCAACCGAACCGGCATGCAAAAGCCCGTTTATGATCGATGAGTGGAAGCCACTCGAATGCAAGAAGTACTGAGATCCTCACAGCAGATGTGTAGATGGGCCATGTGAAATGAAATAGCAAAAAAATACGAATATACGGCATTTGACACAGCAATAAGTGATTTCGATTCTAACCATGTTCTGGCATGTGAACACAAAGAAGTGCGCATTTTCGTTGAATTATTTGAATGTCCTAAAAAAATCACAAAAAAATTTAACGAAGCCTGTTATCGTACTTTTTCTTTCTCTCGTTTCTTCGAGCTGAGTATTCAATGTTGTGAAGTTCACAAGCGCCAGGTCGAAGTATTAAAAAACATCTGTGCTCCAGTCAACTACACTTCGTTCCGTAGTATCCAACATCGTGCGGTGATTATTGCTCTAATTTTTGGGAAGACCAATCAAATCCCGTTCACATCATCTGTCGCATCCATCCACCCTTTGATCAGCCGTATCCCTGACTAATATAATAGAAGCACTCGCATCAAGACCAACGACGACACGCGAAACATGTAAGCATAAAAAGATCTATATAAATGTCCTCAGATATTTCACCTGTATCACCTGTAGTCCCGTTGATCGTCGAGTGAGTCGACCGGGCACCAATAAATCTTCCATTTTTTCCCTTTCGGGTCCAAGAGGAGCCCAATGGGTTCTGCTCGCTCTAGGGACTCGTCGAGCATCATATCTTTCTTCTAGGCTCTTCGTGAAGAACTCTCACCATCGGGTCGGTGGTCTTCCTGCAGCACTTTTGACATCCCGAGGAATCCAGTCACTAACGGCTCTTGTCCATCGGTTGTCATTCATAAGCATTACGTGTCCGGCCCACCTTATCTTCGACTGTTTGGCGTACAGAACGGCATCTTTGATTTTTTGATCGTTGACGCACGTCGGAGCTTCGGATCCCATCCTTACTTGGGTGAAACGGGATAATCCTAACATCGTCCTTTCGACTGCGCGTTCGATAACGCTGAGTGGTCTTTAATCCTGCTTACGCAGCGACCAGGTTTCTGAAGCATACGTTAGGGGCAGGAAGTACCGTTGAGTCGAAAAGGTAGTCACGGAGTCGGGTGTTCTTTGTTTCTTTCACTACATCCTCGATGCTCCTGAAAGCTACCCAAGCCTCTCGTTTCCTTCTGCTCAGCTCTGGAGCTAAGTCGTTCATCATATTGATTTCGCGACCTACATAGACATAACTCGAACATTCGGGAGCTATTCGTTCCGTTGAGCTTGAATGGGGCATACGAAACAAATCTGTTCTTCATGAACATTCGTTTTTGTGAGATATGGTCAAACACCAATCTTTCCAAAGGCTTTATCAAAGTCGGCAAACATACGTTCCGCTTGGCTAATGTTTGGTGTCATAAGGACGATGTCATCGGCAAAGCAAAGAGGGTGTAACTGCCAATCATCGATTTTCACTCCCATATTATCTCATTCTAATGTTCGCATGACGTTCTGGAGGGTGGCGGTAAATAATTTTGGCGAAATTGTGTCGCCTTGCCTAACTCCTCTTTTGACGTCAACTTAATATCGTTGTAGAACGGTGATACCTTGGTTGTGAAATTTTTGTACAGCTCACGAAGAATCTTTATGTACTGAGTAGGGACTCCTTGACTATCAAGGGCTTCATGACTGCTTCTATTTCAGTAGAATCAGAAGCCTTTTTTAAACTGATAAAAGTGCGACAGAGCGGTCTTTTTGTACAGTCGCAATGCTTCATTGAGTCTTGTTATCGTGTAGATGTGGCCCATCGTACTAAATCCTTTTGAAACCGTGCTTCCTCACATGGGTGTCCTTCGTCCAGTGTTCTGTCAATCCTGCTTATGATGACGTGAGTAAAACTTTTGTAGACGAAAACAGTAAGCAAATTGGGAGATATTTGCCGATGTCGTGGAGTTCACTCTTCTTGAACAATCGCACGGTCCTGCTGGTCTTCCACTGAGTAGGAACCTTGCATTCAGACAGGTAACATGTGAAGAGGAGAGCTAGCGTGTTTTTCGAGGGCTGACAGTGGTTCATGGTGGTTTTGGGTCTTCACTTTTTGATTCAGCGGATTTCACTCCTTTCCGCGACAAGTGGTGCCTTGCACAAAGGAGGGGGGGTGGTTTGATGCCATGCTAGAATTTTGCAACAACAACAACGAAATCGGTTGAGCAAAACCTTCGATTTACTGCGAGCTGGTCTACTTCTTTATTGCAGTTTTCATTGGGAGACTCCCACCTCAAACTTTGAGCGTGGGGCTTCTAGAATTGCGACTTAACATGGGTGTTTTTTTGCTCGTTATGACAAACAGTGATAACCTCACCCTGTTTGGTCCATTCTGATCCGTGAGTCCCAGTGTTATCTTCCTCGAAAGTTTTTCTGAATTCAGTGTTAGCCGTAAGATCTTCAATGATTACCTTTAAGTATGTACGGTCTTCTCCGTAGAAATTTCTTGTATCCATAAATAGCGCTTCGAATTCGTCTTCGTCATAGATTGGGATAGGTGCCTAGACCAAATGATCTACATCCCTTCAATCATAAACGTCCGATTCTAGTTTTTAGTTGTTAGAATTGATCGATGTTCGTGGGCAAACTCGTGTTGACGGGAATCCCGGCACCCCCAACTCTCCTACTGTCGCGTGTTCCGAGGAACGATTCTTCTCCATTGTCATAGACGGGGGTTGAGTGTGTCGTGTCTTCTCATCTCGGTCAGTCTGATGACTTCGTACTTTGGCTTTCTTGCATGCATGATCATCTCTTCTATCGAGGATTCAGATGCAATTGTGCATGCTCTGTGGGTACAGATCGTCACTTCAGACCATTGCGATTTAGGTGGCCTAGAATGGCTTTGAGATATTAGCAGTGTCTCAGTACTCGTCCTAGTCAACGCTGCCGAATCGAAGGCTCTTTTTGGAAACAAAGGAATGAGGCCCTTTTATTTTACTGTGGATATGCACGTACATCATGCTGATGTCTGAGCGTGGACGCTGGGTATGCTCACGTGTAGCTTGCCACTCTCTCCCAGGGCAGACACTGAGCGCACTAGTTGGACTCGACTCGTGAACATCTCCCATAAACTTCCTGTAATTTAATTGCAGGCTCTTCGACGAATTGACTCGTTGAATACAATCCGCATAAACTTGAACGCACCCACATATACGCGTGCATGAATACGTCTTCTTAAACACAGAACGCACTTGCCAAACCAGCGCAGAAGAAGCGAGAGTCCTTCCCCTGGATCTACCTGTGTTTTAGAGAAGTAAAGGTCACTTGTTCCCTGCGATTAACCCCCTGTCCTCCACCTAGAGACGTGTAAATTTGCCTCGCGACTAACCTGCATGAGATCCCTCTATGAGTGAGATCCGTGGAAGTCATTTATTAATGAGAACACATCTTATTCATGTTCCATATAAGGCGTTTAGTTTTTTGTATATAGACAGTTTTTTTCATATAAATAAGTTCACAATGAAATAGTGAATGTCGAATCGAAAGCTACTCCCCAGTAGTTCGCTGTTCTCTGCTTGATTTTGGCAACTCCTCAGAAGATTATTGCTTGCCATTTGAAAGTACTGTCATCTGAGAGCATTTGGTTTGCCATGTATAACAGCAATGAGATATGAACTACTGCTCAGCTTTATGTTAACAAAGCTGTTAGGCTTTCTATTATTTCGTCTGTGATGCAATTTCTCTACGATTCGTAAATTTTACTCAATGGAGAAACTATGAGAACATGATAATGAGCAAAATTTCTATGCCTACTTCAGTAGAAGGAAGAAAAGTGTATTGAAGTGGGGTTGGGAAAGTGTACATTTCAAATGCAACGCAAGCTTACAGGGTGACGACTGAGCTCCCAAGTAAATCACCAACGTGGGCTTAGCGTATTTAAACGAAATCTCTTCTATAAGTTTCTTAAGTCCGTAGCCCATCAATTACTCTAGTTATTAATGAATTATCAGCAGCTAACAAAGAATGATAATGACTACGTCTGGTTCTGTGATTATAGAGAATGTCAGGAGACCTTTCAGATTAGTGAAGGGCACGACATTCGTTGTGCCGTGAGTGAAAATATACAGCTCAGTAACATTTCTAACTTATAACATAGAGCCTAATAGTTATGAAATGTATTATCTGCTTGCTTATAAATGAGGGCCGTTGTAGCAAAATAGTTTTGCACCAGAAAAAAATTCTCAATCTTAGTCTTACATACAATCCATGTCAGCATCATCATGGACAAGGCTCTAAAACTCTCCCGTCCAGCTCACCAATGTACAGCAAACAGCTCATTCAAGGCCGGTCGATCTGAGTTGATGGTCCACATAGGTGCAATCATCTTTGTGATTTGTGTGTTCGTAGGCGTATCGAGTCATATCTTCCTAAATGGTGCACCGTTCGAACGAGGTAGCCTAACTCGGCAGTGTCATTTTTATAGAGGACGATTGGTACTGATTTCCGACTTATAATGATTTCATATCTACAATCGATCGTGCAACAGTTGGTACTAGAATAGTTAGAATAGAATAGAGAAGCTTAAGAATTGGAATTCGGGAGAAAATTTCCGAAAATATTACAATAATAAAGTAGTATAATACTCGGTTTCTTTCTTGAAGCACCCTCATGTAAGCTGAACAATCTAAAGAAATATATTGATTAGTCGCGTCGAGATTAAGTGGAAATCGGTTTAGCCATGGTTCCAACATCCTTCATGCTCGGCAGATTGGACTGCATACTGTAACTTCATTAATCTTCGTTACGTGATTAAATTGGAGAGTTGCTAATGGAAAATCGGCAGAATACTTCCAACCACTGTTGTGTGCTCGCCAGGGAGCAATTCTGCTAAATAACAGCATATATAGAATAGAATATATGGTTTTGAAGGAAATGGGATCTGAAAGTCTGCCTCATTCAACAAGCTTCCTAGCATCGTATTTCTCAACAACGGACTATCTCGTCTTCAGCCGTGTCGATAACCGTACGTCGAAAATATCTGTATTAACCACTCTGCTAGTGAAAACAGCTTCACAATACCCGTGAGCTTCCAAAAATCATGAAGTTTTCCGTCTTGGAGTAGACAAATTTGTTAATGGAAATCCCTAGATTGGATTGTTCTTTCCCACATTCATTAAATTTTGACGTGATCTACATTCAACGCAGGAAGCACAACAAGCGGCATGACTCCCCAGTGCGATTTAATGGAATAGGTTTTATTGAAGAGAAACTGTACTGAAACGTCTGTGCCAGGATGCCAAACATGTTTTCAACTTGTCCAAATAGGATGTGTTTACAGATGAACGACTTTATGACGAATCGGCTGCCGACGATGGAGTGTTGTGCATGCTCAGAGCGGCATGGTGAACACTGTTCGAATGAGCAATGCAGTCGAAAATGTCGAGGAAACTATTGTGTCGTTGATTTCGACGGTATCGAACAGGTGTGGAGCAAAAAGGGCAAACAATCTGGTTTTTTTATTGTCTATAGGAAAGGAAACATGTCAGCAGTGCAATTCAAACGGGTTCTTTCGTTTTTTTAAATTTTTTGTGAAACATTTTTTTTGATAAATAACTTGGAGCGAGCAGCGCAGTGGCAGTGATTACGTACAATAGGCGGACGACCTATTCTATTCATAGGCTCGTTCGACCTCCCTCCGGGCCTGCTTACCTTCCTTATCTCTCTGGAGTTAGGATATCGGTGCCACACCTCTGGTACAAACCCATATCCACTAATGCACGTGGGAAGTGGGAATGCTCTACCACAGCTACATCACAAAGACGACAAAATACTTAAGAAGTAGATAGTACGCCCTCCCCACCTTAAAAGAAAACCAGTTCAGAGCACTTCGCGGATGTGATGCGAGGAAACGAATCGAGTGTAAGAAATGCTAGGATCCAGTGTAATGTCGGGTTATGCAGTGCATAACTTAAGACTTGAGAAGTAGATTTCTTTTGCTAATTTTTTGCTTGCTAAAAAAATTTTGCCACCAAAGTGCACTTATATTTGTAGGGATGTGGTCTTGGATTCCCACGTTTGCAGTCATTTCTAAGAATGGACAACTATTTAGACCACCAAGGTTCATTGATATGCGCGAGGTTGGTACATAAATAGAAATGCTTTTCGTATCAGAATTCCTCGTACTTGTTCGAAATTTTATTTGTTCGTTTAAAGGCTAAAATCATAGAATTTTTTATTGAAGGTATGAAGCAACGCCGGCAACTGTGATGAGTGGTTGCACATGCACTCATCCATCAGGTTCTTGCAATGAGTTGAATAAGACCAGAAATTTTCAGGTAATTGTAGATTTATCTAGCGAAATCTGTGTACAAAAATCAGGTTTTTTACAAATGTTATTCACGTTTGCGTCATATTTCTTTGCAATGGAAGAGGAGTTGCATTTGAAAGGTACAATCATCTTGTATGCTTCAATACACGCGCTTCTTCCTTGTTGTGCAGTAGTCATCACTTATTGTGATGATAAATGGATGAAAGACACTATCGCAGAGGTCGAGTGCATATACGGTAAAAGCAGTGACTCACGCACGAGGCATTTAGCCATTCCGTCACCATTTTGGCAAACCTCGAGAAATGGAGGATTTGTGAGAACAGGGCGTGGGATCAAAGCAGTGACTGATTCAATTTGTGTTACAGGCAGTTCAACACTGCGCTACACGCTCTCTATTGTGGTGGTAGCACACAAAAACGGTACACCTTGTTGGAATAGCAGCTTTTAATATTGACGATAATTCGTTGAAAATCTTTCCATTTACTACGCTTTGTGACTCGCCTTTGAGAAATTCTTGCAGTTCACTGGCTTTTTCTATCGTCACTGAAAATCGGTGTACTGCATGCGAGCACTACTTACATAGTCTGGATGGCAAATCTTCACGAGTAACGCACGATCCACTTAATATTCCATTCGACTCCTTTTCGCGCAAATATTTCCTATGGTGATGGTCTGCTTCGAAAATAGAGACATCCACCGACCACATTTGGTAATCTAATAATCATTACTATCTGCGATGCAGATGGTTGACGTTAGCCCACGAACACGACCACCCCCCATCGTTTCGGTGGTCGTCCAGCAGGACGCTTGTTACCCTCTTAAAGTTCGCTCCACTCCACAGTTTCTCTCCGTCCATCTGTCATCTGTTGTTCTTATTACATGACCGGTTAATCTGTGTTTCGCCATCCGAGCATTAGAACACAACGTCTGTGGAGAAAATATTTTTCCTCAGGAAGAAAGAACTGCAGAACAGGGATCGAAATGTATTGATATATTTTTTGGCTCAATTTTCTCACCTGGTCGGCTCTATAATTCTTTTCTACTGATGTTACCCAAACTACCCATGATGGAGTTCGAACTTTTTATTTTCGCACTGCTTCGGCTGCTACTTGACAGTCCTCTTCTTTTTTTACAAGTGCTGTTAAGTACTGATCGACTCGATTCTCTCTGGAGTGCTGGAGTAGCTGGGACAGAGCGTTACCACGGAGATTATTGGTAGTGGGATTGTCCCAGAAAAGTGTGGTGCTAATTTCACGAAGCTGGGTGGACGATATGTTTAAGAAAATTTGGCTACATAGTTAAAAAATTTCTGCGCACTTTGCTAATACCCTTCCCAGCCTCTACAGCTCTAAGCATAACTGCTGCTCGTCTTTCTTTAAGATCTTTTTTCGCATTCTCTCTGAAGTGCTTTGCAAGTTCAGACGTCAATTCACGGTTGCCCGTAGCTCGTGTGATTACACGTTGGTACATTGGCTTTAGTGTTTCTGCAGACAGACGTCTCTTGGTGACTTTGGAACTCTCAGTTTTCATAGCGCTAACGTGATATTGAATGAGACGTTCCACTTTTTACATCGATGTTGTCAATAACGGCATCTTTCCAAGATCCGACTAACGATCTAAGTGCATCCCACTTTACGGAGGTTTCAAGACAGCGTTTTTTGAATTTCGCAGCTGTGTGCCCTTTCCTCGAGAAATGGTAGTTTGCGAAGAGATCCGTGATTAAAGCGGCTGTATTTTCGTATTCCGTGATTTCAGATTAAACGAGTAATCGAAAGGAAATTGAATGAGCAGAATTACTGCTACAGTCTCAGTCATAAGTCAAATAAACCATTTGGACAGGAGGTCTTCAGGAGGTATGGTTTCATGTCGATAATTTTATCGCACGTTTCAAAGAATGAAGTGGAGCGTTTTCGACCTTTTTCAACAATACAGTTTTTCAAAGGTCAACAACATGTGAGGGACAATATTGCTTCATTTCCTTAACTACGTCAGAGATAGTTCTGGAAAGTGCTGAATTCAAGCGTGACTATTCAGAGCATGATGAGTTCATTGGCACTACAAGGCCTCGGTTTGAACTTTTAGCAGGTTGTATAAAAGTTGATGATGATGAGGTCAGTATTATGTTTTCAAAAGTAAATAAACTTAAAGTTTAGCTCATAAGTTAGTTTGTCACAGTGGGTTTTTTTAGTTCTGCGTTTTCTCTTAGAACAACGTTTTAGTTTTCAGAAGATTAAAGTGGGATGCACAGCAGAATATTTAAAGAATGCTAATGATTCGATTAGCAAGCACTGTATATGTGATAGTCATCTGTGTAATTTTCATCATCTTATCAGTGGTGTGAACGATACAAGAGCAAGGGCAACCGCCAAACAACATGTGAGTTCAACGAGTTGGCAGATATTCGCTCAAATATCTATTAGCATGTTATCATTTATCTCCTGCAATTGTGAATAAGGATTAGTGAAAACCAATAATTTAATATTGTTATCGAATAAGTATTCTTTACTTAAACACATAACAAAGTCGACAGATAAAATAAGCTAAAGTGTATTTGAACGAATCAGAAATTGCGGGATCGAAAACCTGTTCGGTTTACTAGTTACTAGGCCTTTTGAGAGTTTTTCAATTATTTGGTAGGAGATTTACTTGACATTTAAACTTCTAAACGAACTATACAGCTATTTTTCTAATATATTATGTCATCTATATCATCTCCTCTCAGGTTGAATAGCGAGTGCCTCGAATGGACACCAGCGAAGTCCTCCATTCGTCCCTTCTCCTCAGTTCTGCTTACTCTGGTTACTCTCTGGGTGTCATAAATATTTTCGTTCAACGATCGTCGTGAACAGTTCTGAAAATTGGGTGCTGGGTCAATTCCTGGGTGCTTGACAACTCATAAAAGCCGGTCGCTAACGATTTTTTCCCCCATCACCTCTCATTCATGCTCATAACGTGTCCGACCTAACCTGATTCCCAAGAGTTTATCGTAAATCACTACGTTTCTGATCATTAATCATCGACGTAGGTCGAAATTTCGAAATTCCTCGCGGGTGTACCTTTTACGTGGCACTCTTAGGATCTCTGCCTTCACTGCGTGTTAAAACTAACACTGAGCCTTCCTTCATTCAGCCAGCAAGGTAATCAAATTTATGAAGCTTAGATTAACACAGGCAGAGTCGCAGGGTTGAAAAGCTGGATAAAGTGTCGATTGTTCCTTGTTCTCTTCAGTATATCCTCGATGTTTTTTAAGCAAGGTCCCAAGCCATTCTCTTCCCTTAGCTTGACTCAGAAGGTAGCTGCATTATGTTCACAGCAGCCAGATAGGGACAACATCAGCATTCAGAGAAATTCATTCCGTTGATCATGAATGAGGCTTTAAAAAATAAATCATTTCTTCACGGACATCCTTTTGCTCAGATCCAATCAAAAAACTATTCTCTACACAAGCACTGTCGACCCCAACCAACATTCGTTTCGTGTGGCTAATGCTTAGCTGTACAAGAACGATGTCAGCGGCAAAACAAAAATGCTGCACTTGTAGACCATCATTTGTGATGGCCGACATTTTATCATATAGTGCTTGTTTTTCTCGAAAAAAGATTCTAAAAAGACATTATAGTTGAATACATCGTTGTTGTTTTACTTAAAGGTTAGGCTTCATTATAATATGTTCACAAAACTTTGTTTATCTGCAGCAAGAAGGTGAACGTAGCCAGAATGTTGTTCCACGCACGCCAACGCATCTGATCGTCAGCAACTACGCGAGCACAATTTTACAGTTCATGCTGTTTGTCAATGTGTCATTTATGACTATTTGTTTTTACTGATTTATCGAGCACATTCATTCATTGTACCAGTCAGAGCCACTCGCGGGCCATTTCAATTATGGCAGAATTCTTATGGTGCATAGTGATTTTTGTTTAAATTGACCTGGTTCATATCCTTGTTTATATATTTTTTTTTCATTTTTCTACTAAAAAACTGGAAAGTTAGGCTTGTATGCCGAAGATTTCAATTTATGATGTCATTTCGTCATTTCTTTACTTGTCACGTCATCACGGGTGATTTTTTATATCGCATAAAGAATTTTTGAGCACATTCATGAATGACTTCCAACGTTTTTAATTTCATCACTAACAATAGTAGAACGTTTTGTGAAAAAAAGAAATCAATATCTATCAGTCTAATTTTAGCATATGCTGAGTGGCGCAAAGTGCACTGTGTTAGAGATGCAGCATAATAATGAAAGCAAAGCCACCGGTTCGAATTCTTTGGCGCTCAGCAAGTCTCTCGCCTTTCCAACTTCAGAAATTGCCCCCCACTATTATATTAGTAGCTCAGTCTAGTGCAAAAATATACAAACCGAGTGCGGGAGAGAAGTGAGAAACTCCAAGCCTAGGTATTTCATAATTCTCCGAAGAATCTGCTGAACCGGCCTTTATTGACATCCTTAAAGAAGATCGACGTCCTAAAACAACAGATGAAGCGACACCCAATCGTGCGCCATGTGATGCCGGGTTATGTAATAAATAAATAATAGTGTTGTGGTAGGCGTCATTCTCAATATATCGAGATCATTTAGTTGCTAGTTGGTGTCGACACAGGTTCAGCTAATATGTTTCGTTGCTTAAAGCTTAGGCAAGGCTTGAAGTTGTTCGGCGTCAATCAATCCTCTAAGGTATGTGCCATGCATTCGGCCTCTATCAAAGATCGCAGAGGTGTGCGGATGCACACCAATTTGTCCACTTCAAAGGAGTGGAATTGACTTAGGTCTGCTAACGGTGGAATCAAAGGCAAATTACGTATTACAGCGCACCTTTAATTATTGCACGATACGAACCCCATTACGCAATTGGGGCCTGGATGTCTACTCAGTCGCGCGGTTAAATCTCAAAAATTGGAGCCGTTGCCTAATTTTCACACGTAATGTCGAAACAACTACATGAAAAAACAGAGCCATTTTTTTCCCGTGTTTTTCGATTTGTTGTTCATCTCCTTTCATGCGTGTTTCAGTAACTTTCGTTTGTTTTCCACGTTTCGTTCATGTCTACCTAGAAGAGCTTTCCGTATTTTTGGGATTTTTTTGAAAGCGTTCTTGTGTTTAAAAAAATTGCTTGGTTATCACTCAGTCACAAATCTTTGCTTACATTTCTCTATGGTCCTTTTATAAGCTCGTCCCAAGCGATAACCATGAGTTCATATGACGAGTGAAAGAGGAAAGGAACGAGTAGTTTCACACGGGAAACGTCGGGAAAATTATAGCAAATTTCTAGGATTATTCATGAAAGGGCTCATGTGACGCAGTGGTCCGAGGCGCAGTGCAATACACATAGGATCGATTCACGCGCCAATGGCCCATCAAGCCTTCCATCCCTCTGGTGTCGGCAAATTGGTACCAGACTTCTCTGGGAGGATAGGACACTGGCTCGATACATCGGTAGGCCACCGCGAGTCATTGTAAAGGCCAAATATGCGTTCACTCACCTCCAAACGATGCTTAATGACTCAAAAGACCGACTTTCTATAAACCTGGGCATAGATAGTTGGTATATTTACTTATGTGATCTTATAAACTGATCTTCTTTAGCTGATCCGAGGTTGGTATAGGTGTTCGTTGACGTTGTCTTTGTTGTTGGTGTTGTTTGTCGATGGCTGACGTTTCGGCGATTTCGCTTTCCTCAGAGCCTGGACGTATTTTATATTAGAATACTTTAGTTATTCGGTGTAAAAGGCTAAAGTATTAATGAAGATCAAAGTTTTAAATAGATGGTGGGTTAGGATGCTACGGTCATACTGAAAGGCTACTCACCGTGATGTAACGAGTGGGACTGGCCCACGCGTTGTTCACGTGGGGTCGCGAGCACGACACACCCAGGGGTAAAGATATCATTTTGAAATAGGGCGCCAGGTCACGTGTGATAGTGAGGCAATCGTCTTTCCGGTTCATCTTTGGATTTTTGAAATCTATCCAAAACGCTTCAAGAGTTTTGCGCGTTGATGTTTTCGACTCCTGCGCTAGGACCCGTACAGTCACTTCAAAATCATCGCCGTTGTGCTTTTGTGCCCTATGCGTACCTAGAGCAGTGTTTTGACGAATTTTAGCTTTCCCATCTAGATGTTCTTTTATGCGGACAAAAAGTGGTCAACCCGTTTCCCCAATATATTCCTCACCGCATGCGTTACATGAGATCAAGTATATTATACGTGAACTCATGCAATCCCCGTCTCGTTCATTAGGACAGATCATACAGCTTGTGTCCTGCTCGCGACCCCCACGTGAACAACGCGTGGGCCAGTCCCACTCGTTACATCACGGTGAGTAGCCTTTCAGAATGACCGTAGCATCCTAACCCACCATCTATTTAAAACTTTGGTATTCATTAATACTTTAGCCTTTTACACCGAATAACTAAAGTATTCTAATATAAAATACGTCCAGGCTCTGAGGAAGGCGAAATCGCCGAAACGTCAGCCATCGACAAACAACACCAACAACAAAGACAACGTCAACGAACACCTATACCAACCTCGGATCAGCTAAAGAAGATCAGTTTATAAGATCACATAAATAAATAGGTGCTTAGTGATGTCGAATGCATGATCACTCAGGGATTGTTCAACGCCGAGAGCTTAACACTTTATTCTTTTTTACCAATGAGAATGAGTGTTCCGTGATATATCGTTGCGTTTTAAAGAAGAGCTGTTGTAAGAGCTAGTACGAAACCTGTTGTATTAAAAAGATTATTATCATTCTTTTCATCCTTCCTCACCAGACTGAAGACTTTGCTCTGCCTAAATAATACCCAGAGATCGAAGACCTAAGTTGTGCAAATTTAAGTTGCAATCACAAATTGTTCTCTTACTAAGGACAATTTTAACGATGTTTATAAAATCCTATCAGAATAAGAGTTTAAGGCTTGTCGTATTTCTAAAGATACACTTTGTAAAAAAAGAAAACATAATGAAGAGCCTTCTGTAAGCCGGTTTTGGAGCTTTGAGTAGACACAACACAGACCTCTACATTATGCAGGAAAATTGCCCGAAGTGGAAAAAATTCCACCAAAATTTGTGATACGACATGAAATAATTTCGCTAGGAACATACTGTTCATGAATTTTTATTGTGAAGGTAATGATTTTTCTGAAATCACACCAGGCTCGATGTATGTTGAAGAATGCGATCAATTTGGTTTCTTTCTAAAACCTCTATTCTGTATACGCCTTCTCACGTTTTGTGGATCCCAGTACGTCTTCCATTTAATCCGATTTATCACATGCGTCTTCCACAGAGATTTTCGCACTTGTTTGTCGATGAGGCTGATGCATGAAGATTGGGTTGCCTTCATGCATACCGTTAAATACTAGTCAAAATAATTCTTCCATGAATCGTTAATCATCACATAGCACTACTAGAGCATTCCCAACTGTTCACCACAAGCAATCGCTTAGTAAAATGGAAAGAGCCTTTTTCCATATAGTCTGTAACCATTTGCTAACCCTAGAGAGATGACAAGCTTGATCAGGATGGGGCGGAATCGGGTCAAAGATCAAGTGTTTGGAGTAGAGCACCTCTATCCATTAAAGATGTCTTAAATAATATGTGGTAAAACAAGAAAAAAGTTTTTTTTGCAGAAGCAGAAGAAAGGAAACAGAGAGAGGAAACGTTTGAGAAGACACTGCATCGTATCTAATTGTGCCAATGCTCATGTAAATGTAGCCAAAGTGACATGTTTATGTGAAAAGAGGTATGAAGAGATTTAGACTAGTGTGGTAGTTTTTCATCGCACGTGTCCGTACTATTTGTCAATGGTTCGTTTTTTTTAAACCTCTTTCGTTTTGGGGGGGGGGTGGGGTGAAATAATCCAGCTTTATCGTTTTCTTCAATACGCAGCTTTACGACAAAGCAACGATCGCAAATTTGTTCCGTTAGATTTAATGGAAGTCATGCGAAAAGTAGGCTATCGATTGTTTCGATTCATTCTTTATTATAATTCACCTTAATTAGCATTCGACATTGATGTAGCTAATTTTTGGACGTTTTTATTTCATTGATCTCCTTTCATTATTCGTCTAGTTGGGATGACTCATTCTGCAGATAGCACCCATTGTCGGCTCTCCACAAACGAAGCTCACGTCTGAAACGAATAACAACTTCGAATTGCACCAATTCCACCTCACTTTCCATAATTGTTTCTTTTTCGCGTGTCATGCTTCGTCACATGCTTTTAAAAAGCCAATTAGTTTCCCTTAATGGGAGCTAGTCAAAACTCTTTCAACGTCACCAAAGTCTTTATTTTTCAATGGTTTCAGTTCAGTTCACATGAGTCATTTTTCTAGCTATAAGAATCGTCCTTTCACAAAACTCCTCTACACTTAACGTCAAATCAGTAGTTTAAAACTCTTTGCTTTAAAAAATGTTCCTCTAAACGTTGATCGTTGTCGTTCCTAATGCTACTACCTATCTCTGATCATTATTTGCTTTCTCTTTTGCTTAATTAGAATTGTGTACATTAGCAGACTGGCCAGTTCACCGAAGGACAGGTGCAACTGAACACCTGGCCCATCATCCTACTCATCTCTCTGGGATTGGGAAAATCGTACCAAATTTCTCCGAAACGATTTCGCTTCTTCCACTCCCCCTCTTTACGCTCTAGAGCGACTATCAAAGGATTCTACGCGGAATCAACTTGACCGACAATCACCGTGATTCGTGATGGAAACGAAAATCCCTCAAGCAGCGGTCGAACTCACACGCAAAAAATCGTGAAGGCCTCGTTGATGGCGGATGTGAGGGGATAGAATCGATTGGAGGAGATGTTTGAATTCGGACAAAATGATATATGATGCTCAGTCACATTTTAAAAAAAGTGAAGTTTCTTACTGATCCCAACACTTCCTCAATAATCCTCGCTTCGTTGTCCATCTCGTCAACCAGAAAGGGAGTTGGTTTCACACGTGTGTTTGGTTTTCAATTGATGGCTCTGTCTTCCTCACCATTATCGTTTAATACATTTCAAATGCATTTTTTCCTCTGAATTCTCAAATAGCCTCCTTAAAACTTTTCGGTATCTAAACCTCAGACAGTCGACCTCTGTAGTTGATGAAAGTATTCCAAACAAAGGAAAGCTACTGAATTTTTATTCTGGTAGAGATGAGGTGGTTGATAGGTTTAGGATGGGTTAGACACATCTAACCAACTCACCGTAAATTTCATTTAATACGTACACTGGACCGAAGCTAAGCCCTCATTTCCCTCACAGAGGGATCTCTTTCCAGTTACTCACGAGGCAACGGTTAGGCTCGTACCACGTTGGCAGAAGAGTGGGGGGCGGGTAATCTAGGAGGTGTTTCTAACACATAAGCTCCTTGTATATCCTGGGGGAAGATTGCCGAGCTCCCCGTGAGCACACCAAGATTGCACACCCTCATATTCTTGAATAGGAAGAACCTATGAAAGAAAAGAAGGGTCACGGACTAAAAGGGAACTAGCAGAGTGAGCGGCCGTCTGAGTGACTACCGAGACCATTCATGATAACTCGCAATTCCAGAAGCCATACTCTCAACTCTGGGTGTAGGAGTCTCCCAGTGGGGAGTACCATAACGAAATAGACCACGTCATAGTAAATAGAAGGTTTTGCATAACCGATGTCGCTGTCGTCCCAAAAATTCTACACAGGATCAGACCACCGCCTCCTTCGCGCAAGATTTCATTCCTCGCAGAAAAGAGAAAAAAGCAGCCAAATTTAAAAAACGATCTCCCAAATCCACTATAAATTGGAACTTATTCAACTCATTAGTCGACTGTTGGGAGAATGCCGTTGTCGACAACATCGACGAAGAATACGATCGGCTCATTCGACATCTTCACGTGAGCGTCATGAAATCTAAGAGTTCGAAAGTCACCAAGAGACGTCTGTCTCTAGAAATACTTGAGCTGATAGAGCCGCGTGGAGTCGCAGTAGCTACAGGCGATCACCCACTCACGACGAAACGGTGTAAATAGGCGATAAAAGAAGATCTTAAAAAGAGAAGAGCAGCAGTCATGTTCAAAGATACAGAGTCCAAAAAAAAACATTAGTGAAGCCCAGCGAAGCTTCGTCAATTTCACAATCATGGTGATTGCACTCGAACACCAGAAAGGTAATGGAAAACTCATTTGCTGCTATTACTCTGATCTCTTAAATAGCCACGTCTCCCGCACTCATACAAAATAAAGGAGAATGGATTTATTGTCCCACTAGTTCTTCCCTCTAAATTCCTTCGTACTAATTCGTCGAAAGAATCGAACAAACAACACCAGATCCGGAGGGGTGAGATCTGAACACATAAAGAACCTTCCACCAGTCCTCATCAACACACTGGCTTGTTTCTTAACGACACCTGTCAGAATGCAAGGTTTCCACATAGGGAAAGGCCAACGAGAATTCAATGCAATGGGCCATATCTGCACTATGACAAGACCCGTTAAAATGGAAAGTTTTTGACTCAGCTGAGATCGAAGTTATCGTAAAACCCCTGGCCAGCCAATGTCCTGGCCTATATATTACATAAAGATTCTTTATAAGCCATATAAAATTTTTTCCAACCATAATATCGCCCTTTTAATATGATATTAACGCAGAAGTGAAAAGAGTCGTTGAGTTGGGAGATCCCATCCGCCAAAATTATTTATCTCCACCCTCGAGAGTGTCATATGAATATTTTAATAGAGCAACACGGGAGCAAAAGTCGATATTGGGCATTACACTATCTTCGCTTCGCTTTCGCTGTTTACATAGTTACTATAACACCAAGCATTAACCATGTGGAGCAAATGTTCGTCTATCTTGAGAGCGCTTGTGAAACTATTGGTCTTCGACTTAATTCGCACGATCGATGTTTGTGAGGAAGGAATTCCTTTTGCACGCCTCATTCACGCCCACTGGGACGGATATCTCTGATGCTGCAGTCCAGTCTAGGTTGAGAAAGCAACAAGAAGAAAGACTTAGTCCCACAGTTGAATAGGAGGAAGCAAGAAGCTTCGAGAGCTTTCAAGAGCGTCGGGGATGGGGTGAGTAGAACAAGGAACCCTCTACTACGTTTCCTCCTTTTCGACCCTACGATTCTCCCGACTTTCACGTATGTGTCAGAAAGCTGGTCGCTGCGTAAGCACGATGAAACATTACTTAGTTTTATTGGATGCGCAGTGGAAAGGACGTTAGTAGCCCGTATCACACAAGTGAGGAAGGGTGATTCGAAGCTCCGAGATACGTCAACGACCAAGAATCGAAAACGCCATTCTATAATCCGAACTGTCAAATGTAAACTGGGCCGGACACGCAATGGATATGAACTAAAACCGATGGGCAGGAGCTGTTAGCGATTGAACTCCTCGATATGTCAAACCTACCGCAGCAAGAATACTACCGACCCGATGGATAAACTTTTTCTCGGAAACTATAGAAGAAAGGGATGATACACAAAGAGTTCTTAAGGGCAGGCAGAATTCACTGGGCTACTCCTTGCGACAGAAGGAAACTGATGTTTTAGTGTCATAAGCTCGAGTCACTCGACGATCATTGGGACGACAGTGACACAGGTGATACTGAACCCAATTTAGTAGTATTGATGTCGTTTGTAACAAATCACTTGGTTCTTTAAAGTAGGCACTATTGAAATTTATACGGAAAAAATTATTGGAACCAACGATCACTTATGCATTACACACCTACACACATTATACACCACCTAAACAAAAATTTATTATTGCAATGAATGCGTGGAATGGCCTTTATGGGAATAATCTCATTTGTTGATACGAATATCTGTCCAGGAATGCTGAAAAATGAAAACTTTGCTGTAACCATTCTAAACAATGCAATGCACAAGTGATCGTTGGTTCCATCCTCCTACAGAGCTCACTAAGGCTTCCGTCCCTCTGGATTGGGAAATTGATACCATACCTGTCTGGTAAGATAGCAGAACTGACTTTGTAGATATTTAGTGAACCGCAAGTCATCGTATTGGCCAGATACACCAAATACACTTCTCTGACGATGTATAATGAAGCTGACTTCATGGTGCATATCTCAGAGATTGACCAACACTGTACACTTTGTCTTTTTATCCTTCATATGCATTCTTGCACGAGTTTATATTTATTAGAATAAATCCAGAAAGACTTTGCGAGACCGCAGCAACAGCCATGGCGTCCCCGACATGTTGCTATCTGGAGTGGCATGTGATCAGTAAAAAGTCGTTTCATGGCATTCAAGAATGAGTAAGAGAAACCTATTTATATAGAAGAAAACTGTGCATTATCTTACCAGCGACATCACTTTTCGGGTTCGATTAGTTAGTCAGTCAGTACTACTTATTCCTCTCCAATTTCTTTTATTTTTGCACTCCATACAGACAAATAATTTCGGCCATCAATGTTTTCATTAATTTAGACGAAACCGATTGCTATAAAATGAGTAAATAGAGAGGTTGAGATATTTGCAAAACTCTGGACCGCAGGTGCCTATGGTGGGGGAACGAACGCGCTATTGTCCTTTCTGGGGAGTAACGCGTTCACCACCACACCATGCGGGTCCTTCTTTTCGCCTGTCTCAGAGTTTTGCAAATATCTCAGCTTCGTTGGAGTTATAATTCGCAATATACCCTGCCATCAAAAAGAGTAGGCAGTAAGTAAAAAGGTTAAATAGAGAGGCTTATTTTGGCGTGACTACTTGATTTTACGAATGATATATTACGGTATTTCGAAAAATAGTGTGAGTGTTTTTAAGCGTTAGCAGTTCCATTTTATTTAAGCAAAAGCCTACGTATTTTTTGAAATTTTACTCAGGAATTGCGTCACATCTTCATTGACAAAATTCGACCCTAAAACTGAAAAGAAGTATGGCGCTTTTATCCGGGAACACTTGACCATGAGTTGATTCGTACGGCTGCAAGGCATCCAGACTAATATCTAGTCAAAAATTGTTTTGAAAAAAAGCAACATCGTAAGAATGTGAAGCTATCTGTTGTAATGAGTCTTATCCGTTGAACAACTGGAGACCCACTGAGCGGAAGTTGTTGTAGAAGGAGAGTTTATCAATATCCATCAGTCCGAGTTGCTCGAAATGCTGCACTAACTACAAAGAATACCGATGAATTCTTACTAGCGTGCAAACCCCTTCTTGAACAGCTGTATCAAGTGTTTTCGTGACGCTCTTTTAATCAATTTCAGTTCCGATTTAATTTTAGATATGTGGGAACCATTTCTCACAACAGCCGTTTTTTTTAAGACAAATTTCTTTTGCCTGAACAAAATTAATTTGGTCCCATTTCTAGAAGCCGTACAAGAATTTGCTACTGGAAACTGTGTGTATATCAAAAATATTAAAGTTTCTAGATATAGGTTGTTATCTAGAAGCAGTAAAGAGTAAAGGATAAAGGATAAAGGATAAAGGATAAAGCTCTCGACGTTGATCAATCGCTGAGGGATGCGCGAAGTAGCCTGCCGATATATCGAGCCAGTGCTGCAAAACTCGCAGACAAGTCCGGTACTAATTCGCCGACCCCCCGACGGATGCAAGGCTTGGTGGGCCATGGGCACGGGGATCGATTACACGTCTCTGTTGCAGGGCTTCTCCAACCACTGCACCACACACGCGCATTGTAAGCAGCAATCTACAGAATCTTCTAATTAATTTTAGTTTTTTACTTTTATCAAAGGTAACGGGGCTTATTTTCTGGTAGATCTCCCTTGGACGACAATTCCCACGGATCTCCCTCATATGAGGGATCTCGAACCGGTTAGTCGTGAGGTTACGTGGCGCGTCTCCAGGTGGCGGATAGCGGGTTAATCGCGGGGCAAAAGCGGCCTTTGCTTCCCTGAGACGCAGGTGGATCCAGGGGATGGACTCCCTGTTTCTGCTACGCCGATTTGGCACATACTTTCCGTATTTGCAAGGCGTATTCATGCGTGCGTGTGTGGGTGCGTTCTCGCTTGTGTGGATTGTATTCTACGAGTCAATTCGGCCAAAAGTCTGCAATTAAATGACAGGGAAGTATACGGGAGGCAGTTAGGAGTCGCCTCCAACAAATAAAGCTCCATGTCCATTCTGGGAGAGACTGGCAAGCCACCAATGAGTATACCTAGGCCCCACGTTCTGAGCCCATCAAACTATACGTGGGTATCAAAATGCTAAACACAGTAAAAAAAAACGGGCCTCATTCTCATGACCATGAAAGAGCTCCCATTTTCGCTGCGTTGGGTAGGACGAGAACGGAGAGGATGCTAAAATTTCAGGACCATTCTAAGCTGCCTAAATCACAAAGAACTAAGGTGACGATAAGTAACTACAATGAATGCTCGCTTACATCCGAGGTAGCTCTCGATAGAAGACTTGATCATGCAGGCAAGAAGCATAAGGTACGACGTTATCGGCCTGGCCGAGAAGAGAAGACGCCAGCCTTTCAACTCCGTCAATGACACAGGAGAAGAACTGTTCCTCGGAACATGCGACAGTAGAGGAGTCGGCGGCGTCGGCGTTTTCGTCAACACGAGTTTGTCCATGAACATCGATTCATTCCAACAGATTACAACCCGGATCAGACGTTTACGATTAAAAAGATGTGGATCAATACCGGCAGCAATGTTCGTCGTTTACGCGCCGACTGTGGTGGCGTTGAGTCCAACTTTATATGAATACCAAGTCGTTGTAAATATTGGTCCTTGTAGCTGCCACGCCGGTCTTTTTCAGTAACTGCAGTGAACAACTACGAGTTTGGGTTACAATGGTTTATAGTAACAACAACTGTACAGTAATAATATCTGGAATGGAGGTTAGGTGGGTATATACGAGTGAGATTGAAGTGAGAGCAAGCGAGCAATTGAAGAGGGTTAGGTGGATACTGGAATTAGGACACTCAGGAACAGAAGGACCAGATGAACACTCAACCGAACACTACGAACACTTCCAGACGAGTCCCCGGGCTGCTTGAATTACCCCGTCGTGGGTGGAGCTTTGTCGGAGGGAGCTAAAGACAGTGCCTCGAGAGAGGTCCTAAAGGTTTTTTCTACTAGCTCCATCTAATAGGGCTGCATGTGAAAGGACGCAGCTGCGCGGTTCTGAAACTTCTTTGAGACGGCAGGTGCTGGAAAGTACATTCCGCTGACTGCTGCTGATTCAGTGCCCGAACTGTCGGACAAAGAAGAGCAGCTTGTTAATAGAAATTGTAGAATCCCTTTCCAGCCACCTGCGAAGTAACTGCTTGAGATAGTGGCTAAGAGGCAATTAAGAGAAGATGCGATGGTAGACTTAAAATGGTTACAGGAGGACAAGAAACACACACCAATATAGAAAATAGGAGCAGGGTCACCGGACATAGTGTTCGTAATGTTTTGCATAGAGAACATTCCTATGTTGGTGGTGAATGTTCTCTATACCGACATCAAACTACGGCGAAGAAGAAGACGAAGCGTTCTATATGGACTTTGAGAGTATCTACAGAGAAGGCCATACATTCTTCAAGGTCATCAATGGAGATTTTAACGCCAAGATCGGACCAAGAAGAACGTCCGAAGAACGTCACTTTGGGACCCACGGATTAGAATGGAACGAAAAAGGTGAGCAGCTCTCTGAGTTTATCACGACGACCAAGACCGCATGGTAACTCGCAATTCCAGAGGCTCCCTTTCTCGCGGAAAAAAGAAAAAAAGCCGCTAAATCCAGAAATCGAGGTCCCAGAACCACCAAAAACTGGGACTTATTCGATTCATTAGTCGGCTGTTGGGAAGATACCGTTGTCGATAACATCGACGAGGAATACGATCGGCTCATTCAACATCTTCACGTTAGCGCTACGAAAGCTGAGAGTTCGAAAGTCACCGAGAGACGTCTGTCTCCAGAAACACTTGAGCTGATACGCCAGCGGTGAATCGTATGAGCGAGCTGCAGGCAACCGCGAACTAACGTACTAACTTGCAACACAATGCAGACAGGTAATAAAAGAAGATCTTAAAGAGAGAAGAGCAGCAGTAATGGTCGAAGTTGCAGAGGCCGGGAAAAGCATTCGGAAAGCCCACCGAAGCTTCGCCAATTACAAGACCAAGATGGTTGCACTCGGACGCCCAGACGGAACGGTTACAGCGTCCAGAAAGGCAATGGAGAAAATCATTCACGAATACTACTCAGATCAGTTTGATAGCCACGTCCACTTCCCGTCTTATGAAATAAAGGAAGATGGGTATGTTGTACCACCGGTTCTCCCTTCCTAAATCCGACTTGCCATTTCGTCGGTGAAAAAATCGAACAGCATTAGGTCCGGAAAGGATAAGATCAGAACACCGGAAGAACCTTCCACCAGTCCTCATAAACACACTGGCTCGGCTTTTCACACGTTACCTGTCTGAATGTAAGCTCCCTCTACTCAGTGGGAGACCAGCATGACCGTGTTATTGTTCAAGAAGAGTGACCTACACGATATCGGCAACTATCGCCCAATCTGCTTGCTGTCTGTCGTCTACAAAGCTTTTCACTCGAGTCATCCTGAACAGGGTTGGCAGAACAATGGAAGAAGGACAACCATGTGAGCAAGCAGGGCTTCGAAAAGGATTTAGTACGATGGACCACATCCACACGATAACAAGGCTCATTGAAGTATCGCGAGAGAACAAAAGACCGCTCTGCCCCACTTTCATTGATTTAAAGGACGCCTTTGACTCAAGTGAGATAGAAGCAGTCATGGAAGCCCTTGATTCTTTACTGAGTACATAAAGATTCTTCGCGAGCTGTACAAAAAATTTCACAACAAAGGTATCACCATTCTACGACGATATTAACATCGACGTCAAAAGAGAGGTCGGCAAGGCGATTACCACCTCGCCAAAATTATTTACCGCCACCCTCCAGAACGTCATGCGAACACTGGAATGGGTTAATATGGGAGTGAAAATCGATGGTCGGCAGTTACATCATCTTCGCTTTGCTGATGACATCGTCCTTATAACATCAAACATTAGCCAAGCAGAACGTATGCTTGCCCACTTTGATAAAGCCTGTGGAAAGATTGGTCTTCTACCAAACCTCACAAAAACGACGTTCACAAGGAACGGATTGGTTTCATATTCCCCACTCACGCTCAACGGAACGAATATCTCCGAGTGCTCCAGTTATGTCTATCTAGGTCGGGAAATCAATATGATGAACGACCTAGCTCCAGAGCTGAGCGGAAGGAAACGAGCGGCTTGGGGTGCTTTCAAGAGCATCGAGGATATAGTGAAGAGAACAAATAACACCCGACTCCGTGCCCACCTTTTCGACTCAACGGTACTTCCTGCCCTAACGTATGCGTCAGATACTTGGTCGCTGCGTATACAGGATGAAAGGTCACTTAGCGTTATTGAACGCGCAGTCGAAAGGGCGATGCTAGGAGTATCCCGTTCCACACAAGTAAGGGAAAGGATCCGAAGCTCCGATCTGCGTCGACGATCAAAAATCAAAGATGCCGTCCTGTACGCCAAACAATCGAAGATAAGATGGGCCGGACACCTAATGTTCCTCGGGATGTCAAACGTACTGCTGGAAGACCACGGACCCGATGGTCAGAGTTCTTCACGGAGAGCCTAGAAGAAAAAATATGGTGCTCGACGTGTCCCTAGAGCTTGCAGAATCCCCTGGGCTACTCTTGCACGCGACAGGCAAAAAATGGAAGATTAACTGGCGCCCGTTCGAGTCACTCGACGATCAACAGGACTGCAGGTGATACAGGTGACTTTCTAGTGGAAATTCTGTAGAATTTTCTCACAAACTCGAGAGATTCCACAGTTGAAATATTTTTTTAACAATTTTTTGTTCTATTTTTACACTACCCTTCGGATCTGCTGTTCAGATCCCTGCGCTTCTTGCATTCGATTCGTTTCCTCTCATTCACTGTCCACAGTGGTCTGCGATTTCAGCTGCTGCTTGAGGGATTTTGTCTTACTCATGAATTTGGTAAAATGCTGATCGAATCAGTTCTCTCTGCAATCTTTTAGCTAGCCGGGCTAATTCGTTCACAGGTGGATTGGAGGAGGGTGGTGAGGAGGGGATAGAACCAGCACCTTTGCTTCCTGATCGACGGCATCGCTAACCATTGCGCTATATCACCTATGTTTGAAATAATGTAAACATTACAAATTTGTCGTTCTCTTTTTCAGCAATCGCGAGGCTTTTATTCAGCACACGTTTACTTCCGTACACAAAGAACACCTACAACACAACGGTAGGTGACTCTAACCGGGTGTCCTTCTTGGGTGGGAGGCAGGTAAAAAAAGCGGTGGGTTTTTCGAGAAGCTGCGGGTCGTGTATTTATCTTTCAGATTTTCATCGTTTTGTTTGTGCTGTTGAGGTGTTTGACCTAGTGAATTACACATCGGTGCACATTTCCAGGTTTTGAAGAGGACGATGTTGCCGAAACGTCAGCTGCCGTTGCGTTGTATATGTTCCATGTGTAGGGAAGTAAATGTGTGCTGAATAACAACCTCGCGATTGCTGAAAAAGAGAACAACACATTTATAATCCAATGCCGAGGTTAATAGAACGTCGATCTTGGGAAATGTAAACATTAATTATGCATCTATGCAGCAATTTTACAAGTTATTATTGGAAAGGAAAGTTTACATACTTGGAATGAAATGATGAAGTGATGAAATTTTTTATTGGGAGTCTGTAAAATTATTCATCTCTATTTGCTCTCCTTATATCCACCATATAAGAATTAATGATAAATTTTCGCTTGGAGAAGGAAAAATGCTCACTTTCTTCATTCTATGAACGCGTTTGCTACTAGAAGATACATCAAATCAAGTTACGGCATTACATTTCACAAAAGCAGTTTTGCCGAACACCCAGTTTTTTCCTATTTCACTGACTACTGTTTATACGAAAAATGATTACGCACTTGATTTGGCTTCATGAACACTCATACACAATGGAGATCGAGCTTGGAGCAAATGCTATAGCGATGAGGCGAACCCCCGCTTCGTGGAACAATATTCACTTTTCCAATACTACCGATTGATTACATCGTCCACAAAGAGTAATAAATTCCATAGATAGTTGTTCTCCTGTAGCTGTATGTCTGCAGATTGCATTCTGCGCAACGATTTGGTCGGGAGCTCGAGTTCAGGCACAAGCGAAAAGTTTGTGAAAGCTGTCGAGGTTACCTTCAAAGAAAAAACTACGTTCACTTTGCGGATCTTGCAGACTATATTTGAGACATTGTCCCGATATTAGAAGGAGCCTCATGCGAAAGGTTTAGTCCTCTCAGGTGCACAACTAGAATTTTGCTACGAAGTCGCAAATCATTAAAACTGCGACTTTTTGCGTTTTTAGAGCAATCTGGGTTTTTTATAATATGGAATAAGGATGAAATCAAAGCTTTATAGGTGCGATCTTAGAGAAGCACCTGAATAAAGCTCGATTAGAAATGGTGCAATGTTCATTCACTGCAATTTATGAAGTAAATTGCCGTCTAATTTTTTAGATTATCTGCCTTTATATGCTTTTTGATGTTCTGAATTCGCTTCATTGCCTTGTAAGCACTACCGAAGGAAGTCATCTGCTTCGTGAGTTCACCGGTGTTGCCCTTTTCTTACACCTTTAAAGATTTGAGCGCAACTTGAAGGCCATTTCTTGGAATCGCTATGTAATCTTTGCACTTTTAGAGGCGTTCACAACATGGGGTCGACTCCCGTTTAAATTGGAAAAGAGTTGTTTACCAGCCTTAAACGGAATTTTCAGCTTTAATCTTGCATACAGGTGACAATTTATCTGAGCGTAATATTTTAAAAAAAGGATAAAAGATAAAGCGTTCGGCGTTGATCCATCCCTTTAAAATGTGCTCTGAGATAAAGTCATAATGACTGCAGCCCAAACGGCTTCTTTTCTTAATGGTTTTACTACCTAGGTCTCCTATTTCAATATGACTGGTTTCAACTCAAATTATTTATGCACAGTCTAACAAGCTTTTTGTTTCTTTGCGCGTTCTCTTCACTTTCAACTTGTTACTATAATATGTTACACTTTCATATCATCAAAAAGTTGCTGAGTGCACTGCTAGCCTGATAAGCGAAGCTAGTGTATCCAGTGAAATATAAAGGCTATTTTTTTCTTTCATGCTTCAAATTTTTTTTCTCCAAAGTTTTTTTCTAACTTCCAGAGAAACAACCTACTTCTTATCCCAAATGAACGCAACATACCAGATATCCATGTGTCTATTATTTGTCAAATAAAAAAATAGTCCAAAACATAACCCTATCGATCTTTTGCCATCAGCAATCACCCGTCAGCGGGGTTGATCTGGGGAGCTTAAATCTGCATTGAACCCAGTTATGTTGAGGCGCTAGTTACAATCACAATCTTAGCCTTTTCATTTACTGCCTATTCTTTTTTAAAAGCAAGGTATGTTGCGAAATATAACTTCTATAATGCTGAGATATTTGCAAAACTCCGGACCGCAGGTGTCTGCGGTGTGGAACGAACGCGTTATTCTCCTTTCCTGGGAGTAACGCGTTTACCACGTTAACTGGATTCAATGCCGATTTGGGCTCCCCACATCAACCCCGCTCACGGGTAATTGCTAATGGCGAAAGATCGATAGAACTAGCTGAGAGACAGGCGAAACGAAAGAAATGCATGGTGTGGTGGTGAACGCGTGACTCCCTAGAAAGGACAACAGCGCGTTCGTTCCCCATCGCAGACACCTGCGGTCCGGAGTTTTGCAAATACCTCAGCATTATAGAACCTATGAAGGTATTTTCACACACCAACTTTAGTCCTCAAAAAAAGATGAAACCCATCTCGTCACCTTCCACTGAATATCAGTTTTCTTTCATCTTTTTTTCCACCAATATTAAGATAAATAATGAAAACGGTTTGATGTTTCAGAATTTCAGAGACAAACGAATTATTATCTATTAGGTTGCTCGGCAATTAATTCACGTGCACCTTCAAGCACATGTCTCAGCGTGGAATGAACTTTAGTGTTGTGCTATGAAACATTAAGATCCAGATGCTTTTGCCAATGAGGAACGCGTTTAAGCATTCCTTTTGCCTGAAACTCCGAAATTAAAGAAGCCGTGAAATCGCTTAAGGTAGTTAAGTTGTCTGCTTAACTTATGAAACATTTCTCATAGAGGAAATTGTCAGGAGGCTGGAAGAAGTGGTAGTTGGCGGGCGAGAAGTTTGCCTGTTATGGTGGATAAGACAGAGTTTTGTTTTCCAACTCATTCAACCTCTGCAGAGTCGGGTGTAGCGACCCGGGAACGACGAAGAGCACGGGATAGGAGCAACGACGACCACGTGAATCGCACTTCACCTCCGTCCACTTCACCACGCGCAACTTCTATCTGGAGAATACGACCAGGAAAGTTTTGCGCCCTAAAAATTATATAGGCTTAGACACATTAAGTAATCATTTGGAACCTCCCACTCACTGAAAATATTGACTTTTTGTGTTCAATGATAAATTTTCATTGAGTTAAAGTGTTTGTTTTAAAAACGCTAGCACAATAGTGCTCGAAGAAAAAGTAAAAAAAGAAAGAATGGCGTGAATTGTTGCATGATTTGTCATACAAACTTAAATAAGAAGTAAAAAATAGATTCAGTGTCGAAATAAATTCTTCACCATCTCACAGAGAAGATATAGCAATTCTAAGATACTGCTAATTCTTTTTATGAGGAATTCATGGTGAAATAAGAACACAGTCATACGAAGCATGTCTTCATTTTTTAAGCAACTACCTCAGTGTGATAAACAGATCTCTAGAATATAATATAGACCCTCGTAACTTCTTGCGGCTAAACATCATCGCTAAGGCCATTCTCTTCCAATCCACTCAACACACCATCACCAACTCCCAACAATGTCCTTGCACGCCATTCCTTGTTGGCGCTGTTTGTCCGATTAAATTGAATGCTGACCTCGGCGTCTTGGACAAACAGCCTTCATGATGTGTTTCATTGTTGTTCAGTTTTCATCCTCGAGTAACACAGTATGACTTTATCGGTGCTGGTGTCTTATTTTGAACCATCTGTGCAGTATTTTCGTCTGTAATCGTTTATCAGATTCGGCGTTTTAAATCGTTCGCCAGTAGTCAGCACCCTAATTACAGGATTCGCCACCGCAACGGGAATCTCTTCTTTTCCTATTTGAGAGGCCTCAAACTTCCTTGTATCCCTATCAGGCACGCTCACTGCTTGCGGTGAAGACCCATCAACACTTTTAATATATTTCTCGAAATTCAAACGAAAATAGCGCTCGATCAATATTTGCTAAATTAATGAAAACGGAGGGTAATGAAGTCCTCAACTTGAGGACTAACGCAAGTATAGCATGAAATCGAGCATATCTCTGGATAACGGTTAGAGGAGAACGAAAAGAATGAAACACTGTCCGGACCTGAACGACGTATGGAAATTGGTTATCTAAGTAAATAAGTAACTAAGCAGTCATCCTTTCCGTGAGAAATCTTCGGCGGATTAATAGCGAGGAAATTTTACGCGTTCCTAGGTGACGGATGATTGAACGTGAGAGGAAGGTAATTATTTGTATACTCTGAAATAGTTTCAGGAAACATGCTACCTGCTTTAAACCTTCTAGTTCCATATATATATATATATATATATATATATATATATATATTGTTGTTTTTATCAGCATTTTTTTCCATTGTTCTTTCCGCTAGTTCTATTCTATAAAGCATGTCTAGTAGGTCAAAAATTTATATTCATTTAAGGAACTTAACCGTATACAAAACAGGTTTGTTTTACTTCAAAAGTTTCTTCTACATTTACAGTGGGGAAGTCCCGATAAGCTCTCACACGCATATATCCAGTTCGTAATGTCAAAGCTCATTGGTTTGCTCCCTCACAGAAGTAGTAAAATCAGAAGATCTCACGAGAAGTGAGATAACATCTGTTTTCTTTTTCGCTGGAAACTAGCAGTGTTCACTTGTGGCGTTCGACAGTAAAACGAATCTAGAGAACGACACCCGTTCGAGCTAGTTGGTAGTTCTTGAAGATTTTGTGTAATGTAAGTGCGTTGCATACAAAATATTTGGTAGCAAAAACACTCGTTTGTAATATTGGCGACTAGAAACCGCTCTTACAAATTCGCCGTGGTTACTTCTCTGGTCTGTTTGCGGAAGTACAGCACTGAATATTAACTGGTCCAAGAAGACAACTTATCAGGTGTTCAAAAATAAATGAGCGTTTTAAAATATTTATTGTTCTAATTTATTTCTCACCAATGAAATATTTCTTGCCCCTTAAAGTACTATTGATCATTAGAAAGCCAACTTTATATTTTTCTAACTATTTTTCATGTTTTATCAGAACTTAATTTTTTTTACCAATTTTAAGCTTTGCCACTTACGATGTCAAAAACGAATTTTCGTTAGATTTTCTTTAAGAGTTCAAACTCGGTCGCGGTGCAGCAGAGACGGCTCGAAACATTAATGAAGTTTGGAGTGAAGGTAGTGTTGTGAATCAACAGTGCAAACATGTTTCCGGAAATTCCGATCTGGTGATTTCCACCTCGAAGGTAAGGAAGACCGCAGACGTCCCAGTGAACTTGACGACGATGAATTGAAGGCACTAGTGGAAGCAACCACGCGAAGAACTGCTCGAAAACTTGCATAAAAAGCTTGGCATAAGCAAAGGAACAATTTCCACTTACTTGAAACGCAGAGTAAAGACAAAAAGGCTAGAGAAGTGGGTGCCGCAAGAATTAAACAACAATCAAAAAAGTCGCTGTTTTGAAGTGTCGTCTTCTCTTATTCTGCGCAACAAAAACGACCTTTTTCTTGATCGATTTGTGATGTGCGACGAGAAGTGATTTTTTGTACGACAACCGACGACGTTGAGCTCAATGGTAGGATCGGGATCAGACTCCACAGTACTTCCATATTCCCCCCAGACCGCACGCCTACCGACTGTCACTTCTTCAAGCACCTTGACAACTTTCTACGCGAGAAATGCGCCACCAACTTCTATGACGCAAAAAATGCTTTCAACGAATTCACCGCTTCCAGAGCTCCAGAATTTTTATGACACTTGATTAAGCAACTTTGTACCTTATTAGTGCAATTGAGTGGAATGAAACTTTTTTTTATTTTGATATATAATTCTCTATTTGAACCAAGTTGTGACGTTTTTTAATAATCGTTAAAAACGTTCAATTAGTACTGAAGAACTCAATATAATCTGGATGTTATAAAAACTCTGCAAAGATGTTTTAAATTCCATTTCGGAATCCGGAGTTAAAAGTAGTTTTGAACCATAAAACCGTTTTTTTTTGCTTAAATGACCAGAATGGCGTTCAAGTCGATTCTTCTTACATTCCTGGAGATAGCCGAGCTAGGCCATTCCCATGTGGAGTGAAGAATAGTGTTGAGTAAGGAGACAAACCAGCATCTTAGTTCCTGATGGACGAGGTGATAGAAGGGCGAAACGACGGACGTGCACGGTGTAGTGGTGAAGTCGTCAGCCCCCAGAAAGGGTAATAGAGACTTTGATCTCCACCACAGAAACCTACGAATCGGAGTACTTCAAATGTCTCAGTATCACTGTAATTATCATTATCAGTACTATTATTTTTTATTGCTATCTTTAGTAATTACATCTCTCGACATCACATGTATTACACTACGCGGCTCTCGGCACTTCTTTAATTGGATTCGTTTCTTGTATCCATCATCAGTGACGGGCTTCAAATTTTTTCTGAGTGGACCGTCGAGTGATGCTTGAGGATTTCTTTGCCTTCGTCGCGAACATCGTTTAATACTGGTCGAACTGATGCTACCTGGAATCCCGAAGATTCCGAGGAATACTAGGAAGTTCTGCGAAGATTGTTGAGAGTCAGCCTTACTAAAACTGGTCTGGTAGCAATTTTCCGATCTCGGAGAGATGAAAGACTTGGTCAGTCCTGAGCACAGTCAAGACAGCGGGACAGCTACCACTGTGTTATTCGCTCCCCATCGGAATTAAGATGTATTGAAATTAATGAGCATCGTCCGTTGAGCCACAATTCATTACGGTTTTATTATAAAAAATTTTCTAGCACCTATGACTATTGATGTAGTCTGATTCAAATGATTTAAATATTATTACAATATCCCGTTGACTGGTAATTGCTGACGGCACTGATCGGTAGAACTAGCTGAGAGACAGGCGAAGCGAAGGACCCGTATGGTGTGGTGGTGAAAGCGTTACTAACCGGAAAGGACAATAGCGCGTTCGTTCCCCACCGCTTACACCTGCGGTCCGGAGTTTTTGCAAATATCTCAGCACCACCAGCACCATATTACAGTAGTTCCTCAGTGCATTGTAGGGAGCACATACTAATCATGATGCAATCACTTCTTTTTTTACTGCCTATTCTCTCTTTATGCCAGGGTGTAATGCGAAATACAACTGTAGTGATGCTGAGATATTTGCAAAACACCGGACAGTAGGTGCCTGCAACAAAGATCGAACCTCGTTACCAACCTTTCCAGAAACTAACGTGATCACCACAATATGCTTTCGTTTCACCTTTCTCTCAGCCGTGTTTTATAACGCTACCGTATAACTTACTATAATGCTCCTAAATGAGTGAGGTTGGGTCGATTAGAGGATGTTTCTGCAGTGGATATAAGTGGCCTATTTCGCATTAATTCTTTAGAGAAGGACGTAATTTTTGCACATCACGTGTATATGGAAATACAATTTTCCGATAGGATACAGTTTCAGTAGTTTTTATTGGATGGCACTGTAATTTGGTGTGAATTTTCGCAGTTTTATGACGGTATTTTCAACTTGAAGACAAGAATCAGGAAATGAACCCGATATGCTGGCTAAACATAATTTTTTAAATCCGGTTGACGGGTGGTAGTTGATGGCACTGGCAGATAGAAAACTAGCTGAGAGAAATTCAGAGCAAGGACCTCTGCCGCGCAGTGTGTAATGCGCGATCCCCAGAAAAAGGGAAATCGTGCTTTGATCTGATCCGGGGTCCTTGTTTTGCGAATATCCCAGCATCGTTGTGGTTAAATAAAAATTTCTATAGAATTCACTTTCAGTTGAGGAAGAGTTGAATGAGAAGAACATCCATTCTCTTAAAATAAGGGTTTTGAATCGTCTAGATGTCATTTGTTGTTTGCTCTCGAACGAAAAAAAAGTATAGAGTTTTCATTATAATTAGCCATTTTTATAGTAAGCTGCACATCTTCTTATGTCTTACCAGTGTATAGCTTAGTTTCTGACATTATTGTGAAACAGGCCACACTTCTCACTAAAAATCTCCTTGATAAATAGGAGTGAAACTTGAGAGCGTTGTTTATTGCGAGGGCTAGGGATGTCGACTATTGGCGAATCTCGTCATGTTGTCACCAGTTCATCTATACCTGGTGTCTTAATTTTTTTTCACAAACCTTTAAGCTGTGATTATCTTCTGAAATGTAATTAACATCACTGTTAATGTGAAAAGCAACCAAGATGATCCTGAGATATTTGCAAAACTTCGGACCGCAGGTATCTGCGGTGGGGAACGAACGAGCTTTTTACCCTTTCTGCGGGCTAACGCGTTCATCAGCACACCATGCGGGTCCTTCGTTTCGCCTGTCTCTCAGCTAATCTTCTATCGATCACTGCAACCAGCAATGTTAACGGGATTGAATTGAGGAGCCCAAATCGGCAATGAACCCACTTAAGCTAAGGCTGAAGTTGAAATCACAACCTTACCCTTTTTATTTACTGTCTACAATAGTTTTTTACGGCAGGGTATCATGTGAAATACAACTACAATATTGGTTGTAATTCACATGGCACCCCTGCCGTGAAAACGATCATAGGCAGTAAATAAAAAGGTTAAGATTATTGTTAATGTTGTATATTATTGATGTTTAGCATATCCAGTCGTGAAACCGTTATAAGTTCAACTTAGTTCGTCGTTTCTCAAAATTCCAATGATCAGAGATGATATGTTGATGAGTATGACAAGGTACTTACTGGTTTTAATGCGCTTAAGAACGTGCAGCATATTGCCTTTTCAACTATGATTTGAAATTTTGTGTAGCATTTAAGTGGAAAGAGAATTTTTAGTAGAATTTTGACCTTACCTTTGACACGTTTTCTAGAAATCTGGGAAATACTATTGTCACAACAAGAGTCGTGTTAAATACAACCGCAACGATGCTTAGTTATGAGCAAAACTTTAAGCCTTAGTTTGGTTTCGAAACTGTGATTACCTTTTTCTGGAGCTCATGTGCTACCCACCACACCAGCCAAGGCCTTTGCTTCACCTTTCTCTCAGCCAGTTGTTCTTTTTAACACAACGATGCTTTCAACAATCACCCGTCAATGGGTACTATACTTTAAAATTTGTTTCTAAATTTTTTCTTCACGTATAGATTTTCAGGTTCAAACGGCACTTTTTTTTCACTAGTATGTCATCATTTTATTGGGTTTGGTTAATTTTTTTCAAATAATAATGTTAGAAAACGAAGAAAGATGGTTGGTTGATGGTCTAATCCAAGGATGCCTTGCATTTCGTGGAAAGTGATACAGTTCTGGGTGGATTCAATAGTTCAGTAGACTTTGTAAAACAGGAAAGTTATGACCTTTATAAATGTTTCATTTTCTTCTTCAGCAGTCGCGAGGTTGGTACACAGCATACGTTTAATTCCGTACAAAACACGTTCAATACAACAGTAGCTGACGTTTCGGAATATCTTCTTCAGAGCCTGAGAGACGAACCATCCACTATACATCGCAGCCCGGCACCCAGGAACACCTCCCAGCGACGATAAGGCAGAAAACCGTTGGGAGGACGGTAGCCTCCCTAACCGTTCGTCAGCCCTATGCTGTTCTAGTCAGCTGTTCTTCTTCAGTGGAAGGCCCCTTAAAATGATGAATTTTTAGAGAAGCAGTTGACCATGTGATTCCAATTTAGATTTTCATCTTTCTGTATGTGTTATGGAAACGTTTGCCCTAGTAAATTTCATAACAATATGCCCTTTCAGGCTCTGACGAAGATAATACTGCCGAAACGTCAGCCTGTTGTATTCTACGTGTTTTTGTACGGAAGTAAAAGTGTGCTGTGCAACAACCTCGCGATTGCTGAGAAAGAAAAACGGCGAATTATAACCTGGTGCCCAGATTAATAGAAAGTCGACCAAGGGAACTATTAAGATCATTTTCAGCTTCAAAAGCATGCCTCAGCTAGTATGGGATTTTGTTTGTTGTATTGAAATTCATCGAATTCTACAGTTTTTTTATCTGCCAGATATGCGCCGTCTTCCTCTACTGAGATGAAATTCCGATCCTCAAGAGTTTACGAAACATAGTTTTCCACTTTCTTTTTTGTTGTTCGACGGCTTTTTTGCGCATACAGCACTTGCATTAAGGCGTTTAATAATTTAAGTGTAGTTTTGACTTTTTTTGAGATTTATAATTCTGACGACACCTAAAGTGTAGATAAATGTAATTGAGCAAAGCCTCTGCGTAAATCTATGGTCACCAAATCCTCAAACACTCTAGTTTGTCTAGAAATTATCGCCAGTTGTAAAAAACGATATCCAGGAGTTGTGTTAATGGATCTGATCTCAAAGTGACACTTTCCTAGAATGTGGACTCACTGAAGCCTTAAATGTGAAATTGGCTTCTACCTGAGAAAGCCGATGAAGAACTGTGATGTTCTACACATCAAGAACGCATGCTCTGTCAACCACTAAAACCATAGTCTCAGTTCCACATAAGCTGTAGCGTCCCTTAAATATACTTTTCCTATATTTCTGGATCTCCCTATCTCTACCTTTCTTTCTTTCTTTCTTTCTTTTTGTTTATATCACACCCGATTTATACATCAGCTTGAAAGACCACTGTCCTGTCATCATCTGAAGAATTCTGGAGCTTTCTTGATGAGGACACCACCAACAAGTGAAATTTTGTTCGTATTGAAGTATTATGACTACCAAGATTGCAGTCTTAGAGAAAATATAAGGTGAATAAGATGTTAGTTAGATGTTTGTAGCATAGCGATTGGAAACCCCTAGCAATATGCATATAAACTTTGTTTCGATCTACCCTCGTCGGGCCAAGTAAGATACAATTGCATTGGAAGCAAAATCGTATACTCGTCTGGACGATCGTTCTGGTACATCACTAGGACACCGCAAGCCATTGCATGGAGAAAATTCTCATTCAACCTCGTCTAGGACGAATGGAATCCAGTGCATGAAGCATCCCTAAGCTAATAATGAGCATCAAACGCTGAACACTTTAACATGTTGCTTCAAAATTACATAGTAAGGCAACCCAAAAATGTGTACAGATGCGCTCTAGTGCGTTAGTACTGAGCCTTAAGCGCTACTTTAGCTTCGTTTAGCTTCATTTTGAGTGGCTAACAGTGTAGTTCTAAAAAAATCTGAGTTAGTGAAAAAAACTTTTTAAAAGTTTTGTCCGAGATAACGTTCGGCTTCATCACAGTTAGGCCTTAGGTGCACTATGATTTTTCCATATTTTATGCCGATTATGGATACCAAGTAGCGGACGAGTGTGGCGCAGTGGTTGGAGGCGCCACTGCAACACACACGCGGAATCGATCCTGCGCCCTCGGCCCACCAAGCCTTCCATCCCTCCTTGGGCGGCGAATTGGTACCAGGCTTGTTTGTGAGAATAGCAGCACTGGCTCGATACATCAGTAGACCACCGCGAGTCATTGTAAAGGCCAGATATGCATTCAATCACCTCCAAACGATGCTTAGTAAAGTCGAATGCATGGTGCATCCCTCAGGGAAAGATCAACGCCGAGAGCTTTATCCTTTATTTTATTTTTTATAGAAATCATAATGGTCGTACATACGTGCGAATGTACACATTTGTGAGTTCACATACACATACACATACACATACACATAAACACACATACACGCGTTCATACATGCATACCTCAATGTCGATTCATTGCACTGAAATTTTTCTATTCTTCGATAATGAATGAATTCATAAGGACCTGTTTTATGCTGCCGCAGGGTATTCCTCAAAGTGTGCTTTATTATTGAAAATATCACGTTCTCAGCATTTACGTTCTGTTATTGTTGTTGTCGTTATTGCAATATTCTCATGATTCGTCATCGTGCGCTTAATAGTCAAGATCGGTGTAGGGATGACGGAGTGGACTGAACGACACCTCTTTTAGCTTTGTTACTTAACTTAAATTGTAATACCCACACTGAATAGATCCCATTAATTCATGTGTATGCTTTAAGAATAACGACTTTCGTTCACAACTTATTCGACTTATGATGAAAATTTCTTTCCATAAAAGCATTTGTATTATGTTAAGGAATCAAGTATAGGAGGATAAGATACTGTTATATGGAGGATTAAATGAAAAAAAACCTGATTTGGAATGTATTTTAGGTCGTAACTTAGTATTTAATGTTCTCTCATGATATAATGTTTCATGACTTCGATTACATCTATCGTTCCCTTCAGTTCTTGAGCTTCGGCGTACTCGTTTCATCTAGTTACACACTCTTCTTGACTATTTGTACATGTCTCTGCTCTTCCTGTTGGAAATAGGCAATTAAGTTAATTTTATAGGAAAGAGAACAGAGAATATTTATTTGTCGTCATCTGGTGTGAATGGCATAACTGTTATTAAAGCATGAACGACAAATTGTTTGACGTTAATAATTCCCTGAGGGTGCCCCATGCATTCGACCTCATTAAGCATCGTTAGAGGTAAGTAAAAGCATATCTGTTCAATGCAATGACTCGCGGTGGCCTGCGATGTGTCAAGTCAGTGCTGCAATCCTCCAGACAGGTTTGGTATCAATTTATCGATCCCAGAGGCATGAAACGCCTGGTGAGCCCTAGACGCGTAATCGAACCAACGATCAGGTGTGTATTTCAGGGCATCTATAACCATTCGGCTACAGGGCTCATCACCATAGACGCTAAAAAGTGAAAAAAAATGTCCACAGTTTATGTCAATAGAAGTGCTCGGCATTTGTCGCTATTGCCGTCATCAGTCTTTACCACTATATAGCTATCTCTTAGAATATGATAGTGTTAAGATGGATTTTCTGTGATTAGGATTACTTATCTGTGAAACCTAAGGAAAATTAGGTCTTATTACACTTCGCGTTCATATCAATCACTCAAAAAAAGTTTAATATATGTTTTCGTATATCTGAGCTTATTTTGAAATAAACCAATTAGTAAAAGATTTTTTTTTGTTAAAATTGAATGCAGAGGAGGCCGATAATGAAGAGAAAGACGAGTTTCATGTACGAAATCTTGTGTTAGTCTCATTACGGCCATCAAATTCTCAGCAATTTCTAAAAAAAATTGTTTTGGTCCTGTTGCTTAACTTTATTGGTCCTCTAGCCAATCCTACTCGCTTTTTTTTCCTTTTTTCCACTCTTTTTGCTGAAAACCAGTGGGTACAACCAGCAAATTGTCGGCATTGTATACGTCGGTTGCAAAATTATTAAAAATAATGATAGAAATCATAATCACAGTGGTGCTGTGATCGTAGCTAGGTGTCCTGGGTGTCGGGTTGCGATGTACAGCAGGTGAATTCATCTCGCCACATGGGTCTCCCCAGCTGAGAAGCGGTCCTGCGTTTCCATTAGGAAGCCCAGCCAAGAGTAAACCAACACTAGGATCCACCATCGTGCTGGTACCAAACTAGTCTCATGGTGGCACATCTCCCTCCGATCCACGAGGGCGACGACTGCCTGTGATGCCGACGATCTGGGGCAGACTTTGGTCAGGCTGTGCTCTGAATTCCAGAGAACGGCAAAGGTTAAACCAGTAAATCTCCAGAGAATGGAAATTATGCTGGGGACCGCACAACCATTGAAGACGTGGTATCCAAGTATCCAAGTAAGTAGGCAAATAAGTAAGTAATTAAATAAATAACTAAGTAAGTAGATAACTAGCAGTGATAATAATAATAGTGATAAAAAAACAGAATATTTGATAGATTTTTGCAGGATACGGTTTCGTTATATGATTTTTTGGCTGATTTCCTCCGGCCACTTGAGCTTGTCACGGACTGTTGCTTTTTCTGTTTAGATTTCGCTGGAGTGTAATGGATATCTCGAAGTTTTCGTGAGCAGATTATATCCAATGTAATTTATTTATGATAATACACTACCATATGAAAAGTCGCGTTTTAAATTCATGTCGTCATAATTAGGAAACCCAGGTGAGAAGGAATAAACGAGAGTCCTCAAAATCTTGTCGCCCTCGGTGGAAACTAGCCTCAAGAAGTCGCAAGATAGCAAACACATCTCCAATCCATAAAATTTGCCAAATGGCTCTTTCGACACTCCATATACATACGTCCATGACTCCGTAAACATCTCTTGAACTATGCATTAACTCTACTTCAGCACCATTGAAGAACGTATAATGAAGCGCATCTTATCATAGGAAATCTTCTCTAGGTTAATTTTCACACTGAAACGCTCGATGATCTGTTTCACTGTGTGCTTTACTCAAGCGATCATGAAATCTTCAACGGTGAGAAAGTTCCCTGTCACAAAACACGGTCATAAAGAACTTTTCTGTTCATGATAATTAGACATTTCCACCAATTTACGACCACTAACAGAGGCGGTCATAATGGCCGGATGAACCCGCCTCCATAAGAAGGCATGGCGACGCTGAAGTCTCTTAGCGAAAGTCATGCAACTTTTTGGCTGCTAATACTTACATAATGCTAACTGACCTGTAAGTACCGCGTATTATACTTTTTCCTACCCAATGTTGACATGATGAGATCTCTAGCCATGAACTTCTGTATCGATTAACTTCCGCGCCTGTCATGAAATCAGTGATATAGTTCCTCAATTAAAGATTGCTGTCTCAGGATAGCTTTTCATGTTCTTTTCTTTGTGAAGATTATCGAAGAAAGGTGCGCAAGTAGTCCAAATCAGGAAGAGATTTTATTCGATATGGAATGATGGAAGATTTTTCCCTGGCGCAAGTAACGAAAATTGCTTCACATGAACTGTGAAGTTCGACCGAGTCTATTCTTGACTTTCCTAACTAGCCACGATATTTTTTCGTCATTTTACAAGTTCCGCAGTTTGAAACTAGGGCATTTGAATATGATACTGATTTAAAAGTGAAAGCTTTTTGCAACTTCTGCAACTTTTTTCTTACTTAATTCTTTCAGCTAGTAGAATTTCATCCTATATCATCATACCCTTTTTAGTTCACGATCTTTTTTTTGTTTATTGCTCTTTCGTTCCCATAAATCTAAACTCCACTATCATTCCTGTTTTTACCGTTGATGGTGAAGTTTGCGTTAACTCTTTAACCAAAGAGAAGGAGACTTCGCTTCATCGATTTATGAGTATTGTATGTATATATTATTTGCCATGTGCTACTATGGAACACCATTCAAACACATTACTGTCAGCTACTGGAAGTGTTTTCCAACTTGTGCTTCCTCTATTTCACTAGTTCTCGTCCTTATACATTCCACCCGTTGATGATTCATTAGAGACAGAATTGAAAGCAGAATCAGTTTCAAGCGAAATTACTGGGCAGTGAACGTGTCCAAGAAGTGGTTTCTCTTCTATATATCTCCAAGTTCATAATACAAACTTTCTTGCTGACGTTCGCCATGACATCGGTGTTGGATAGATGCCAATGTCGTTTTACGAGATGTGTGAATTAGTATCAAACTTGTCTAGGAAAATCTCCCTCTCGTGCACGATTGCCAGCTCTGCTTACAGTGAAGACTGAGGAAGCACTAGGAGAGCTATAGCGGATTTCTAGACGGAGTTAGCTTGATCAGTCATCGAGCACATTCATATAGAAGGCAAATTCCTCAGGTAGCAGCGGCATCCACGTGTAAATCTGAGGCACCCAATGGGTGATGGATACGGTACAATAAACCAAACAGAATACGTGCAGAAGTCTGCACAATATGTGGTGATGAACAATTGACTAGAAATAGAAGTAAATAATGGCATCAGACTGTAACTCGATTGGTTTGGATTTGCCATGTGACACGTTTAAAACATGAACAGTAATTACATCGGCATTTTTTTAAATCCAAAAAGTGTACATGGTTTCTCTTCGTTTTTTTCGTTTTTTTTTCGCTTTTCTAGTTTTCCATTTAGTTAAATACGTTATTCCATAGTATTAACCAGCATAATTTTCACTACGACCTGTAAACGCCTTGTTTTGCTGACGCACTTCGTTAGGATTCCTCACAATTTATCTGAAAACGTTTTCAAATAGTGCCTCCTCCTCCCCGTTTCTGGATTTTTCTTAATCCTGATTTTCCCATGTTCAATTTTTAATGATTTTAAGATTTTCACACTCTTATGTTTCATTCACGACACTCCTAGAAGGTGATCTGTAACATAGTAACTGATTTTCCCACCCTCGTGAAGGAGCGACTGCCAGTGGTAATGATCAGAGAAAACCCTAATGAGATTATCTCACGACACCAAGGAAAAAAAAAGTCTTACCCAGTCGGCAAATTACCAATCAGATTGGGCCGTTCAGGTTTTTGAATATCAATCAAATAAACATGTTATCTCGAAAGGTGACATCAAAAGAATTTACCTTGCAGAAAAAAAAGAAACTCTGAGAGCTTTCTTAGGAGTTGCAGTGTTCTCCAAGAATTTCATTTGCACGTTTTAGGGCTTGCCGCTTGCTGTCTTAACTGATGCTTGGCTACAATGATAGTTAAAATTCAAGCCGAAGCGTTTTGCTCTCCGCCAAATTTCCATCTTACTGCTATTTTGCTCGAAAGAAGTCAAGCGTTTTTTTCGCTGATGACAGGAAGTTGCCAAATCAGAAGGTTTTCGTTTCTTTACTATGGGCACTCGTTGTAGATTCTTAGTTCGAATGAGAACACTGTACTATGCAATGCAGGACGACACCTTGGAAATAATTAAACCTTAAACACGTTGACTCCGTAATTCATTGAGCTGAGAGAGTAGGAAAAATTTGAGCTATTAACTGTTGTGGTAGTCTTTATAGAGCTCATTCAGGTTTTGCAAAACAAACTCTTTCTTTCTCAAATATTTCGATCCGGACATGCTAAAATCCTATTGACTTTGAATACCCCGAAATTCTATATGAAGCTATTCGAGATTGCAACATTTCAAAGCATCACTGACTATTCTCTGTGAAGTTCAAATGAACGTGATGCTAAAGATATAAATCAAACGTCTAAAACTTCGACGCATTCAGCCAAGGATCTAGTTTAAGAATAATTAAAGGGGAAAAGCATATCGTGATAACGTTGTTTCGTTCTCACGACACCATTGCGTCACTAGTCTAGTTTAATTATTTGATTCATCTTCTTTTTCAATTGAACTAACTCCGCAACACCAATGGTAACCGGCTGTGGAAATGCGGAATCTGTACGGTATTTTTTCACAACCGTGAATTTTCTGTGATTTCTCAGTATCAAATGATTGACAGCGTAATATTGTTTGGTAGATTCTTAGGACGACGTCTGTCCAATCGTATCAAATACAGAGCTTTTTAGAGACTTCATTATGTCAAGCCTTTCGAATGATTACCGGCGGCGGTATTAATCGAATACCATTAAAAGAGCGCGAGTAGCGCAATGCTAGAGATTGCGTACAGCACGAAGAAAGCGTTTGTTGGACCATTCCGCGAAAGCACAAAGCCCACTTCACCTCTTGTCCAGTGTCACAAAATTGATAAAAGACTTGTCTAGGATTAGTTCGCTCGCTATAACCCACAAAAAGCTGGCGACCATCAAAATGAATGTCTTGGGAACACTGTTGCAGGACGATTCCAAGATTCCAGGGAGAATAGACCAGATCAGCATTCATTGGCATTCGTTACAAAAAATAAAATGCTGGTTAGAAGCCGAACCCACATTCAAAACCTGAGAGTTCTCACGACGTACGGATGCGGAATGAGGGAATAAAATGTGATTTGAGAAATAAAAAACAGTAATAAAAAAAATTAATTGGATAGGTCGCTGATATAAAAACTCAAAATGTCTTTACACTAAAATCTTTTAAAATGAGATGCCGCGCACCGTGTCTCATAAGGAACGACTCAGCGGGCAGGGCATTCAGTTCGTCGTTTAGTACATCAGGAGCGACTTAGTACAGATCATTGTTTTTGTGAAACCTGACAACATCTTATAATTCGTCTTCGACAATTAAAAATCTCGACGAATGTGAAAGCAAACTTTCATGTCCACTTTTCTTCCGATAATAATTGTCATGATGTATTTTGTTCATTTACAGTTTAAGGGAAGAGGAAATTAGGGCTTGATATATCAAGCACGTGGACCAAACAAATGATTATGTATACATTGGAAGGCTCCTCTGACCACTGCTCTGCAGAAAGGAGATAAAAGTATTGGAATTGGAACACAGTTCGAGAATGCATGTTTTTTTTCCTTTACGCAAATAGTCTTAACATATACGGTACTAATTTCTGCATTTCTTGAATTCGATTCGTTTCCTCCTTTCGATTATCTTCAATGGGTCATCGAGCTTCCCGCATGGGGCTGCTGCTTGAGGAATGTCTTCATCTTTGTAAAAGTTCTGTAAAACTCCAGACTAAAGCTTTCCCATTTAGAGTGCAAGAAGTGGACTGCTACCAGACAGGTCTGGTACCAGTTTCCCTACCACAAAGGAGTAAGAGATTTGCTGAGTACAAGCGTGTTCGAGCAAACACTCTGTTCGTGATGAATAGTATCACTGCCCAGTGCATGGTTCCTTTTTTACCTTTTATTCCGACATTCTTTCAAGCAAATATCATTATTTTTTGAAAGATGCTTTTTCTATGAAATGAAATCGATCACCAACTTGAAACCTCGTCATTGTCCAGTTTATGAAAACAATGAGTTTCGCGATTACCTTCTAGTCGTTCTCAGTTCAATGAAAAGAACAGTTTCAGAATAGAATAAAAACAATGTTATCGTCTTGTAATATCCTACGCTTTAACTCTACTTTGTTTAGTTGGAAATTTAACGACTTCAGCTTCATTCCATTTGGGAACAGCAAAATTGAATTATTTCGATTTTTTTTAATCATTTAATTCTGTCACACTAAATTCGACCATGTTTTTCTATTTAATTCCGTAGGCTTCCGATTTTTAAATGCTTTCTTTTATTTTAGTTGACTACTCAATTTCAAAGAGCTTCCTAAAAGAGTTTCATTTAATCAATTCCTTCTTTAACGTAACAAAGAGTAAAAAGAAGGATAAAGCTCTCGGCGTTGATCAATCCCTGAGGGATGAGCCATGCATTCCACTTCATTAAACATCGTTTGGAGATGATTGAATACATATCTGGCATTTGCAATGACTCGCGGTGGCCTATCGATGTATCGAGCCAGTGCTGCTATCCTCGCAGATAAGTCTGGTACCAATTTGCCGACCCCGGAGGGATGGAAGGCTTGGTGGGCCGTGGGCGCGGGATCGATTCCGCGCGTGTGTTGCAAGGTTCCTCCGACCACTGTGGCACATGCGCTCCTTTAATATGAAAAAAAATAGAAAATTATGATCATTTATCAGTTTTCGTTAAAAAAACGAAACATTAAGCTTCTCTCACTTGTCCTTTCCACTTTTTTTTTCCTTTGAAACTGATTAGAAGTTTCGTATAGGTTTTTTTGCGACTACAATTATCAGCTAGTCAGCTAGTTCTCACCACTGTTCAAGCGAATTGCTTTCCTTTCTAGTACCTTTCCTCAGCATTAAAATGGACTACATTTTTTTTTATTATGAACACATCTAAGACTTCTTAGAGTTCAGCTACTAGGTGAACACATGAGTGGAAATGTTCGTTTTGTTGATTTCAATTATGCTTGTTTCTAGAAGGCAGATGAAGACTACCATATTCTTTCTAAATGAATACATGATACTAACGAAGATCTTACTGCTTTTTTAAAAGACTCTCTCCTGCTTTCTTTACTCACTTCATAGCTCATTCATGCATGGATGCTTACTCTTGATAGTTACGTGTGAGATGGTTCGATTGGAGTTTTCATATTTGTTAAAACAGAATTCATGAAGTAAATGTCTTTGCGTTGTTTTTGAGCGCTAGATGATTTCATTGGCGCTCATATGTGCGTTTTCCAAAAAACATTCGGACGTATCGGAAACATCTGCGCTTGTTAAACTTTTTAGTTCATCATTGTCAAGGAAAGTTTATTTAGATTCAAAAGTGATGTCAAATTTCAACTGTATCCATTATCCCGCCAACGTTTCGTGCTTCAACCTTGGAAGAGTAATCCTCACTACCACTATTGCACTCACAGTTATGATGGTCAGCTCCAACATTCCCGCATTCACTCCATACTTACTGATTCTATTAATTTAAATAGTCTGTTGCAATTTTAGGTAATTATCTTTGGCAATTTATTTGTTGTGCTTGCGTTATACCGTGATCGTAAACTACGCCTACAACGACAGAATTGGTTAATCATATCGCTAGCGTTAGCAGATCTTTTCGTGGGCTTATTGGTGATGCCACTTACTTTAATTTACGAGATCGTGGGTGAATGGAAAATGGGTAAGTGGCGTATTGTACATTTGTCTCCCTGTGCCCAATATTGATACCATATTTGGTGTACCACTAATCAGCCGTTTTCTTCAATAGTTAACTGCGAAGAAGTCGATGGCAGTGAGGAAACTACCGGGTTACTCGGGCTTATATCGGTGACTCAAAAAAATTCTTAGTTCTATTAGCATATACTAAGATTCTAGCACTCTAGGCAATTATTTATTCGAGTATGTTGACCGATCTTCAGATTTCATGTAAATCTCAACACTTCTGCTTTTTATTTCATTGTGTAGTAACAGTCGCCCAGGGATAATATTTTGCTCGGTATGTTAGTCTGGGTGAAATTTGAAAGCCTTTTTATATTACCTTTTCATTGATATACGTAATGCTTGGTTCTCTGAAACCTCGAGAGAGTTATGCTAACGCGTTCCGACGTCACCACCACGAGAGCAGTCTCCAGCGGCCTTTGTGGATCGGAGAGGCGGAAAATTGCTGACTTATGACTCAGATTTTTCCAAAACGACAGCAATACCTGTGAATGTAGTGAGTCTTGCAGTTAGTCGACCAACCGTTCCACGAGGACGATAAAGCTGGCCGAATTATCAAGCTAATCAACAAAAATAATGATCTATATAAGGATAGAAAGGATAGAGCTCTCGGCGTTGATCAATCGCTGAGGGATGCGCCATACATTTGACTACATTAAACATCGTTGGAGGTGATTGAATGTATATCTGGCTTTTATAATGGCTTGCGGTGTTCTACCGATGTATCAAGCCAGTGCTGTTATACTCCCAGACAAGTTTGATACCAGCACACCGACCCCGGAGGGATGGAAGGCTTGGTGAGCGTGGGGCGTGGAGATCGATCTCATGTGTGCTGCAGGGGGTCTCCGACCACTGCGCAACACACGCCTTAGAGTCACATATATATATATATATACATACATATATATATATATATATAATACTTATAGGCCGACGTACACTTTGTATACTTTCGATAAGCACGTACTCGTATCAATATATCCGCAGAAGGTTACTTGTAAATCAAATCAGTAGAAAAATTACAACCAAGTGAGTGGGAATTTGTGTATATGGGAGGTATTGCAGGGTCGCTTCTAACGAGGCATCATGGAAGGATCTAAAAAGCGGCTCTTAGGCTGCCTTGTTACAACCAGTAGAACGAAATTCACTCGAAAAGTGCGTTCTGTGTTGTTTTCTGGCATGTTGAAGCTAATCGAAGGCATAAACGAGCGACAGGCATGAATAGGGACTTGAGCTTGCAGAGCACTACATGGTCTAATAAAAGAATGGTGTTTTCGTTTGTGGTGCCGGCGAGCACGCGACAAGTGCATCGTAACCCTGTCTGTACTCCGGAAGAGTTTTCAGTGGTTGCCGAGTAGCGATTAAATGTAGTATTTATTTAAGCGTTGATGACGGTGTTCTTGTGAGCAAACATTATTTGAGGAAGTACAAAATTTTTGAAATCTTTTTCTTTTTCCTGTAATGCAAGTAGGAACATATCAGACTATTGAAGTTGTTTTCACTGTTTCATTTTTTCCTTTTTGTTTTTTCTTCTTGTTTTTTTTTCTTAAAACCTCTCAAGGAAACCCTGTTTCATCATAGAATTGTTTCTTTATTGGTTCAATCCCGCTCCAAGAACAAACTATGTCCTGTCCATGTATCTGGAATCTGGAAATTGCTACCACACTAGTCTGGGAGTATAGAAGTACTGATTCAATGTATCCTGTCAGAAGTAACTCTGCAGGCCATTATGCACTTAATCATCTCTAACGGTGCAATGAATGGAGTCGAATGCCTGGCGCATCCCTTAGGGATTGGTCCTATCGATCACTTTTTTGAAAGGTGTTCATCACACATAAAAGCGATTATTTCAGGTGATATATTGTGTGAAATTTGGCTCGCAGTTGATGTACTATTTGTTACTGCTTCAATACTTCATATATGCGCTATTTCATTAGATCGATACTTCTCAGTAACATCTCCACTCACTTATCCAGCTAAACGAACAGCAAAACGGATTTTCACTTATATTGGTGAGAGTTTCTATTTCTTTTATTGATAATGAATGAATTCTGTGCACAACTAGCTTGTCCTTGAACAGTCTTAACAAAGAAAAACGCAGTAAAAATGAAGGCAAAGAGAAGCGTTTTAACTTGCGATTCGGATAATGAGTGTCAGAACCGACAGTGGTGATCGTCGTCGAAATCACGTCGAAATCGTGGAAGTTTTGTATGTCTCTGATTACCTGAAATGTCCCGGAAAATCAAAGAAAAAGAAAAAGGTGACAACGAATGAAAATACTAGGAGAGTTTTTTGCATTATATATGATATGATATTATTTTTTACTCCTAACTTTTTCTTTTTTATTAATTCGTAAATAGTTTTACAAGTGTTTTACTTTTTATTTTCCGCCTACTACAATTTTTATGGCAGGCTATTTTTCATACGATGACATTTTTTTCCCCTCGCTTCCACGCAAAATTCCGAGTGGCTGGTCTCCATTAAATAACCAGAAGACTTATGAAGAACCAAACGACCTTGAGGAAGGCAAAAGTGCCGAAACGTCAATTATTGTGAATAAGTATACTATAATAACAACGTCGTTTGTGCTTATGAAGAATATAGTGAGTTGTTGATCAATGCCGAAGTATGGATAGAAAATTGGTCCTAGAATTTTGTAAGAGGCAAATACATTAAGTGTTAATTGGTGCTGTCAACAGTCGACAGAAGACCCTTCAGATTGGTTATTTTTCCCTCATTTCTACAATGATTTTTTCACAATCTTAACAATTCCCATTTTCTCACCCTGTGTGCTTCAAAATTTTTCAAGACAAAAACGAAAAAGATTGCATTATGCGTATTCGTTGGTGTCTTCTGCCTTTACTAAGAGGACAGCTGGAGTGTGGGAAGCATGGCAGAGTGCAATAGTACGCGAAAAGCCCTGCACCTTCGAGCCAACCAAGCTTCTAATACCTTCAATGGATCTAAGTATCTAAGTAGCAGACCTTTTTGGGACCGCCACACTTCGTCGAACCTATAAAAATTGACGGCCTCCTGTAATCAAGATCTGGAACCTCTCTAACACAGCTATCCCCGGATTCCGGAAAAGATGTATTAGACCAGCAATCATTGAGAATAGCAACAGCCCACATGTAAGTCAATCTTGCTTACATCCATGACGCCCATTAGTTGAAATAGGTTTGCTCCCATCTGCGAATGAAAGTGGTTGACATTAGTCACCAACGCGTTGAACCGTCACTTGTGTGGTCTTCCAAGAGGACGCTTGCATTCTCTTGGAGTCCGCTCTACTGTTCTTTTCGCCCATCTTCCACCTCTTCTTTTTTGCCAGTATGGAATAGGTTCCAAAGATCTGATCTAACACGGCTATCCCCAGATTCTTTGCGCATTCTAGTTAGATGTTTGAGTGCCGGTTAAATTTCAGAAGACAATGTTAGAGCGCTACGTGGTGCACAAAGTCCTTGACATGGTGGAAGTGTAAACCCACGTCTTTACTGCATAACAGAGCGCTGGGATGAAATGCTGAGTTGAAAAGTAAGCGCAGAGTTTTGGGTCCACAAGTTAGTCGGCAGCTTTATTTGGAGGACCAAATTTGGCCTGTTGTGCTCTCCTTGTTCTGTATAATTCTTCCTTTATTTGGTTCCCCCGTGTTCATTAAATGTCCAAAGTACACGTGCGAGTTTGTCTCTGTAATCAGAGAAGTCTTATTTATATTTGTTTGCCTTCGCACCAGGGGTTTCTTCACAAACTGGATCCTCGTTCTATTTATGCCTAGTCCAATCTTTTTTATTAATTCGTTGAGTTCATTAAGCACTATCTCTGATTCGCTGGTACTCATCGAAAACATTGCGACTTCATTAGAAAAACGAACTTTTGACAGGAAATTTACATAAACACGTATGTCTTTCTCTTCCCAATCGAGTCATTTCATTATCCACTACAGTACGGCAGTAAACTAGATCTGTCGATATAGTGTCTTCCTATCGAACATCTTTTCTATTGGGGTGAAAGGGGTCCAAGGATTTCCATCGTTGTGTAAAATGAATGAAATTATTTAAAAGTAAGCAACGAAAAGGCCAAATAAGGAAAGTCGCTGCAAGGAGCGTGTCGAACTATATCGAAACAGACGTTAGAGTTGTTTGTTAGAGGAGACTGCACTGAGGTTTTCTTCCAAATTCTAGTCGCTTTATCTGGACAGGCTCGCTCCCTTTAAACCACGTGGCAACGCTCTAGAACAGTCGTTCTACCTCGGTGTTTTACAGAGATTCGACTCAACCAGATTTTAACGATATTGCGGCGGAGACGGAAAAATCCTCAAGCAGAAACTGAAAAGAAGACATAAAACGAAGTTTGATAACCTTCGTATAAGGTGGATATGAGGAAACAAATGCATGAATTGCTAGGATGTACTCAGTGTGATACATATGGTGTCGAGCCGTGTAACAAATAACATGAATCTCTCATTCGAAAAAACCAACTTTGAAGAACCCTCGCCATTATTTATTTATTTAAATCGCACGAAGTTTCCTTGTTGAGCTGAAGAGAGGTTATTTATCACACCTTCTTGAAGACTGGCGACTGACATTTCGGTCACTTCACCTTCTTTGGAGCCGTCTGAGCTTTGGAAAATGTGAAAACACCCTTGTGCCATTACATAGAATGACTTCGAGTCTGTAATATCTCACACATTCATTAGGAAAACCATACTTGAGCCGAGTAACGACATTTCAAAATGGCAATAAGACCGTTATCTTTTCACCGATTTGATGTGTGCAGTAAATTTTTCATTCATTTCAAAGCCAAATCAAATTACCGTCATCATTTCTTTGTCCAAAAATCATTAGAGCTCTCTGAGCATAAAATAATGTAGTGGTTGGAAATGGAGCAGAAGGCCTTAGAAAAACGACATGTACAACTTATAAAAAAGCTGTTCAACTTTCTGATGAACAACATCTGTATGCAGATTTCTGTACAGAAAAAGTAAGAGCATTTGAACTAAACCATCAGATCTAGTAAAATGTGTGTGTGAATTAGTGAATAAAGAGAGGACGAGCTTTTGATTCAACACAATGAGCAGAAAGGAATATTCAGGTGTTTCCTGGCTGCTGTCGTTGATAATATGTTTGCCACCAATTTTTGGTTGGAGAACAGAACAGCGACCTGGTGAATGCACTGTGAGCAATGAAGTTGGTAAGCACTTGAATAATTATTAGAATTATTAGCAATAATTGAATAAGATAAATGGCGGTGGCTGTAGCGCTGTTGAAAATGACACTGTCTACTAGGAAGTAATCTGCTAGTTGACTCCCTTCGTCAGCGTTCTCCTCCATTCCTCATCGGATCACCTTAGCTCGGCTTTTCCAAGATTGCAAGGAAAAATCGAATTGACCAGCATTTTTTGACATTCATAAAGAAGACGAAATCCTCAAGCAGTAGCTGAAACAACGTGCGAAATGTTCGGAGATCTTTGTGGACGACAAACTCGATCATAACGAATCGTATACAAGAAGTGCTGGGATCCGCAAAGTAAATGTGATGACGGGTCATCAAAACAAAAAAATAAAACAAAATTTTTTCGAATATGTGAATGACTGGCCACAATGAATCATGCTGGGCAAAAACTGCCTTTTCAGAAATAACAATGGGCAATTTGGAAGGTTTTCTTTTGGTTTTTACATGAAATTTGTGACAAGACAAATTCAAGTTCTCATCAAAGGCTGCAACCAGTCGTCTTGGATCGGAGGGAAATCTGACACCTTATGACTAGGTTATAATCAAAAGGGTATTTGTCTTAGTCGAACCAGTCTTGGTGTCCATGTAGAGGATTAAACAAATGCTGTAAGCCATAGTTTTATAGGACACTTCCCAACCACGATGAAAGGATAAATTATTGGTGAGGGAGTAGGAGCAATTGTTGGATTCATATTTATTTGAAATTCTATTCCATTAATTTTACCCTCATATATATTTAAGGTTATGTGCTGTATTCATCTTTGGGCTCGTTCTATATTCCCGTCATTATACTGATAATTGCTTACGCTAAGATCTATAGCATCACTATTAAGCACAGTCGACAACGTTTAAAACAGACAGAGCGTCGTGATCACACACTTAATCTGCTTACTATTAAATATTCTAGTACGTGATGTTTTTCAGTCAGAGTTATCTTTTGTTTTCGTAAGAAAGAATGTTAACGGTGACTAAATGAAAACCGAATATTGAGAAAGGTAAAGGCGACAATCGAGAGAAAAAAAGCTTACATGCCATTCTTTTCAGCTAGACAAAGTGTCGAAAGGAAATCCCTTGAGGAGAGTTCTGACGGAAAAGACAACAGTGCCAGTAAGGTGGATAGACACTATTTAATAATACTTGTTGTGATAAGCTTAATAGGAGTTTAGAAAGTTTTACTTATTAAAATTTGTTAACTGGTTACGGAAAGAATTAATCAAGAGTATTCCCAAAAACACTCCAAGTGTTAGCACCTGTAGTAAATCCGGAAAAACTTGATCCTTGCAGTGTACTTCTTTTCATTGACAAGGATTCTTCATTGATGTCGACAGTAGAATATATTTCTGCTTTCATTCCCATCTTTCTTTAGGATGTTTCTGCTGTCAGAGCAACCATTCTAACAAAAAACGAAAACGAAATTATTGCTGAAAAGCGTAGAAGGAAACTAAAGGCAAAAGAACGACAAGCGACAATACTTCTTGGTGTCATCCTCTCTGCATTTATCATCTCATGGCTTCCGTTTTTTGTGATATATGTCATTGGTGCGTTCGGATACGAGGCACCAGTTGTTGTGTTCAAAATCTTCTTCTGGTTAGGATATTGTAATTCCGGCGTCAATCCCATAATCTACACCGTGTTCAATCGCGATTTCAAACGTGGTCTCTGCCGCCAGCTGACATTATTCAAACACTGTTCTGAGAGAAATACGGATCGTTGCAAATAATCAATTTATGCAATTCATGTAATACTTCGCAGAGGATGTTCTTTCATGGGTGTTCTTAAACGATTTCTGGTTTTAATCGAAACAGCGCGCGCGATTCACTCATATTTCTACCTGCCAGACGAATTCAACTCATTTCTTGCTGCCTTGACTCGTCGCTAATTTTTGGACGTGAAATTAATGACCATTCATGGTTGACAAGAGATCAATAGGACTCTTCTTGTTTTATGTGAATGTTATGCTTCATCTTATGCCAAAAATGTGCTTCCCAAATGGTAGTGTACTAATATTTCTTTCTTTCCTCCCATTATCAAAAAATTTCACAAGCTTTCTGCAAAACATCCATGTGGTTGCTTATAATTTACTTATACTCCTGAGCAAACATGCAATACGGGTCACAAAACTCCTTACATTCAGTTCACCGTCTCCCATGCTTCCATCAGGCTTTCGCATGTTCGTTCGGCTGCTTCTTGAAAGCTTTGTCTTCTTCATGGATGTTATTTAATGCTGGTCAAGTTCGTTTTCCCTGGTATTTTAAAGCAACCATCCTCTTGTACTTCCATAGCTTTCTAAAAGCTTTTTTGGGACAGGAGGAGCTTTTTCATAGCTTGCACACCAAAGACTGATAGGAGGAATGGGTTGCCCCAGTGTGGAATGCAACCAGTAAACATGCAATATGGCGCATGCCTATAGCAGAGCGAAAAAAATTCACCATATCATTCAGATTTTGGATGACGTATAATTCAATTTTGTGATGAGCAACTTTATTGCCTCACTCTAATTCGAGGTTCACCAAAGAAAGAGCGGACAAGAAAAAAATCTATAGCGGAAATAGGAGCCTTCTTAAAAGAATCCAGGTTTCTTGGTGGCGAAGGCTTTCATCGCTTCGCGAAAACTCGCAACTTTTCTTGTTTACATTCTGCAAATGTCCGAAAAGGGTAGTGATGGAACTTCAAGGCTTGATCGGTGACGTCATTTGAATGAAAATCCTTCGCATCGCAATTGTATGTGGCTTTGTATAAATCCAGTTACTAGTGGTCAACCGCTACTTCCAAGGCAGCTGCGCTCTCTATTTCTTTATTATTAATCTACTTTTCCGTTCGCTTCTCATCTAGTGTTATCGGGGAGGTCAACGATAGAACGAGCTGCTGTTGTTAAGCTCTCATTTCTAACAAGTAACACGCCACGGTATGAACTGACTAGCTATTTGGCTACTAAATTTGCTTTTTAATCCTTAATGATTTCGCCTAAACAGAATATCTCTACAAAAAAAAACTGTGGAGGTTTTCATTGCAACTTATATTAGCAAATTTAATAACATTTGTCATATATCCAACTGTGACATAGAACATGATGCATTCTTTCTGTTCCTTCGCAGTTTTCTGTATTTCCTGAAGAAGCCCTGTCTCGTCGGCAATCCGAGGGACACGGAGTCAGAAGTGCTTGATTGACCCTAGAAAGAATGATAAAAACCTCACTGCTAGCACTATGAATGCAAAAATTTGGCTTTTAAAGGATTAAAAATAGTAGTGGCATTAGTCATCAGAACTCCTATTATAGTATGTTAAAATGTGATAATCCATTAATGAGCTGAGAAACCCTTTATTCCTGAGTTACTCAAGTGTCTTAGTTCCCAGGATAGACTTTCTATTAAACTCGGCATTGGATTATAAATTCGGAGGATTCAACCATATGCGACTCTGAGCGGCTGTTCTTCCTCGGTGGAAGACAGGTAAAAAAAGCGGCTCAGAAGAAAGCGATTCTGCAGAATCGTCAGCTACGGTTGTGTTGTATGTGTGTTATTGCACGGAAGGAAACGCATACTGTTTAACAACGTCGCGATTGCTGAGAAAGAAAACGAAGAATTCAAATGCCTTAGTTGAACTATGGTGGTGCAATCTTAGATATGCACATATTGTCACTGACCTGCGATCTTCTTCTAACTACTGGAACTACTGTCATCGACGTTGAAATAGCACGTGATCGTCCAAATGTTGATGGTGATTCTTGTAGGTTTGAAGCCTGAAAAAATTAAATTCCCTCAAATCTTAGATGTTTTAGCGGTACGAAGTGAATTATTTAGCGATTCTTCACAGGAGTAATGTTGTATCCGCAAATGGTTGTCCTGCTTCGTGTACTCTGCAGTTACCACATCACATATAAACGCGCTAATCACTGCCGTCCATTAAGATAAATTTCGATTTTAATGCAACCTCTCGAGCTGCTGTTGTTGAGACCGGATCAATCGTAACGTATTCCACTCGAGAATTCACTGAATTCGAACTCGACGTCGAATTAGCTGCAGCAGGCAGTGACACTTCACAATAATCGACTCGACGACTGGTCGCAATACTTTCTGAAAAGGAAAACGTTATAAAATATATGTATGCATGTATATGTATGCGCATATGGCATAAATATTATCAGCCATAAACTTTGCATCTCGATTAGTTCTAAGGCCTTTCAATTGCTAAGCTTCATCTTGGTCCGAATAGAAACAGCAAGGATATATTTGGTCATATAACCTCAAAAGTGGCAATTAATTCGCACTTACAACAAAATACTTCTTAGTTTTTTCAAAGAGCTGAGGGTTCTTGAAATGGGCGAATCGTGACACACTCGATGATTGTTATTTTGTGATTTAAAAGAGGAAAGAAAAGTTTTAATCAATCAAACCACATACGTAACGACTGCACGCTCGCATCCGCACGTAAAAAAGGCTTTGTAAACGATGGAGAATTCGTTTTGGCTGTCTGTTCTGATTCCAAAGAATCTCCGGATGTACTCGCTTGCTAGAACGATTCAGATGATCTGCTCTTGTTCTCGAGATATTAAGGCAGCGCACAAAAATTACTAAAAAAAGGATTTCGGCCCAAAAGTTCAACTACCTATTTCCATTTCAGAAAGCAACGAAAGAAAGAACGTGTTATTAGAAGACTATTATTGCACATTTTTTCTAGTAACTTTGATACTCTGAAACGTGGTAATTGCTCGTCATCACAAATCAGAAATAATCATGCGAACACCAGCAGAAATCCTATCCTATTGGCAAATTAATGGGTACGATTTTCTCTTCATGGAGACTTCGGAGCAGTGCTAGGACATTCCTAAGTCGCTAGCACTTGGTAGCCAACAGTGACTATATTGTTCATAGGAGGGTAAAGGATAAAGAATTAAGCTCTCGGCGATGATCAATTGCTGGGGATGAGCCATGCATTCGACTTCATTAAGCAACTTTAGGAGGTGATTGATTGATATTAGGCGTTCAATCCAAACAATGCTTAATGAAGTCGAATGCATGGCGTATCCCCAAGGATTGATCAATGCCGAGACCTTTTTTTTTAGCTTTTGGAGGTGATTGAATGTATATCTGGTCTTTACAATGACTCGCGGTGGCCTAACGATTTTTTCGAGCCAGTGGTGCTAACCTCTTAGACAAGTCTGATACCAATTTCCCGACACCGAGGAGATGGAAGGCTTGGTGGGCTATGGGTGCGGGGGATCGATTCCACGTGTGTGTTGCAGGGCGCCACTGACCATTGCGCCACAAGCGCCCCTCATATGTGGGTAGCTTGTCCTAATACTGACTCACTATTACTAAACTTCCAGATGGAAACTTCGTACACATGCTGAGGTTGGAAGATACTGGTGAGAGATCAAGGGATTCTTAAAGCGCTGCGTGATGCAGAGGGACAACCAATCGATATTAGGCATTAACCACCGATGTGAGAAAACACTGAAGAATGTGAAAACGAATCCTAACATTTAAAATGACACTCACTAATAAAGTATGTGAACTGGACTGCCTCGGTAACAGGACAGGAGCAGAGACCTTCGGTGGAGAGTTTGTCCGCTTGCGGAGTGATATACGTGATCTGGCGTCAGATGATAAGGACTCACTGGACGATCTGCAAATATGTTGTTAATAATTAACTTAAAAAATGCTATCAACGTTTTTAAGACTCTTTTCCTCTTACTCGAAATTAATTTTTTACAGAATGAAAAGCACATGAAATATAAGGCGCACAAATTCAACTCATTTTACCATACTTGAGAAGAGACGATCGGGGTATATGCATTCTATAACGTGAAACTTTTCGAATTACTCTAAGGCTTTTTTCTGCATCATATTCTCCGTGGTATGAGGAAATTTATCAATCTTCATGGCTGCATACGTGGGTTCTGCGTTCGTTAAAGATAAAAAGACAAGGCTCTCGGGATTGGTCAGTCATTGAGGAATGAGCCATGCATTCGGATCATCAAGCATGAGAAGTGGTGAGATGCATATATAGCCTATACAATGGATTGTGGAGCTTATTGATTTATAAAGACCGCGTATATATCTTCTCAGACAAGCGTTGCAGCAATTAACCTAAACCCAAGCGACACAGGAGGATTTCTCAGCCAGGGACTACGGATCGAACAATCGAGTGTGTATTGCGTGGCCCTTTTATGAATTTTTTTGTTAAAATTGCAGTGAAACTTAATGTTAAACTTACCTAGTGCTTTCCGAGTACGACGTTGAGTTTCTTGATGATGTTATTCGTAGTCCCAACTTTTGCTTGATACTTGTCGGCGACCTCTTTGATTTCGCTTGTCTAATAGGGATCGGAATGACCTTAAGTGATTTTGTAATTGCTGAACAACAAAACATCTGATGTAATGAAAACAATAGGCGCACTTTGTGAAACGAAACGTTGGAAGCGCGTCGATCACTCTCTTTTAGACGATCCTGTCCTCGATACACCGCTGCTTCTATTCCTAAAAGCAGTTACTAGCGTGGTTTTCGTCTCAGTAATGTTAGAGAGTGCTCCTTACTCACCATCTAGGGCTTCTAGCATGGGAGGTGATGCCGCTTTGAGAGGTTCATTAGTTGGACCACCTTGGTAATGGTGAGTCGCTCCTCTTTCTCCATCATACTTCTGGACAGAAAACGCGCCTCATAGATCATTTCGTAAGGAAATAAATTTCAGTGCTTACGGAAAATGATCCGGTCACAGATGCAGCTAGTCTGCGAGCTAAAACTGCGCTTACACCAGCTCTTGGTCTGATTTGAATGTCCTCTTTTGGCCGAACGAGACCCTCTGGCGGACTTTCCTCGAGCTACAATGTTCACGATGTTTCTATGCAACCCTTCACTCTCTGTCTACTGCGTAAGAAGCCGAATTTCAATAAGCTAGAAGTATGGGAATATTATAAATGAAGTACTCTATCGCACTTGTGTTGGCTAATTTAGCTCATAATTTCATCACGGAGAAATAGCAGCTCATCATTTAATATATTTAAAAAGGCACGATAAAAAATTTACGATGTTGTTACTTCTTGCAGCTCAAAGAGTTGAAAGTGAAAAGATCTATGGTTTAATAAATCCCTAATTTGTACTCTCTTTTTGCATAATTGTTGGTTTACAAACGACTTGATCAAGTGAAGGCGGAGGTTCGTCAAAGTCCGTGAGAGAATCCAGCGATTCTTCCTCGTCGTTGTACTGAAATCGACAGGGCCTCTCACAGTTAAGAACATATTAAGATCATGTTCAAGGCGAATGGCCAATGATAATTTAGAATCATCCCAGAAATTTGTCATAAAATATTCCTTCGATGGTAGGGAAAAGCATCCAGAAATCCTTAGTGTAATGCATGTAACAACATTTCTTCTAAAAAAATTAGTTTCTCAAGAAAGAAGTTTAAAAGAAAACCTCAGTCTAGTGCTTGTAACAACAATCCCTTGAAAGTCGCTAGTTTCTTAGTTTCTTGCAAAGGGTATTTAATGTTTGCAATCAAAACTCCTCCAACAGTGCGAGCCATTTCAAAAGCGATTATAAAAACAGGTGATTGCTACCCACGTATCGAGCGGATGTCGCAAATTGTAGAGCTCCGGTACTCGAAGATTTCACTAGACTGTGACGATTCTAGAAATGTTGAAGAATAAAGGAAAGAGCGGGTCAAGCTCAAATACACTCAAAATGTGAGACAGAAATCTGAAAGTCGAAATCAAAATTCACAGTATCTGATTATCTATAGTAGCACTTAAAATGTCAACGTGTCATTTTAATTTCTTCTGGAACAGATTCGCTAGATTGTCATCATACTAACTATTACCATTTTGTTCCTGTGATTCAGATCTGACTGTGATTTTGGCTTAAATGATGAAATGAACTTCTTTGCTTTCCTCCAGTTTTCGTAGCGCGACTCCTCTAAGCGGGCCGTCTTCAAGTCGCCAACAGATCGACCTTTGCTGAAGACATGGTTTTTAGCGTTATGAAACCACCATCGAACAGCTTCCATTTTATTGCCAAAAAATTAACCTGGTCGAAGGTTTGTCCATAGCATGTGCCAGTGCCAACTCGGATTTTCTACGATATCCATGATTCGGGGAACGTGTAAACAACCTGTTTTCCTCGTTACCTACAACTAGACTATTTGATAATAGTAACGAAGATAATGCGCAAATCTACGACCGGTAAAAAAGCAACAAACTTCTAATAGTCTCAGTAGTCGTGAACTGGAACGTGATCTTCTTAAGAAACGTTATGAGAAAAAAACACTCACTCCTTTTACCCTGCGAAGATTGATAAGCATTGATGTAGTTCGGTAAACTCTTTCTGTGAATGCTACTTCCTGAATAAACATAGTCTGACCAATACAGAAAATTTATCTAGAAAAATTCATTTCACATACCCATACGATTTTGTAGTATGCTGTCCTGATTTTGGTAGTTCTCATAGCCAGCGATAGAATTATCAAATCGACTAGTTTTTCTGGATGGAGCGTATACTGGAAATTAGACTAAGTAGAGACTTTATGGCTTGTTTCATTATATAACCTCATTTAGTATGTTATTAACAACCTCATGTTTGCAGAAGAAGAAACCACAAAGTAAGTACTATTTAACTATGTTAATCAAAACGCACGCGTAGGTGCGAGATCAGCGCAACGGTTTGGAAAAATGGCTCTCAAATAAACACATTGTTTACGGTTCGATCTTTCATTATATTCCATAATCCTAGGATTTGATAGCAAATTTGCTGCGACAAAATCAGCACATCGAAAGCTATAGTGTAGGTCAGATGTGCATTCTATTCACCTCAACGATGCTACGAATTAAATCGAGTATATGCCGCATCCTAAGGGATTGGATCAACGCCAAAGGATTTATCTTCCCCCTCCCCCTTTTTTTTAATCAAAATCCAGCTTTTATACAGCTATCATACTAGTTTTTCCAAAAGTTCGGAGCAAACAATGTGAAAATCACAGTGTGTGTTACTGCTCCAAGTACTGCACATAGAAAGGAGTGCTAAAGGGACGGAGGGATGTTAAAAGTACACACGTAACCGTGCCGTTTTATTCAGCTGTCTTCGCCAACCTTAAAGCTCGACCCTCTCTGAATTTATGAAAACTTCCACGAATATCCATTCGACTCACGTCGTTCCCTCTCCGATCCACCTTGATCCCGATCTAGAATTAGCTTTGAAACACTCTGCTTGCTGATGTTCACATAATTGACACTCGCCTCGTCTCTTGCTCCAGATGCTTTAGCGTTATGATAAAAAGCCACTGAAAATTCTTTGTTTAGCAAATGTGTATTCAAATAATGCTTAAGCTCACTGAAATGTCAGTCATCGGAATCAGTACGGCCACATATGTCTTATACGTTCCACATACACATACGATATGCAAAAACACGTGTAGGTGTGCTTGTCTGCAGTCGAATCAGCAAAAAGAGTGAAATAAAGTAGGAAATAATGTATAGGGAGGCAGTTAAGGTCTCTTCCAACAAGATGCTTCTACTTTGAAAAGATCTAGGAAGGGGCTCATACGATATCTCTTATTATAAACAATACAAAGGAATTCACAGGGAAAGCGCGTTCTTTGATGTTTTCCAGCAAGCGAAAGCAAGTGTTAGGCATGAAGTGCGACTCGAATGAATTGAGACTTGAGCTAACTCGCGAAACTCGATGAGCGACTAAAAGAAGGCTGGTTTTGTTTGTGGTTTTAGTGAGCATCTCCGACAAGGGATTTCCTAAATCGGCACATGAACGCATGAACCCATGGGCGAAACTAGCATCGGTGATTCGCTCCTTTCTTTGATGACCAGATACAAGGTTGTTATTACTACATTTATTCATTCACAATATTTGACGATTCGGGTGTTTCGCTTTCTTTGAACCTCTGCAGCTTCAATCAATGATGCTTCGTTTCCCACCTTGAGGTGTACCTCGTTTCGCTTCTCTGCATACGTTCAGAACTTCGATGCTAGTGTTGGTAGTTAATTCCTGCCTTATGTGTTAACGTGTTATACTAAGAAATTCCCTGGAAGTGTATTCTCACTTTGGAATTACCAGCTTTCCCTGAGTAAGGGTGATGTCTTCGAATAAGCCGATCATATTCCTTGGCAACGTAGTGACGTTTTGTGTGATGCTATCCATCTAATAAGGCTTTAAGAGAGATGCTTCTCTGATTACGTGTAAAGCTTTGTGACAACCGCAAAATCGATTAGGCAAACCATTCAGATTAAACGTTTTAGTGTGGTCCTTAATTGATCAAAACAGTGGATCTCTATGGTAAAGTTCGTATTGGCAATAATACCAATGCCACATACACTTTTAATCGCTTTCAATGTGAAATCGCTTTCAATGTGACAAACGGCATTTAATGGACATTCTCATTTGCTCATTTCGACGACAAGGTACGCTAAAGTTTTTGTCTGTGCTCATCATTTCTGCAATAGGATATTCATATTCCAGCAGGCTAGAATCAACCGGCACTTTAGGAGCCTCTCGATTTTGTTCAATCTAAGGCAGTCTTTTTCGCTGTCACAGAAATGTGGTTTGTTCATCATCACTATTCTTGGAGAATTTGGTAGAGCGAGGTTCTTCTACAGTAGCACAGAGATGTTTTCTAACAGAATTTTGGACTAACTCTCCATTTGTTGGCTAAATCGAAGTTAAGAATCCAATGTGTATATATGCAAGCACACCCTCGCACACGTCATATATATATATATATATATATATATATATATACACTTTGTTAAAAGTCTGCAATGCAATCCAGTATTACCTACATGAATTAGCTCTAGGTAGATTGGAGTGGAACTTATGTGGACTAGTACCTCCAACGTGGAAACTGAAATATTTTTTTAAATGACTGCAATAGAATTAAGTGGCAAGACGAAGAAAATGCGGTTTTCAAAGCTCAAAAGATCCTCCTTCAATAGTTGTACAAGGTGTTGAAAACAAACCCCCGATTTTGACTTTTCCTTGTCGAGGTTCAACTTCTTCGTCTGCATTGACTGCTCCATGTTAAAAAAGTTAAATAGCCCACTGAAAGCCTGTGAGAACTGTGATTCAGTGTCTGGTTGTTCATTTTGTTTCGATACTACAAAATCTGGCATCCAGTCTCCTTCGGAGTTTTTTTTACTGAGATAGCGATGCAATCCTTTCTGGAAGCGGAATAGTTTCATAGCGTTACTAATGTATATGGAAGTTATAAAAAGTGAATGATCAAGTGAAAAAAAGAGGCAGGTGAAAGGCAGCTAGTGAGTTAGAAGGGCAGTAGAGTAAAGAAGCGATTATGACAAGTGGAAGGCTTCGATAACAGATCATAATTCATAACTGTCACTAAAACAATAGTCGCTATTATGGAAATAATGACTCCCATGTAGATAATAACCGATATTTTCAAAAAAATTTCAAAAAATTTCGCTGAAAATTTGCTACTTGCTCGTCAGAGTTTACTACGCAATGATATACTGATTGCCTCACATATGCTTCACATATGTAACATGACGCAAGAAAAAGATAAAGGATAGGAGGAAAAAGAAAACTCCTCGAAAGTGACACGGTGTTCTTCTAATGGTCGAGTAACAAAAAAAATTGTAAGTAATAAGAGCTTTTTACCATCTCGGTTTAAATGAAAGATCTAAAGGTTGGGAGCAAACTCAGGAAAAGGAGGAAAGTAGTTAAGCTCTCAGAGTCTTTGAATATATTGTAGAAGATCCAAGATGAATATTTAACATCTAGTAACTGCGAGGATTTTATTAGAGGAGAGGTGAACTCTAGAAAATTGCGCCATGGGTTTCAATGATATTTGATACGTCTTGAAATATGAAATCTTTTGCTCGAAGCCTTACAGAACTTTAAACAAGTATGTTGTCAATCAATATTATCGCCACTAGATCACTTATCTAATAATCGAAACCATAACTAGACTATTAAAGTTTTTTGAAATATTCGAAGTTAATGGATATTCTCTTTGTCTGTGAAGATTCTCCACAGCGTGTGATAAATGAGACCGACCTCAGTTGTAGCTTTTGATAGCATTCGTTGAAATGTTTCACTTCGTGCACACATAAACACAAAAGAATCGCTAGATGTAGACTGAGATTGTTGAATTGTGATCAGATTATTCGTGTTGACATTAATCACTGTGAAGTGAATGTCGCAATAGAGAAGTAGTTTCGCCGGTCGACCGTACACAATCGCTAACCGAGAATCCTGAACATCTGAACATCAGCCGCTTTTCAAACAACTATTTGCAATTCTTAAGAAATCGCTTTCCACTTAAATAATTCGTTTTTACATAGTGATCCAGTACTTCTTTCATTTGGCTCGTTGCCTCATATCCACCATTCACGGAGGTCTTCGAAATTGGATTTGAGGTCGGCTCACGTTTGAAAACTTTGTCTTCCTGATGAATCTCATTGAAGGCAATGAGATGAATTCCTTTCGAGTCCTTGAATAGTTCTGCTACAGCGTTTTTTGAGTCCTCATTACAAACCGCAGAAAATAGTTGGGGGTAGGCGTAAGATTTTTCGGAAAGATCTATGATACCAATTTCACAAGCCGGGAGATATTGGAGACTTGACTATACCAGTGGCGCGTAAAACCAAGTGTCCTATTCTCACGATATACTTGTGACGAACACATCTCCGACAAGACTCTGTATTTCTATTCGCAAGCGCTAGAATAGGGTTTCCTATTTACCACTGTCTTCGCAAACTGAAGCATCTGGCAACGACTAGGGAAAGTCTCAGCACGGTTTCCGAGATTCCGAGGTAGAAAGAAAACATTTTTTTCACCAGCAGATCACTCTAATAAATTGGAAGCTGTGCTGAAACACACACCCTTTTTTCATAACTCTTGTAAATGGACCACCCAGCTATTCAGATAATCAACTATTCCATAAGGTATTAGTTTCATAAGCTGTCAAACATTAAGCGTTGATAAAACGCAATTTTAGTAACACACAAGATTTCTTTCGCTTATTTAATTCAAGTTAAACAACAATCATTCGCCGAAAAAATATAGTTACTATGCAACCACTAATGATGCTGAGACATTTACAAAACTCGGAAACCTAGGCCAGTCACGAACCCGCGATTGCCCTTTTCCGGCGGGACTGGCTTGGTGCTCCGAATTCTGCAAATATCCTAGCCTCTTTGTGAATGTATTTCACGCAGTACTCTGCCATGAAAAAATAGTAAACAATAAATAAAAGGTTACAATCCCATGGTTACTACCTTTAGAAGGAACTTAACCTAACTGCTACGAAGAAGTGTTTGTTCTGCAGTAGGTTAAAAAAATGTTCTTAGCTTATTTTTTATCTAAGTGTTCCTGCAAATTAAGCATTCATTTTTCAATAGCAGCGTGGTGCTTACGAAGGAAAAAAAGCGCAAGAATGGAATCAAATATGACTTGCGTTGAGGCTTTGAATGAATGAAAGAAACCGCGAACTACTTAGCAGTGATAAAAAAACCTACATGTAAATGACATCGTACTTCTTTGAAGAGCACGGAAGAGAACTGCGTACGTTGAGGGTGCATGTTGTAGTTGCATATAGAAGCATGTACCTAACAGAAAACATAAACTTTTACAAAGCAACAAGTCAATGTTAACAACTTCTGTTGTCTTAAAATTTGCAACCTTCCCTTCCAGTTTCTAAAAGTTGGGACAGTTAAACAGCAGTTGCTAGCGATGGGTTTATTTCAGTAAAAATCTTATTTAGAAACGGACGAGTTCAGAACTTTCGAAAAGAAATCGCTTGAATACACGTTATTATAGGCTGATAATCAATAGGCAGATCAAAGAATCCACATGAAGCTCATGAGCATTTCGGAAGAAAAACAGGTACTCAGAAACTTCTCTTAGATATATTATAAATCCAGAAAAAAAAACGGTGAGAATAACCGACGATGCTGTGGGAGCCGTAATAATACAGCAATCGAAATATTAAGCAATATTTAACAACAAGTAAAAAAACACACACACACACCGCAAACGCATACGCAAATGTACCGCCCACGCACGGCACTTTCACACGGCACACCGTTCTCTATGAGTTTACAACTGAGTCGTCCATTTACAGACCAACCGTACGAAGCTCACCTGGATGGACAATGATCTCCTCTCACGTCAAAATATCAGTCCAATACATTGTGTAGGATCGCATCTGATATCGAAGCACTCTTCTTGCGGTTTATTTTTTGCATTCTTGGAATTTAATCAGAATACCTCGAAAGTTTTACGCGCTGAAGCTTTAGATTTCTGTATGGAGATGTTGACTTCCACTTCAAAATCTTCTCATTTATATAGCTCCTTCCTAGGAGCGCTTAGTGGAGAAGTTTGTTTACCTCTACATTTACAATTGGTGAAACACATCGCAGCTCATCTCAAGAACACCGAAGTGTTCTTGGATCGTGTATGTAACACGCATCCTACTAGCGCGTAATTGATGGATTCCTTTAGTGTTGCCTCCCTTTCTAAATACGAGCGCGTGAAATCACTATTCTATGAAAGCCATCGTCGAACTCCTTCTGCAAAACGAAAGAGCAACAAACATGCATGCCGTCCTGCTTCGGATACATGTGGCTTTCTAGAAGCAGCGCCTAAACTGTTCAGCTTTCAGATGGTCCAGAAATATTACGCATAAATAAGAGGAATGGCAACAAAACTGCGACAGGCCTGAAGGCTTTCCATCACCTCTCTAAGGTAGAAGCTACACTAATCGACCTCTGACAGCTTCTCTTCTGCAGAAATATAGATAGATGATTGCTTTGTCATCTCCTGCAGAAGACAGGAGATAGACAAATGTTTTGAGTTATTGAAGGAGTAATCAGAGTACATCTAGGTTACCGCAGGAAAACCGAAAGATAACGGGTTTCCACAATGCTCAAGTTAGCCTTTCCGAAAAACGGCCACATCACCAAATGCTACCAAAAGCCAAGTAACAAAAAACACGTTTGGTTAATCACCTCTCCCTCTCACTACCTCCACACATAAAAAAAGAATGCTTCTGAGAAACATGTTTCAAACAGCCACGAGCGTGTGAACAGTACGACAGCAGAAGCAAGAATTCTCGAAATTGGCGAAGTAAATGTCCATTTCGAATGTCTACGAAATTGTAGGTCCTCGGGATAGATGTAGAGCACCCAAACGATAACTCTAGTGATAATAAGGTCTCATTTATCCTGCTCATCATCACAAACCAAATAATTGCAGCTATAACCCGTTGCTTATGAAGGGCTGGTCTAGAGAATTCGACGACAATGATTGAAAAACCATCGAACGCTGTAAGGCTTCAGCTAGCTTGCAAACGCCTTTAAGACCTTTAATGCATAGTGAAAAATTGCATAATATAATATGCCTTAGTAGCAGAGAAGGTGATTGCACGAGTTATGGTGCAGTTTACCTAATCTCTTGCAAAGACTGCGGTTTCGAACATAGTGGTAAGGCGGGTAGACCAATATATGCACTTATAAAAGAAGACCTAATTGGGAAAAAATTAAAGTTGAACGAAATGCTCTACTAGTAGGTACAGCACACAGATGCATAACGGGGAAAATTCCGAGATAGAAGTAACCATCTTCACACCGGAATCTAAAACTTGAGCATGCAAAACCACTGAAACGTCCTGAATAAATTTCAAGCATCAAAAATTAAACCGCAGGAAGGAGTGCTTTATTATTAGGCAAGATCTCATGCAATGTCTCAGGCATATCTTGACGTGAGAGGTTGGTCTCCACGCTGAATACTCGGTGGAAGACTAGTAGAAAGTAGAAAACTGTGAGTGTGCAAAGAAGCTCTTTTATTTCCAATGCGATTGAAAATTAGGTATAGACGTTTTTCTGTTGGAATTATGGAGACGTTTGGCAGACCAGATTGCTACTAACCAGTCAACTTGACTTCTCCAGGTTCTGAAGAAGGCGAAATCCTCCGAAAAGTTAGCCGTCGTGAACAAATAGTAAACAATAACAACCTCGTGTTGCTTATCAGGAAAATATCGAATTATTTATCAACGTCGAGTTAAATAGAAATTCGGCTTAAGGTATTACTTCGTGAGTGTTTATAGTGAACGAAAATAAGGTTGTTAATACAACTAATGGTTCTCGACGACAATTGTCATAGTTTGTCTTACTCTCATTAGAACCGTTTTTCTGTTCCCCAAATTTTTTCTCTCCTTCAAATGAAAGCATCTCCATAGAATCTATGTGGAATGATGAAGGAAAAACGGTTCGAAGAAAAAACAAATTTACTAAGAAAGCCGGAGGCACCTTTTTCGTTGACTGGAATTGCTAGATCCCAGCCTGTTGGCTCAAATTTTTGTCAAGAAATGTTTCCTTTCGTAGTAAATTGTTCTCCTCCTGTTAACGTGTGAAACATGGAGTTTGTTTCAAAACACAATAACAAGTGATAAAAAGGATTTTTGGAGTAAATTAGCGGTAAAGAAGAATGAAAACTGAGTCGCAGACAAACGTATTGAATGAATGATGTAAAAAAAATCCTATGTATTAAAGACTCATAAGATTATTTTATCAAATTCTTCTAAATTCATCATGATCCTAAAGTGCACTGAAAACGCTTAGCGTTTTCCAAAAAAGTCCCTACATGGTGAGATCGAAAATCGAAAAGGTCATTGCTTCGAGCTCCTTTACATTGAAGGAAATCTTTCTCATTCTCACTGTTTAGTCAAAGGATCCACAATTTCCGGAACGAGAGATCATTTGAGCAATCACATTACCCGAGTAAACGTGGAGAATTTTCACAGACAAACTCACTTGTTCCACAAGTCGATTTCAACCAGGTTTCCCAGAGAATGAGACTTTCAGGAAGAAGAAATGATATCACAACAATATCCTCCATCATCAATAGAGCAAGTGTATGAGTGCATTTATTGAGTTCGAAGCCTGAAATCCAGTGCAAAAAACAAGAAACACGCCAAAACTTTTCACTATTTTTGATAGGCATTTACGGTACTAGTATGCCTTCATTGCAGTTGTTATAGCTGTGCTACAGTGCTCTTCTGGTTGTTCATTCGATCCAAATCTCTAGGCAAAGTAAACTCTCCATTTTTCCGTAGCGATATGTTGTCACCAAACTCGTGTGTGATAATGAAAGCACTGACACGCCAACCACCGCAAGTCAAATGTATGGGTCAAATAAGCATCCATTCACCTCTACAATGTTATGGATAGAGTCGTATGAGTGGCGTATTACCGAGGTTTTGTTCAACGTTGAACACTTTGTTTCTTTATTCCTTGTTGATGTGACTAAATTTTAGAAATCTACATTTTCTTGTCAGCCGCTCACAGGTATGTCTATTTAAAAAGCATTTTGGCAACATTCGACGATTATCAATGTAGGAAAAAAGTCGGAAAATTTGTCCGAGCATCATCTAAACAATCATCCAAGAACCCTCATCAATGAGACGAAGCCCTGAAGTGGCGGCCGAATTCACACGTGAAAATCGAAGAGCTTCGTGAATGTTGGATGCGAGACAAGAAACCGAAGAAATATGTGTTGGGATTCTCATCTTGTACGAAGTTGGGTGGCATAAATAAACCACGGAAGAATAGACAAGTAAATAGAATTTTGTATACCGACTTTGATTTAGTATCGGCATGTTTTATAAGCAATGCTTTGGTTTATTCACAAGCTAGTACAACGTCATTGGAAGTCTGTACTGTGGCTAACGTTTTGCCATTTTCGCATTGTTCCGAAGCGCTGTCATTCGCTTATTTTGTGATTTCTCCGCAGAAGTTCACTATTCTGATGCGGATCTTCGAAGTGCATCCATTCGAATCGAGTAAAATGTCCTCATTTTTATATTGCGCTTTTATATAACACTATTCTTTGCCGCTGGAATGAAGTGACCTAGTGACCTCATTGTACGGTTATCCAGGGTAAAGACTGCTTCATTATCAGTTGTCATTCAAAATTACTTCCTTTCATGGTAGCAGTCCATCCTGCAGCGTTCACATTTATATCAGCCGATATGAATCGAATTAATACTTACTTTTGAGTTTTAGATAAATCCATATGGCGACCGCTAAGAATTCACTGCAACATTCTAATGGTGTAAATTCAGCTTCGAAAAATTTTTAATACTAATCTGGGTCCAACCACTCTCTGAAAACTGTCGGTTGTCGTAGTGGCCATTTTTCATCGTCCGTCACATTAAGATGGAGAAATGAGTCGTTTTCGTGGCATGAACGAACGATGAGGAAGAATTATGACGACCACCTCTGGATGTGTTCGAAGAATTTGCTACCTCGAGAGCGTTAGAATTCCGTTCTACTATAATAACTAAGGAATTCCGTTCTACTATAATAACTAAGGTTGTGTCTTGTTGGCAACCTTATTCTAATTGCTTAAAATGTCTAATGACTATTTTGACCCAAACTATGGTCATTTGATCCTAATAATAAACGGAGGATAGCAGAGTAGTAGTAATGCCGTTTATTATGCTGAAAGCGAACCTACCCGTTCCAGTGGCTGGAACATACCCCAGTCTCACCAGGCCTCCCATCCCTCCATAGTAGGGAAATTGGTACCAGACTTGTCTGGCACCACTCACTCTTTAACCCACGTGGGAACGCGCTAGCACAGCTATTTCATGGTTGCATAGAGATTTGACTCAATGAGGATTCAACAACGTTCGTTACGAACATGAAAAATTCCTCAAGCAGCAGCTGAACGCGCATGGAAGAAGGAAGACTTCCGTGAATGACGGATTGGAGGAAACGAATCGAAAACAAAAAATGCTGGCATCTGCGTCAGGACACTAATCATAAATCTAAAACAATAAGGGATGAAGCTCTCAGCGTTGATCATTCCGTGAGTGATTCGCCGTGCATTCGCCTTTATCAAGCATAAGTTCGATGTCGATTGAATGCGTATCTGGCACATACGATGAGATTCAGTGACGTACCGGTGTATCTAGTAAGTGCTGTCATTCCAACAAAGAAGTTTGGTATCTATTCTCCAAACCCTCCAAGGCTTGGTGAGGCGAGGAATCGAGCCAAAGACAACGTGTGTAGTGCAGTGCACCTCTAACCACTGTAGTATTTGCAAGCCAATAATAAATAAAGATATAACTATAATGCCTATAAATGATTATAGAGTAATTTGATTGATAATGTAAGTGTTCGGAACTAATTGTAATGGCTTAAAACTTATGCTTCAAAACGGTATTTACTTGTGAACTAACCTAATATTTCACAAGTGAGCAGGTGAGTGATTGATTATTTCTTTAAAGAGTTATGATTAACTTTTTTATAAGCATAGTAAATTTAGGGTTTGCAAGCACTGATAATATTTAAGCGATGATGAAAATGACGAAAAGGAGACCCACCGCTTTCAAATCCAACGTAGTTCTGCAAAACGAGCGATACCTTCGAATTGTTGCATTTACGATTCTTCTTCGATTTATAGACATACAGAATTGGAGAACTGACGTCACTTGGTTTTTTGCATAAAATGTAGCGTTTTACCCACTAAACATTTTAAATGTAGATGTAAATTTAGGGACAAAAGGGGGTGAAAAAGGAAGCATTTGAGAAGCAACCAACAAACCTTCCCATTTTTTGAGGACTCTAGCCCTAGATTCGATGCAAAGACCATTACTATTGAGATCAACCCGCTCTTTCATTAAAATTGCTCAGAATCATTCATCAACACTAATTATGTTCAGAATATCCAGTGTCATCAATCTGAAGGCATTCGACTACCTACTTTCTCTATATTTTTCTCTTCTCATAGAGTACTAGTAAGAACAATAATAATAGTAACAAAATCTATAGTACTAACAATAGTGACGGCAATAGTACTAACAACGATGAAGGATATCAAGCGAGATTATATAGCTCACATAAATGATCTCGAGAAAGAATGTACGAGTACTAAAAGCGGTTTTCGACAAGAATACATCGAAATGGGGGACAATGGGGACAACAATAACTCAAATTTAAGGAATTTATTCATTTGACTATTTACGCTTAAGAACACGTCATTTAACATACATTAAAAAGCTGGTGATTGTTGTTTTTCATTGAAACAAAAGTTATTACCAGTAATGCTCTATATCAGGTCTCATTAATAGAAACTTTTCCAAGCTTACGCCTATTGATCCACTGTAGATAGAGGCTCCCAGCTTAGCGGCATCACATTCGCTGTTGCCCACTAAATAGTAGATGAATTTCTCTATTGAGGAAAAATTAAACAAATCCTTCTAGAGCCTTTTGTTGACTCACTCATTGTTTATTATACACAAAAAATGATGGAAATAATATTCTCCCTGTGTTGCCGATTTTAGTAATGACATTGACGATGAACACAAATGCGAACGAACGGGAAACACGCGATCAATGGGATTCTCACTGGCGATATCACTTCTGTTTTCGGATGAACTGTTCGTCAGAATGAAAGACATTAACATAGTCAATAGGGTAAAGTGATGGAAATAAAGAAAAGAAGCCCAATCCACATAAAGACTACGCGAAATAATGCCGACGGTTAAATGCAGCGCATCAATCATAATGTAACTAATAGGTACTCACAAATTTATCAACATCTTTCTGTTTCATTAAATGCCGACAATAAATCATACTGTACCCGCACCACGTCAATTACAATTGAATATTTTATGAGTTACGATATGACATGAGTTCCTTTTGGGCACGATGGTCGTTTATTTTGAACTCATCACTTTTTCTTCAAATACAAATCGAACTTAAGAACATAAATCATCGGAAAAAAATTCAACTACAGAAAAGTGTGACGACGAGTCGTCTTTTTTGTTTCCATCTGGAATAAGTCCGTAGAAAATAGGAAGCTGGTTGATTTACTGTCGGTGAGAAGAGCTTAGTAATTGAATGAAGTCTTATTTCCCATGAATTTTCAGTCTGGAGTCATAAAAGTGACATCATCTAAGAGTTGTTTCAGTGATGGAATCCAGTAAGACATAGCGCGTTGATAATCAATAGTATCAGTGATGGTTGCGACAGGTCGCGTAGATGCGTAAGGTAATGGACAGACGGGTAGTGGTGGGTGGCGAAGACGTATATGGGTGTCTGGGTGTAAAACTGGCTCAACACCGGAAACCGTCCACCATCATCATCACCATCACCAGCGCTGTTCACGTCTGCGTGGTTCTTATCATTTTGTTTAGCCTTTTATTTATTGCCCATTCCATTTTCATTGCATTGTAAGATGTGAAATGTAACCACGAAGATGCTTTGATATGAGCAAAAGTCGAAACTTCCGCTTGCTTTCGAACACTCAGCTGCTCTTAACGGGGGGCTCACGTGCTATCCATCACACCAATCGAGGCTCTTGTTGGACTTTTTCCTCAGCCATTTTTTTTAGTCTAGTGGTGTTATAAGCAAGCATTCGTCAACAGATATGACCTCGGGAGCACATGAACATTAGGAAAGGCTAGAGGCCAGTTGAAAACCTAACTAAGGCTCTAAGTTTTCTAACATTTCAGCATCTTTCTAGTTGCAGTTCTTGTAGTTTTCATTTTCGTCGTCACCACATCAACCTCATGACAAAAAAAACATCTGTGGGTTATTCATTTATGAACAGGGCTGTGCTAATCCACCATATTCCAGTTGGGCAAGTGAAGTTGTTCTGCGTCGATATTTACACGATGTAAAATCACTCATTCTTCATCTGTAAATGCTATCTCTTAAAGGTTTGTGTCCCAACAACAGGAGGCGGAGGTAGTGTAGAGACTAGAGGTGGTCTGCAATGCAAATGGGATCGATCCCTGCGTCCAAGGCTCGTCAAGACTTCCATCCCTTCGGGGTCAGCGAATTGGTACCAGACTTGTCTGGAAGGATAGCAACTCGATAAATCGGCAAGCTACGCGAGTCACTGTATGGGTCACATATGCATTCAGTCACCTCTAACGATGCTTAATGAAGTTGAATGAGCGGCGCATCCCACTGGGATTGATCAACGCCGAGAGCTTTATCCTTTTTCATCCATTACCACAGGTAAAAATGCACGGGAAATGTGCCTTTAACTTCTTTAAAAGATTACTACAGTCTCCGTACTACTATGCACATTTCTTTCACTACTAACGTGTACCAGTGAATTTCATTAGCATGGTGAGTAAACTGTGTAAACACTGTTTAAGCCATGCATGTTACTTGTAACTTCTGGTTCGGAACAGACATGAATTTTGGCGCACTACTTCTCAGACATGATTTTGAATTAGAAATACAACTTTGCTAGGCCGGGAGTTTTAGAAAACAATTTTTTTGTTCTGGTTTTACATGAATCGTTTTCACATTTACTATGCCAATTCTAGAAAATTTTTCAGTTATATTGTTTTCTCACATCCGTGATCCTTGCGGATCTTCTCGCATTTGCGTGTGGGTTAGGCAGCCGATTAAGCATTTTGGTACTCGTTATTAATATGGTCGTATGCGTGGTCATCTAGGTGCTTTTTAAAAATTCTGGAATAGCAAAACTAAGACATTCAATTATGCTTACCATAGGCCTTAAGTGGTCGGATGGACCACATAGCAAACATGTTTGGTATCAATTTTTTTGATCCAGGAAGGACGCAAAACTAGGTTAGCACAAGTGTGCACAAAGGAGAGCCTTGTGCATATTATTTGGCGGCATCGGTTCTACTGCACTTCCTGTGCTCCAGTGAATAACATATGTGTTCCCTGTTTAGATTGAACTCTTGTGACCAGTTTCCCTCAATATTTTTTACACCCCTTTATCAAAACTGATGTTCCTCAGCATCAAATCGCATGGTGGCAGAAATTACTCTCACTGCTTGGTGTTCTTGGGTAAGAAGATGTTCGATGTTTCCATCCAAAGGCTTAGCCGAGAGTTTATAACTGCCAAGACTCAATGCCATCTTGGCTACATCGTTCTCACAAACAGGCAACTTGGAACCGCCGTAATGCGACTTTTCAGACTTCAAGGAAAGAAAATTTTGCTTACGAGTCAATTGCTCGTCAAATAGAAATTGCCCTAGGTAATACTCCGTCACTCGTAAAGATGACATTCTAGGCATTCAAATAATGAGTCTAATTCATTCTAACCAGCTTGAAACTTTAAGAAAAAGCAATCAGAAAGCCTGCATAGATATGTGCGTCTTACCATAAGCCCCAGACAGTGAGCTGTCCGTAGTCTCTGATTTAACATTGCCCCCTATTATGAGCATTCTGAGTTTTCAAGATACGTTGTTCGGATGGCAGCTCATTTTTTCGTCGGCACATTTTTTCAGCAAAGTGGAAGCTGTGCAGTGGTATGATATATTGTTTAGGTGTATTGAAATTTTTACTCAGTGATGATTTTTGGGAACTTCACGGTTTGAGTAAAAGTTGATTTTTCGACGTTTTTGTAGGGATGCTCGGAAAGGGCAAGGAGAGAGATTATTGAGATTTTCAGTGCTGCTTAATACGGCATTGTTCATAAATGCATCAACCTAGCAAATCAATAACGCAAACATCTTCTTTTGTGCTTGTAATCGTGTTAACTGAAAAACTTTGGAAAACATTGTTCTAGAAGGGATCTTGTGGAGTGATTTCATAGCGATATCATGTGTGGGACAAAAACTGTCTTCTTACAGTGAGCGCCACATTTCATTTGAGTGTAAAAGTCTGTAGCCTAAAAAATCCTTGGGCAACTTTGTGTGATTTATATGCCATAGACATGTTGGCACAGTTGAGCAAAACATTCATCCACTACGAGCTACTAAGCTCCGTTTTCATCCTATCCCTACGGACATTACGCCCCTAAAAAGCAATTAAGAAGACTACGGTATTTCTTACAATTCAGCGAAACAGGCGTCGAATTGCTCTAGATGTTACGAGCATTTTCATTACAACTCTTTTTTTCCGATAATGTAATCGCGAGAGGTATTTTTCATCATATATTTACCGTTTCAGATCATTTATTCCACATAGAAATGCTCACAAAACCAATGAAAAATAGGTTTTGAAAAACGTAAATGCATAAATTCTGAGAAATGCGTCTATTCTCCTATATAACAACTCCAGCAATCGTTTGTGCTCTCGATTGTTTGAGAAGTCACTGTGGAAAGATGTTCTTGGGTGTTAAAATGCGATTGTCAATAGATTCACAATCAGAACGTTGTCAAGTTGCCAAGCACACCAACAAAAGGTTCGACATTTCCATAAGGAAGCGGGGGCTTGGGGCAAGGCAAACTAAGCATTACCGCTTTCTTAGGATGCAAAGTAACAAACATCCCTTCTGTTTCCCAAACGCAAGAGATTACCTGAAAATCTGTGAAGAAAGGCCGATGTCCATTCAGTTTTCTCAAAACTCCGTGGAAACTTTAGGAAATTACCATTCAAAACACAAGTTCATCAAAGCGGTAGAGTTATCGAGTTCGAGAATAAGTTTGACAACTTTACAACGAGCTCAGCTACGGGTAAACTCAAACCACGACAAATCACATCATCCTACCTATTGATATCTCGTGCCTAAACACAGCAGAAGCAAACCTCTTGGTTTTTTTTTATTTAGGGAGTAGTGTGCACCGAGTAGCTTCGACAGAACTTCGACAGTATTGGATGAAAACCTTTGTTCGAAATCAGTAGTGGGCTTGTTTGCCGAGATTAAAATGATGGCTTTTTTCATCGACTGCTTTCTAAGACACTCTTGACGACCAATTTCACACTCTTCACTCCAAAAAATTGATAAATCAAACGCGCATATGCTAGCAGGAATATTACTGCTGCTATGTTCAGAGCCCTTTACTAACAATGGAAGTGAATCTGCTTAACTTTCCTATGCTCTATTTCTGACAGGCGTGCCACATTTGAATACCCAGCATGATAGTTATATGAATGTGAAACATATACCTCTTGGTCTCTATGCAACGGAGTTATTGTGTTTCAAGCCACTCTAAATCATCGTTTTGAACTGTAATATTTAAGAGCCTCCTAACGGTTGATTGCCTCATCGTGGCTGGGAGGAGTTCCTGGATGTTGGACTGCGATGTGTTGCGGGGGATTCATAACCCAGGCTGAGAAGTAGTCTGGCGTTTCCATCAGAAAGCCCAGTTAAAAATAAACGAACATCGGGATCGAAAAACGTCCTGGTCTCAAACTAGTCGCATGGTGGCTAATCTCCCTCTGATCCACAAAGGCGGCGACTGCCTATGGTGGTGACAACCTGGGGCAGACCAAGCTGACCTCGGGACTCCAGGAAAACGCAATGGCTAAACTAGCGAAACTCCGAAATATGTAGAGTATGGTGGGACAAGAACACCCTGTGAGGACGGATCTTCCAAGTGTCCAAGTATCCAAAGACTTGGGACACCCTAGTAAACCACTTTCTTTTGGCTTATTTTTAGTGTAAACCTGATTATCTAGGTTCTTGTATTAGTATCATTTATCTAGGGCTTAAAGTGTTCCCACGGGAGTGACACAGTTTTCCAGATTCGACTACGCTTCAGTAAAGCAGGTATAAATGGAGAAATACTATTATAAGAGGATCGACGACTTTTCGAAGCAAATGACCTAACCTTGGATTCATTCTTGTTTCGGAGGAGATTACTTCCTCTCTTAAGAAGCCGAATAGAAAACATTGCTCATTGCCAGTGTTGAACGGTGTTTTAGATTAGTTTCCTATTTTCTCAATCTGTTCAGTGAAAATTTCGGCTAATTAGTAGGCTCAACACTATGGTGCTTTTTTGGATGATAGAAGCGTTACCGCACGCCTTCGACTATATCGCACTCTCTACTGCGTAGATGAAGAACGGACCAAAAAATGTGGCGCAGGGGTCGGAGTCGCCCTGCAACACACACGTGCAAACGATTCCCATTCGCAAAGCCCACCAACCCTTCCATCCCTCCAGGGTGGGCAAATTGGTACCAGACTTGTCTGGGAGGATAGCACCAGTGACTGGGAACATCAGTAGGTTACCGCGAGTCATTGTGGAGGCAAGATATGCATTCAATCATCTCTAACGATACTTAATGAAGTCGAACGCATGGCTCATCTTTCAGGGATTGACAACGCCGAGAGCTTCATCTTTTATCCTTTATTTATAAGATGGTACACTGTCATGAGCAGCACGACTCTAATAACGTAAATATAAAGTGTAAACGACGAACAGTGAAGGGTTAAGAACAGTGAAATTTTCCAAAACTTAATTTTATCCACATTTGTTCTTGTCTATTTTTCAAATTTATCTATGCTTCATGTATGCTGATCAGATTTTCTTGACCAACCAGAGAGTTTCACACGGCTTTACCCATCTTATTATGTGCTTGCATAACAATGTTAGTCAATTTTTACTGAAGTCGTAAATGGATAGTTAGCACTATGCAATTAAACCTTTGCTTGACTTTTTTCCTGTTTATTCGCGCTGTTTACTTTCTTAAGACATAGTTGCTTAAAGCGATAGTATATTTCACACTGGAAATTTAAAACGCTTTAAATTCTCTAAAACGCAGCAAAATTAGTCAAGGTGAAAACCATTAAAGTATACAGGTTTTTGAATGCAAGGGATTCTGGTAGCACAGAAACCTTAAGGTATAGAATCGACGAATAGTTTTACGGGATTTCCTTCTGTGGCGTGGTTCCTGTAACGTTTTTTTTTCTCTGAAAGTTGTTGTCGAGATGCTTAAAAAGTAGTGATCGAATAGGGAGATGCGCGACAACTACGCCCGATGAGGCAAAGCGATAGCTGAATACGTTCTACTGGTACTGATTAGTACTGCTTCAACATCTTGCAATCGAACGTTGTTTTGCAAAAAGGATTACACTTTTTCTAGCGACCAGTGCTAGCTGGAAGAAGCGTAGTTTTTTATTGTTCTCTGGACTGAATTCTTATTAATCACGGCACCGATCAGCACTTTCTAGTTCTCTTTTCTTTCTTGAGTAGGAGCGACGTAATCAGTAACAAGCTTTATTCAACACCGCTTAACGTTTCAGACGTTTTGCCTTCTTCAGAGCAAGGTAAGGTCAAATAGACGCTCAGTATACTCACTGAAGCATTTTCAGAAAATTAGCAGAGAAATTTCGGAATCTCAATTTCAGTCGCATGAGAAACGATTTCCCTTTAACTTGCCGTTCCGCCTTTCCCACGTATTCCGCTTGCTGACAGAAGAAAGCTGCAGAGTGTTGACATGGGTCAGGAATATCCTTGTCTCAGGTCCCTTCACCGCTCGCTCATTTCGAGTGGCATGTTTCTATCGAGATTTTTCATCATTCAAATGTCCGTAGAGTCACAGGTTCTAAAAAGGTTAGTTCCGAGTGTCACCTTAACACGGTCGTTCTTCATTTTCTGAAAGGAGCGCAAGACTTCACTGCTCATTAAGATTTATATATTGCGGAAGAATTATTGTTATGTGTAGCGCGATTGTCGGAGGCGCCCTGCAATAAATATTGGGTCGATCTCGGCCCCCCTAAGCTCACCAAGCCCTGTATCCTCTCGGGGTCGGCAAACTGGTACCATACTTGTCTGGAAGGGTAGCAGCGCTGGCTCTAAACATCGATAAAACGCCGCAAGCCATTGCAAAGGTCAGGGATGCATTCAATCACCTCCAACGAGGCTTAGTGAAGTCGGATGCACGGCGCATGCATCAGGAAGTGATCAACGCAGGGTGTTTTCCATCTATCATTTTATTCATAATGCGAAAAAAAATTCTTCAAATAAACAGCGATATTTCAGGCTTTTAGCACCACGTTGCGATCAGTTGTGGACTCCTAGAGGATACGATTTCAACAATTTTTTTTTCTTCTCTTCGATCGCATCATTTAAGCCTGCTCAGAATATTTGTGAAATAAATACTGGGAAACGCTAGATAATTAGATGAACAATAAGCTTCAAAACTAGGTGTAGCGTGGATCTAAGCAGTAAATCATCGGTACAGAGTATTGTCGTAAATTCCACAGAACCATAATGTGAATTACTACTTCGCGCCGTTTTCGACACATTTTTCTTGACCATCTACGACGTCGGAAATGAGCTCCTCTTGTCGACTGATTCATCATCAGCGAGCATTGATGAATCTGAGGTTGATCATTAGGCACTGTTATGAATTTGGTACTAACGTTTGTTGTTTTCTCTAGTGATGACCATGAGCTGGTTTTTGCTTAAATTTCTGTAGCAAAGGATTTCCGGAAAACTTGTCAGTTAGTTTTGACAAGATGTTGCATAGAAAAACCCACAAATAAGTGAAGAGTAAGATTTCGCTTACAGCTATACGTGCCACTATAATCAAGTGACCTGAGATGATATCGTAGCTCATCGTAAATTATTGCGATGATTTACAGCGACAAGTGGTCCATAGCAATCCAAAGCTCTTCCATTTGCAACAGCTCGCTAGTACAACGATTCTACGTAGCCCTGCACTTTCACAATCTCTTTGGTCTTCGGAGTTTTGAATTCTATGAAGCCGATTCTTTCAAGAAAACGTATGGCAGATGGTGATTTCATTTTCTGCTCTGCATAACATTGATAACTACCTTTCTTCTGAGATTTCGTCTTTTTTTTCAACTCATAATAGATTATTGGTTGTAAGCATCCAGCTTTTCTTCATTAGAATCCCTGTCATTTGATAGATTGAATTTGCGCGTAGTGGATAGCGAGATTATTGAAAGTGCTATATACGGATTCAGTTCTCGCTTTAATATTCTCCTCATCTTTCGTTTCCCGGATTTTTTCCAGTAATTGTCTCGCACTCTGGCTATCGCCTATTTGTTCTTTTTTTTCTCATTGGTCCCAATGTTAGCTGGATACTATAGCAGTTTTTCTCACTACCTAAACTATGATCACTGTTAACTGGATCTGGTTCTCAGGTGAACCGAAGCCCTTTTTAGACAATTAGAGGCGATCAGGAGTTAGGATTCATAAAATAAATATTAAACATATGGCATTATGTTGCATGATTAATGATGGCTTGTAAATGTGAAAATTTGAATTGTGTTGACGATATGAAGGAATGAAAACACCCTCTTGTTATCACACTTACTAGTTCTCTCCATCTTCCCTTCAACGATTGACGTAACAATCTATAGCACTTGTTTCTTTTGGTCGTGTTTCGCTCTCACTCGTCATCATGGTCGTGGCGTACAATGAAATGATTTCCGTCGATGATCTCGATTTTGATATAATTTTCTGTGAGATTTGTGTAGTTTCGTTATTTGTCATCGTGCGATTCTACTTTTACGACCAGATTTCTACCGCTATGGTTTGTGTTGGGCACGTGTAGGGCAGTGGTAGGAGGCCCCATGCAACACATGTGGAATCCATCCCCGCGCCCATGGCCCGCCAAGCTTTCCAACCATCCGGGGTCGGCAAATTGGTACCAGACTTGTCTGGGAAGATAGCAGCACTGGTTCGATACATCGGCAGGCCACCACAAGCCGTTGCACTGGCCAAATATGCATTCAATCACCTCCAGCGATGCTTAATGAATTCGAATGCATGGTCCATCTGTCAGGGACTGATCAACGCCGAGAGCTTTATCCTTTATTCTTCTATTATAGTTGATGTGTTATGTTATAAAAAAATAGGTTATCTTTGTTTTCTTTTTGCTCCTTATACTGAAAATATCAGAGCGTCATATCATCTACCTATAATCTCTTAAACGCGATTTAGCGAGTTTAGTCGTGCTTGTATTTTATCTACAGCAATTGATGAATTAATTTTCTATTTGTTTATACTATTCTCTAACCGTTCTTTACTATCAAATGCGTTCTCTAATATACCATAGAAAATGACATCAGCTACTGGTCCACTGAAAAGCGTCGCTACGACGGCAAAACGGATTTTGATGTGCCGTCCTACTTACTTTCAGGTACCTCTATTCTAACTCTACCCACAGCTATTCTTGTGCATAACAAAAACAACGCTTACAAATTATAAATGCTACACTAAATCTTCCAATATCTCATTTATTTAGTTGGCTTATTCGATAAATCCATGGATGGACATGCGACGTGGTGTGAATCGTGCCAAAGCCATGGAACAGTGGACCACGTTGAGAACGACTCTGGAAAACTGCGGAGCCCACGTTGAAGTGATGGAAGCCGATGTAAGCATTCTTCCACTTTCGAAACATCACGACTCGGTCCCTCAACGAAAAATTGATCGCCTTGCTGCCTTAGGGTAATTTTGAGTGTTGGGTTTTAAAAAACTTGAAAATTGGTGGCTCATACGAAGAGTACTACGAAACCTTTCAGTGCTTTAAATGGTTAAACAATTCATAAAATAATTGTTTATTACGCACTCCATTTTTACTTACCGTAGGAACCACTGGGAGAGTAAACAAGAAATCGTTCAGCGTTGATCAATCCTCCAGTGATGTGCCATGTATTTGACTCGATCAAACATCGTTAAAGCTGACCGAGGATGAATCTAGGCTATACAATTACTTTCGGCTCCTTATCGGTGTAGCAGCTCTGTGTTTTTGTCCTCCCAGGCAACTCTAGTAACAACTTACCAACTTCAAAAAGGTGGAAGACTGAGTGACCTTAAGCAAGGGAACGAACAAGGGATCGATCCAATCCAGAAAAGCTCTTAGGGCTAGACTAGACATGTCTTTGTGGGAAATATAGCAGTTGAAAAACTCCGCTTATTCAGAGCTGGAGGAAAATTCCTCGCATTTTTGTAGAAAAAAATGAGGAAACAATTCACCATCAATCAAACTTTGGAGAAAAAAACCGAACGAGGCAATTTGAACGGAACTTAGTTAAGAGTAAGATCGAGGAGAATATAATAAGATGCGCCTCAAATACCAAAAAAAATTCGGTTAGTATAATTCGTTAAACTAGTTAACTTTTTTGAACTATTAGGCAACCGTGTGAAAGAAGCAGGTTTTTGAAGTGTACATTGGACGGAAAGCAAATCGTCATCATTGTTTTGATGCGTCGTATGTGTTACACACTTCCTATCACAACGGTTTTTTTCTTGGATAGAAAACTACATTTGTTCCAACGCCAAGGATTCTCATAGTTTACCTTAACAACTTGTCTCATAAGTAGGACCAGAGAACTCAACGCGCTTCTTCAATCCAATCAATGATGTTTGCAGCTTGTTTTATTTCACTAACAACACAAAATTTTCCGCACTTCTATAATCTACTCCGTCTAGAACAAAAAATAAATTGTTTAGGGGGGGCCGAATCATACCCTGATCTGGTATTTTCCGCCAACGCTGCCGTTATAAAGGGCAAGCGCGCTTATCTGGCCAATTTTACTCATCCAGAACGGAAAGGCGAAAGGTTAGTGCTGATAATCATATAGATTTCATAAAACGAACGACATATTTTGCGCAGAAATCGCCACTGTTAGTAATGGTCATTTAATGTAATCATCATTCATAGTTTTAATGCTTTGCAAATCACTACAACCAAATGTGTTAATCTCCGCACTTATTTTATACGACCCATCTTCACGTCAACTGCACGGATCCCAGCACTTTTCACATTCAATTCATTTCCTCGCATCCGCTGCACCCGAAGATCCTTCAATTTTCACGTGAGGCTTCGGTTGATGCTTGAGGATTTCCATTTCAACTTGAATGTCGCAGAATGCTGGTCGAGTAATTCTCTCTGCAGTCTTGAGATAGCTGAGCTGGAGCGTTCCCAATTGGACTTCAGAGAGTGATTTTTTTTCCTGACAAGACCGGTACCAATTTCCCGACCCGCGGGAGGGATGACAGGCTTTCTTAACCTGGAGTGGAGTCGAACTAGTACCATGATGGTGATGATGGGCAGCACTATCACTGTGCTGTCTGCCCTCTATTCTCCATATTACTGAACCAGAATTCGAGAAAGTGGAAACTTAAAACAGAACTTTAAAAAACGTCCAGTAACGAAATCGACGTCTTTGATGTTTTCAACACATTGTTTCTTAATTCACGCACTAATGCGAGAAAGTATACGGTGGCCGTTGATGACGCTAAACAATATTTAAGCGTTGCTCTGCTTCATCAAAGAACATATTTTTTGCTTTTATTCCTGCAAATGCAAAGAGTAAAAAAATTAAATAATAAAAGTTTTTTACTTTCCTTTTCAAATAAAACTGAATTTCTGATGAAATACAACCACAAGGTTGCTAAGCTGTCAACAAATGTCGTAAGCATAGTTGGGCTTCGAAACCGCGATTATGTTTACCGAGGGCTCACGTGCCTTTCTCTTTGCCGTGCTTCTACCCTATCTTTTCTATCAACTATTATTCCCGTTGACGACATCATCAGACGGCATCATGAGTTCACAGAAAGGGATTACTAGTTAAAGCCTCCTAAATGCTACACAAATATCGTACCACCGGAAGCTTTCATCAGATGTCCCCACTTGATTTACAAACAATGCCTTAAGAGACTTTTGCAATAAAACGCAAAAAGAACCGTGTTCGACGGTTCAACAAAGGGAAGTTGAGCAACTGTAAGAAATCACGCTATCACCATCAGTTCAGTAGGAAACGGTAGTCGTTTCGCTGAAATACAGTGTTGGACGAACGATGACAAGAGTACATAAAAAATTAGGATGCAATAAAAAAAAGAAAGTGCAGAGAAGCAGTGAGTTTTTAGAAAGAGCTAGTGAGAGAATTACTATGACTAATGTTGATGAAGCTGTATTCTTCAAAACGCATCCGATTATTTAGATACTTCTTTGAGCAGTGGTTCACCAAAAATGGTTTCGAATGCGTAGGAAATTTGGACATCACTTTTGAAGGTGACATTCTTAATATAACTTTTCTAAACCTGCCGTATGAAACAGGGTTTTGCTCTTGATACAACTATACTGCCCATTGCGACCAATAAATATTCCTATCCACAATATACAAAGTGTAATCCACCACTCAACAGGCTCCGAGAAATTTAGAAGGGGTTCAACATCTGTATTTGAAGATCCTGCTATTAGCAAACCTATGCCAAGGCGTAGACTAAAGGGCTTTTACGCAACAACATTTTCAGTGAAACTGTTGTAGCAAAAATAAGGAACTTGGACGAAAAATGTTATCCTAATTCTGTCTTCTACGCGAGTAGGGTCTAATCATCTGCACTGGCTTGAACATGAGAGACTGATAATTCAACCGCTCCCGATTGCATGATAATCAACATGCTTCAAATAAATATTGTAAGATCAGCGAAGGAATATATTTCAAAGCTAAGGATGAGGAGCAGAGGTTAGGTGAGAATGGTATGTTCAGTTCACTTAATGAGCATTCTTGTTCCTGTAAACACACCTAAAGGATAAAGGATAAGGCTCTCGGCGTTGATCAACCCCCGAGGGATGCTCCACGCATTCGACTTCATTAAGTATCGTTGGAGGTGATTAAATGCTTACCTGGCCTTTACAATGACTCGCGGTGGCCTACCGATGTATCGAGCCAGCGCTGCTATCCTCCCATACAAGTCTGGTACCAACTTGCCGACCCCGAAGAGATGGAGGGCTTGGTGAGCCATGGACGCAGGGATCAATTCCACGTGTGTGTCTCAGTGGCGCCTCCAACCACTGCGCCACACCCGCCCTGTAGACACACCTACTAGGAACAATCCGTGATAGGATTGATGGTCTGAACGCTTTTGTGGGAATTAAAATGGGAAATTCTACCTAGCACCTGTAAGGTGAATCGGGCCCGATGAAACCATAAAAAGTGCAAGCTTTCGTCGCTATGAAATTAAAAGGTGCTATCACAAAAAGCACTCTCTATGCTTTCATAAGATTGGTTTGAGGATTGGAGCCTAGAGCCGTGTTTTGCTTCTTTAATTGAGTGGTACTTGTGTTTCCATAGATTGTTCAGTGAGCTTGTTCTTTTTACCACTGGTCATTGGTAAGAAGAATATTGGAAATTAATAGTTGGTACAGTAGTTTTTATTGAATAGTCGCAAAAAAGAAACTCGACTTCTCCTAGAAGGATAAGATAAAGTGTACTTCAAGTTTAATTCTCTTAGTAATCTGCCTCTTACCTGAAGAAAGTTATTTCCACCGAGGATCTCCCAAATTGAAAAGGGGGTGAGATATTTCAGTTTGAAAGCCCAACTACGAAGAAATCATGGAACAGGCTCCGTTATCGTCTATGAGAACACCTTATCGCAAGAATATATGCTTTTCTACGATACATACGATACAGCAAAATCGGCTTGCTGACAATTTGCAAATGATCTGGCTTAGTTTGTCGAACTAGAAACGTGCAAGACAAATATAACTCCGGTTAGAGATTTCATAATTTTTCCTTAAGACGAATCATTTAAGCTCGTAGTATGTTTAGCTTGAGAAAGATAAATGAATTTTCACCTCGACATATACAGTTTTTTGCTTTTGCGACATTACAGAGAGAGGAAAAAGTCAATAATGTATAGGAGCTGGTGATGCCTTATGGGGAGGAAACAGTAACCAAACACTGTTCACTGGCATTGGGCCGCGAACCGATGTACGTGCCCTTAAGGATCTGACCGAGAAACTTGATGACGGCTCATCATGGAAAGCTCTTGGATGTCGACTGGTAGACCCGAGGTATTATTCATAGTATATTTATCCCTTTCAAAAAAATATGAAAGAACGCTGCTGTAGCATACACTACCCTTTGTTTTAGTTCCAACCTTGGTGAAACCTTTTTTTCCCTGCTTTAATCAATGTGCAGCGATCTCATTTAGTATGAGGTGGTATACAAACTTCCTCAATTAATGTTTTTTCCCGTCTTTCATTTCAAAGAGATGCGTGCAAAAATTTTTTTAACCGGATATTTCAAGCGGGTTTCATGAACTCTCCTTATCTTCTCCTACAGAGTGATTGGTTTTGAACATAATGACCCTCGTAAGTTCTATTTCCTACTATGAAGAAGTGCAGAAAATGCTGTGGCTAAGAGATTGTGTGCAGTACACGCACTAGATCCACTGACTTGACCTCTTTCAAAGCCTTATGTTCTATGTGAATAAATTGATACCAGACCTGTCTAGGAAAAGCGCTTTCCTATCCACAGAAGCTGTCAACTATTCAGCAATGACGACATCCGCAAGTTCCAGAGCAAATTTTTTTAGCAGAGCCATACTAAGGTTAAAGAAAGAACGCCCAGCATTTAGGACCATGGAGGAAATCAATTCCCCAATTGTAGCCGAATACAAGCGCTAACCTGGAGTTCGTGGATGCAAGGTAACGAAGCGAATGAGCGAAGTTTTGGGATCCTCACGTTACGTGTCAATGGGCCGTATAGAGAAATAAAAAACGATAGACAATTGCTCAAACCTTCTAAGTAACCGACAACTGACGGGAGCCACAAGCATATCCCGCTGTTTTTTAAGGTTCCTCATAGGAGTCACATGAATCCTTTCCGCTAAACTTAATTTTTTCCACTAACCATCGGCCCCCATTACTACTTGCGAATGCATTAAACTGCAATTGACTAAACCCCGAAAAGCCTTAGGAATGAAAGGATTCACTTAAATTCGGAGCTACGATGTTAACGCAGTCTGTTTTGCCTCGTCACAGATCGAAATTATGCGTTGGATAGTAACGCGCGCTAATGCGCAAGGTTCCCAGCTTCTGTTCAGCTACGAGATCAGGTTCTAGACGGAAAAATAGAGCACTGGAAGACCTGTGGCGGCCAATCAATAATTGCTCAGTAATATATTCCTCCTAGATTGGTGACGTCTTGAAGAGAAATAAAGGTGGTTGGCGCTAAACTACTTATTTAAAGTCAATTGCTGTTATCAAGAAACGTCTTTTACAGTACGAAAACTTAATCGGAGACTCAGTCGTCTTAGATCATTTGTTGGCTTTCGGTCGTTCTCCTCGCAGCAGGTTTTCTGAAAACCACAGCTTTTGGTCTTTTTTCATGCCACACCACATTAGTTGAAAAAGAACAGAATTCTAAATGTGGAATTTCTGACTAAATTATCTATTATTATTTTACCGTTTAGGTTTTACCATATCGACACCGCTTTTTGTCCGCTTAATGAGGAAGTGGCCATGTACTATCCATACGCGTTCGATCATATCACTCAACATAACATGCGAAACGAGACAGATCTCATAGCCGTTAGTCTGCAATACGATTACTGTAAGGATATAATAACAGAATAATGATAACTTTAGCGAAATCAAATAGGTTTCTGGTGAAGAAGCTCGTAACTTCGCTTGTAATGCGGTGGTGGTTGGTGGAAATGTCATTATGCATCACAAAAAACGATGATATTGCGAATAAACTGGAAAAACTTGGTCTTCACGTAATGTGAGTCTAGCTGGTCTTCACCAGCGTCTTATTACTTTTTACTCATTCATATATTTCATTCATTCGAAACACTTTTACTTACCCATAAGTTTCATTCTTTCGAAAATCACTTAAATCTGTATAAATTAATATAAATAAGCGCTCTAATTCCTCGTGATTTAGGGTTTCTTACGTAGCTTAACTAGTTGTAACTTCGTGAGAAATAGTTCTTGATTGTTACAATAAAGGAGACATCATATGGTGAAAGCTGACAATCCAGGAAATGAACAATCTGTCTTTGGGGAGTTAGAGTGTGAGCAGATTATCTCATTATTTAGAGGGAAGGATTCCCTCATTTTTTAAAAAACGAGAAGTTATTCGGCAAAGAAAAGGCCTGAGATTTTATCAGCTTCTGCGTACTCGTCCTACCTAACACTGCTGTATTGGGGCTCTTTTTCTTTCTCGTGGAAAGGAGAAAAAGCCATTAAACTCAAAACGTCGGGTACCAAAACCACAACTAACTGAGATTTTTCAGTTCACTAGTCACCTGTTGGGAAGACGTCATTCTTTACAACATCGACGGAGAATATGAACGGCTCATTCAACGTTAGCGTTAGCGTTATTTCGCAATATACCTTGCCGTCAAAAAACAGTAGGCAGTAAGTAAAAGGGTTAGCGTTAGCGTTATGAAATCTGTGAGCTCGAAAGTCACAAAGAGACGTTTGTCTTCAAGAGCCCTTGGGCTGATACGCAAGCATGGAATCGCACGAGCTAGCTAACCGCCAACCCACGTCCGAAGTAGCAAAACTATTCAGAGAGGTGATAAAACATGTTAAAGAGAGAATGTCAACATTTATGGTCAAAGCTGCAGATGGTGAGAAAAGCATTTGCTATGCCTAACGAAACCTTGCCAATTGAAAAAACCAATGTGATTTCACCCCCGACTCCTTGACGGAACGGTTACAGGTTTCAGAAAGGCACTGGAGAGAACCATTAACGATTACTACTCGGGTCTCTTCACCAGCTATTTCCTCGTGCCCTAATGCAAAATACAGCAGGACGGATATCTCGTCCGGCCGGAACACCCTTCCAAAATCCGAAATCCTACTTGTTTGATAAACAATCGAACAGCACCTGTTCCTGAAAGGATAACATCTTAATACCTGAAGAACCTTCCGTTAGTCCTCATTAACAGACTGGCTCGGCTTTTTTACACGTTGCTCGTCAGAGTAGAAGGATCGTATTCAATGGAAGCCTAGGACAGCCAGGAGAAGTCTGCTCAGTATATGAAGGCTCTTAGCGAGCTGTATAAAAATTTAACGACCACGACATCACCATTCTACAACGATACTAACATCGACTTCAAAAGAGAGGTTAGGTAGGGCAGTACCATTTCGCCAACATTATTTAACGCAACCCTCGAGAACGCCAAGAAAACACTGGAAAGGGAAAACACGGGAGTGAAAATTGATATGACTTCAATGATGCTGAGATAATTGCTGAACTCCGGACCGCAAACACCTGCGGTCCTGAGTTTTGCAAATATCTCAGCATCATTATAGTTATATTTCGCAATATATACCTTGTTGTTAAAAAAGAGTAGGCAGTAAATAATAAGTTAAAATTGAAGATTGATAGTTGTACACCATCCTCGCTTTGCTGATGATATCGTTCATGTAGCACCAAGCATTACCCAGGCAGAACGAATGATTGCCGACATTGGTAACGCTTGTGAAAAGATTGGTCGTCGACTAAATCTCATAACAACGTTGTTCATGAGGAACAAACTGGCTACGTATGTCCCATTCATGCCTAGTATAGAACAAATATGTTCAAATGCTCCAACTACGTTGAGTAATCATTCTGATGAAAGGTTTAGCTGCAGAGTAGAGCAGGAGGAAACCAGCGAATATGGAATCTTCCAGAAACACAGGGGATGTAGTAAAGAGAATAAAGATTACTCGACCCCGTGCTCACCTTTTTTGACAACACTTTTCTCCGTTTCTTAAGATATGCGTCAGAAATCTGGTCGTTATGTAAGCAGGATGAAAGATCACTCAGCGTTTTTAAAAAAGCGCGGACGAAAGGACGATGTTAAGAGTATCTCGAATCACGCAAATGAGGAAACGGCTTCAGGGATCCGACCTAAGTCAGCGGTCAAAAGTAAGAGTCGCCGTTCTGTAATCGAACTGTCTATGATAAGGTGTGCTGGGCACGTAGTGCGTATAAACGACGGCCGTTGGACATGATCCGTTAGTGACTGTATTCCTCGGGATGCCAAACGTACTACAAGAACACCGTCGAACGGATGGTTGGGTTCCTCACAAAAACTTTGGAAGAAGGACATGATGTTCATTGAGTTCCTAGAACGAGCAGAACCAACTCGGCTACTGTGGTTCGTGACTGGGAAAAATGGAAGACTTACTTTTGCCCACTTGAGTTGCTCGACGATTAACGGGACGACGGGTGATACAAGTGATGTAGAAAGCGGGTAGCACGATGATAGTAGTGCTGCCGTCCACAACTCGAAAGCCCCTATATGTCAATCCATGACCTAGTTCGAACCCGGCCAGATCGTGCAAGCATGCATCACATCGGGGTCGGGAAATTGCTAATAAATTTATACTGAAGCTCATCACTCTAGCGAAAGTGTACTCAAGCAGCATTCAAAGAAATTTACATTCATGAAGAAATTGAAGAAAATCTCAAGCAGTAGCCGGACCCACAGTCGAAGACTTGAAAATGTTCCTGGACGCTGGATACAAGGGAAACAGAGTGAGCCCAGTGGGTATTGGTAATCGCACAGTGCGATAAATACAACGCAGACTCATGTGAAAAAATATGTCCAATTCTTTGTAATTCCTCAAAACATTTATCTAATCTCTGTGTGGGAATGATTTAAGAGTGTGGAAAACATTGTGTCGCTTCTTCATGGATTAACAAGTCGGAAATTAAGCTTGATCTTCCAGACTAGCGAAGAAAGAAGAACTACTGAAATCTTCGTTTTAAGATAAGGTACAAGCGAGCTATTGCCATTCATAAAAGATAAAGGATAAAGCTCTTGGCGCTGATTAATCCCTGAGGGATGCACCATGAATCCGACTAAATATACCACCATTAGAGGTGATTGAATGTATATCTGGCCTTCACAATGACTTGCGGTGGCCTACCGATGTATCGAGCCAGTGCTGCTATCCTCCCAGACAACTCTGGTACCAATCTGCCAAACCCGGAGGGATGAAAGGCCTGGTGAGCCATGGGCGAGGGGGATCAATTCTACGTGTGTGTTGAGGGCCACCTTCAACCACTGCGCCACACACGACCCATTCCCATTTATCCCGGATGAAATGAGTAGAGATCGATCATGAAGAGATTTTGGTGAGTTCGTATACATAGAAGAATTCCGAATGTGTATGGGACTCTACATGATATACCGTCCTCGATGGTCAAGACAGAGGATCTCCCTCCGATTCATAACTGTGGGAAACTAATTGTGATAAAGACCTATGCACGAAAACGTTCACATCAGGATTCCAGCAAACACTAAGCTCATTCAGCGTTCAGGAGCACGTCGTCTACTCAAGCTAACGCCGAGGCTTCACGCGAAGTCAACCACCTTTGTGGATGACGTTTGCAATGTGGTTAAACGAATCGACATATAGGTGCTGGTCATTTAAGCACTGGTTATTTGGAAGATCTATGAGGACAAGGGCGCGTGTGGCGCAGTGGTTGAAGGCACACTGCAACACACACGTGGAATCGATCGCTGCGCTTATAGCCCACCAAACCTTCCATCCCTACGGTGTTGGCAAATTGGTACCAGGCTTGGATGGGAGCATAGCAGCACTGGTTCGATACATCGGTAAGCCACTGCGAGTCATTGTAAAGGCCAAATATCCATTCAATCACCTCCAACGATGCTAAATGAAATCGAATGCATGGCGCATCCCTCAGGGATTGATCAACGCCGAGAGCTTTATCCTTTTTCATGAGAACAAGACTTTTCAGCGTTTAACGCCGTGAATTTTATCGTTACTGAATAAAAAACTATAAACTAAGGAGAAACCCATTAGATGGGGGTTCAAGACATAAATTAGTTTCCAATTTGCGTGCATATTTTGTGCAAGTAATAATGAAAATTTTAGTTATGCCTGTACTTTTCATCGTTTTTTTTCACATGAAACTCACAGCTTTTCGATTGCTTCTGTTTAAACATGTGTTGTAATCTTTTCTTCTGAAAAAATTTGACAGAGGCATTTTCAGATTCGTCGACATGAGTGAGTTCATTAAGAGTGGAGGATCAGCCAAGTGTTGTACGCTGGCCATTTGATAGCCCCATCCTTAGAGCATCTCTTCTTCGAGTACTTTTCACTCTCCTCAATTTACAAAATACCCCTACCTCTGCGTAGATGCTGATATGTGATGCAACTGAAAATTGTTCACTGCATAATCGTACGTATACAAATCCAATTGATAAATAAAGCAATTCCCAAGACCGTCTTTCTGTTAACCTCGCCATTGATTAATAATTCGATGTTTTTTCTTCAATAATCAGACACGAGGTGGTTATTACACTTACATACTTACAATACTTACAGCGTACTAATGTTGTTAATACTTACAACAAATAAACGGCTCTGAGGAAGGCGAAACAGCCGAAACGTCAGCTATTGTATCCTAATAAATTCTATAATAAAAACCTCATGTGTGCTTATTGAAGAAAAACATCGGATAAATAAAGCGTTAGTCGTTAATTGACTCCTCAGGGAAAAGCTGTGCTTCCTCCTAGATTCGGGCATCAAGGAAGTTATTCGATGCGTGTGTAGCCTATACAATGACTTGAAGTGGCTTACCAAATGTCGAACTCAGTATTTTTCCACCCAAACTGCGTTGGCACTAATTTGACTACCACGGGAGAGATGGTGGACCTCATGGCCCCCACGGAACGGGATCGAATGAACGACCGATCCAGTGCGTATTGTGCGGCACCTCTGAGCACTGCTCCACCTACACCGGTGTATTCCATGAGTGTGAAAAAAATAATAAATAAGTATGGAGCACCGCAGTTGTTATTGACCATACCAGAGTTTTACATATTTGAATCAAAAAGCCTTTTCGAAGGACCGTTAATCGCTTTTATTTGAATAGCAATTTTCTTATCAGAAAAGAATTTTTTTATCACTCGAATCTCGAGACAGCCGTAGTAAAGCCGTACATTCCCAAGCCGCTACCAAAGGTAGTCGTGGTACCTTTTGGAAAGGAGGATTTAATACCATATATATGTATACTCTTGACACCGTGACGTTGTTGATTCCTAGCACTGTTTTTACACTTAAATTTTTGAAAGGAAATATCTAACGTCCGAGACTGAAAGACCTTAATAAGTAAGTGGATGTCCGTTGTACGAAATAATCCAATGGGGCTTAACTAACACTCATTGATCAAATCAACTTTCAGCTTTTTCTGTTAAGAGAGTTTGACTTCGCAAAACGAAATCAAAGATTGTTGTAAGTTCATGTAGTTGAAAGAAAGTTAAAAATCGAACAGTAAAAAAACTCCAATTTGGAATATAACTTCAACGAAGCTGAGACATTTGCAAAACTCTGGACCGCAGGTGCCTATGGTGGGGAACGAACGCGCTATTGCCCTTTCCGAGGGCTGACGCGTTCACCACCACACCAGGCGGGTCCTTCGTTTCGCCTGTGTCTCAGCTAGTTCTATCGATCTTTTTGCCATCAGCAATCACCCGCCAACAGGATTGATCTGGGGAGCCCAAATCGGCATTGAACCTAGTTAAGCTGAGGCTATAGTTATAGTCACAATCTTTTATATTTCGCAATATACCCTGCCATCAAAAAGAGTAGGCTGTAGGCAAAAAGATTGCTTCTGACCACCAATTAAATAATCGCTTTGAGTTCTTCTAAGTGATTCAGTGAAGACATCTAAAAATTATTATCCCTACTAAAAAGCAGACTTTTTGGAATCCAGTAGAAAAAATGAGGACAAAACGCTCCGGATGGATAATCTGCACCTAAAATTCCATGGTTTTAAGTAGCGTCTGAAAAGCAATGAATAATCATTTTGAACCACTCTGAAGACTTATGCATGTTCGTACATATATTCTTAGTGAAGATCAGATGCGTTGCATTAGTTGTTACAACAAAGTAATTGTTATCTAATGTTGATCACAACTGTTTTCCACTTTATGGTATTAAAGAATAGCAAGGATGAAACTCTCAGCATGAAATCAATCCCAGAGGAATGCGCCCTCTTTGTGCATCTTAGAAGTGATTAAATGCATATCTGGCCTGTCAAATGACTTACAGCGGCCAAAAAGATGTATCAAGTCAGCACTGCTATTCTCCCAAACAACTTATGTGGCAAGCTGGTAACTCCGAAGACATGAAATGCTTGGTGAACCCAAGGACTGCAAACAAACCAGAGGCCACGTTTCTGTTGCAATGCACCCTCTGAGCACTGCGTTACATAGGCTTCTGCATCATATTATAATTCATAAATCGCTTTCTGCCAGTTTTCGTTTGTTACTGTTTGTCTATTTATGTCTTAATTAAGTTCTGCTAATTCATTGCCGCCGATCGATGGCTTCCCTTACAAAAGATTGAAATTGATCAGTTGCTGAAACCGCTCTCCTTATTAGATTTCAAAACAGTTTTCTCTACTGCATCTTCTAAACTGTGGTTAGACAAGATAGAGTACATAGAGTGAGTGCGCTTTAAGAAGACGACAATCTTTCGCAAGCTAGAGAAATTCTTTGCATTTTTTCGGGAACCTGTAACGCAATGGTTAAAGGTGTTTTGCCATGCATATGTGGTCGCTGTTTCGATCAACTATCCAAGGCGAAGCAAGTCCTCCATCCTTCCGGCGTTAGCCAATGGCTAGCAGAATTGTCTGGGAAGATAAAAACACCTAAAGTAATTGTATAAGCATAATATGCATTCATTCTCCTCTACGATGTTACACAAGTGGGGTCGAATGCTTAGCGCATCACTCATATTATTAATCAACCTGACATGTTCTAAATTTTATCCTTTAACGTGTTGTAGTTGGCCTCTTCCAGTTCCTTTTTATCTATGAAGAAAGAAGCTTCTGTAACACAGTGAGAATCGTGTTAAATGTGATTAACTGATTGGTGATTTTTTGAAAGTACAGTGAGTTTCAAAGATTCCTCTGATGTGTGTCCTCATAAGCAACTCATGTTAATAAAACTTGACAGGTAAACATGGCATGACTAAACGCCACCACTAGAAACAAAATGAAAGCATGTGGAACGAACTGAGCCGATAATGGTCGGCCGCCCTGGATGTCTTGTAGATATTAAGAAGGAGGAGGAAAAATTATAGCCACAATAACAACAACAAAGGGAAAAAATGACTGGTTTGTTATGTCAGAGGAAAGAAGAAAAACAAATGCTAATGACAAGAGGAAGTAATGACTAAGCAGTATTGCACAAAGAAACTGGGAGCGCAATGTTGACCACTTGTCAGTTTAGTCGACAATTAAGAGTTATTAATAAAGCAACAAGAAAAGCATACTTGAATAAGATTACGCAGGCATCGGAAGGTGTGAGAATTCAGTATGCTCTATGACTGGATGGCACATGTGCGATGAGTTCGTGATAAAATGCAATGTTGTTCATGCTAGAACTAATACGGCAGCAACGATCCTGTACATCCACTCGTAAAAAAAATAAAGAATAAGGAGATCAGACTTGGTGAAACCTTTAGGGATGCATCATGTATTCAATTGCATTCCTAGTGCCACACAGATTGCTGAATGCGTGCTATCAAATCAGTATTGATATCCTCCCAAACAAGTCGTGACCATTGGCAAATCCTGTAACGTTGTTCTGGAGCGCTACACCGGGTAAAGGATATGGTATGATAGATAGTTTTTTATAGAAAGAATAAATAGGTAAAGCGTTCTACATTGATTAATTCCTTAAGCATGTGATGTGTGTTTCAGTGCACTAGTGCAATCGTAGTCGTAAATGAATGCGTACATGACTATGCAAATGGCTTTCGATGGCCTATGTACCAAGTCAGTGTTTTTATCTTCCCATGTAGGGCAAGTCTGGCAACAATTCACGAATCTTGGGTAGTTGAGGATCACGGTTTCCCCTCGACGTGGGATCGAACCAAACACAGCGTGTGTATTGTTGAGCACCTCTGGACTCGGCGCTGCACCGGCATATTCATGATGGCACGAATTTTTTATATTTAACTGTCATTGATACCTTAAAAAATACTGCCCTAAGGACATTGTGAAAAAGTCATATTCCAAGAATTTACTCAAAGTATGAGTACAATGAGAAGCTGAAGGCAAAGTATTGCATTCAAACAACGCTTCTTCTTTTCTGCTCTCTGACAACGGTGTGAAATTTCACTTCTACCAAAATCCTTCCACAAAATAGAGAACAAAATAACGCCATTTATGACTTTTTTTACTCCTTTAAGCCTTTTTTTCATCACAACAGCTTTACAAATTTTAGTAGGGCTTTTTTTACTTTTCTTTGTGATAAACGATCTGAAGAATATACAATAATTATGATTTATTTAAATGAAAACAATAAACTTCTGAGTTCCAACTTCCATCGAAGCAAAGGGACTAAGAGAAAGGAAAAAACGGAAACATTTTTCGGTGAAAAGATGAACTACCCAGGAACCTGGGTAAAGCACTCGGAATATCGTTTTCCTTATTTTCCTAACACAATACACTTTGTTTACAGGTTAATTTCTCTTCTAGTAATCTTTAAATGTCGTTTTCTTTTGCAGCCCTCTTAATAAACTGCAAAAAAAAGCTTTGAAAAAAGAGAAGAAAAAAGTGAAATATTAGATGGGAACTCATGAGGCGAAGTGGGTGCCGTGAAATACAGACGTGCTTCTTGTTTTAATCAGGAACACAAGGCAGTATAAGCCTTTCATCTTTCCAGGGTCGGCAAATTGATAACAAGATTGTCTAGGACAACAAAAACACTAACTTGACATGTCGGTATCCACTGCTAGTCAATGAATAAGACAGATATACATTCAACTAGTTCTACGACACGACACTACGAATGGAGTCCAATGCAGGACACATTTCTTGGAGATTGGTAAAAGCATAACACTCTGTAGTTTTATCCTTTTTATATTGCACTAATCATCATCCTACTCTAAACCATTGTGACCATATTATGTAGTTAAAGTTCATCACAGTGGTTTTCTTTTATCAGCTTGTGGGCGTAAATACTGTTTTTGTTTGCACCACTATCAATCACATTTCCTATTTCGTTGCTGTTGTGTAGAGAAGGTTAACACCTAGGCTAAGCTTTGTGCAAATGTTTATTAGTCTTTTTAAATTGTGTGAATCCAATGACATTGTTCAAGCGTCTATCCTAATTGTAGTTATCTGTGCATTTATGTAGATTTGTATGGCTATCAAATAATCTAACATAAACCCCAGATTTGAAGAATCGCTTGTCTTCAATAGAAGTTAAATAAGAATTGACAAGATGGTGAGTTGTCAGAGGAGGAGAAAGTTAATTACTTAGCATGTTTAGGGATTTTTTCTCTGCGTTAAATAATGTGGATAGAGGACGCAAAGTTCGGCGTTTTGGCATTCATCAACCTCTAAGGACAGTATGCATTCAGCACTATTCGTAGCATTGCCGAGGTGATTGAGTGCATGTGTGGCGGAAGTAGTTGTTTTTGGGCGCAAAATAAGGACCAAGCCATCGCTTTCTTCACCACCCAAAGAATCTTTGTAGTAGCTTGCCGAAATAGAGTGCTTGGTGGAACCTAGGAGCATAATCGAACTGAATACCACTTGTCAGTTGCATGTCTCGCCTAACTACTGCGCTATACGTATCGTTTTTCTTGAATATCCGCATAAAAGAACCAATGAGAACACAATCATCACTAAATCTGTTTGTTGCTTTTGGTACAGCACCAACTGCAATCCGGAAAGTCGAAGAGATGCAGTGATAGGTTTCTTTTCTTTCTCTGTGTAATAAAAACTATCGTTCAAATGGTTTCAAGTTCTCTTTGACATCGCTGTCGATGTCATAGGCTTTTGATAGAAAAAGTTCAATGCCTGTAAGCTGGTTACGACTGTGTTGAAACATCATGATATCGGATTTCCCTAACGAAACCCAGACTTAACTTTTTTATCTCCACTGCTTAGTATTCTTTTCACGGCAAGGTATGATGTGAAACATAACCAATGTGAGGGTGAGATATTTGCAAAACTCGACTCCATTCCATATTCGAACCCCCGACTACCCGTTCTGAAGCTCACATGCTACCCTTTGCACCACCGAGACCCTTGCTTTACCTTTCTCTCTGTCAGTTTTCTCTCTAATGGTAACACCAGCAATCAACAGTCAACGGAAATGATCTGGGAGCATAAATCGGCATTGAACTCAGCTAAGCTAATGTTGCAGCTGGAATCACAATGTTTAACTTTTTTCACTACCTCTTACTTTTTTTTCATGGCACGATATTGGGTGGAATAGAACAACGATGATGCTGAGGCATTTGCAAAACTCGGACTTCAGGCCAGATTCTAACCCGCTGTGGTACCATTACTGTAAAAAAAGGGCTGAGAGAAAGGCAAATCAAGGGACTTGGTAGTGCAGTGAGCAACATGTGAGCCCCGTTAAGAGGTAATCGTGGATTCGAATCTGGCCTGGGATCCCAGTTTTACAAATAACTCAGCATCATTGTGGTAACCAGAAGTTAAACTTTAGAACTTTTTTTCATCTTATCTTAAACTCTGAAGTATCAACCTTAATCTTCGCATCCATTATAAAAGTTTTAAGCTTTACCAAATTATCATTACTATTGATGAAATGTCACTAATTGGGCGCTATCATAATTATCATAATATATGTCATAATTGGAAAGAAGACACAAAGGAATTACGCTTTCATGGTTGGTTTAACGACTTAAATGACATGGTGTAGACGTTTGCGCCCTCAGTTTAAAAATTTCCTTATGAGTAGATGAATGGTTAAACTTTGCAACTAACTCAACGTGTCTAGGCAAGCTTCTAGATTTTCTTTGAATCCCTGTATAAGGCTTTGTTAATCTCTAAAGTCGACCACCGTCGACATTTCAATAGATTGCGTTCAAGCTGGATTGGTCATGGCCAGTTAGAAATCGCTTTCGTATCAAGCAGGTTGTCAGCGATTTTCACTCTGCTATCCAGCTTTTCTAGTAGACACTAACAAGCTAATCGAAGGTCTTCTTACACCAACTTTTCATGAGTTCGTAATTCTGTTGCACGCTGTCGAATCAGTGGGGGGCGATTTGTTTGCTTCTGCAACGCAACAAGCTGTCACGTAACAACGAGTTTTCGTTGTCATCGTCGCCCTCTATCATCCAACGATCTGCAAAATCGCGAAACACGAAGTGATTATTGCCGACTACCTTCCTTCGAAGACCAACATATATTTTGCCATCAACAATCTTATCTGCGTTCCTCAACGTCAACGTTATGCGGCACTCATCTGAGAATAAAACGTTCCAGAAACAGAATCCTAAATTAGTATAGATGAAAATCTTCATCAGAGCAGCAACATCGTAATCGACTATTGCTTACATGTGGGATATCGCAGTACAGAAGAGTGGAACTTGTAATGAGAACTTGTGTCGCATAAAATAAAGAGATTAGCAAACATTCCATCACGTTCTGGGAAGCATTTTGTAACGTTCTAAATCTTTGTCAGTTTACTGATACTGCCTAATCGGTCGCACATGATGAAAAAATAGTACTTAATTGGATGGGATAAAGGATAAGACAGAAAACAACAATCATAATTCGCTTGAATAGAAAGGATACGATCAAAAATCGATACCAGGGATTCAACTGGTTTGTTTCTACACTTTCTTGACATAAACAAGTAGCCTTTCAATGACGACACCCGCAACACAGTTACGCTTGTCTTTTCAATATTTGAGCAATGTAGTACTGATGAAGCATGTAAAAAGCAGTTACTCGAGGTATGAGATGAAATGATTATCTATTAGACGCCAATTATGCAAATTTGGCACATTCAGCTGGCAAACATCCACATGACGAATCTTCGTCTGCTCACTGTCATTGTTGTGGTTTTGTTGAATTCATTTATTTTTGCAGCTCTTATCAGCACTTTTTCGGGGCTCGGGGATCGTAGATTCCATGACTTTTTCTATGCGAACTGTTGATTAAGACCAGCGGTATCGGCTGGTGCGAAGCCGAATACTACTGTACTTGGTGGACACTCAAATTTCGAGCATATTGTTTTTAGTACAGTTTCTATTTTAATAGCCATGGTACTGAGTAACAAAGACTTCTTTTCCTGATGTCCTGAGGCACCTTAGAGTTAGCAGCTACTGGAAGCTGGTAATTCTTAACTTCTAAATTGAAACTACCAATTCCTCATGACCTAATAGAGGATGAAATCGATGTAGTTGCACACCAAAGAAGATTACCCTGAGCTGATGAAGAAGTAGACCGATGAGAAAAAGAAGCAAAACAAAATAAATACAAATAAACATATGGACATTTCATATATGATGCTTTCTCTCGGGTACTTTTTTTCTTGAAAAATCTGTATTTTCATACCTTTCATCTTAATGGTTTTTAAGGCGCGCTATTCTAATTGAGTAGACATCCTTAGTGCAATCAAGCTCAGCTGAGCGTATAACAAATATTAAGAGGTCTCGTTCCTTATACAATTTTTATCAGTTTCTGAAAAATGCTTCCCAATCATTTGAATATGGATGGAGGACTGCAGCTTTTCTAATCAGATCAAAGCATGATAAAAACACTTATTATTTAAAATATTTCTAAAAAACGCCTGGATAGTGCTTGTCTTATCTGATTCATTATCATTTTACACAGCTGTAACAAGTGTGGATAAGGTTGTGGATGTGTTCTAATCTCATTCAGTCAACGTTTGCAATGTCAGCGGTCATTCGCAATTGACGAACGACATCGGCTAAACGTCAACTTTCATCAGTCACCGTAACAATGAATTTTGGATATATCCGAACCGGTTAAGAAATATTTTCACGTCCATTAGTGTTTTTCAATGGCCCGATGTAGAGGCAGAGTGTTGCCATCACCACAGCGATGTTAGTGTTTTATGTATGACTGTGAATTCATGTTTGTATGTGAAGGTGCGTGTCTGTGTCTGTATATATATATATATATGTATGTCCGTATTTATATATGTATATATACACATATGCGTATACATGCTTGTGCGTATGAATGTGAGTCTGTGGTTGACTGCTATACTCAATTACAATAGGTAATTGTGAAGCAACAAAGCCAATTTGATGCGCAGTAGAGTAATCTCGGTTCAATTGTTGGGCAGTGCACAGCCGGCGAAATGAGAAGCCGCACTCATGACCGCTTGACAATTAGGGTCGAGAAGCCGCATCTAGCTCACACAACGAACAACTGCTTTATTCGCTGTCGTTTTTCTTTTCATTCATTTCGTTTTTCTTATATTTAACCTAGAGCGCTAGCGATATCCGTAAGTATCTTCAACTATTTCCTCTCTTTCTCTAGTGGAAGATGAAATCCTCTTTCCAATCACTTAAGTAATATGTGTTTGTTGGAAAGCTTCAGAACTTGAAACTCTTCTTCTTCTTCAAATAGTGTATTAGTTGTTTTGCTGTGATATCTCCTTACGATTTATTATAAATGAAGAAATCCGTGCGTTTTCGCCCTAAAAATTTTCGCCTTGAACAATTACAATGCTTTCATAGCTCTTCGGATTTTACCAGAGTATTTTATGTAATGGATATTGAAATGTTTAAAATCAGTAGAACTACAGCTCTGTCAAACACTAACACAGTACTCTTTTTTGGAGTTCTTCTATTTGTCCCACGTCGTCATCGTTTTGCACTGATAAACTTCTCGGTATGCTATCTTTTCGTTAGTACAAATAAGAACGAATAGGATGTGCACTTCATGTAAGAAGCGATGCAGTGTGAATTTTGTCGTCCACTCTAATTATAAAGCGAGTTGACAGTGTGTATGTGTGTATGTATTTGCCATTAGATCACACATATGCAGCTTCTGATACGGCTGCACCTCCGAACAGACTGCGCCTCCGTTGCGTAATCACTTCGGGTCACCGCTAGTAACTACTCATTAGCATCCCTATCTGGACCAGAGCGTTTGTATTAGACCACTAATTCACATACTCTCGATCACCGCCTTTTGGGAAACCATCATATTCATCGCTCTGTCTAATCATCGACATCATCATTATCAACATCATGATCATCGTCATTATCATATCACACTACGCCGTCGTCTAAAGCCAAATAGATTTATCTTGTGTAACGACTCTACATCTCTAACTGTAACGCTAGTCTTTTTTTGTATATCCGGTATCAATTCATTTATCATTATGTGTGACCTTATGCGTACATCGGCCGTTACTGAGAAAAAAAAACCGAAGAAAAACTGCTGCATGGGTCAGCCTGGTTGGTTCCTCGTTACGTTGACGTAGTGAACGTTTGAATACGACCACCACGACATGCTCCTAAACCTGTTCTTCCGTCACAAAGTGTTTGAGTTGAGTCTTATTGAATGTGATATTAGCAATAATGGGTTCTCGGATTCAATAATGCATGCATGTAGCCTCAGGCTACGTCTTCTGCGGTGGGAATCGCGGCAACAATGGATCAAGCACTGCACGAACTCTATCCGGTCGCTCTGCCTGCTACTGCTCGCCCCATTTTTGCATTACCAACGTAAATTTAAGAGACTAAAAAATGGGTTAATTCTGGTGGCAGTTGTAAAAGAAACCTTTCTTTTTTCTAAGAAACCAAGTGGATTCTCTCGACGATAGTGTGTTCCCATCAAATAATTTCGCGAAATTTCGACCTAGTCGTGGTGTTTAAATGAAAATCTTAGGAAATACAATCTCTATAGCTCTATATTGACGCATTCAATAAATTTGCAGCAAACAACCATCTATACTTCTAGCGTCATTCTATGCATTCTAAGAAGGACAAAGTGAAATCTAAATGTGAATGTGGAGCAGTGGTGTTCTTTTTGTTCATGGTTAGTAGAAATGATTATGAATATTCGACACATAAGCAATGGGTAGACAACGGCTATGGCGCAAGACCTGACTGCTTTGATTTCTGGTTGGATGACTGGTTTGCTTTAGTCCGGTTCACTTTCAATCAAAACGGGTCATTACGCAACAATTCGCTTTCATTCCCAAAAAAGCAGAAACAGGATTAGCAAGTGTTTTGGGCACAAAGGCACCCGTTTCCGACCACCACCCACTTTCACTTGACCACCAGATTTGCCTTCATTTTAAGTCGCCCTAGCACCTTTAAGCATATCGTAACACATATACTCGTAATGACCAAATCTCTCCATTATTCTATCTCTTCCTTTGAAACGAGGACGCCTTCACTTTCCAGTCATCGATACCTGATACTGGATTCGTATTCCCGTTTTCTGTCGACATTTTGACCTTGCATTTGGCGATGCCAGCTCGCACTTTCCATCTCAGTAAAGTCTAGTTCAGTGCGTTGCATTAATGCAAATTGAGCCCTCCTGTACACTATCTATATAATATCAAACTTTCTTAGGGAAAATACATAAAAGACGTCATTTCAACATTGCTATTAGTCCTTTCTAGACATAATCGTTAATACCTATTTCGGATATACATAGTTATAATGATTATTGTATTATTAACGTGTCTTTACTGTGTTATGACTATTTGTGAGTCGTGGAACAACTTTTGCCTAATGAGCCTGCACTCGATCTCCATTATTCGGATGTCACATCGGTTTTTTTTCTTGTTGAATTTTAAACGAAGAGAAATGCATAAGTTGTGCAGATTTTCGGTAGATGTCTCAACGATTTGGATTTGGTCTGCGGTGAAACATAGCGCAAGTTTCACTTAAGTTATGAAGATTGACAAGATAAACATTGGAACGTGTGCTGACAGAGAAAGGGGTATCATAATTCCTTACAAGCTGAAGGCTGCGCACCAAAAAGAGCAAGGTGCGTGGTACTGGTACCATCTCACCCTCACTGTGAACTATTTTTTTTGTCTCGCCAATATATTACTGTCATAGGGAACAAGCACGTCTGCAGATTTTTCCCCGTCGCCGAGTTGTGTGGAAAATAGTGGAAGCTCCAGAATCTGCATTGATATTGCAGTTGGCATGCTGATATCAATCATGAAGATGTCGATTTTGTGGATAGTCCAAATGTGCGTGGCGTTTGTGTGGCGTGCGATGTCCTCTGTCTATGCTGAGGCTCAGATGCCGCTCACATCGTTTAATGCAATTTATTTTATGTGCATTGTTGCCTAACTCGTCACAAAGCCTAGTTGAGTGCGCGCGCTCCGGTCGTCGTCACGTTCGACGTCTCCCCTGTCATAATAGAAGCGCGACAACGATAAGGCGATAATTGTCCCCATCATGTCCACATCCACAAGCACCTTCGTCCGAAAAAAGCACTCCGAAGAACTACCAATTCTAGTCTTAACTCCTATCCAATTCCGCACGAACATCATTTGCTTCATCTCTTAGATCCAAAACTTCACACTTTGCAATAAATTAGCACTTTCAATCCAAAAGTAGCAGCTTTTCTAGTCGCAATGGGTAGGAAAATTCATGTTTGTTTTAGTTATGATACCAAACAGTTGTCGATATCATCCTGATATCTCTACACTATCATTCCTTTCAGCGCTCTACTTTTTTGAAATTATGCACTGTCTTATTCTGTGCTATACCGGTATGTTCTCATTGGTTTTTACATTGCTGTGCAATGCATTTGGAGTCTTTTTTTCGGAACTTTTTGTGTGATTTTTATCGCGTTTTTATTCCTAGTCGGTCTACATAAATATTATCTAGTTCACTTCTTTTCGCTTGTGAATCTATTTCTTAAGCAGTGGCAAGTAACGGCCAAACATAAATGAACACACTGAGAAGTGCGTCGTTCGCTGTAACGGTTTCCAGGCATTACAGTATTGATGGTATATGCGTTGGGGATGCTGGTGGTATGGTAGTGTCACGAACACTGCACAATGTACACGTGCGGTTGCCAGCAGTCCGCCTGAAGGTCGAGCGACCACCATTGTTTCTCGATTTACTTCATACAAGGCCACACATATGTATTCATTGGCTTTGACGCTGATAGCAATTCCAAAATCTCCTTATCTCATCCGTTATATCTCACTTTATTGACACACCGCTTTTTTAAACGATTTTTTTTTGCAGATTTAATCCGATTCAGTTACTCGAAAATTCGAAGAGATATTTCGATTCTAGTCAGTGCTTTAAGACAATCTTAGTCTTTGTTTTTCAATGTCAAACTTATGTAATACCTTGCTGGCTTCAGGTTATCGTCACGCATCCTGGCCGGCTCAGTCTACGAGAGCATCAGCTGAGAGTTGAAGAGTCTTTTGTCGAATAGCGCTCTGATTTTTTTTCGCAATGTCCGACCTCAACGCTACGACAACCTGCCAAATAACGAGAACACAATTTTCGGAACAAAGCGATCGCGTTGTCTCCTCTTTTTTCGACCCTAACGCCATCCTGTGCCATTCAAGCTACGTTAGCAACCCAAGTCGTAGAGTTCATATTCAGAAACCTTTCCATAAATTGTGGCGCAATATCTAGGTGTCGACGACGGTAGTTCTACGGAAACTGTAGCTACAGAAACGTTAACATATGTTCAAACATCTATATCGTTGAAATACGATAGTGATTCTTTTTTGTGATTCAATTCATCATGACTACAAAAGTAAAAGTGATTCGTTATTTTAGATGTAGAAAAATCAGTCGGAAGCTTCCGGCATTGTATCCATCGCTGATACGAGGACTACACCGCAACACCAGCGGCAACAAAAGTGGCACCCTTCGTGTCACATGTTTATCTTGTCGGTTGCATTGAAACGGAAATGGGTTGAGTGACTATTGTGAACTGTTCGCAGCCTTCGCGACACTCGGTCACACAACGCAATCACAAATATTTCAGCAGTTTTGACTCAAGGCTCTGTTTTAACGACACACTACGCACTGCAACAATGACTTTTGTTCGCTACGATCCTCCGAACCTCTTAGATGTCTAGATTTTCGCAAAATAACTCTTCAGAAATGTTAGCTTAATGGATAGCTTACATCGTCGGTGAGGCAAACTCACTCACGTTACTACTCTTAGCCGCTGCAATGTCAGTAGAGGAGACATGAAAGTGTGAATAAATACATGTATACCTACTTATATACACAGGTACAGGCACAGTTCATGGACGTGTAAACATACACGTACACACACCAATACATCCAAAAAGATTTCATTAGCTCAATGCGATAATCATATTTCCCATGTTTCATTAAAAACACTTTTGAAAACGGAATCCGTATTGGGAATTTGAACATGTGACTTGTTCGTCGGCTTAGTCCTTTAAGTTGGCGCACTAAATCTATCACTTTGTCTGCTCTTCTAATTATGTTTTAATTATATCGTAATCAGCTTTGCGTTCGTTCTTTTCCTGAGATTTTTTAACCAATCGTTTAAAAAAAAGAGCACATTAGTGAGCGGAGTACGCAGAACATTTTTCATGTGATTGTTTCCAGTTTTTGTTCTCTTCACTTATCAGTTTTTTTTTCTTTCCTTCGTTTTTTTTTCCTGCTCTTCATTCTGACGGCTTTGTGCGCAACTCGTTTTCTCTCATTCAGTCGTTTGTTCTTTCTTGCCTTTGATGTTGTTGTTATTGGATGCTGTCTGTCCACGTTCCCTCTTTAGAAAAGGGCAGCTTGTTCTTGAGAGAATTGACGCGCGTTCCCGAAAAAGAGCTTGTTCTTCTTGTGTGTCACCACCGATGTCACGTACGGTCGGTCGGATCGGCCGTACGTGCGGTCATTGTTGTACGTGAATTCGATAAAGACAAAACAAAACATTAACACATAGAGAGTACTTTTTACAGACGACGACCTCTTCAATCGTTACCACCAGTCGTCTCTCACTGCATCATCGGTAGTGTTTAGTTTGCTGCTGGTGAGTTATTTTTGTTATTACCGTGTAAACTATTCCCCCGACTACGAAACGATTCTGGAAAGAATATATGGTTTGAACTGCTTTGTAGAGAGTATAAACCAGATCTGGAAGGGAAGAGCGTGAATAGGTTCATAAATGAAATAGATGAATTTTTCAATCCGTTCCCTTTTAGCAGTTTTTCCAGTGTTTATCGAAGTATTGCAGTGAACTACTGTTTGTTCTTTTTACATTTGTGAAGTCTTAATAAAATGATCAATTACTTAACTTAAAAAAAACAGCTAGATTGATGTTCTTTGTAAAGCCACTGTCAAACGCCTGTTCTTATTGTTTAGAAGGACCGCATTCATCAAATTTGTGAACTTTCATTTCATTCAAGTGCCACATTTCCAACATTACAATAGATCCCTAATAATCGAATTGCTTCGACTCCGTATATTCGTCCTCTACTTTGTAGAAGGATAAAGGATAAAGCTCTCGGCGTTGATTATTCCCTGAGGGATGCACCGTGCATTCGACTTTATTAAGCATCGTTTAGAGGTGATTGAATGCCGATGTATCGAGCCAGTGCTGCTATCCTCTCAGACAGGTCTGGTACCAATTTGCCTACACCGGAGGAATGAAAGGCTTGGTGAGCCACGGGTGCGCGGATCGATCCCACGTGTGTGTTGCAGGGCACCTCCGACCACTGCGCCACACGCGCCCCTCTTCTACTTTGTCATCTTTATTAATCTCTCTAGTTCTCTAACGTATGTTGAAAAATTCTTGGAAATAATGGTACTTATTTGAATTCATAGATACTTCAAGTTCTATAACAGTGGAAACAACCAATGGTTCCCCAAATGTACTTTCTCTGACATTTTTCGTCAGTAGTTTTTCCTACTATATATACATACATATACATGCATATATATGCATGTATCTAGGTATACACATACAAATTTACACGTACATCTACGTACATGCAACATAACATAGATACATGAGTGTATAAAAAATGCCATCGGCTTGATGTGAGATGTAAGAAGGGAGACATATTAGCTAGGCGGATTTCAGACTAGTTAAGGTAATTGAAAGAGGAAGCCCCGCTTTTTGTTTGTTGCGAATCCGAATCGGTTCGTTCACTCACTCAACGATCCGGGGTGGCTGCTTATTTCGTTCAGTCTTCTTGTTCCGATCCATGTCGTTTCCTTATACACCAAACAACACTATACATTCAATTCTCAACTTCTACAGCATCATCCATTTAGTCACCAATAATACTATTTTAATTACTTAATTGCATATATTTCCTCAAAGCACAGGCTTTGTTCGATTAAATTATTGACAGAATCAAATCATGCTAACTGAGTAGATTCGTCTTCACTTGAGGCATAGTTGATCAATAATACACATCAGCACTTGATAGATTAGTTGTGGTTCAGTGGATAAGCTGGATTGGTTTCCAGGTTTTCTTCGGCACCTACTACGTCGTCTTAGGTTTTCGATTGTCATTAAGTATTTACTGTACATTAAATATTAGAGATCTATTATTAAAAGTGATCACAGGTGTGTGAAACCATGCAGAATCAATCACTACTATTCCAAGTTTTCATAATCTTTCCAGGAAGTAAATTCGCATAACCTCAATGCAGAATTTTCCCAGTGTTATTTAGATCATGATATCTCTTAGCAACTGTTTTCTTTTCATTTTTCGTCACTATGAAGTTGTCAGGATTGGAGAAAAAATTCTTGGAAAATCTTTTTTATTTAGTAAGAGTGTCATTTTTACCTGGTAGAGGTGTCACATTATTACGCGAAAGGATTTTTTTTGTCTTGGTCAATCTTTAATTTATGATATTTCACCAAGCTAATAAGAAAATAAACTTGGTTAAATCAACTACTCAACATTTTCGGCCGTACTGATTAAGAAGTTAAACGCTTTTTTTTGCCAAACTATTAAGCTTTTCGACTTTTCAGCCCACTATCTTTGAGCTTATAGGAGATTGTTGCAAACTCTTACACGACGTTGAAGAATGTTGGTTGTTTCATTTTTTAGAGTGCGCTGTCGTATTTAGAGGTATCCAGTTATTCTAATGGAGACAAATTTTTTCCCTAAAGCTGTGTGCTTTCATGAAATATAGAGCGATCTGAAGCACCAGCAGTGGTCATTTTGTTCTAGACATTGAAGAAAAATCCTTAGCGCTTATTGATATCACGGATAAACTTGATCTTACTTGTACATCTGAAATAAAGGGAAGCTTCCACTTTATCGAGTATTTTTGCTATTTTTCTTTTTCAATCATTATATTTAAGGCATTATTTTTTAAATATAAGTCTTTACTAGTTTCCATTCTAACCACCGTTCTTCCCAAACTTATTATTTTGAATCCGATGCGATACCTAGATAATCTACAAGAGGTCACATGACCTTATCCGGGATAATTTTTGCTATATCTCTGTATTCCTGTTTTCTTTGTTGTTTTTATATTTGACGTTGTTGGCCAGTGTCTTTGTTTTCTATGTATCCTGAACGATCATGTATTGATGCCGACGACGTACAGCAATCCATCAACTGAACAATGACGACTTCAGAAGAGCACCAGTCCATATCGTCAGTCATCAGCTGCGTCACTTCAAATTACTGATTGTCTATCTGCAATAATTATTTTATATGAACTCGTTGGTCGAACTCAAGGCACACTTTCCAACAACACAAATGTTCCACAGCTACCCGCCATATCTGAACTACTATCAATTAATCAATCTACTATAGAAATGTGTGATTGAGCAGGCAGAAATCCATACTTGCTACTATATCCATTTACCAACACAACCGCTCTGTAAGGAATTTGACCTTCTAGTTTTCTTCAACTTCGCTTTATCCAAAGATGTTTAGAAAAATTCTCCACAGCAGTCATTCAGTAAAGTGCTTTGTTCCAAAATCGAAAAAAAAGTGCTCGGATGAAGAGTGATAGCATTATTCTTAGACCATTGAACCAGCAAACACTTTTTACAAAACTAACACCAAAACATTTGCTTTCATCGGCCATTCCTTTGGTCAAAGAGGCAATTCCTCCGCTCCTCCTACTTAAAATCGTTTCATTTAACCTCACCATCAGTTTTTTATATGCTTGTTATTTTGTACAAACTAGCAATTGCGTACTAACTCAGTGTAGCCTACAAGTTTTAGCAAGCATCGGTATAACATTCGAGATGTGCCCCCCAAACGCTGACTCCAGCCCCACATCTTGTTTTTGATATATTAGGAAAAATCGTCCACTTCGCTTAGCTGTGCTTGTGTTCAAACATTTGGTTCTATTGTAACAGCACATTTGCCTTTTGAAGAGTTCTTCGGTTGTGAATTATAGATCAGAACCAATAGAGACCAACAATTGCATACGATTCAGTAATTCTATGCCCGAGGAAACCCTACAGTGCTTAATCCGCTGGGGCATTGTCGCTGTGTCGATCTATAAAACGCTCACTTATTCGTTCTTTATGGGAAATGTTCTCAAGTTTTACATTCTTGCTAAACCGTTAACTAATTGGTTGTTTCTTTTTTTCGGGCCACCGCTTATGTTACTGCTACTGCTGTTGTGATGAAGTTATGTCGTGTTCCGTTGCTTAATATCAAATCGCAGAAATTACATCGGCGTTATGGCACATTGACGAGGATCTTCGGGTCTGATATCCGAGCTATTCAGTGTAATTAGTGGCGCTAGTATTGCATTACCGTATTGTGAATTGTTGCCCATATAGGCGATGAGCGCTGGAATTCTGAGGGAGACGTCTGTTGAACAATTGATAGTAAATGAGCTGCAAATAAAACCATTGTCACAGTCTTGTGAACGCATAAATTTGTAAGTGGAGTGGAATAACTAAGGTAGTATGTTCAAGATATTCTATAATTATTGAAAAATGCTCGAACAGTCCTTCACCAATAGTCTTCTATTCCTCTGACAGTCGTTTTGACATTTCAAGTACTTTAATGACTTTGCATGGTTGTTAGTCAAACTTGGTTATGGATCGAGTTTTCGTAAATCAGCTATATTTATAGGTTCCAAGCTCTGAACAATAAACAGACAAGTATATCGTTGTATGCGAAGGCGTTGCCAATGCCTACTAAGTAAGACAAAAGCATGTTGTTGACTCTTACAACAAAGCTGATCATCTTTACAACATCTTCATTGGCTATCCGAAAATGCGCGAACTCAGGAGTTTTCTATAGCTAGAAACAAGCCATTGTGACCAATTCCTTGTCAAAGTCCTCAGTAGTGTTTGTACCATCCCTAGTAACTGGCATGTTTTGCTCCTATAATCGTTTCTCAATAAAACGGGACCACGACAACAGAAACACTGCTCTATTCCAAGAAATTTTCGTCGTTAAATTCTTCCATTGCCCAATTTTTTCATTCACATTCATAAGCGAAGGATCCTGTAACTTTTCTAGTGCATCATCGATTGTGCTTTAGTTACGAAACTTAATCTTTGGTATACAATCAAGAACAAATATTCCAAAGTGGATATAAATCCATGCGAAAGCCGATTTGAACGATCAGTTTTTACTCGGGATGACATCCGAAGACCATGCAGGTAGCAGCATATGGAGATCGCGTGTGCGTATTTCGTCATGTCAGCATTTATGATGAGTTATTGCTGAGAAGCACTACTGTAGCAGATGCGATAAGGGTCTTGAGAAATAATGAGGCGGATTTCCTCTCTTTGATAAAGTAGGACAAAATAAGCTCTCGAAAACACACCGCTTTAGAGTCCTTGATCTGGGTGAAACTATTAGATCATTTACACGGTAACGAAAAGCGAATGCTTGTGAGCGACGCGGACGGAAAGAAGCAATCCGAAATCATGTTTTAGGTTTTTGTCAGTTTTTTCCAGACATTGCTGTTGGGCTTCTTTGTTCGCTGACGCATGATGTCTAAAACAACATCTGGATGATGTGTTCTTTTTCGAAAACGGTAAAATTAAAGAGACCGGACGAAGCGATAACTTCGAGTACAAGTGCAGATGCGCTATGGAACTCTCCATTGTCAGTAGTTTTTTATTTTTCAACAGAGCGACTTCAGTTAGATATCAATAGCACTTTCGCGTTGCTGCTTTATTACCACTTTGTATAATGGTAGTGTAGAATGAACAACGTTGCATGAGTAATAATGATATTTCGTCGTGGATCGTTCATTGCATCTCGTTTCATTGTTTTGACACATTGTTCATGTACTCTAGACTATTTTAACTGTACGTAGCTCTTCCGCTAGATGTTTTAATACTGAAACTTTCAATACTGCCAAAAATGAATCAAAAGAACAAAGACGGAATTTATATGCTTAGTTATGGGAAACACGGCCTACGGTATTTATTGGGGTGGGGGAGGGGGCGGGTCACATTGTGTATCATCAGGGAACTTCACTCACCTACTACAAGGATAACATTCTAATCCGGTTCACCTTCATTATCATGGATTTCGTTTCTTTTGATCACTCGCCTCCACTAGTTGAAGTGGGAGCACGATCTAATAATTTCGCATATCCAGGTTGCTTTTTCACGAATCGAGCACAATGAATGCTTGCTTAGCGACGTGTCGCATTAACACGCTGGGGACATTTCATTGTTAATCGTAGCCGTGAACTTTCAAATATGTTGTAGTATACTATGGAACGAGGTATTTATCAATAAGATAACCAACCTACCGCTGCTTTTCTCATCAATTCCAGGCATATCTTAAAACAAGACTTCACTTCTTAGGTTAAATAAAATACATTTTCTTTCATTTCCAGCTTAATTTGTTTATTTGTTTCCCATTCAAACGGTTTTCATTTTTCGTTATCTTAGCCACAGTTGGTTTTTTTAATGAAGAACTCTCGAGTTTCTCTCAGCTGTGATGAGACTTGAATCGTCTTTTGCGTCGTCTGTGTTACTTCATAATTTGACCAAATTTCTTTAACATCACAAAAATTTCTTGTATTCTTAAGAATTTCATGATGATCAAGGCCAATACTGAAATGAACGACGCATATTACTAAGTTAGAATGTCTTCACAAATTCTAATATTTCAGTATGAGCAGCCGCCGAAAGGCCAATCCAACACGACTAACTGAAACAGAACTAGGTGATACAGTAAAATATAAACCGTCCACATCACTACATAACACCACTATGATGAGCGACGATCACCTCATGGAACAATCAAAAACGAGTCAGATTTTAATCACTTATGAGGTTAGTGATTTGTTGCAAAGAAATGACAAAGAACAAGTGAATGAATGAATGAGAAATCAAAGGCAGCTGAACCCAAATGAAATCCACTGAAAAAAAATTTTTTAACATTACGAAAAGATAATTTTTAATACGAGTGAAGAAATGGAAATGAAGAAATAAAAAAAATGACGCCTGAAAAAAAGTGGTGAAATCATTAATTTGTTTAATCATCATCTGTTGAGCGTTTGTGTATTGTGTGAGTCTGCTGCATCCTTTAAGAAAAAGACGCCCCTCAGTTGCAAGCTTGACCTTGATGTTTCGTATGGTTCACGGATTGAAACTAATTCGACCATTTATGTTCCATAGAGGAATCCTTAGAATAGAAAACCCTTTTGGAATACTCGTTTTCGTTCTGGGCGAAACTCTATGTGCTTCTTGACTTCTAGACAACGAATCGTGTTTGTAATTAATCGGTTGCGGCCCGTGTGCAGATTTACTATTGAAGTGGAGAGCATTTTATCACCTACCTATTTCCGCATTCAATTTATGTGGTCTTACTTGTCAAGTGACATTACAGCAAATGATTTTAGCCACTCTTACAATACATAGTTTTTCTCATTACTTCCCTCTAAATTACCTTATAGATGAGCTACTGTGGACGCGAATCCACTATTATGCGCGATTTGTTCCCGTTTCCTTTTTTATCATAGCTTACTCCTTAGAATAGGAATAACTTTAATAGTGTATAATTAGTATAGAAACATTGTACAGATGAGTATGAGCTATGCCTGATTGGTATCCAATTTCCTTGTCTTTTACAAAGACACAGGGAAGAGAGGTCCGCAGCAACACACACACACACACACACACACACACTCACACACACATAGGATGGGAGGAGTCTGTGAGGCAGGCCTTCTCAGCCTTTCTCAACTACATTGTCCTTTTGCTCCCGAACCCAGTTCATGCTCTGCCCTATTTTAGTCATTGAAATCACTCTATGATCCGATGACATGAAAAAAAGTTAACCTTTTTCTTGACGATCCTTAAACACATGTTAATAAACTGTATTTTTCATCGTATTGTCATCTTAGTTTCTCATAAAGTGAATAGCACAAATTTAAACCTAGTTAGTTCACTTAAGTCTTTTGTAAACTAAAGCGTTTGGTTGATGTTTCGGTGATCCGGACCCTTTAGCAAAGCTCCGTTTACAAGCATTATTTGCAATTTACTTAAGGGTATGGATAGTCCACCGAATTCTGCGGCGACTCCTCCAGGCACCTCTATCAAGAGTAATGCTAGCAGCATTTCGGAAAATACAAGGTTAGCTTGCTTACACAGTAATTTTTCGTCCACACCTTTGGAATTATTCCGATGATCACACATTGTTTTCCTAGAGATGCTTATTTATTTTTTATCTACCGTTAGCAATTTGGATGCGTTTCTCAGCTTGGTGTTCATTTGAAAGTCATCTCCGCGACTTTTCTTTGTTCTTTAGAATACACTGCTTCGTTTTTTGGCGCTATTTCTTCAAATTGATGCCCGTTTATTGTTAGAATTGAAGCAAAGCCGATTTCGTGTTGTCTATTGACGCTTGTGTTCGTTTGATGAAGGAAGCTTGAATGTACAAAGAAGACATTGGCGGTAAATGTTTGAAGCATAGGCAGCAGCTTCGATAACATGGGCATCGTGAATGCCATGGTGCTTTTTATTCATTTTCCATCACGGTTTTTCACGAGTGCATGTCAGATCATTTGAAGATCTATTTGTTGGCTATTGGCGATTGTTATTCCGATCTTATGATACAGCCGCAGCAATAACAACAAGTGTCCACCACTCGATTTCTTCGCCATCAGTTATTAGTCGTATTGGTAGTAATAGTTCGTCAAGTTTATTCGCGTCACTGTTGTCCATTTATACGCTGTTCTCAAAGGGCTGATAGTCCACAAAGCTTCCAGTTAAGAAATACCGCCAAAGAAGTTGCAGTCGCGGCAAATCGCCAATCGTTTGCGATTTTGTTCTCATCGAAGTGGTTGGCTGGACAATTTATTGGATATTTGGCGCGCTACAGTAATGCCATTGTCCAAACGCCTTTGTTTCACCGAGCCGACTCTTGCACTATGCCATACTGAACCTAATAAATTGCTTTCTTTTGTGAAACATATACATGCACTTCGCGACGATGATGACGATCACTGAATGAATGGAGTTAGGGCCGGCTATAGGAAAAGGCTGTAGTGACTATAAAACCATGTTAACAGGTTCATCCGAACTTCATAATTTCGTGCTTTAGTACCACTTTCTGGTGGGTGACTTAAAGCCTAGCTACTGAACAAATAGTGCTTTCTGAGTTTCCAACGAGACACGTTTTGGGTGCTCATGCAAAAAATAATGGTGATTACAATTTAAAAAATTTCCCTTAAATGAATCTTAAGTCTTGATGTTTCAACTGTTCGATTTGAAAACCTCACGATAGTATTCAACAAAAAAAGGGGCAATTAACATTACCGTATATCCAATTGTATTTGAGGCGAAATGAGTGGCCCGCTTCACTGGATACTCTCTAGCGGGACGCGTTTGACACAAAATGGCAATAGAAAAAGTTGAGTGACAGCCAGTAAGCCAGCCATTGGCAAGCGACGACAACGACGACAACGACAACGACAAAATAGGAATTCACATCATCTGATGTCTTCTATACTACTAACGACCACACAACGAATACTCGATCAGTGTTGCTGACACCTCAACCATCGTCGACGCCGTCATATCCTCGCCGTTCGTGGGTATTACTGAGTCGACTTGATTATGAAACGCTTCATGGCTTGAGTTAGGATTCACGACTAAAACGAAAATGGCTTTAACGTTTGAAGCATATCAGCATTGTCCAAAACTGTTGCATTTTGAAGAACGCTTAAAAAAACGTCTCACATTTAACAGTCCCCAGTGTCGCCAGTCAGGTGGTGAAATAAAGAGCTTTGCATAATTTTCCAATCTAAACGTAATGTTTTCCAGCAAATAACTAAACGATCTGCAATATTGCCACATCGTTTGATTTACCGGAAGTAATGTTGTGGTTTTTGTCCATCGCCGTTCCGAATGTCAGCCGTCGGGGGCTGACCGAACGACTGACCTCTGTTATCGGTGAGGGATCAAGTCGTAAGACAAGAGACAAGCCAAACTGTCGAGGTCTGATAAGCGTTGTCCATTCGCAATGGTCATCACAAGCAGTTGCTGTTCTCACGTGCCAATCCGTTCTGAAATGTTCGAAAGAAAAAAACCATTGCTGAACAATGTGTTTAGTCGACAACACCAACTGACTCAACGACTACACGTAATCGGTATGACTGCGTGTCTTTGTCCACGCATTATACTCATATGAATTGACCTTGAAAAGTTTAGTTCTTTTACAGTCGCTCATAAAACACTTACAAATGTTGCGCTTTCTCATACGTCAAGTAACAGCTCTCTAACTTTGTTAGTAGCATTACTTTGCAGTTGTTTTACATTTTTTGTGTTCTTTTCTATTTGCGGGTTTATTTATCCCTTGTTTGCGTTCAGTATGTTGACAGTGCTTCCAAAACTGCTCGACATCTCTCTTTGTCTTTTTTAACGTTATGAACGATTTTGATGATGAGTCATTTCCAGGACTCCGTAAGGTTATGTGAAACAGAATTTTACCTAAACATCTCTACTTTAAGACGAACGTTGTACTGGGATTGCGCAATGTATACGCGCTATTAGGAAGTGTTAAAGATGCAGGTCTAGTAGTGCGGAGCGAACATTGCCAGCATTGGTAACTAAGCTAATGACCGCAATAGAAAATTCCATTCTTCTCTCTATCGCAATACCGCCCTATCATTCCTTCATTCGTCCGTTGGACATAAGTCTATTCACCAGACGCTGAATTGTAGTTGAAAGTCAGAAAATCATCCTCCTCCCATCATTATTGTTATCGACGGCATCGTCGTTAATTATTGCTCTTCATGCATTGACAACATCTCTGTGCAACATCTCACCTACTGTCCAACGCGTCTTTTTCGATGTCATTCGTTTTTCTATCTAAGAATTTTTGATGACGAACTTCATTGTTTTACTTTTCTATTGTACCTCTTTTAAACTGAACTATTGCCAATTTTAAAATTGTTATCGATTGTTTCATTATATTTGGCTAAGCGTAGCATCCTCTAACTATAACAAAACACGTAAGCACGCCTCTTTATGAATATTTGGTTTCGCATCTACTGGAGATTAATGTTTCATAATTTCTAGAGTCGAATGTGGTTTTTTTAGCCATAGAATGAGTAATTTCAGCACTTCTGCAACGACCGGTGTTACTGACTTTCCGGATATTCTTGCTCAAACAGAACAAGGCTGTACAGTTCTCATAGACGGCAATACTCTCAGGGAACTATTGAACTCCTTCGAATCGTACGACGGAAAACTTGATCTCATTCAAAACGTTATTAGACAAGTATGACTAGAACGAATGACTTCTTTTTTTGTGAAAATAGATACTTTTTGGAAATTGATGATTGAGTTTTTAAGTCGTCTATAACCACTTTACAGTTAACAACTTTGAAAGAACGCTTGACGAGCGAGGAACTCGCAAAGGAAGATAAAGAGGAGCAATCAGAGGCATTCATAAAGGAAGAACCCCAGCAACAGGTGTGAAGACTGTTTTTTTTCCATCGACGGATAGCCAGTGGCGTTGTTAAAAAAGATATGCTTAATTTTCTTCGTTGATCGTCCTGAAACAACTAAACAGAGCTTAAATAAAATTAGAAATGTGTTGAATATTGGGAAACATAATGGTAAAAATTCCGCACTTTTCAAATGAGGAGACGTGAATGAAAAACTGTGATTTTTTACTTTTACAAAGGTCAGAATACAAAAAACAAGACAGATCGCTCATATATAAATAAATATATATATATATCTGCCTACAAAAGAATTGTTAGTGAAAAAACGGTTCCAGCTTATGTGTTTATAGCCTTTTTCATACAGTACAACGAAAGGAAGTTGAATATGAACATAGAGAACGTCGAGCTTACCATCACAACCACCACCACTATCACTACGGCTTCACCTTCTCTTTTTCATTTTAACCGGCACCTACTTAAAGAGAAAAGCCAGTAACGGTGTAGTGTCATACGTACTGCGAGGATTGCAAATCGCTACCGTAATGCGATGTGTTTCTTTTCGACCATAGCTCGGGCCATAGTAGGTGCGATGTGCTGCCGCGGGCCGCTGCCACGCTAACCCGTCAGCGGGCATTGTTACGGCTGGAGCGAACAGAAAGCGCATGCTTTCTTCTCAAAGACTACTGTGTCGGCTTACAACGATCACCGAACGATTTTTTCTTCTTCTAGAAGATGCAATCGTCGGATACGTTTAATGATATGCTTCTACGACAGCAGATGATCATCCATCAACATAATCAGCAACGAATTCTAGCGATGATGGCTCAGCCGAATCTTTCATTGCTATTTCCCGGTATGGCATGCACTTTTCCTTTTTTTCTAGCTGAACACCTTAATCTATAGTATGCTTGGTTTCCATAGCCTTTTCGTTGGATCTGAGCTGAAATGTTGCAGAGTTAATGCTTTTCCCTTTATTCATAGCTAAACATTTTATTCACTGACAATTGCCTTTTAAACACATCAGTTTTGATTTTCCTAAAGACAGACTCTGCAATTCCATTTACTATTAGCAGATCACCACATTCCAATTCATAGCACAATCTTCGGAATTAATAGTTTTTTATCAGTCCTGGCACGAATATTTGTCAGCAAAGTGTATGCGGACAATGCCATGATATGGCACTACGTGATAGAACTGCGCCTTTGTAGTTTTCCACCGCTCATGAAACATCTAGAAGAAGTTTCGTATCAGCATCAGCCTGTCAATGTATCGTACGAGAGAAAAGATATCTGTCAAGTTCAATTGAGTACATGATTTTTTAAGGTGCACAGTACGAACATCTGCTAGGGAACGGAATTATTGGCGGTGGAATGCCAACAATTCTCCAACAAAATCTAGCCGCTTCGCTAGCTGCAGCAACACCGAAACCGAAATCGGAAAAAGCCGCCGACTGTCCACTTAATCTCACAAAGGTGAAAGAGTGCAAGAATTTTCACAAACAAAAACCACAAGTGAAATGAGTTGAAAGTTTTAAGATGTCTTTTTCGACACTCCTTCTGCGGCTATATTCAGTTGAAACGGTCAAATTTCGTTTTCGTTTTGACATTCACATAGATCTAAGACAATGATGAATTTCTAACCACGAATGGATTGCTCTTCTCATATTCCACTGCAAGTTCATTCGTTATTATTCATTTTATAATTTAGGTGAAAACTGAAGAGATTAATAAGCCCAGTCCAGTGATTCCAGCTCTGTCCACATCGCCGTTAACTACGTCAAATATGCTAGGTAGAATTTCGTTCGGAATGACACATAATTTTGCTTCCGACGGTGAGAAACTCTGTCATTCTGTCATTGTGTGAATGGTCTTTTTAGAAAACCTAATTGTTGTTTACGGGTCACGGTGAGTCAAAAAGCATTTCGGCTTCTTACAATTCAAATATAACCACTGTTTGTTCAGCTGTTTTAATGTCTTACATATCATTTCCGTACGGCTACATAGGCTCGTTAACCAACTGTGAAATCATTGAAGTCGTCTAACATTTGCATTATCAGAACTTTTGACTGTCATTTAACATTCTCGTCAATGTTTTACTCTTTATTTTCTGCCTACTACAATTTTCACCGCAGGGTACTAAGCGAAATACAACCACAATGTTGCTGAGATATTTGCAAAACCCTGGATCGCTGGTGTCTAAGGTTGGGAACGAACGTGCTATTGTGCTTTCTGGGGAGTAACGCGTTCACCACCACACCATGCGGGTCCTTCGTTTCGCCTCTCAGCTAGTTCTATCGATCAGAGACAGGCGAAAGGAAGGACCCGCATGGTGTTGTGGTGAACGCATTACTCCCGGAAAGCACAATAGCGCGTTCGTTCCCCACCTTAGACACCAGCGGTCCAGAGTTTTGCAAATATCTCAGCAACATTGTGGCTGTAATTCTCATCAATGATTAAATTTTTTTGCAAATTTCGAAGGATTCGTTCGTCAGTAGCGTCTTCGAGCCATAGATGTGCCCAAAAGGAACTTTAGATTCACTAATTGTTTTTTAAAGTGACGAAGTTTAGCTTCCGCTTTTACGAACCACTCTCCTGCGTCCTCCGGGAAAAGCACCCCTGGAATCGGTTCACTCCTTTCATCTCTGGAACCTCCTTCTGCTGTTCGAACGCATGCGAAGTCGCCAAATCACATCAAGAGACCTATGAATGCGTTCATGGTCTGGGCTCGCGATGAAAGGAGAAAGATTCTTAAGGCGCATCCAGATATGCACAATAGCAATATTAGTAAAATTCTTGGAAACCGATGGAAGTCGATGAGTAACTCAGAGAAGCAGCCATATTATGAAGAGCAATCACGTCTCAGCAAACTACACATGGAACAACATCCTGATTATCGCTACAGACCACGACCAAAAAGAACATGTTTGGTTGACGGAAAGAAGGTTCGGATCAATGAGTATAAGACAATGATGAAGAAGAAAGAGTCAAGCTGGTCAGAAGATCAGTCAATATCTCCATCATCACAAGTGGATTTTTCGGGTCTGACAGGTGCTGCTCTGTTAGCCGATTTCACTCATCACCACCAATCACATATGTTACAGACTGCTGAGTAGATATCCACAATCCAGAGTGTTACTGCATCAGCATCCTGACTCATCTTCAATGATCGATTTTCAGTTGTTATATTTCCTCCTTTCTTTTTTTCTTCTTAACTTTTTTTCACTACAACGCCAACAGGAATCTCCAACCGTCCGTATCATGCTTTCTTTGTGCATAATTATTGTAAAACCCTACAACGGACGGTTCCTTTCTTTCTTCATGTTCGCAGTATCTCACAAGCACATACTACAACGTATTACTGTTGTGAAATTTGTTATATGGTGTGTCATATACTGCTACAGTGAATTTTGTCATTGTTCCAATATCGATTTGTTCCGTATCCTGCATTGATTCAGAGTTAACATTTCGCTTTCCATTTTGTCACTAAATACTGTGCCATTCCTTACGGCAATTTAGAATATGGACGGACAGTTGTTTGTAATATCGTTTTTTCTTCTCTCTGGCTTCAAACGTACTTACATTTGCGAGGATTCTCTGTGTATATCGATACATATCAATATCTGCACACACACGTCGTACTTCATTTATATTCGATTTTCTTTCCAGTACATTCGTGTGCTTTTTCTTTCCTTCTCAATTTGTTTGTTATGATGTGATTTTACATCCCTGTATTTGTTAGTGAACTAGTCTTGAGAGTGTTCGTGTGTTCAGATTTTCTATAATATATTACCGTATAGCCCATATACAAACCAACAAACACATTCGAATTCCATTCGAAATGTTCGTTCGCTCGTCTGTCTCCGAATCCTCAACTGTACTCGCCGTGTGACGATTGGTCCATTTCACTAAACTCACTAATAAAACACGAAAATAAAACACTATGTGATACAAGTGAGGTAAAAACAGGCAATATTTACGTTATTCTCAGAAATTCGAGGTGTTCTTTTTAGTAAAGTCGTCCTCTACATTATCACTATGTATTCCGAGACATCTTAATACATTAATTGAGAAGTAATATGCGGATTTGATCATAGACACTCGACAAAACGCTCAGTTATTCGGCTTGTTGTCGTCGGTTATGGTAGGAAATTCACGCTAATGGACGCAAGGACGGATATAAGCGCTATTATAAATTTGCATCTGAAGGTATACGGTGAGGGTTAATAATGGATGTGAAGAGTCACGGAAGACACTCCATTAGATAATAATCGACAAGGTGAACGATTGATGCATATTAAGCGAGATGCGTCAGCTTGACACTTTAGCACGCAAACAAGGATCTTCCTAGAGAAAATTCACTCGCGTCGTCTTTGTTCAGGGATACCTGAAAGCCTAAATGACTATGCAAACTATGGATAAGCAAAAACCTATTCGTAAAATAGAAACTTGTTAATCACAAGGGTGTAGTGACAAAACTACAATACACACATGCGTTAAGTTATTCATTCATCACTTACAATGATTTCACTCTACTTTTCTTTCCTTCGTTATTTTTCGTTCGATAAAGTTTCTACGTCTTGTCAGGACATGTAGCAAGGAAACCGAAAACAGACGTGTTTGTGCCATCATTATCAGCCACAACCGTCTTTACGAATTTTCTTGTACTTTTGCCATCTTCTGATTTCTACATAAGGCGTAGTGTGCATATGTGTATAAAGGATAAAAGGATAAAGCTCTCGGCGTTGATCAATCCCCTTAGGGATGCGCCATGCATTCGACTTCACAAAGTATCGCTGGAGGTGATTAAATGCATATCTGGCTTTTTCCAATGACTCGCGGTGGCCTGCCGATGCATCGAACCAGCGTTGCTATCCTCCCATACAAGTCTGGTACCAACTTGCCGACCCCGAAGAGATGGAAGCCTTGGTGGGCCATTGGCCGAGGATCGATCCCTCGTGTGTGCTGCAGGGAGCCCTAGCCCGCTGCGCCACATGCGCCATGTATTATATATATCTGTATGCATGTAATGTATGTATCTATGTATGTACGTATGTATGTATGGATTTCTGTGCCTATGTGTGCATGTATGTATGTGTATGTGCACGTATGTATGCATGTATCTATGCACGTGTTTGTAAACATGTATGTGCGCTTATGTCTATCCATGCCTACTACGCCCCGAACAACATCTGCATCAGAATTTTTCTGTGGAAGTACCATCAAGTTTACAAAAATTAACGGCCGACAAAGAAAAATGCTTTGATCACCCATTATCCTGCACAACAATATTATACATTCGTATCAATGCTTCTGCCACTTTGCATTTCCTAAGGATATGATATGCCTATCTGTCACTGATGCTTAGTGTGTTCAATCGTACGTTGTATAGCAACTGGCGAAAGAAAAAAAAACAATTGGTCAATCGCCAATGCAACTTTTCACTGTCAGTAGCTCAGCAACGTGACAGCCACCAAATCCCACTGAAGATCAATCAGCTACAATGACTTCACAATGTTCACTAGTACTTATTTCTGCGAAGTTTCTTATCAATAAACGATAAGAGATGAAGTGTTCGGCACCAGTCAATCACTGAAGGATGCGTCATGAATTCGACTTCATGAAGATCGTAGAGGTGACTGAATGCATATCTGGCCTATGCAATGAACTATGGCAACGGCTTGCTGACTCCGAAGGGATGGAGGACTTAGCTCGCCTTAAGTACGTGATCAATCCAAAACCTTCTAACGCCTACCTTATTCGCGAACACGGTTATCACAAGAAGGGCAGATTTAAGCAGGTTGAAGCTCTCATGAGTCAAAAAGAATACGAAAGCATTGTATTAGGATGTGCAGGAAAAACAAGATGACTTGAACAAGACTAAGTATGGGAAAGAAAAAGAGCTCTTTTATGCTCAACTTATTAACTTGAATAAAAACCATTAAAATAATTTTCATTGGAAGAAGATAACTAGCTAGATGGTATGCTTTTGCTTTACAGATTAAAACCTTGCAGTTTTGTTTCCAATAAGCCAACCTTTTCCGTCAGCAAGCAAAAAAATGTTTGAAAGAATTCCTTTCAGTATATGATTAAAGTCCAAAATTCAAATGCCCCGAGAATGATTAGCATTTTCTCATGCTCGTATCACATTGTCTATCACGACTTATTAGTATATTCTTTCCATGACAATCGTTTATAATGAAGGTTTAAACCCTGTGCTCACTACGTTTGTCATAAATATCGTTGATTACCTCAATGTTCGCATTAATACATGTCAGATTACTGGCTATCAATACGTTCATGACGGTGCAGTTAAACATGAGACTTTCGTTTGTCACGTATTAGATTCTGATTATTGGAAAACTACAATATAAACATGTCAACTCTAGACCCGTACCTCACGTACTGCAAGGCCTAGATGTCCTGTATTTAGAAAGAATGACAAACGCTCTAACTAACTCACCAAGTAACGGCATTTTGTAAGTTTGGGAAAGATTTCATCATTAGTGTTAGAGAAGGATCTGTGCAATGGCATAGTTAAGCTAGCGCAGCAGAGATTTCTGGCATCAATCTAGTCATAGCTGGATTTCTGGCCTGGAATATTGACCTCCCTTTTAGTTTCGAGAACCATTGATATGCACCCTTTTTTTACGTTTCACTTCGAGACTCAACATCACAGTGTAGCCATGACGAAGCGGCAAACCAATAAGGGAGCGTACCTCAGTACGATAACGTATGCAACGGAAAAAATGTATGCATTAATAGTTTTACCTCACGTGAGAAATTTGGAGTCCTTCACAAGCATACGTGACCCTTTCTAGTTGATCAGATAGAGAATTAGATGAAAATCATTCAATGTAAATGTCTCAAGATAAGTAAATTCGAGAAGTGTGTCGTTGACTCTGATTCACAGCACATACTTCCTCCAATGTTCTTATGTATTTTGCATGTACCACATCTATTAATCGATGAGGGCATGTTCTAAACACAAAAGACTTGCACGGAAAGCAATAATACTATTGTAAACCGACTTTAATTTATCCTTGGTATCAATGATCAATGTATCTTTTTTTCACCGATAAGCTAAGACGAGGTTGTTACTAAACATTTCCTCGGTAAGCGTTTCGACATCTGCAGATTCCTCAGAACTGCTGAGATGTTAGGGGATAAATGTTTAGTAAGAACACCGTGTAGAAAAAAGAACAATAGCTTATCAATCAAATAGGATACAAAAGACTTGTATAACTGGTAAAAGAGTGTGGTTAATAACCTCTTGGGTTATTCAACATGCTATAAAGTATCGGTTTGAGCGATGCGAGAACACTTCACCCACTAAATACAGTCAATAGCACTAAACTCTTTCCTCAATTGAATTACACAGTAAAGATCCATTTTTCTGGTAACCTAAGAACTGAGTCTGACCTCTGGAGCAGAAAATGTTTGTGGTTATCGATTTCATCGTTACTTACACGCTTACATCAATCTAGGATGAGAATGACCAGAAAGTGTTATCTAAAGAAACCAAGAGGTTCTTCATTAAAAACCACAATTTTTACGTTACCGTCATTAGTGAGATGATGAAACTTAGGAGTTTGTCTGAGAAGCATCTCATGGGAGCTAATTGAATTGGAATAGTGCGAAACAATAAAGTCTCCCATTTTGAATACTCGGACCATTCCCAATGAACTTTCTTTTAAAAAAGTCCTTTGCTCTGAATATTCTACCTGGAAACCTCTTAGTGGAGAGCCCTATAGTGGTGCCAATCACATCGATGTGAACAATTTGTTTAACTAATATCACAACTCCTCGCGTGGCACGTGTGGCGCAGTGGTCGGAGGCGCCCTGCAACACACACACGTGGGATCGATCCCCGCACGCGTAACTCGCCAAGCCTTCCATCCCTCCGATGTAGGTAAAATGATAGCAGACTTGGCTGGGAGGATTGCAGCACTAGCTCGATACATCGGTAGGCCACCGCGAGTCATTGTACAGGCCAGACGTGCATTCAGTCACTCACGCTTAATGAAGTCGAATGCATGGCGCATCCCCTCAGGGATTGATCAACGCCGAGAGCTTCATCCTTTTTTTAATATCACAACTCCTCAAAAGTTCTATGCAATCATATCATCATCCTCCTCATGTAAAATTTTCCGTTATTGAAAAAAAAGTTTTAGAACAAAGAGGAACTACATCAATAAATTCTTATGTCATCGTACAAGAAAATTCATGTTCTTGTTCGAGTGACTTTTGAAGAATACTGTTTTCAGCAAAGCCATGACGATTCACTCACTTATCGAACCCTTCACACTGATGTTAAGCAGGCTGAGAACTTAGAAGTGATCAAGAAAAACATACTTCCAGTAATTCTAGTGCTGATAGATTAAAATAGAGCGTGACGAGCAGTGAGAACTCAAAAACACGAATACGAATTAGAAAAGCTCTACATAAATACGACTTTTCCAACTGCAAGAAAAAAGATGATCAACCTCGTGCACCCAGTCAGAATAGTTCATGCACCCAGTCAGAATAGTTCACGCATCCAGGACTAGTCCGATTGCTTTGAACACCCACAATAATCCGATTACACATCACCTTAAGGAGTATGCATGTAACGTTCCAACCGCTCTTCCTTTTTAAGACTGACGCGCTATCCCCTCGGTGAACATCCACCTTTTCGGTGAACAGCAACCCCGTCAGTGAACAGGTGCAGCCTTGTAAAGACTGAGCCAGAATAACTGAAGAGTCCACTTCCAGTTTCCATAAACACCCTGGCCTTGCTTCCCACTTGTTGCTTCCCGGTATATAAAGTCCCAGTCATTAGCTCGAGTTTCTGTCAGAAGGAAAGAGAACATTGACTTAGTGCAGATGAGAGACCAAGCATGACTTGGATACGAAACTCGTGAATTTTGATGCTGTAAAAGGATTATATATCCTACACTAGTCGGCAAGATGCCCTCTGAAGTTGGACAGTCGTTGGAAACAATGGTTAGAAGCGTTCACTATTAAATGCACAATGATTACTTGCGAACTACGAAATGACCTTGGAACTTGTACTTTTAAATTCTATAAATGAGTTTTCCCCAGCGCAAGAGAGTTCGACAAGGCAGTACAGTGCCGCCATAGTAACCAGTAACACACTCCAGAATATAAGGCGCAAACTGTAAAGGAGACATTGTGTTCGTGAATAGTGGTCGTTAGTAGCTAATACATGTTTACTTTAGTGATGGCATTGTTCTTAAAGTACAAGGTACTAGCAGGGATGAACTATTGTGGATGACTTGAACAGCGCTTGTAGAAATATTGCACTTTGGTAAACCACAAAAAAGAAAACGGTGTTTCTGTGAAACAATTTCGTTTCTGTGTGTGCATTTAGGTTGCGAAGTAATACAATAAACGATATGGCTCGAGAATTCAGCAGAAGAAAATTGAATGGTGGGATAGCTCATAGAAAGAAGTAAATGAAGCAGGGAAACCTGTCACTGTGGCTAATTTCTAACTCTACAATTCTTTCTGCTTTGAACTGCGTCATTTCCTTGTTGGAAGATCATATTCGGCTAAACGAGGAACGAACTTCACGAAGAGCGGAGTTGTTACACTGTATTCACTTCCTGACAAGAAGAATTTCGCTGGTTGTCTTAGTTTCATGCACATCCGAGTTGGCAAACAACCGTAGTGCATAGCATAATTCTTGAGAGGACTAAGAGAAAGCGAACAACTTGAACAGTTTACAAGAGCATCCCATCACTAACATTATTCAAGGTAAAAGCAATGCTCCTTAACCCATCCCATCATGCTGAAGGGAGAAGCATTGCTCCTAAACCACTCTACCAAAGTTACCGTTTTCTTAACTCAAACACATATTTCAAAAAGAGCAGTGCTAACTGAGGGCGATGAAATATCAGTCAACGTTCTCGAGCAGAGAATCTCGAACTCCGAGCTATGCCGTTACAATGGAAAGTAGCGCATGAGCCAATCTGTAGAAAATACTCAGAGATTGAGACTTGGAGTCCAGATCCATCTTAATGCAAATACTCATAACCATACATGGGAAAAAAAACAAACACTATCCTTTTCAAGTGTTCAGAAACCGAGTCTCTAGCAAGATTTCCCTACGTGTACTAAAGCATTTTGTCCACTGTCAAACTGCGAAGCAACCAAACCTCCTTCTCGAAGACGAAGACCTTCTTCAACAAGTTGTTTCTACTCTTTTCTTAGCCATCTTTTCCCACAAATATAAAAAATGTTGTGGAAAATATTCATTTTTCACGGCCGATTTACGAACAGTGGTTTTCACCTGGAAGTTCGACACTTTAATTGGTTATGATTGTGATAAAAGGGCTCTTGTGGCACAGTGGTCGGAGGCGCACTGCAACACACACGTGGAATCGATCCCCGCGCCCATGCCCACCAAGCCCTTCTTTCCTCCGGGGTCAACAGATTGGTACCAGACTTGTTGGGAGGATAGCAGCATTGGCTCCATACATCGGTAGGCCACTACAAGTCATTGTAAAAGCCAGATATGAATTCAATCACCTCTAAACGACACTTAATGAAGTTGAATGCATGGTGCAATCCTTAGGGATTGATCAAAGACGGGCACATTATTCTTTTGTCTTTCTATGATTGTGATGCAATTGCTATTATTTAGTTAAAAAAATTTGTCTGAACTAAGCTGATTCATAGCCTGTCTTTTGACATCTGTTGTTGAGCGTTGTCATTGACCTCGAAAGAAAAAATCCTTCTGTGAAGAGATGTGTGAAAAATTGGGTCACCTTCATGCATTAGATCAGCGCTTCACTTTAACAGCTCAGTTGACAAAGCTGAGGAGCTTGTATCGTATAGCGTATCCAAATAGCAAGGATCCATGAAATTGCCAATACTATCGATTTATTGATAAACTTACTTTGTTCATTAACCCGATGAGGTTGGAATACAGGGGATTGCGAAGAGTGCAGCCTATCAAATTGTGTCTGTGTTTTTGCCTCAGTGCGATTTGTTCGACTTTCATACATTCACAGAAGCATGCGCATTAGAGGCTCTATTCACGTGACCATACATGGGTATACTTGAGAAGCTTCTTCACGGCGTCGTCAGGAGAGCCGTTAAGATCGTTTCTTGTTAACAGAACTAAAAATTTCTTTGGTAGACAAGAAATTCTACGGCCGCCTCCCTGATTGCAACCATCTTAAAAATTATTCAAAGGGTTCTGTGCGGAAATCACATAAAAGGATTCCTTCCATATGGTGAAGCATAGGCAGGAATAAAGAGTAGTGTTCGGGAAATTGAACATATTTTAAAGGTGGAATGTCACTAGTCTATTCTCTTCTATTTTGCTCCTTTTTCTTAGTGTGATTCATTGGGCTTTCGCTTATTCGTTAGTTAACTTTAGCTATTGATTATATGCTGAGGATAAAACTCCAGACAATATTTAACTCTACCATGAAAAAAAAGTAGAAAAAATGAAAATCTCTTCTTTATATCCGCCTTACAAGAAGATAGTGACGTCATCACCAAAGTAAGTGATAAGTTTCATGAGAAGATATCAGAGTTGGTAACCTTATTTGATAAAAGGATAAGAGGATAAAGCTCTCGGCGTTGATCAATCCTTGAGGGATGCGCCATGCATTCGGTTTCATTAAGCATCGTTTGGAGATGATTGAATGCATATCTGGCCTTTACAATGATTCGCGGTGGCCTACCGATATATCGAGCTAGTGCTGCAATCCTCCCAGCCAAGTCTGCTATCATTTTACCTACATCGGAGGGATGGAAGGCTTGGCGAGTTACGCGTGCGGGGATCGACCCCCACGTGTGTGTTGAAGGCCACCTCCAACCACTGCGCCACACACGCCCCTATTATTTAACAAATGTGTACAAAATTAAAAACAACAGAACAAAACCACAAGCAGTACAACATATTTTAAAATTATTCATTAGATAAGGGAAAAGAAAGTGCGCAAGACTGTGTTTACACATCACAATGTGATATTTTCAATAAAAATAGCAATAAAGTATTATGACACCAAGTGTAAACGAGAGCGCATAACGGTTTAAAAGTTGAAGAAGCGATGAGTCGCTGAAATAGTGAGAAGATAGAGCTCGCATATTCGTAATAGTTATGTCAGTATGAGAGAGAGAAGAAGAAGAAGAAGAAGAAGAAGACGACGAAGAAGAAAAACGTATAGATTAGAAACGTATAGATTAGAATATTTGAAGACTTGATGAAACTCATTTGTTGAAAGAATCAATGGATATCAATGGTGGATAAAACCCGCGAAATGATCTGAAGCAATCTCAGAATAGAATGATCGAGAGAAGCACATAAATGAGCGTGCAGCAGAACCGTGCCGTCGACGAAGTTTGACGTTCTTTTGTTTTCTGCGTCCGCAACCATTGTTCATAAATGTACGGCTCTTCATTTATATCGGCGATTGTTGTAGGCAATTCGTTTACGATATGAATTTTCCAACCCATATTGTAGTTTGAGTAGCTCTGAAAAATTTTTTTATAAATTGGAAAACAGTCACGAAATTGAAAAGAATGAGTGTCCAGGATTTTATGCTTGCTGTGCTCAACACTTGAAAAAACTGTTTCTTACAAAAAAAGAAAAAATCGCCGGACCTTGAGAAATTATTCAGAAGCGATCAATTTCACATAGGATTCTGTGCTATAGAAGAGGGATACAAAATGTTTTACAGATAGATCCAGACAGTGGTTAGAAAAACAGCTCAATCTTTGTGATAATGAGAACATCTATACTGCTTTCAATCAGCAGCTTGAACACCTTCTAGTTTAACATGTAAAAGAAGTATGAACTAAAATTATCACAATCATGTTACTGTATAATACAGAATTCATAGGAAAGTCGCAGATCGATTCTGTTCTCGTTTTTCATCTTTGTTCCATGAGATTAATGTAATCGTCTAGAGCGTTTCATGCAGAACAATTTCTATGATTTTTAATTAACCGATGGCAGGTGTGTTATTAGACCAATCAGCGCAATTGTTCGACATAAACGACAAACAGTTATTAATACATCTGTTAACTTTTTCTCCAGCTTCCTTGATTTTTGAGGGAATCGCAAAAATATGCGGCACTCACATCGACGTCGACTTCGGCAGGAATATTGAGAATCGACTTATTCGCGAGTCAGCATCTATTCTGATGCAAATCAGCAACGATTCGTTCGAGAATAATTTGCTTTTCGCTGGGTAAAACACCTTTTTTGCTCACGCTATGAGTGTTCTTCTTTTCCACACTGTGCAGCGTTTTCAACGGAACTTAGCTCCGTCCTCAGCATTAACACGGCTACACAGCCATTTTCATCTTCTGAGGGATCATTCCATTTCATTTTCAAGTTTTCTTAGTTATTCGTATTCTGATTGGCTACAGTTCCACTTTCTAAAATCTAAAAAAAATTCCTGCTTAAATTACCGGCATTGTGAATGATTCCATAAGAATCTTGGGCTCAGTAGCAGTTATGTCATCACTCATTACTATTTTTTCAACTTTTTACACAATAGTACTGGTTTGTGCTTTGTATTTGTTGGACACTTATGATTATGAAATGTTCGATGAAATGTTGTTTAGAGCTATAATTACTCCATCTAGGGGGGTAACTTGTACACTTCTAACAACATAATAGCGTTAAAAGTTTCCGTGTTGATCAACCACTTGGAGATGTGTCACGTATTCACCTGTATACATATTGCTATATAATGACTTAAGTTGCTTTGACGATGTATCAAGTTAGGGTTTTATTCTTTCAGAGAGGAGTGGTACAATTCGCTAATAATATGGAGATGAAGGGCTTCGTCTGCGAAGTTCACTTGATCGAACCAACTATTACGTCTTTATTGAAGATCATCTCTAGCTATTGCTTTACACATGCACTTATTTTGAATAGCATAGAGGTTAAAGGTTAAACCTCTCAGCGTTGATCAATCTCTGAGGGAGGCGTCGTGCATTTGACTTCATTAAGCATCGTTGGAAGTGACTGGATGCATATCTGGGCTTTGCAATGACTCGCCGTGACCTACCGATATATTGAGCCAATGCTGCCATCCTCCCACCAAGTCTGGTACCAATTTGCACACCCCGGGAAGGAAGCGATGGATGCCTGGGACGCGGGGATCGACCTCATGTGTATTGCAGGGCACCTCCGACCAGTGCACCCTTTTTGAATAGCATAGTAACAATGACCATCTCACCTGATAGTACAGTGTATCAGGTGTTTTATCACCTGGCGTGAACCGAAATGTAGCAGCAACTTTATCTCCTTCACACTTCAAGCGTAAGGTCTTTCGAAACTCTGTGAATGAAGAAAACTGGTCAGGATCCGTGTTTTCTGAAAAATCGTGACGTGGTAGTTTCAACAAGAACTTCGAATTAAAAAAACAGAAGCGTAAGCGTTCCTGGTCTTTTTTTACATTATTTAAACTAGGGTTATACTGAAATATAAGTATTTTTTCAAAGGCAAGCCCGCCTTATCAAGAATGTCCTGCGGATCTATGCTTTCTAGGGAACAGGTTCGGCATTATAATAACACAACATTCTAAATCAAGAAGTGATTAGTGTTAGCAGTACTCATAATAATAACAGTAATAATAGTAGTAGTGCCATGGCTGAATGACAGAATTGGCAGGTTAGTGTCTGTGTCGAACACAGAGGCAAAATGAACCCATCCGACGTTTCTTAGACAAAAACCAACATTGGAGAAGAACCTATATCGCTTGAGCCGGTGCTGCCTATCTGCATTGAAACAATCTTCTCCATGGAAATCTGTTACATGCTAGCATACCTTCAAATAATCTCTACATACTATTGATTACTTGTTATCATTAGACGAAAACACTATGGGAAGTCATCCACTTACATTTTTTTCAACATTTTTGAACAAACAGCAAAATAAACATCTGTACTTAACAGATTTCTATAACTTCGACATGTACTGGCTATCATAGTCCAAGGCTATGCCAAATGTGGTAGTGAACCTCTATAAAATGCAGGCAACATTCTTTGAAATTCATTTCCTGCTGCACGGATACAATACCGAGCTCTGTCTGAGACCCTAAGGTTAAATGAAATTTCTCCCCTGCTGCAGATCATCACCAAAAGATCGAAATCCACCAGCTCAAGGCTGGCCCAGAGCTATCGATACAGGTAGAGAGGTGCTCTCATAAAAAATGCCGATGACATTTCATTAGTTGCTCAACTTTTCAACCACATGGGATCTTATCACGTGACCTGAACGTCTTCGTTCTCTATCATCTGTATGAAAAACATCACTTTCACTGATTATTGGATAAACAGCAGAGTGAGGAGATGTAAAAAGAACTGAAGAACTCGAAGAGGAAGCTGCATCAGAGTGCACAAAATGGGGTGAATGGACCACTTCAATAGGCGGCCGCAGTTGTAGAGGAAAACCTCTTCAATCAAAGGTAATCTTCGTTCTCGCTCACGCTAAGAAACGTCATGAGGAAGTCAGTCATCCTCCAGCAAGAAATTGTTTGTTGTAAAACTCTAAACACAGATGTGGTCTCTCTTATAACTGACATTTAACTATCCATCGTTTTGACATCCCTAGTTCAGGTTAGAACCACTAATGTTTCCGAACGAAGTCATTATCACAAATTTCGCACATATATGGGTATCAAATTTTAACAAGAATTCCAAAAATTTAGGTTTACGAATTATTTGCTTCATAACGTTTCTGAAGTGAACCCACCGTCATTTGACCAAATGCATAGTCGACCGGCTGAAAGCGATGGATCAGATCCAGAAAACACTGACACTTGCTGAAAAAGAACTTCAGAACAATTCCTCTTACAGATGATGGGACACTTAACCACTTCTGATCCAGTTAGGATAAAGCGTCGTTTTCTTGTTCAGCAATCGCGAGGTTGTTAAACAGCATACATTTACTTCCATAGAAAAACACAATACAATACAGCAGTAGCTGACGTTTCGGCAGTATCGCCTTCTTCAGAGCCTGGAGGGTATACTGACATAGCAGATTTACTAGGCCAAACGCTTCAATGACGCTTACAAAGACGAAAAACTCTATGGTAATTACATGTCAACAGCTTCTCGAAAAAACTCACCGCTTTTTTACGTGCCTTCGGTGAGTTTTTTCGAGAAGCTGTTGACCATGTAATTACCATAGAGTTTTTCGTCTTTTTGTAAGCGTCATTGAAGCGTTTGGCCTAGTAAATTGTATGTCAATATACCCTTCCAGGCTCTGAAGAAGGCGATACTGCCGAAACGTCAGCTACTGTTGTATTGTTTTGTGTTTTTCTATGGAAGTGGATGTGTGCTGTTTAACAACCTCGCGATTGCTGAACAAGAAAACGACGCATTCATATTCCAATGCCGAGGTTAATAGAAAGTCGATCCTGGGAACTGATAAAAAAAAGCTTTCATGAGAAGTTCTCAGTTAATTGGTTAGCATAAACGTGGACCAACTTCCTTCTATTTATCATTCTTTTTATTACTACTTGAGCAATAATCGCATTATCTGCGTATATTTTAGAATACTACAAAGTTGTTCTGTTATTAAAAAATGCTTCAACCAACAAATCTTTAAAGCTTGATTTTGTCAAAATTTTGTCTTTGTCTCTCACACATTTGCACTTCAAAAATGATTTTCTTATAGTTAACCTCCTTCTCCTCATTGCTTAACTTGCCGTAACCACCAAACTGGTCGTCAGAAATATAAAGCGGATTGAAGAAGTCTGACGTAGATTTGTCAGATCCACCTTCGACTCTGAATGTTAAAAAGTTCAACCTTTTAATTGTAGAACAGAAAATGAACTAGCATTCTTCATTACGCCATCAGATGTTAAGGAATCTAATGACTAAGAATCACCAAGAAAATCATTAACTAACATTAATAGCGAGTAATTTTTTCTAATGTGTTTGTTGTTCAACTAAACAAAAAACAATAAAATCAAGTCAGAGGTTCATTTACATGAAAGTATATGTAACACCACGTTTCAGGTAGATATCGGCCAGCATGCCATTGACATACCACACATATTTCGCCGGTCGAGCATGGGTCATAGACTGAAATTGTTCCATTTATCGAGGTCTACATGATTATCATGATTAATGATTATCATGACTGCATGATTACCATCATAACTGAAATATCATGATTTTATTCTAAATATGATTTTCTCACTTGATATCCTTTTTTTCCACCCGGAACACCAAGTTGGAAAGTGAAATTTCGTCGATTTTCATTGCCGAGTAGCGACGTCACTGGCCAAGCACCAACTGTTGTTGCAATATCATTCGACTGAATTTAATTTAATGTAAAAGTATCCTCTACATTCATTAAGCTTGCACTTCTAGTCTATCTATTATAACATTATCATTTTTTTATCACGACAGACGCGACTGTTCGCAAGAAAAATCTCAGCGGAATCGACCTTGGACGTACAACAACCTTGTAAAATGCCAACAAAGCATGTTTATTGAACGCCTTAGAACAACACGATGTTAGTTTAACGCTCAACAAACCCAATATTCTGAAAGTCGTTTTCTTCATTGTTTTTTGAGATACCTGTAAAAAGTGAAGAAAAGTGTTCAAAGAAACACACATAGAGAAGAACTACTTCTGATCATAATATCAGGAGGCCATGAAAACTCTTTAAAAGTGAAAATTTTCCAGAGTACTCACTCTTTTCTGCGGTGGAACGTATGGCGGAATCCTTGACGAAATATTTGAAATTGCTACATGGCCGAAATCCACACGGAATTTGTAACAGTAGACGGACAACCAGTCCACATGGTGAATATCGTAATCAGGTGGAAGATCAATGATGATGTCCTGCCCGCCTCGATATCGTTCATTCATAGCTGTGATCCTGGTAATGACAAAACCTCTTATAATTCTCTCTTAGAAATGGAAAAATTCTAGTTTAAATTCTAAATACAGAGAATAAACATATAAAAGAAGAGAATGAAAATCTTTGCTTTCCAAAAGCATTCAAGAGCAAACTAAATGCTGTGCGGAAGAAGATACTTCAACTTGTGCTTCAGCTTGGGCTACTATTACTCCTTAGGCTTGCAATAGGCGAAAATTTTTTTTTCGTTGTTGTTGGCACAACAAGGGATGCACTGAATATGACGACTTGCAGAGCGTTAGTAAAAACTAATGATATAGCCCATATGACGAACTTAGTTTCTTTTTTTGATTACTAGGCGGTTTGTAACCGTTCAGTTTTATGAATGCGTCGTTTTCTTGTTCAGCAATCGCGAGGTTGTTAAACAGCATACATTTACTTCCATAGAAAAACACAATGCAATACAATAGTAGCTGACGTTTCGGCAGTATCGCCTTCTTCAGAGCCTGGAAGGGTATATTGACATACAATTTACTAGGCCAAACCCTTCAATGACACTTACAAAAAGACGAAAAACTCTATGGTAATTACATGGTCAACAGCTTCTCGAAAAAAACTCACCGCTTTTTTTACGTGCCTTCCCATGAGGAAGATTAGAACAGCTGATTATGGTCGCATAAGGTTGATGACTGCACCATCCCACATCAGAAATTGATGCGAACATACGGGGGTCAGGTCGCGTATGACCTCTGGGCATTCATCCCTGCTATTCATTGTAGGGTTTTTTGGCATTTATCCAAAAATGCCTCAAGAAGTTTTCGCGCTGGTGTTCTAGTTTCCTGCGCAAGGATATTGACTTTTACTTCAAAATCGTCCCCGCTGTGCTTTTGTATCCTATGCGTGCCTAGTGGGGTACTTTCTCTTAGTTTTCGTTTGCCATCTAGGTGTTCTTTTATACGGATACACAAAGGCCTGCCCGTTTCGCCAATATATTCATCTCCGCAATTATTACAAGAGATCAGGTATATCGTACCCTCACCTCATACAATCACCGTCCCTGCCGTAAGGGCAGATTACGCAATTTGTTGTTTCGCATAGACGGTCATACAGGCGGTTACGAACTAACTGACGACGTAGAGTAGCCGGTGGTATTTCAACTATCGCTACCGATTCCTCTAGACCTGCCCTTCTTAAGCATCGTTTAATCGCTACGCTTACTTCATCGCTAATAAAGGGCAGCATAAACGGGACTTTCTTTTGGCCAAGTGTTTCGCTTGGGCGAGTCGCTCTCCTTCTAAACTTATCTCGTGGGGTTACTATTTCGTAGCCATTGGAGATGGCTATTTGCCGAGCCAAGTCGCGCGATTCTTCCTTTAGTTCCCCGGTTGTGCACACAGAGGTGGCTGTTCGAAACGTGTTTCTCACAATCGCGCTCTTTGTGTGTGAAGGGTGGGAAGAAAGGAAGTGAACGAGGATGTTCTTGTTACTTGGCTTTCGGTACCACTTTGTCAGGTAAGCGCTACTTGATAGGCTTGTCATACGCGACCTGACCCCGTATGTTCGCATCAATTTCTTATGTGGGATGGTGCAGTCGTCAACCTTATGCGACCATAATCAGCTGTTCTAATCTTCCTCATGGGAAGGCACGTAAAAAAGCGGTGAGTTTTTTTCGAGAAGCTGTTGACCATGTAATTACCATAGAGTTTTTTCGTCTTTTTGTAAGCGTCATTGAAGCGTTTGGCCTAGTAAATTGTATGTCAGTATACCCTTCCAGGCTCTGAAGAAGGCGATACTGCCGAAACGTCAGCTACTGTTGTATTGTATTGTGTTTTTCTATGGAAGTAAATGTATGCTGTTTAACAACCTCGCGATTGCTGAACAAGAAAACGACGCATTCATATTCCAATGCCGAGGTTAATAGAAAGTCGATCCTGGGAACCGTTCAGTTTTATTTTTCTCTCTAGTCAGAATACATCAGACCTTAAAAGTAGTTTTGAAGAAATGTGACTAGCACTATTTCATGGCGTCAAACTTGTACTGAAAAAGGATTAATTGTGTGAAGAGGACTTAAAAACACTACATTATTCTCTGCAACGATGTGTCTGCAGAGATATCAGTATTTATCAAGCTCACTTATATTATTTCTTCATAGAAGAATAAAGCTCTCGGCGTTGATCAATCCCTGAGCGATGGGCCATGCATTCGACTTTATTAAGCATCGTTTGGAGGTGACTGAATGCACATCTGACCTTTACAATGAGTCGCGGCGGCCTAGCGATGTATCGAGCCAGTGCTGCTATCCTCCCAGACAAGTCTGGTACCAATTTGCCAACCCCGGAAGGATGGAAGGCTTGGTGGGTCATAGGCGCGGGGATCGATTCCACGTAATGTGTTGCAGGGCGCCTCTTACCACTGCGCCTTACGTCCCCATTATTTTTTTTTACTTTTTTCATAAATAAGAAAAAACTCGAAGTGTTTATGATTGATTAGAGTTGAATACAGCTAATTCAGTCCTTTCGATGGTAATCCATAGAAATAAGTTCGATTTTTTTCCGATATGAAAACTTCGAGAACTTCAAAAATGAGTTAAAAAACAACATAACGGCTTTGTTAAGATGACTATGCTCGGTTTCGTTTTGAGCTCTAAGGTATCAACTTCCTTTGATGTGTTTATGGAACCGCCAAAGAATTGTAGTTTCTCTGAACGGAATTTTGACACCGTTTAAAGTTGCTCCAATTATCAAATTACGTTTGGTCTTTACTCAAACTGGTGTAACAATAGCTGTTTACACTCAAAGCATCACTGATAACAAAATGAATCTTCCTGCATGGCACCGACCGGAACGTTCATTAAAACTGGGACGAAAATATCGAAAGTCTGAAGGGAAATAGGGAGAAAGAAGAAGATGAACAGGAAGAAAATGCTTACAGTTCAGGTGTATCACGACCACGTATCGGTACCTTTACACCGGCATCATGAGCTACATTCGGTCCACGACCAACGAAGAAATATCCGTCTAAACTGTTATTCTGGACTCTTGAAAACAGCTTAAATTTGTTCTCTAAATACAAACATGTAGCTAAGCACATAAACAATCTCTTCTCCTGTTTAATTAAAAATATGAATGCAAAATGCAAAGAGAAAAGAGAGCTCTGCATAGTATAACATTGGTACTAAATTCATGAAATTATTTTTATTCCGTAAATAAATCACACTCACCCGGCGCTTTATCACCGTCGAATGTGAATCCGAAAATTTTTATTGTTCTTTTATCCATGATCAGGATTGGACCTGATCCAACAGAATATCTAAACCACTTGATTTCTTTCTCTCAGCAAAAATTCATTTGTGGCTTGACTTTCTGGACGCAGTTATAATTTTCTTACCGGCTTCCCTTTAATTCACTGGCTAAGAACTGTGGACGTGGAATGATGAGATTCTCAGGAATGAGAACGGATCCGAAATTATGCTAAACAAGTCTCGTTATTTTCCCTACCATTTCTAACTATGCTAACGATGTGCTTTTTTAAATCCCACTTTCCTGGTTCAAAATGAAATTACCTCGTATTTGTAGCAGAAAAGTGAGAAACTTTTAAAGTTGGTGAATTTATGCCGACGGGGCAATATAAGAACAACTCGCTCAACATTGTCGTATTTTCCCAGAGGAGTGACTCTGAAAGGTGAATCTGTTGGTGCTTTTTTTTAATTACGAGAATTTTTGTTAATGAAGAAAACCCTACCCGTATTCAAGAGATGGTATCTTAACTCCATCTCTTGTCGGATTCTCCTTGCGATCCATCCAGAAGTAAAGATCTGAATTGGAAAAGTGGAACGAATATCAATTTCATCGCAGAACATCTTCAATGAGTTCCAGTACCAACTAACTGCAGTGATTTTCTATCTTAGTTTCCGGCTTTTTGCCTCTTCGGCTATTTTTTAAAGAACTTTTTATGTGGTCATCATTACACTGACCTCACTCGGATCTTATGAGTTGTTCAAGCGCTACGCGGATCGTCCGCATGCGGTGGATAGGAGTTTGATCGTGGACCACAAAACAAACCATTGCTTCTCTGGGACGCAGGTATATTCAGGGGGATGGGCCTCCTGTTTTTGCTGGGCCGATTTGGCATATACCTTCTGTAATTAGGAAGACGTACTTATGCATGCGTGCGTGGTTGTGCTTTCGTTTAGCCGGATTCTATTCTACCAGTCCGTTCGGCCAAAACATCGAAATCAAGTGACTGGGAAATATATGGGAGACACTAGAGTCGCCTCTAACAAACGAGCTTCACCATCTTCTCTAGGACAGAATGGCAAGCCACTCGTGAGCTATACCCATTCCCACGTCCAGAGTCGAGCGAGCAATACGCCCCTTTCGAAAAGCTAAGCACGGTAAAATAAACGGGCCTCATAGCCCTGACCCCGACAGAGCCGCCGATTCAGCAGCGTTGAGTAGGACGAGTACGGAGAGTCTGTTAAAATCTCAGAGGTGCTGCTAAGCTGCTTAAATCGCAAAGGATTAAGGTAACGATCTTTAACTACAATGCACGCACATGTGCATCTGAGCCCTCGACAGAAGGCTCGATCATGCATGGAAAAAGTATGAAACACGGAATCATCGGGCTGGGTGCGACGAAAAGAAGCTGTGCATTCAACGCCGTCTATGACGCCGGAGAAGAACTGTTCCGCGGAATTGCCACAGTAGAGGAGTCGGCAGTGTCGCCTTCACGTCAACATGAGTTTGTAGATGAACATCGACCCATTCTTAAAGCTAATAACCCCAATGAAACTTTTGCGATTGAAGAGGTGTGGTCCACTAGGCCTTGACAATCTTCCTTGTTAACGCGCCGACATCAAACTTTGACTAAGAAGAAGTCGAAGCGTTCTATATGGACTTGGAGAAGTTCTACAGAGAAGAGCATACGTTCTTCAAGGTCATCAATGGATATTTTAGTGCTAAAAGTGGACCTAGAACAACGATGAACAGCTGAAGAGTAGTCCGTATAGAAAAAAATGGCTCGGCTCTTCACACGTTACCTTTTGGGATTTAAAGCTCCTATTCAGTGGAAAAGCAGCAAGACCGTCCTATTGTTCTGAAAGCGTGTCCTCCACGTTATCCGCAGCTATCGTTCAATCTACTAACTGCCTGTAGTCTACAAACTTTTTCACTCGAGTCGTCCTAAACAGGATTGACAGAACACTGAACGTAGGACGGCGCTGTGACCAATCACGATGGGTTTCGAAAAGGATTCAATCCGATGGATTACATCAACAAAATGACAAAACTCACTGAAGTATTGGCATAGTACGGAAGAGCGCTCTGCCTCACTTTCATCGATTTAGAGTAAGCTTTTGACTCAGTTGAGATAGAATCAGTCATGGAAGCCCACAACAGCTAGGAAGTGTCTGCTCAGTATATAAAGGTTTTAGCAAGCATGTAAAAACTTTACGAACACGATACAACCATTCTACAACGATTCTAACATCGACATCAAAAGTGAGGTTAGGCAGAGCAATGCGATCTCGCCAAAATTAGTTACTGCTATCCTCGACAGCGGCGTGTGAACACTGGAATAGGAAAACAAGGGAGAGAAAATTGATGGTCGGCGGTTATACCATCTTCGCTTTGAGGATAAAAGCGTTCTTATAAGAAAAATATTAGCCAAGCGGAAAGAATGCCGGCCGACTATGATAAGGCCTATGGAAAGACCAGTCTTGGGCTAAATCTCACAAAAAACGATGTTCTTGAAACAAGGAATGGTTTCGCGTGCCCTATTCATGCTCAATATCCCGGAATGCTCCAATTACGTCTATCTAGGTCCGGAAACCAATATTTTGAACTACTTAGCTCCAGAGTTGAGCAAGAGGAACTGAGCTGCACAGGAAGCGTTTTGAAGCTTCGAGAGTGTAGTGATGAGAAAAAAAGACCACCCGACTCCGCGCCTACCTTTCGACTCCACGATTCTTCTTGCTTTAACGTATGTGGCAGAAACCCTGATCGCTACGTAAGCAGGATGAAGGACTTATACAACGAGGAGGCGGAGGGGGTAATTCTAGGAGTATCCCGTACAATGCAAGTGAGGAAAGGGATACGAAGTTCTAATCTACGTCAACCATCAAAAATCAAAGGCGCCGTTTCATAAGACAAACTGTCGAGGATAAGGTGGGTCGGACACATAATGCGTATGAACGACAACCGATGGACAAGAGTCGTTAATGGTTGAGTTCACAAGGAGTTCAAACGTACTGCAAGAAGTCTACCGATCCGATGGTCAAAGTTTTTCACGTAAACCCTAGAAGAAAGGTATGATGATCAGCGATTCCTTAGAGCAAGCGGAACGCAATGGGCTATACTTGCGCTACATAGAAAAGTGGAAAAATTACTGGTGCTCGCTTGAGTCATTCGTCGATCAGTGGAGCGACAGGGAATACAGGTGATAGCCATCACTATGAAATAGTTAAACGATCAGCTTTAAATATACGTTCACACATCTCATTTGTTTAGTAAGATAGTGTTTTTAAGAAAAATATATATTTATCTCCACACCGAGTACTTTGTTTGAAACTTATCTTAAATATCTCTAGAAATATCCTAAATGTCACCACTACATTTCTTTACTGGTTCTTGTAATACAAGCAGGCCCATACAATGCTAAGTCTCTGTGAACTTGTCAACTATTCAACTACGAACGGTAAAGCATTGATTAGCCAATTAGCAAACCATACCTGCATATATTAGATATTCTATATTAGATATTCATATATTAGATATTCTATACTAGATATTAGATATTAGATATAGATAGATAGTCATGTTAGTGCTTCTTATGTATTTTATTTATGAAGAGCTCTTCAGGATCACCAAAGCTCTACAAATCTAGTAGACTGTCTCAAACCGCTTAGTCAAAACTGAAAGTATTTCTGATATTTAACAACCAACCTAGTCTATATGTAATTTCAAATATTATATATTGCAGCTCTTCATGTCAGGTATTGCGCAGTGTTTTGTTCGATCTCCTTTTGTTGAAGTAGGAAACAAGTAATCCGCCTACATTTTATTCATTAACTGAACCACATTTTTTTTCAGTAGATTTGTTTTCATAGTTTATGCAACAATCTTTCTAGAATCCTTCACAATTACTGAGATGAAATTGGAACTCTGCGTACAAGTCTAATGGGTGTGAGATGAGAGTGACAAGTTCTAGGAGATTCACATTTTCCGCTTCCAAACTTGATGATTGCTTTCTTTTTTTGTTGTTTGACGGTTGATGTTATCAGGATCAAAAGTGGTGGAGTCACAACTGCATATTTGACATCCAGTGCTTTTCGTTTTCGTGTCAGTCGGCAGTGATTTGGTGAGTTGGATGAATTGCCGATAAGTTGTCGCCCTATCTTAAAGGTCACCACCACCTCACACTAAATCACTTCGCGTGCTGGCCGCTTGCAACCTTCACCTGCACGGCATGACTGTCATATTAAACGACAACAATCGCTCAAAGTCCTTGAAAATTGGTGTAGCGGATCGAAGCGATGGCAGTTACAGATTGTAAATTACCACAGGTTAATAATATGTGCATAGGGCAATAAGAAACGATCGAACGCTTTGAATGAAATGGTAATATTGGAAGAAATTCTGCACGTTGGACAACTTGACAAACTTCGTCGTAGACAAACTGTGACGATGGCTTTGAATGCATAAGACAGCAAGCTTTTTATTCACTTCTCCTAGCCAAGGAAAGTCCAAGTATTCATAAAGTTTAGTCGCTGTAATATGACAAAGTAGGAGAGCACCACGTAGGCCACTGTTGCCAAACGATAGCTCCTAGGAACCCTTGAGCTGCCAGCAAGAGCTCAGTATACTACGATAACACACGACTTCAAGCATTTCATCGATTTGTTTTTTTTCTTCCATCTTGGTTCAACACATTTGCAACAGTGCGATTTTCTTTGGTAAGCAGAGAGCACCTACGAAATTCGAGACTTTACGCAGTTATGGAAGAGATATTGTTTCATCACATGAGTGTGCACGATTTTTTTCTAACGTTTGAGATCGATTTTGTAATTTTTCAATTTTTTATAAGTGCTTCTAAATTTTCCGAAAATGGATATGTTCAGAAAAAATGGAGACGATGTCAAAACATTTGACGCAAAGACGGCAAGCACCAACATTAACGACACGGCGTTCTTCTTGACAAAATTTTCTTTGTTCAGTCGTCTCACCATGTGAACGATGATGAAAACTAGTGAAAAAGTGTTCTCTCGGTTCTAAAAGATCGGAATTTTATGGTGTTAGAATGAAAAACTTTCAAAACTAACATACATTATTAGATTCTAATGGATCTCAATCCAGCTAACAAATCTTGACACAAACCGAAATTTGTTGGCTGGAGATTTAAAGTGGTCATTATTTGTTCATTAAATTATAGAACACAACGAATCGCATGAATTATGTGTTAATGATGTTGAGTCCAGATCTTCCAATGAGTTAAAGCATCATTGCAAATTGAGAACAATTCCGAGGCATCGAAGTGGAACACGTAGACGGGATTGATCCTCAAGTTCGACATCTTCGTTTGAAAGTTCAACTAAGGTTATAACAGTACTAGCAATCGCCGCTCTATAAATAGCCACCTAGCCCAACACTACCGCTTTATGTACTAGAGAGTTGAGAATGCCATAGCATCGCTACTTCGAGAGGGCAACGGAAAGGGAATCATCGCAGACCAGCAAATTACCAGTCAAAGAGAAAGTGTGCTGGAGATTATGCGATTCTTCCTGAAGTGAGTTCATTCAAGTATTTAATCGTAAATAGACATATAATTTTTATGAAGTGAATGTTTTCGGATCCACACGCATTGAAGTCAGCGCACGCAGTTTTGAATACGTTAACAACTTTAACTAGAAAAGATCATTGCTGTATTAAATAAATGAAATTACTAGTAGCTACAATGATAACGCAGATAAGAAAAAGAGAGATCTTGGATTGAGCACTTTTTCTAAGCCTAATGTTTAGTAGGTCGTTTTTTTTACCGTGATGACAGTTGTATAGCTCAGGATAAATCAAAGAATACTTTGAAGCAACCATATTAATATGGAACTTTTGAAAAAATTTGGTTGGTTCAACCAAAATTTCATAAAACTCTTAATTTACAACAAAAATGAAAAGTTTTAGAAAAAAAGCAGGCTATGTTTTTGCCTCTAATAACAACTCATGTTAATGTTTGAATTTGTGCTTGAGTCAGTGTGAGAGCAGCAGCGGTCCGGAAAGGCCAAGCGTCCGTCATTTGTGTACTTAGGGTACAAACAAACCGTTGGTAAACGATCTTCTTACAGTAGTTTTTTCACCATTAATATTTTATGAACCTGCATGGGTTACTGAGCTACTGTTTTATCTGGCTACGACAGGAAAAATTGCTCAGATGATCACCCATTACATTCATTGACTTCTTTTCAAAGTCAGTTTCAATTCGAATGAAATGCTCGAATAGATTTCTTTATAATGTCTAGAGTTAATTTAAACATAATGCTAAATTGCTAATACTGACTCTTTATATTCGTTAGACAAACCTTTTGCGTACCCATTAGAAAACGACTGCGTATAACGTGACATATGAGTCTTGGTGGTTCTTGATTCATCCGTCACGGAAGCGCTTACTGTCAAATCGGTCTTGCACAGGCATTGTCATGTAAGTCTATCGAGTCTGTCGTTAAGAGATCTAGAGTGTTGAGACCTAGTTGTTCTCACAACACCTTGGAACAATACCAGTCAAGTGTTTTAGCGGGATGGACGCCTTCTTTGTTCGATCTCCACAACCGACACCCTCGCACACTGACAATTGTATGTACACGTGACCTCGATAGCAAAGAACCAATGCCGACCGATCACATCTGCTTAACTAAATGATTCCTTTCTGGAATGACAAGACAAAAATTCGAAAGTATTGCATTGGAATTACAGCAATTTGAAGTCTGGTATGGAACAACTAGCGCTGGTTAAAATCTCGATAAAATCCTTTTAACTGTCATTACTAGATAGAATATTTTACGAAAAGGAATAACACTTCCTACCACCACCAGGAAGAAATTTTCAACCGTAACTTTTCCTACCCAAGTCTTTGGTCGACTTATACCAAGCACCTAGTACGAGCATTTTAACCGAAGAAAATGGCATTCATGTCACTTGTTGAAGCTGCACGCACTTTACTGCCTCATTCCGCTTTTGCCTATTCCTCTTAAAAATGTTAGAACTGTTGAAATTCCCACAGAGACTCGTTGAGAGTTTGTATCCACTTTATTTCAATAATCGCTCAAAAACTATTAAACTTCAAGAGATTGATAACAAATTTGATGAGAATTTAATAGATTGATAAGATGGTATTACTGTAATGACTTAGGTTGGTTTATCAATTTTAGTCCAGTAGTGTCAGATTACTAATCTGATTCTTTTCGAAACTATCTAGAATCGTTAAAGTAAATGCTATAAACGTTCCTTCGTCTTAAAATAGTACATTCACTGACCGGGAGCCTTTCCATTATAGGTGAAATTGATGATTTGAAACGTCGTCTCGTTCACAACGTAGACCTTTCCACGTATTTCGCCATATGCCAAATTTGACAGCTCGCCAATGAAGGTGCCGAATTCGGGATTGTATGAATTAATCTCCTCGGCGAACACTGTAGAACAATTTTGAACCCTTATTTAAATTATTACGTACATGTCCTGTACAAAGATTTCTGCAGAAAAATTGTAATGTGGTGTTGTTCTTTCTAAAAGAAACAGACAAACTACTGAAGTTAGAAAGAACTCTGTCAACCCATTGGAAGCACTAAAAACTAAAAATCATTTCTAACAGAGTAGACGATATCAGGGTCTAATTTGTTTCAAATTTTTTGCATCCCCGGTAAGATTAGATAGTAAAGGTACAATGATTTAGGAAAATCTGTGATCTTAAGAATACATTTATTTATGTATGTATAGCTTAGCAAAAATATGTTAACAGGACAATAAATGTTAAACAAATATGGCTCACCGCTTCGTCAAAGTGCATAAAGATATTGGGAACTACAGGACAGTAAACAAAAAACCTGCTCAGGACTTACAAAATACTACAGTATGAATAATTTGTAAGATTGTGAGATAGGTATCGAACTCACCCGATACTCCAACTGTTACTAATATCACAGTCCTTAACAGCATCGTCTCCTAAACAAACAACATTGGTGTCTGTTAACTACTTGGAAGAAATGAATTTGAATCACGAGTATTTCATGAAAAGCTTAACACTGCAAAAGAACATGACTACCCTAAAAAGGTGCTGCTAAGGCTGAAAAAACATCTAGGCTTAGCTCAAAGTATACATGCTTACGTAGACTCACTAATATTTCGTAGATACGAGTTCATATGAGAGATATTATGAAAAGCTGAAGCAGCGTGAAATTTTACCACAACTACAAAACGAACTCCAACAGTGGTCAAATGAATTGTGGGACAAAATGAAGTGCATGGAAATGATGGGAAGAGTGAATGATTTTGAAAGTAATTTGTTTGTTTTTGTGATGAACATGATGCTGATGGTGTTGGTGGCGTAACAGAGCCCAAGCAACAGTAATGATGAGAAGTGGGTCGTCCCATGAGCCCACTTCACAAGAATAATTGGGACTGCTTAGTTCGTATTAGCCATGAATGACGAACATATGTTTGCAGCTCATATATCATGCTTGAGAAATTGTCATCAGTTTGGTAACGCTTGGTTATAACGTGAGCGACAGCGATCGCGTTCGGTCTCGCACCGCTAGATCAAACGCCGTAGCCCATAAACAATGGCAAAAATATTCGATATCACCAAAATCGACACAGTGGACAAATTTTTGCGTCTTTTACCCTCCGGTTGTTGTTCCGTTCAAAAACGGCAGTTTTGTGAGAAAACGAAATCTGGTTTGCACTTGGTACGGGAGCTCATCGACGTTTTCTGATCACTGAACTTAAACCTTTTAAACGTTTTATTGGTGTCATGCTGTTCAATCATTTTGATTATATGAAATGCTAAAACAATTCTTTGTCCAGAGTTATCACGTGTTCATCGTATTTTTATAAGAAAAAAAAGTTGAACTTAAATGAGTTCCAAACTGAAACTCTTCAAACACAGGTTATCATTCATACACGCCAGAAAAGTATCTGTGTGTAAAAATGGAACATAGAGCTTATGACGAACAAGCACGATTCGGTGTATTTGATACTTACTTACTTGGATACTTGGATGGCCCAACTTCACTGATTGTGCGGCCCTCGCATAATTCCCTCTTTTTCGGAGTTCTGGTGGTTGAGCCATTGTGGTTATCTGGAGCCCCGAGGTCAGCTTGGCAAAAAGTCTGACCCAGGTCGTCATCAGCACAGGCAGTCGACGCCTTTGTGGATCAGAGGGAGATTTTCCACCATGCGACTAATTTGATACCAAGAAGGTGGTGGGTCCTGGTATTGCTTTACTATTAGCTGGGTTTCCTGATGGACACGGCAGACTCGTTCTCAACTTGGGAGGCTCTGCTGCGAAGATGAATCCTCCCGCTGTGTATCGCACGCCGACACCTAGGAACAACTCCTAATCGCGATGAGGTGATAGACCGTTGAGAGAGCAGCATTAGATAAAAAGTCTAAATTGTAAAGCTAGGTCTTTCATAACCAAAAAACATGGCAAGGAATGTTCCTGAAATCTGCCTATCTATAAACAGTAGGCTTCAAAGCAATTTTCCACATAGATGAAGATAAACTAGAGAAAAGTGTCTAGTTTAAATCCATCCATGATTAAAAACCAAGTAGTGAAGATCCTATTGATAGAAATGGACATAACAGCTTTGAAGTGGATAGAACATAAACGACAGACAATGAGATTTTTGCAGCAAACGTGTCCCGTAGAGATGCTCAAAGCAGTTGAGTGGACTTTTGACCCAATATGAACGCGTCGCTGGAGTGGGATCGTGCCACCTGAACCAACACTAACCACCGGGACCTCCCAGAATGGCGCAATCGGTCGTGGATTACCGTATTGCCACACGCATTCATCCATATTGCTGATATTTAATAGCCTCTTAAAAACCTATCAATAACTGCATTACGAATCGTGAGCCCTTACGATTTCCACAAACAAGTGCTTGACATAATGTACGTTTTCGTACCCTCACTCTAATTCCTTATTTCTTAGTTTTTATAATTTTTTTCCCTATAATTTATCTTTTTTTTTGATAAGGAAGCATGATATTATTATTACTTCATTTATTAATACACAATAGTTGACGTTTCTGCTGTTCCGGCGGTTTCGCCTTCTCCAGCGCATGGAAAGGCTGTTCTCCACCAAATAACTAGAAGGCTTGCAAGGAACAAAGCAGTGAATGTTTGAAGGAGACTGTTTGTTATGAAAATAAAAATTTGTGTGTTGCGCTTTGTCTATTGAGGGTATGAAAGTGTTTGGCTGAGAAGATATCAGGTCATTTCGACTTTCCAGCCTCTGAAGAAGGCGAAAACTGCGAAATATCAGCTATTGCGTACTAATAAGTGTTGTTATGTTTGCTCTTCAAGAAGAGCATTAAATTGTTTATCACTGCTGAGGCTAAAAGAAAGTCGGTCTTGCGATTCGCTTTTCGCTGTACTTCAAGAATAAGATTTGAGAGTTTCATGCTGAAATTCAACTGGCCAATTTCGTCTCTACATTGAAGACTATTCATGTCATTATCACCGAGGTGAAATCTTCTAAGAACAATAAATTGTCTAAGAAATGGTGTAACGAATTCCGGCAGATTTTTGTAGGTAAGGAAATGGTGGAAATCCTAAGTCATTTATGACTTTCCACTATAGCCGGCTATCGAACGAATAGTACGAGTATGTGCTGCACAATGAGTAGTCGGTATAATGACCGACTTCTCTGGTCCCATGACGCCTAATAGTAACGCAGAATCCGATTCATTATATAACGGTCCCAAAAAGTGGTCTTATCTAAAAAAATCACTTTTAGACGCGAAATAGAAGATATGAACACCAAGTAAATGGAAAAAGAATGAATAGCTTTACTTTAGTGATTATGGAACTGGACAAGATTGTCGGCATATAAGCGGATGGCCCGAGTGTAGAGCTGACGCATTTAAGTCTATACTGCAATTCCGATCGGCCCTCTTACGTTCGTCAACGCATTAGAGGCACACAATGCCATCAACGAACATCATCCGAACACAATACTCAGAATCATCGCCATCAATGCTTTGGTTGTCACTCAAAATGCATCCACACAACGCATACACATGACTACTTCATTTATCATGCACGGATTCGCAACATCCAAATGTCTCGTTGTTTCAGTGAATTCATTATTAAAACCAAGTGAACAGTTATGTTGTCGAGGTGAGATGTGAAACACCAGCTGAATACCATACTAGAAAAATTCTATCGAATTGTTTCTTCTTATTATGATATCTTAAGAAACTGTTCATATAATATATAAATAAGAAGTAAAGAAATGAAATAGAGGAGAGAATTATGCGTAAAGCAGATGTTGGAAAAATATACTTCCATTGTGGTCACATTTTCCACATATTCCAGCCTTCCGCGATGATATTTTACGAGAATCATCTCCGCTGCACTGGACTCAGTATTTCACGATGGATGAGTGTAAATAAGTTGGAATAGAAGTATCTGCCTCTTAATTAACATATGAAGAATAAAAAGTACCGTGTGGTTAAGAGAAAGAAGGGTGGTTAGGACGGCCGCTTGAACTAAGGAGATATCGACCAGAATTTTAGGACACATTGTCAGTAAGGTAAGATGGGACTGAATGAAGGCATTCAGCACTGCTGGCGTCCAAGCCCGCCCCGTCTGGCAAGACTGGAGAATAATTATCTTTGTTGGGAATAACATACAATTTCAACAATTACTATGAACAGGTGATCAGTCTATTAACTGAAGACAATAGGGAGGTGGAAGCATCCAGAATAGATGGTGTGCATAGTTGGTGTGCCGAAGTGACTCATGAATAATCACCGTACAATAATTGCAATGAAGACGACCAACAACGCTGACTCATAAAATTATCCATATCCGAATGGCAAAGAAGAGGAAAGGGGAAAAGGGAAGAGGCAAAGGAAAAGGTGCTAATGGCCTCGAACCGTCCGTTTCGCGCTTTCCAGCAGGGGTCAACGACGACCGGGGCAAATAAACGCAACCAACGCCTAAGCATTGCCTCAACTACATCTATACAAACATCTCAAGGACCTTCAAACAAAACACAAAGACCTGCCTCGATGCCGTTCAAGCATGGCATCCAGAATGCATCCCGAAAACCGCGACCACCAAAGGCAGTAAGGCTTTTCCAAAAAAGAAGAAAGGAAACTGAGAGTCAACTCGAAAATCATCATTTCCATCCATTATACAATGCTATCACTATCCGAATTGTTTGCGACACCTATAGTTCAAGACATAGAAAATATAGAAGTGCTCTGAATAGCACGGAAATCTTGTGCGCGACAAATAAAATAAGGAAGGTTAGGAGTGAATGATTAATATGGACGATAGAAAATCTAGGCATTGAGTTAAAAAACGATGAGTTCGAATCCAGTGGTGTCCTCGATTCCGCTTATCTTATCGTTGCGTCTGGGTAGTGAGTTCGAACAATTGGTGGCAATCGGTCAATGAGTAGCGTATAATTATAGAATAGTGATGAGCACACCATGATCCTTTCTCGGATTAGATAAGCATCTGAATCCGCCAGGCGAAGAGCCGTATCATCTGATTAATTGCAACGATGAAGTGTACTTGAAGTAAAATTGCTCGCTGCAAACAACAGCAGCAACAACAACACCATCGAAAATACCATCAACAATGATAAGCGGATTATTGGACCCATATTTTTTGGTTGAGACCGCCCAGGTATCCATTATAAGTAAATAATTAAGGAAATGTTATTTAGAATACTTCAGTACCGAATACTACAAAAACCTAAGGAAAGTGAATATCATTTAGTCTGCATTAAAACAGATGATGGGGGTGTTATAATGCACTAATTTCTTGTGTTAGTGGAGTTCTCATAGAGACAACATGTCTTCTACTGCTGAACAGAAAAAAATGATGGAAAATGAAACATTTAGTTAAAGATTACTTCGCCGCCAACTTCACGAAGCAAATAAGTGAGTAGAAAATCCAGTTTTATGAAGGATAGACGCTAATCCTGGCAAAACGGGCACAGACTTCGGACAGCCAATCTCGTGTGAAGAAGTGGAACAATTAACCAGTTAAGATGAAAGCCAGGCGCTACTACCGGAATTTAGAGTCAGGCCATACATCCTCACTGGTTACAAATGTGTTACAGACATGGAAATAGAGGTCATAAAAGTATTTAGAGCCTAAAAATGAAAAGTCATGATGCAAGGAGGAAAATATGAAATAAGAGAAAACTAAACGAAGAATAGGAATGGAAGCATAGAGGAAGAAAAATAGCAATGAAAAAATAAGAAGGGTGGAGAAGAGGAAGGGTATAAGAAGCAAAAAGCTAAAATTCCTCCGCCACTGGATTCAGACAATGATTCACAGATTTCTTGGCTCCCTACATCAGAAAACTTCATTTCTTCACTGTAGAATTCCCCCACGAATGAATTGTAATGGGACAATGATGGAGTTTCATGAAGTTTAAATTAGATGTATGGAACTTTAAAAATGGTTGTGATCAAGTGATTACGACTTTTTGAATTGAAGACGTCTCCAGTGCTGCTGCTTTTAAATTTCAACGATGCAAATATTTATGCGTGATTATCTAGATTGTCTTTGGATGTTCATTATAAATGTCTCAGCGGAACACACTGTGTCACAATGCCTTTAGCGCAGTTGTTCCTGTTAGAAGGAAAACTAGCGGAATTAATTTCTTCGATGAAAGTATAAGGAAGCGAGTAATATTCAGAGCTGGCTTTTCTGATAATCGTCGAACGACCTTGTTCTTCGGGGCTTTCTGATAACGTCGACGACTATGCTTTTGTCTACACCCGCCATATATCTTCGTGGTGAGATAATCCTGGATTTGCATATTATGGTCACTACGGTTCGGCCATCTGCACACATCCTTTACCACCACCACCAACAACACATAACTAAGTACAGCTAATATAATATCATAGGAATGAGCTTTGTGAATACGTTCACATCTCATTAGATCGGATAAGAACAGGTAATTGTACATTGATGTAGCGTTAGGTCGCCGTCACTGCCTCTATCTAACATTCCACGGTTATCTGGATAATGTGAATAAAATACTTTGGAAAATCATGCGTTCACAGTGTAAATGTATCGCTATGCTTTCTATTTGATTGGACAACATGATAAATGAAGCACAAAAAACGGATGCAATAGTAAAAGTGCAAGCAAATGTATTTAGACATTTAGAAGGTTAGAACGGTACTGAACTTTATGAGAGGACTTCTACTCACAGATTTTTAATGTCATCGACTTATTCTTACTAGTCAATTAAGCAATGATTCTTAGAATGGACTGAACTCCTAACGAAGATAGTTACCGATGCCTACCAAAAAAAGAATACTAGATAAAACAGGCATGTAACGAATAATAAGTGACTCATAGTGCAGATAACTGCGACTGTATACAAGGAATTTGATGCGGCCTTTCAAATTAATGGATAAAATCATTGTTTTTATAATCAGTTGATTGAAATAAGCGCAAATATTTATGTAGTAATGTTTTGGGTAGAAGCGAGTCTTTTAATAAGGTGTATTTCGGACAGAGATATAAAAAGCTTAACCGGATGGCTAGAGAGAGACATGATGGGTGAACTGGCTTTAGATAACATCTACAACACAGGAATGGCCGCCAATGTCGCCGGCGCTAACGCCATCTCTGGATCACAACTCAAATCGTCTACTCCCTCCTCCCTTATTCGCCGCCATTCTTATCTAACAATCTTGGAGATGTTCTAGAATAAAACGAAAAGGTCATAAAAGTGTTAGTAATGAAAACAAAATGACAATACTAGGATGCATTATCTACTAGGATATCTAAATTTCCGTCCGGAAGCTCAGGCAAGCGTGAAACAGTGCCAAATTTCCCTGCCGTCCTTCCTAAATGTAAGCTAGCTTCAGGGTACCAAATCTCTCTGACTTCCAGAGGGGTCAATCTTTACCTAAATCGGCGACCTAGGAACGTCTTGGCATGTAACTCCATGCAAATAATGTTTTAAATCAACAAAACCCCAGTTTGTTGGAACGACGACTTCAAGTGAAGATGGCTTTTCTCAGTACACGAAACAGTTTCACTTGTTTAACCAACCTGAACCATTTTTACACTTAAACATCTTCAAAAATCGGAAGCAAATGACAGGAGAACGATGATCCGTAGAGTTCTAGGTGTTAGAAACCAGACAACAGCAAAACCAGCGCTGCGTGCTACAGTTCTAAGAATGCAATGGAGTATTTAACTTTGAAATAGGATAACCATTAAGGAGATTTGGTTTCTTGGACTGTTTCCTAGCGGCCATTCCTTCTAGGCCTTTTTTTAAGTTCACGAAGCGTCTATTAAGTCACAGTATTTTGGATAGGTGGATGGATTAAATGAGTGACTAAGTGTGCAGTTCATTGAATACTAATGTAGCATGCATACTTCATTGTGAAAAAATCAAAGGTGTATTGCTAAAGGAAATGTGTACTGCACTTATTTCACTATTATTATTGTTATTATTATTACACGAACTGTCATCACATCTACTGTGTGGATCTCATTATTTGCACTTGAATCGACTTCCTTTCATTGATCGTCCATCATGCTCTTCAAAAAATTTCGCGTATTGCTTAGCCTACTGCTTGATGATTTCGTCTTTTTTATGAATGTCCTTAAATACGGTCAAGTTGTTTCTTCATGCAGTCCTGGAGATAGCCGAGCTAAGACATTCTTACATGGACTGGAAGAGGACGTTTGGGAAGAAGCAGAGCCACCACCTTCCAACCTACTGGACTGCATTACTAATCACTGTGCTACCCCTCTCTCCGTCTCCCAGCCATCATAGATTTCTAAAGCGGTGAACTTCAATCAGCCTTCACCATATTAGTGAGGAAAGATGATAGCAGCTTAGAGTTGTATTGGAGTCTATATTCAAAGTCGATGAGTTCCGTAGCTCAATGCTGAAATAGAACAATGCAAATGGAAGAAGAGCTAGGACACACATGACGTTAAACAGTAGACATCTATGTATCAGAGTAGGAGCTTCGACAGCTATGTTATTTCTTCTTCAATAAACGAAAATCAGATGTTTTACATACGCGACATAAAAAATTATGAGATGTTACACTGCCTCGGTGAATGCTACAAATCTACAAAACATTACAAATTTCGCTTCACAGTAGCGTAGTGATGTTAGGGGGAATTCAACTCTTTGGTTTTCCAACGTTTTCGAAAACCTCATTCAAATTAGAGTCCTCCAAAAATGTATTAATATGGAAAACTATTGTGAAGAATTTTATTGTTTACCGTACATTATCAGATTCAGTGAAACTGCTCCAGGTTTAGCCTCTATAATGTTGACTCACTCGCAGGTTCGATCCGGCACTCAAGGTAAACGAAGCTATCGCACATGCGTTCAGCGTTGGAAAAATGGCAAGTTGTCACCTTGAATTGCTTGGAAGCGTAGAAAATGCGACATGAATACATCGTCATAACCCGGGACGTTCTACAGTCCGAATATGGATCTAATAATCTCTACGAATGGAACTGAATACATGGAGCGTGACAAAAAGGATTGATCAATGACGAACGAGACATTCTCTCTATCACACGTACTGAAGTGGGTTTACTAAGCAACACCAGAACAGCAATGGTTTAGGTTACTCGGTTGATTCGTGCGTCGACCTCTGTGCGCCGAGGCACGTTAACTTTCTCGAAAATCGTCGTATTGTTTTCCGATCTTTTTCCCAATACACAAAACAAACGTCATAACGCCTATACAACACGATCTGAACGTTCATTCTATCGAAACCGATCGTTTGACGATTTTATTGCACCGGAAAAATTAGGTCAACCTTGGAAATAAGCGGATATTCACCGTCGGAGAAGATGGTTTAAAATTGTCTATTTCATATTATCATGAATTTCTTTCTTTCATCGAGCTATTACATAATAGCAGGATTATTTACAGAGAGATTGCCATACTCAAAAAATGTCGGGCATCTCAGTTCCTTTTTCCTTCTTTTTTTCAAGAATAAATATGAGACTTAAGCTTTCTGACAAGGATGAAGTTTTTTACCGTAATCGCTGGAATAGAAAGCACGAAAAGACTGATTTATGATATCGAAAATTTAGCCGTATAGTCGAATGATGTTTCGACAAACACTGATTAAAAAGGGCTTGTCCTGACCTTTTGAAAAAGTTCTCATTCGAATTTCACTTCACAATACTCTTCTACGAAAACCACCGCTAATGCTCATTTATCGCAGTTTCGGTTCAAATTGCCATACGAAGACAATAATGCAAGATCGGTTTCAGTCGAAAAGCCTACAGTAGTTTTGAAAAAAAAAGTAAGATTGACATCGAAATGCTAGCACATTCTTTAACAATAAAAGAAGCTTCAACTCTGACAAGCGTATGTTAGTATAATCTGTGATTACTGCGAACGATTGTAAAAGATACGAAGAATGTTTATTCACTGATGGATTAAATTGATAGAAGAGTTGGAAGGACAGTTATTGATAATTTCTTTACGAATGGTAAGCACAGCGATTTGCTGAAGCTCTCAACAACCGAGCACGGTCAAGTCCGTCAATGTTGACTAACACCTATACCATAGCACTGGGCGCCGAGGAAAAAAAAATTTGGATGAAGTAAAGTGAGTAGAACGGGTTCGAATGGAGATGGAGATACATAACTATCAAGACTGGATCCTTTTTTCTCCCTGGGTCATTCACTACATGGCAAGAGTACAAAAATCACAATGACATACGTCGATGAAGAACAGAGTAATACGTAAGAATTGGAAAGCGGCATATATCAAGGGGAAGAGTGATAGAGTTGTTGAACAGAGCTAAACGCCTCAGCATTTTTTTTGGATGAAAGGATCAATAATGCAATTGGTAACAACTTTCATAAAACGGTTATCATAATGTGACTGAAACGCGAATGGTAAAGGAAGTTGCGAGAGAGAAAAAAGTGTCCACAATCGAAGAAAAAAATGTAGTCGTCCCCTACAATTCAATATGATTATTAACAGTATTTCAAGAACTGGGATACACTACGAAGTTCGTAAAACAGACATTAGTGAAGTAATCTTTATCGAATAGTTTTGTGTAGTCACTGAAAAGAACGAGATTAGCTGTAGATTCCGAGAAACGAGTTTACATACCCCATTAATGGACATTCATCGCTACCACTTTGCTATGTACACTAACCCCATCCCCAATACCTCTTTACTCTTCCCCCGCTCTCTCAGTCTCCACATCCCACTCCTGCCCGAATCAGCTAGTTCGGTCGAATCGTCGCCCGTAAGTGTGGTGGGAAAAAAGTGCAATACGAAATGCGGGGGCAGCTCGTGAAATCGCGTAGCACGACAAATCGCTCACATATTGAGAAGATATCCTACAAACGATTACAATCCTTGATTGATTCAATCATCACCTTTAAAACCTCAAACGATAAATGCTCAACGACACTTGCCACCAGCCCAATTGAATCTGTACGGAGTTATCTAAAGTAATCAACGAACTGCTTAGTGCGTTGTCATTATTTTAGCAAACTGAACCGGAGAATAGCAATAAGGCTCACCTAATAGACATAGATCTAGAAGACCAAAAGACCTAATAGACATAATGCATTTGCTTTCTGAATAAGTGTGACATCTTTCTGTCTTACCACAGCGATTGGTAAACACCAGGAATCAAATGCAAGGAGGAGACAAGGTTCGTTGTATGTTGTCTGATAATGGATTCAGTGAATTCTGAGTAAAAGTGATGTTCAGGTTATTTTTCTTGACAATCTGCCACTGAATGATCGACATTTGGTTGATTTTGGAAAATATTGAACAATTTTATTGAGTAGTTTCTTCATAAATGTTTATAAATATACTCGAGCGAATGTAACCTTTAACGAAAGAATTCTGTAGGAACGGCTTTTTGCACAACAGTAAAAAACTCTGTTGTTAGTATAGTTTGTGACATGTACTCGAATGGATTACACAGAAGCTGAAGCCAACGAATGACGAAACGTCGAATGCATGAATAAAAGCGACGGCACTTAAAAAAGTGGCAGGTGTTGACGACAACACGATGAAGATAACGATGGTGATGCTGATGGTGATGATAACGATGATGATGACGATGAAGGATTCATCGTCTTCGAAGTCTAACGGTCAACTCGTCAGCGTTGTTTAAAACGTGTTCGCGTTGGATTTGTGTCGGTCGCGCTTACGCTCGGAACGAGGCAACCGAAGGCCGGTCAACCTACCACGATCGGTTAGATGAATCACCTATCTACATTTAATGACAGACACCAAAAGCAATTAAACAGTCAGAAATTCTAAACAGTTTCGTATTTGTCACAAAAGTATTTGTAAGGCTTTTTACAATAATGATTAGTGTTTCCGTCAGAGTTGTTTTCTTTGATGAACAGCGAGTACCGGAATGCGTTTCACCTTCGTTCTTCAGTAGATTTTTTGAGACATCAAGATGAAGCCTTCGACAAACGAATCAGTGTCTTCTATTTTTGTAAAGAGAAAAGGATGATTAGTATTGTCATAGGTTTCAACTGATATTCGAGTTTCTTGATAGTCAAATATCCATAGGCTTTTTTTCGCACAGTTTTCGTTCAAGAACAGAATGGAACGGGAAATGTTGCCAGGTGAGAAACAATGTTTTCGATTTTTATTTAGAACACTTAAACTACAGATTCCTAGTAAAAAGCAAAATCACCATACATAAAAAATCATAAATCTGACCATTTATCTTCCACTACAATTTAGTCGTTTTAGACAAGTGTTTAAGCCAAGACAAATGAGCAAAAGGGCACTGCGTGCTCCTACAGGATTATAGGCTCTGGGTCTAGAGAAAAAACTAGGTGTAGAAAAGAGACAGCAGCCAAAAGAACTCTTCGTGTGATACTACTACTGAGTCACGTACATTATGTAGCGGTTTAATAGTACTTCTGAAAGCCAGAAAGCTGCCAAAAAAAATATGGAAGGAAATCCAAGTGTTTAGCCAAAACGTTACAAAAACTGGGACAATTTCATTGTCGTTAACGCAACATTAAGATTTCCTAAAAAGTTGCGCACGTCGACTTCATCTAAACCTTGTCATTGACCGATAATTTACTTAATGATTCAACAAGGTTCTTACCGGAACATATGTTAGCTGTTGTTTTAAAACATCGTTCTTAATCAGTAAAACTCACTGAGTAATGTTGAGATGTTAATATCTAGGAATAGTCCTATCACGCCTTCGCTATGAACTGGACAACACCAAGAACGTGGAAAGATCAGATGCAACAAGAACGAAACAAAGACAGTCATATGATTCAAATAAGAAACGAGGAAAGAAAAATGAGATCAAATCGTTTTGGTTAAACGAGAGCTTGATTTTGATTGCTCTTATTGCTCTGACCGTATCAACTAAGCTCTGAAGTGGATAATGGAACACACCACACTATCCTCTTAGAGGCAACGCAAGGCTCTGAATTACAAATAGTGCTGATGAAGATGACGACACTTCCTATCACTAACCTCAATCTGAACAACGTGTACGTAGGTGAATATATAGAGAATGAAAACAAGTAGGGATATATTTCAAGAAAAAAAATTTGTTGGTTTTTTATTGCTATGAAATGGACAAGCTCATGTATGAGTTTCAGCCGGTTTCTAGTTCACATCCAAAAAGAGGTTTGATTTCACGGTTCTCTCAAAGATTCCTTTTTGTAACAATATTTCCATGAAAGGCGAAATCCGCTGAAACGTCAGCTTGTACGTAAAAAAGAAATAAAATAACGCCTCGTGTTTGATAAACAGAAATAGAAAGTAGAAATAGTGTTGAAGCATTTTTTCCTTATTTCTGTAAAATACGATGTAACTTTCCCATTTTTTCCTGCATTTGATCGATTTTTACTGATAAAACCGGTTTGTGCTGGTGATATATGGCATGCAGTTCACAATCTGGAAAAAAGAATTAATGATAGAAATATTCCACTAAAGAAACAGAAAAAACACATGACATCAATTGATTACGAACACTAATGTATATGCTCCAGTGTAATAACACTTTGTAAGTTTTCAGACAGGCGTGTGAGGCGCAGTGGTCGGAGGCGTCCTGCAACACACACGTGGAATGGATCCTCGCGCCCGTGGCCCACCAAGCCTTCCATCCCTCCGGGGTAGGCAAATTGGTACCAGACCTGTCTGGGAGGATAGCTGCACTGGCTTGATACTTCGGTAGATCAGCGCGTGTCATTGTAAAGGCCAGATATGCATTCAATCATCACCAACGATGCCTAATGAAGTCGAATGCACGGCGCATCACTTAGGGAATGATCGACAGGGAGAGCTTTATGCTTTATCTTTATTAATTTTTCAGACAGAACACCATTTCTGGTTCAAAACCATATTATCGCGTTATCGGAGCCAGATATAAAAAGTTGGAAGGTCTTCGTGGTTAATGGGTGCGAGGAAACGAATCGAATGTGAGAAGTGCTGGGATCCGCACAGTAGACATGATGGTGAGTCGTACAAAGGTAAAGAAGATAATGATTATCACATTGCCGTTGATCATCGTTTCTTCTTACTTTCTAGAATTCGGAGTTTTAAGCTTTCTGGAATAATTTGTATATCGCTCTGTCAACGAAAGAAACGAAAAAAATCCAACATTGTTCTACACAAACAGTCAAGCGCTTAAACCGTAGATGTAAATTGTCAAGCAAACACAAAGAATTCTATTACGCCTTTGAATCAAAGAGTTGCGATCTGCATGTGTACAATAGGATTATTCGATTAATCCTAAGTAAAACAAAAGAAAAAACATATCAGAGCAGTTCTTTCACCGTGTCAACTTAGCATTGTGTTATAAGGTCAAGTTGCATGTAAACTGTAAGAGCGTTTACTTTCAACTACTGAGAACAGAAAAAGCATCCATCCGCAAGAAAACGAGGACAGTGAAAAACTTCGGAACGAATTTATCGTTACACGAAATGCGACGACAATGTAATTAGGTTGAATCAATCGACAAGTGAAGAGTTTATTGAGAAGTATTCAAAACATAAGACAGAAAAAACGCAAGAAGTACCCATGATGATTGGCAGCAGCTTCATATGGACGCGTTGAAATGAACACTGTGTCCATCTATTTTGTATATTGGCATGATGGTGTCTAAATACAGTATAAACATGATTTAATCATATTTGTTAACTCAGCAATCTTTTTGGTGCTTTAATAAGGCTATTCGTGACATTATAATTCAAGCTTGTGGGAAATAGGAGAATTTTAGAGGCAGACTGGAAGATATTCCCCACATCTGTCTTTAGGAAAGCAGTAATGGTATTGATGGAATTTCGCTGATATATAGCAATAAAGACCATATTAATAATTAAGTTACACGTTAGGGTAGTTGTGGCTTTTCAGTAAAACGGTATTAATTAAAGTAATATTGGAGATCGACATCCAATTTGCATTGTGTGTCCACGTTTAAGCACTTTTCCGCTGCCATTGCAATAACTACCACAATTGGCGCTAGAGCTGCTTGTGTAGATGATATGTCTAAGGCGACAGATTACAGTAGCCTACTCGTTTCAGTGTTGAACGAAACAAAAAATAAGTGTAAAATAGTGATTTGCTACGGGACGTTGACAGAATCCCTGGTCACCAATGAAGCTTGCGGAATCTACTGGATGAAAATCGGTGAACATCCTTAGTTAGAGCACGACTTTTCTTGCAGGTGAAACGATTTTGTGTCAGAGAACTTTATTTAATAGTTTTCTATCGAATTTAAAGTTTATTAACACCGTAATCACCCTCTTCAAAAATCTGCTAAAATTATCAAACAAATGAATACGTCACCGGTAAGCCGTTCAGATCTGGTGGCAGTTGCATATCGTTGTATGGTAAGTAAATATGTGAATACGAAACTGATTCCGCAATGGAAAACACTGAATAAAACAATATTATAAATGAAAAGTTACCTCACCATGAATTTATATAACTAACCTGAAAACCAGAAGACATCCTTTATGTCAAGATTTCCTGGTAGTCTTAAATATACTGTTTCATTATAGTAGTCACGCAATGACTCACAATCGAACAATTTGAATCTCCTTAAATATAAACCTTAAAAAAATAATTAAAGAGACGGTAAAAAAAGTGTTGGAGAACTGATATGAACTGCTGCATCAACCATTGATTACGTCATCTCCATTTTGAGGTATGTCAGTGAAATGAACAAGAAACTCCTTTATTCATCATTATTGACAGATCATTGTTTAGAAAGTTAGAAAAAATTCCTGTACTGTTCACTATAAATACTGTTGGTTAACTAATTAAAGATGTGTCCTGTATCCAACTCTACTCGTAGTGCAGTAGACAAATGCATATTTAACTTTTTGGGTAGAGGGGCCCGCCTACCGATACACCAACCTAATTTATTTATTTTTTTCATACAGGTGTGGTACCAATTTGCCGATCCTAGAATAGTGGAGGGGTTGGCGGGCCCTGTGCGCCGCATTGAGCCAAAGACCACTTGTATATAGTAAAACACCTCTAATCACTGGGCTACACGCGCTCTTTGTCTTATGTTGTACATATTAAGTATATTATGATTGCCTTGTTATGTATATTCTATTACTAGTTTAGGTAGAGAACTAAAAGAACTAAAACTCCTCACAATCTATGCACTGACTCAGACGATGCATAGGCAAGTTGTAGGCTAAAATTTGCTACAAAGGTTCTCCCTTAGCCCCCTTAAGCAACACAGATTTTTTCATGTTCGCCGAAGTTTTTACAAATACCAGAAGAATATTTTATTTATTGAGAGGTCTGGGAGCAAGTGGAAATATTAGAAACAATGATTTCGTTAATTCGCTACTTTGAAAACGGTTTTGTTTTCTCAGAAAAAAAGGAAACATAAGAAATTGGATAAAGCAAAGTATTAGCTTGTTTAGAAATAAATGAGCGTTTCAAAATACTTCTCGTTTTAGTGTATTTTTACCCGTAAAATATTTTTTTACATCGCAATATTATATATTATTAAAAAAGCTTATTTTGTGCTTTTTCAATTATTTCCTTTTTTTCTCGTCAGAAGTTGATTTTCTTACCATTTTTAAGCTTTGCAATTTTAGATGTCAAGAACGAATTTGCGTCAAATTTTTCTTTTAGGAGTTCAAACTTGGTCGTAGTGAAGTAGAGGCGGCAACGATTCTTCTCTTGATCGAATTGTGACGTGCAACGAGAAGTGGATTCTGACGACAACCTGCGACATTCAGCTCAATGGTTGGAATGCGATCAGATTCCAAAGCATTACCTAAAACCGAAATTGCACCAAAAAAGGTTATGGTGACTGTTTGATGATCTGCAGCCGGGCTGATTCATCACCTATTTTTGAATCCATGCGAAATGATTACGGCAGAGAATTGTTGCCAAGAAATCGACGAAATGCACCGTAAACTCCAACAGGAACCGGTATTAGTGAATAGAAAAGGACCATCCTCCACGACAACGCTCCGCCTCATGTTGCGGAGCCACCGCTGCAGAAGTTGAACGAGTTGGGCTATGAAACTTTGTTTCAACCGTCATATTCGCCAGACCTCTCGCTTACCGACTATCACTTCTTCAAGGACCTTGACCACCTTTCTGAGCGAGAAATGCTGCTCCAAACGCGACGACGCAAAAAAATGTCTTCGACGAATTAGCCACTTTCAGAGCTTCAGAATTTTATACAGCTGAAATGGGTTAATTTTTCTTATTTTGATTAACAAAGTTTTGTTTGAAGCAAGTTCTGGGATTTTAAATAATATGGCTAAAAACGCTCATTTATTTCTGAACTGTTCAATAATTTTGCCGAAACACTCATGAATGAGCTGAAGAAGGAATGCAAAGAAAATACTTGGGGTGTGAACTTGTTAATCACTGAAATTTTGTCGAAGAATTACCATATACGATTTGAATACTTGATTTCACTGCTCTGCTTTCTCCATTTTATTCGATAAAATTTGATTGTAATGAGTAAGTTCAGTGAGGATAAAAAGCAGTTAAAAAAACATACGAGTCATAAAGCGGGACTATATGACCGTTTGCATTGGAGCAATATATCCTTTCCGATCATAAACCAAACCACGTTGTTGCCACTTCTCAACGAGAAATTATTGATTTCCATTGTCTTGATATCGATTACCTGGAACAGGAATACGTCTACAGAAAAAAATAACAAGGCAACGGCAAATTTCTTACTCGGATTGGACCTGAGCTGATATTATATACTCCATTCGGTGAAAGCCCACGAAGAGTAACCACGCTTGGTATTTGAAATGCAGGACCGTTTGGAAGCAGAACCGAAGCCACCGTTTCCTTCAAACGATATTGCTACCTTTCATTTGTGCTAGCAGAATAAGTTGCAGACTTTGTGGTAGGTGTAAACTATACGACATGAAAAAGAAAGATTTAAATCTCATTGAAGCCTACGTTCCATGCTTTGTTTCTTTTTGCAATGTCATATGTATTGTTTACAAGTGATATTCATTGTATATGAACCACCATTATAGCTTACTCGACGCTTGTGGTCTCTCAGCGACACCCAATGAACGGATTTTTGTCGATTTTCCGTCGGGAAGAGTAAGTAGAAGAGGTTGAAAGCCTGCGAACCATTCAAGTGGTTGCGCATACTGAAATAATATTCTCCACCTGCTACGAAATGGTTATGAGAATAAGTAGCAAAATAGCTGAAAAAACACGTAAGTATCTACTTTCCCAGCATCGGAGAGTACAACTCAATAAAATGAGTAGATAAGCTTTTCGTAGGGCTGAACAAGTACTACTTGCAGAGCTTACGCACATAGATACTCTACACTTTCAAATATGGCTTTCAACTGTGGAGTGCAGCTTCAACTTTGCATAATTCCTAAAAAGCGGTTAATCAAAAATACTAATACTCTAGATGGTCCCATTGCTGAAAAAAGGCTGCTAACCTTGAAAACGCGCTGAAATTTCTTGATCAAAGACAACGACCAGCAAATCTGTAAGGAGATTTGTCATTTCCATGCGATCAAAAGCGTAAATCGTTGCCAGGAATTGTTGTCAAAAACAAGTTCAACGTATTTCTTTCCATTTGATTAGTAGTCCCAAAATTATTTAGTTAGTATAGGCAACTATTACTCAGACATGTCGACAAATAGAGGATCCTGTCCTCGCGTACAGGTTTCGCCTCTCTAAACCGCATATCCGGATCCATTAACATCTGCTGTTCTGATGGTGACAAACAAACACAGTTGGAAGTGCTGTATCGGTGGAAAGTGTTTTTCAAAAGTATTACGTTTTTTACATGCCTACTGTTACCGACTAGGGGGATTGGTACCACCGTGGTTGTTATGCCGATCATTAAGATCACGGTATTAGTTCGATCTCACCAAACCGCTCAACCCTCTGGTGTCACGAAATTGTTACCAGAATTTTCTGAGAAAAGTCCACTCTCTGCAATCGAAGTGGGACCTCTCTGGCGTGGGTATAGTAGGACTCCGGGAAGGATCGACCATGCCAGCATTCAACAACATTTATGACGAAGGGAAAATTCTGATGGAGCAGCCGAAGTCAGTTGCAAAAAGTACAGTAATAAGAGTAATAAGTAACAGTGTGAGACGGATCGTATAAAAAAACTGTAACTGACTTAGGAAAGGATAAGGTGCAGAAAGTAGAAGCAGTACGAGGAACCGTGAGCACTAGCACATTGGAAAATCATGTATAATTCTTTGTTTCTACACCTTTCTTTTTACACCATTTTCAAAGAGGAAAAATTTGAGAAAGCATAAGAAATCTTTTCGAGATGTTTTTCAGCGCTCATATTGCCAGTTTGCAAGAAAAAAAACAACTTTCAGTGGCATAACAAGAGAAAAAATAAGAACGTTTATAATCCGAGGTGAGATGAGACTAATTTGAGATGGCTGGTTGTGAATTGGTTTCCTCTCTATCTCTATCAGGTGGGAAGCACAGATTGGATGAACATTAAAAACGATTTGGGAAGGAATTCAGTAGAAAGATATAGAGCGGCTTTTTTAGACTATGAAGCTTGTTACAGGCCAAATGGCAAAGCTATTATTGAGCGCAAACGTCTTTGACTAGATAGTACTTTGTATGCTTAAATGTCTTTCAGCTGAACAGTGACTCGATACGTCAACCGTATTCTTCTTTGTACATATAACCTTAACCTACATTACTTTTGAGTTAAGAAAATCTCCTTCTTCTACAAAGAATATCCAATCCTTAGGATCCAACTTAGGACGCCAGTGTATCTATCCCTTCCTCCATTTTTTGTTACAGTCACTGACGATAAATAAACAGAAGCAAGAGAATTAACCTATGAGATCACAAGCTCACTGAAAAACTAAACTACGCTTCCATGTTGTTCACCGTAGTCCATGTTCTACCATTTGAAACACCAAAAATGATTTAAATACTTTGATTCATTAAACGATTCTAAAGAAACAGTTAACGAATGCTCGAAATCCCAATTAGAAGTGATTTAAATAAAAAATATCAATATTGCAGAAGTGTTTTCAGTAGATTATACATTCTGTGTCATTCGTGAAGAGAAAACATGGCCGTTCAATCTATGCGGTTGTCGAAGCATTGCTCAGACAAGTAACGTCGATGAAGTGTGTCCACCTTTTTTATGTAACACAACGGGAAAGTCGAAGCGGCTATCCCACTGGTAAAACTCCGTTCATAAGATCATAGTTAAGTCCGTTCTCTGAACTAGGCTTCTCCCCTATAAAAAATTAGTGTGAATGAATTGGTCTTAGTAGAAGAACAGCGCTATTCTCTAGTTGTTGTTTCCACGTCGTTCACTATCGATATCGTTTTCCTCAAAGGCTGCAAAATGCAATTAATCACAAAGATTTCCAGAGATTACGTAATCTCACCTATCCTTCATCTTATAAGTGGATGTAATAAAACTTTTTTCCAAGTTTATTATTTGAAAATATAGAATGAATAAGAACAGTTTCTGCTAGATGCTGGTTTTCGATAACAGACAACAATTTCATCCAGAGCCACCTGTAGAAGGATGTGAACTGAATCAAATTTTTTGTACAGCAGTGGGAGCACGTTTTTACCTGACACGTCAGAACTAATAAAAAAGTACAATTAAGGACGTACACGGTAGTTTATCTTATCGTCTTCTGGTTGACGTATTGTGAAACTGTTTGGAGCAACAGCATTGAACTGAGCGTGAGATGTGCCAGTTGGTTCCAATACCTCTGACTCAGTGCTGAAACAGCTAGTTCATAGTGAGCACTGATCCATCAAAAGAAATGAACCAAAGGATACAGATCTCGGCGTTGATCAATCCCTTAGGGAGGCACCATTCATTCCACATCATTAAGTATCGTTTGGAGGTGATTGAATGGCCCTTACAGTGACTCGCGGTGGCCTACCGATGCATTGAGCCAGCGCTGCTATTCTTCCAGAGAAGTCTGGTGTCAATTTTCCGACCCCGGAGTGATGGAAACATGGTGGCCCATCGGTGTGGGGATCGATTCCACGTGTGTGTTGCAGGGCGCCTCCGACCACTGCGCCACACGCACCCACAAAAGAAACAAAGAGCATTAAATTACTGCTTACTTTTTGTGAAACAATTGTTGTTGTACCGTTACCCAACTGTACAATGCCATCCTGGAAATAAAACATCAATGAGAACGGCTTCACACAATTTGATAATGCACGACAAGAAATGGAATTCTTCATGAAGGTTTCCTACTATATAATAATATACTATTTCAGTGCAAATTCTGCATGTCTGAATGTTCGTAACAAATGGAGCTACCACATGCCAGAATTCGGATTTAAATAAAGTTTTCGAGAACGATGGAATACCAAGGAATAAAATTCTGATAGTATCAGTACCCTGCAGCACAATCACCTTTATAATCGCAATAATGCTAAGATACTTGCAAACACCGGACCGCAGGTGTCTACGGTAAGGAGAGAACGCTCTATTACCCTTTCCGGGGGCCAACGCGTTTCACACCACACCAAGCGGGTACTTCGTTTCGTCTGTCTCTCAACTAGTTCTATTAATTCCACCGATCAGTGCCATCAGCAATCACCAATCAACAGGATTGATATGGTGTGGTGGTGAACGCGTTAGCTTCCGGAAAGGGTATTAGCGCGTTCGTTCCCCACCGCAAACACCTGCTGTCCGGTGTTTTGCAAATATCTCAGCGTCATTGTGGTTGTGTTTCGCATTACACCCTGCCGTAAAAAATTATAGTAGGCGGCAAATAAAAGAGGTTAAGATTGTCGTTTTAACTTTATAATGTTTTTTAGATGAATACCATTCACTAAAACAGCTTCGCATCTTTAAACTTTGTGAGGTACGGACTACACATTTGATTTCAGCAGATTTGCTATGTATAAGTATGTGGTTCGTTCCAGTGTTATTGGTACGCATATGTATTTATTGAAAGAGAAATAGGAAAGCTGAAATTTCCTACTAGGATAATTAGATGACCCATCTTCACATCTAATGTGGGTTCTAGCCCTTCATCCCTTCGCCTTGTTCTTTTTGCCGTTATCTGCGGAGCTCATCAGGTACGCTCGTGGACTCCAGCGCAAGTTGAAGTTGCTCTTTTTCCTTTCACTAATATGCTGAACGCTTCCCGGAGCTTACCTCCTAGAAGGCCATGATAACCGGACTAGGTCATTCAAAATACGATACAAAAGACCCTTGTCGGCCTTTATAGAGTGAGGAGAAACTTGTTACTATGTCAGTTAGAATCCTCTATGTCGGCGGCGATTACTGTGATGATCGTGGATTCCGCGATCAGTCAACCACTCGAGGGCAATGACAACAAGCCGAGTCAAGAAACTCTAAGGAGAGAATGTCTTTGCGAAGGAATAATTCAAAAGTGAAATGAAAATTGTAAGGCTGGGAACAAACGATTCTTCGTAGACATGAAGCATTCAAGCATTGAGTATTCAAGAAAGATTTAGAAAGTATGAAATAATAAATCAGACATTCTACAGCGTTCTCACCTTCACCACTAATTCCACCTGTTTTCGACCACCGCGACCATTTTTCGTTGTTTTATTCATTTCCATCAATGACACTAAAAGACTTGTATGTTTCGCCATATTATAGCCTTGATATAGTACTAGGGTTATATTTGCAATAGTAGACAAACTAAGAGAATAATCTCAAATGCTACCTTCTTTCTTCACTCGCAATGCATCGTTAACTTTTGCCGTTTCCTTCCCTAACTCAGCTATTTTTGGGCTAGTCGACAGAACATTGACAACTTTTCTAGCTCTGGCTTTCAATGGCTAGAAAAAAAAGTTGTCATTAGTAAATTTTGATTTAAGACAAAAAGCTATCTTTAGAGAAAAACGTGTTAAACAAGCGTTATTCTAGAGCTGACTTTCCAAAACGTAAAATATGTTATAAAGGGTTAAAAGATAAAGGGTGTTGAAGCATTGGTGAGGAATGAGCCATGCATTCGACTCATTCATAGAATCCTAAACGTGGGTGAATGTGCATTCGAGACTGTACCTGTGTGGTATAATCTATGGTGTATTCACGTTGTGTTTTTATCTTTCCGGGCTAGTCTGGGACCAATTTATCGCTCTCGCAAAGATGGGGGGTTTGTTTGTCCGGGGTGTGAGATCGAAACAAAGATGTACTGCAGGGAACCTCTAACCACTGCACTAGGCGTCGCTAGGTAAACATCGAGTAGGACTAATAAAAAATGCAGCCAGATGCTCAAATTTATCACCTCGTTAGGTCTTTAAAACAAAAACTACGTGATATTAGGTATAAATGATTGTAAGTTAAACTGGAAACAGATATTTGCACATTGTCAAAAAACCTACGGGTAACTCGTCAAGTGCAAAGATAGAGACGTCGATTGGCTGTGGTTGAACATAGAAACCGTTCTGCGATGGAAACATGTCCGCTAGGATATTTTCCGTTTGATTAAGCGGTCCAAGCCAGAACGTCACATTTTCTGATAACAAGACATAAACAAGAAAAAAACACAAAAACTAAGTAAGCGAAGAAATCGATACGAGAAACTTTGTTTTAGAACTACTGGAGGGCTCACAACAGCGAAATAACAAAAAGTGCAGCAGCAAATAATTGCAGGTGAAAAGATAGAAAGCTTTCAAAAAGCTTCATAAGTCGAATTTTTATTGATTTTTGAAAATTGAGTGGAACAAACCCACTTTTTAATGGGAAAATGATGTCATCGAATGTAAAAAAAATTTTAACATACATTCTGGAGTAAAAAAATCCCGAATGTGGCTAAAATCCATCTTTTTCCTTTGGGCTTTTCCTCTTAATTTGCATAACTGCAGCTATTTATACCTGATAGAAGTGATCCAGGTTGGAAGAAAAATTTCGAAACAATAAATCTTCTGTCATCCACCACCCATAAAGCACCTGATGGCTTAAATTTCTTTTTTTGTATTGATCTGAAAAAACTCAAATTTCTGGTTTAAATTACTGGATACTAGTGCGATTAACTGAGTAATTGGACTTTTATCTATGTTGAATCAATGTGTATTTGGGCTGTATGAAATTCTCGCTGATCTCTCGAATACTGTAGCATTATCGATCTCTTTTAAAAGGTCCTTTAAAAAACAATATCAATGAATATCAGTTCTAATGAAAACTGTGTTCAGCCATGATCATGCTTTACCACATTTAAATTCCTGCTACTGGTTGAGATTTTCGTAAAATACGTCCATACACTTATGAAAGTGTTAAACTTGACAAAGGCCAATAGTTGCCGGGAAAACAATATCTAGACATGCTAACATTTTTCAAGCATCGTGTTTCAAATATGGTGTTTCATCAGGCTCACATATCGATAATGAGTAAAAAACTAAAAAGATATTGTAACGATAACAATAATAATAACAATAGTGAGATAATAACAATAAACAATAAAAAAGGATAAAGTTCTCGGCGTTGATCAATCCCTGAAGCATACGCCATGTATTCGGCTTCTTTAAGCATCGTTTGGAGGCGATTGAATGCATATCTGGCCCATACAGTGACTCGTGGTGACCTACCTATGTGTCGAGCCAGTGCTGCTATCCTCCTAGACAAGTTTGGTACCAATTTGCCGACCGCGGAGGGATGGAAATCTTGGTGGGCCATGGGTGCGGCGATCGATTCCACGTGTTTGTTTCAGGGCTTCTCCGACCACTGCGCCACACGCGTCATAATAGTAATAACGGTAATAATTCTCAGTATACTTATTGAGCAAACACGAGGTGTTACTTTATTCTTTAGTTCATTCAAGCTATCGTGCCGTCAGTATCGCCTTCTTCAGAGTCTGGAAGGGTGGTCTAGAAACAATAATAATAATGATAATAACATAAATAATAATAATAACAATAACAATAATACTAGTGGTAGTAATGGCATTGCAACCATTCCGCTTTGAATAGCTACTACTTTCACCTTCCAGCTCAACCTTATGATGCTGACTCAAATCGTTATGTTAGGTTCTACTCAGATAAATAGTACTACTTACTATTATTTGCTATTACACATTATCGTTCTAATAAACACTGGTGTTAAAGTCATCCCCATCTTTTGTATTACGAAATTATTTGCCGCCGTAGGTTGCCCCAGAATGGCTACTGACGAACTTCTTGTATGTTTTGCATTTTTCAATTCGAGCATAGGAGTAAGAGCACTTCATCTATCTGCATACTATTTTGTGATCTCTGTTTCTTGATCGTTAAACATGTGTGCATACCGAAGTGCTCTTAAACCATGTTTGGATTACCGTGTGCTCCCTCCCCATCAAGAGACCGTATATAAGATACCACTATTCTAAAGAATACTATACTGTTGCTTGTTTTTCCTCTCTTTATCTCTTTTACTTACCGACCACGACAGCAGACAATCGTCTTGTTGCAAATAAATGGTTTGGTTACCCAAGCTTGCGATGTGGTGTCAAGCCAAAGGTAGAAAAGGCCCGCGTGGCAGTAAATATCGCACGAACGACAACTTCATTATAAATGATAATTACGTGAGAAAATCGCCACTTAAAGAATAAATGCACTTTTTTCACTGTGCTTTGTACTGAGCAGAATTGTAGCCTTAATGCTGTATTCGATCTCTTCGACTGTTAGATTTTTTGGTCTCGAACAGTCTATCTCGACAGTTTGAATACCAGATATGTTAGTTCCTTTTTAATATCTCTTCAACGCTTATATCAGGGAGTTTAGGAATATTCATGAAAGGTCTTGTGGTTATGGATATATTAGTAAACAAAGACGACGCACCTGCTCGGCGAAACTTCCACAATACTTTCCGTAATACGGCAGTTTATCTGCCGAAACAGCTATCTCCTTGTGTTTTTTCGTTGGTCGATTTTCACGAATCCATTCAGTCAATCGGTTCTCTTTTTTCTTTCTTCGATTCTTCTGCCGTGTCATCTTTGACAAGTGATCTAGTAATGAGATAAAAATCTCCTGCATCTTCGTTTTGAATTATTGGTTTATGAAACTCTTGTTTAAAAAACAACATTAACATAACTGACGCAACTACAATTTTAGGACATTTTCGAGCAAACTGGTGTGTTTCGCATTAGAAGATAATCCAATCAAAAATCTTTGCACCAGTACAAAGTAACTTACTTAAGGGCTGGGCCCTAATGTGTCTGCGTCCAGCTCGCCAGATGTAATAGCTGCTTTCAAAAGTTCCCTCTCATCCTTGGGCAGCTTGTCGAGTAACTGGAATACTAAGACTTTATTCGGGTTCAGCAGATGGGTTAATCACCATTATAAACTAAAAGATGCGTTTTCTTCTTTTTAGTAAAATTCATGACCTTTGAAGGTGTCAATTGAATAAGTAGGTGGACTCCTATCTATGGTAAACGAAATTTATTTTTTTGAAAGGATGAAAGGAGGCGCTGGTGAATTTCTTAGCGATGCGCTAAACCTTGATTACATATTAGGCCTAAGCAATTAATATTCATGCCCACACTCATCAAGCCAGCATTTTCATCCTTCAAGATAAGCCTATTTGTTGACCTCAAGAGATGATCGGCTTGGTTTACCCACAGGCGTCGTGTCGAACCAACACCCATGTATTGTTGAGCACATTTAACCACTTCACTACACACAATTTCTTTATGATGCAATTGCAATTGGTGTTTCCCTAAATTACTAAGTTCATATATACTACCCTGAAATCTCACTCACCTTCAAAGAATCCTCACGGCTTTTACTTATTCGAAATTGTCTTTCTTTATTCTCTTTCTCCTTAAGTGATTGGTTGAAAGCTGACGCTGCTAAAATTTAAATGAAAATAATTGAACCCCTGCTTCGTTTATAGGTTAGTCCAAAAAAACTTAGGGTAACCTTGAGCAAGCAATTTTTTCCACTATTGTTTGTTGTGGTTTTGTCCTTCCTAAGCCTAAATCGTCTTGGAACGCAGTGTTTAGTGTTGGTACGTGGGCTCCTCGTAAAGCATTTGTCATAGCTTCTATTAATCCACCTTTCTAAAGCTACACAAAAATTTAGCCTTAACAGTATTTTAAATAAAAGACTTTATATACCGCGATATAACTCACCGGTCCATCTCCTCCACCAAAATTCAAAAATTTTGTTAGCCAAATTCGAAATTTGGTCCAATGAAGCTCCGTTTGATAGAAGAGACTCCAAAGGATTTGATGCTGGAGCTCCTTGGACAGCAGTCTGCGCGTTTTAAAAAAAGTTTCAGCTGTTTATTATTTTAACGTAGTAGGTTTATAATAAAAAGCTGGGATTTGTTACGTGCTAGAAGTTCAGCTATTCTCTTCGCCCGTAAACCCGAATTACTATTCATTGCGATAAATATTGTTATTACCATTACTGGTAGTATAAGTATTACTGTTTTCTAGTTGACACTCGAATAGCTCGTTTTCACAGTTATGTGTACCGCAACACAATTTAATTTTCCCCCGATGTTTTTGCTGGTTGAGCCAGGCTCTGCTGAGGAAACCGTGCCAGTCTGTTCCTAGGTCGCCATGAAAGCCTTTCGACGAACCAATGAGAAGGCGCACTAATGTTTTATGTGGACATGGAGATTTGAGACACGAGATCTTCCAAAAGTCACTAATTTAACTTCAGCAGCGAGAATTATCGCAGTAGAAGGTTTGAAGACCTTTATAAAAGGGATGAGGAAGTGGAATCAAATGAGTGGACTACCAGCTTTTTCCAATTTGAAGTTAAGTCGACAGTTCTCAGACTTCATCCAAAAGCATAAAAAAAGGGAAAGCAAATGAATAGGGTAACAGCTTGTCATGTTAGAAACCAAAACCACTCGCAAAACTCAAATTACAGATGCCCGAATTGGAGTCACATAGCGAAGGATATCAAAGAGAAAGTGACAACGTCACCGTCACCTCAACACTTTAGGTACTCAAGCAGAAGAAAACGCCATAAAATTCAAGAAGATGCCCTGTCAAGCATAGGTCGTGATTTCCCTAGTTCGTTGCCTTGCTTCTAAAAGGAATTTTTAGTAACAGTGTCGTTAACGGCCAACCTATCGAATCTTTACGGTAGAGTTGAGTGAACTTTCCGAAGAATAGATGGAGCAGTCGTATCGGAAGGGTAGTGAAAAAAGGCAAACGGCTTTATGTGATCCATCGACTAACAATTTTCTTCTGCTTTCATGGCAAATCATGAAGGTTACATTTCTTTAAATTAGAAAAAATATAGAGGCTTTGCTGTAGCTCGCATAAATCACTTTACAATCGCTCAGTGGATATGTGATACGAACGATTACTGCTATTATTTCTACTATTAGTAATACTAATGAAATTCTTTCCAATTTATTCACAATTTGATACTTTTTATTGAAGGGCTGTATGCCTACATCGGTGTTGCAAAACATTTCTTTAAAGTCGAAAATTACAAAAAGTTACTGAGTCTTGTTCACAAGTAAATCTTTTAATAATCTTGAGTTCGACGTGTTTTCAGCAATGACTCAAGGGACAAAAACTTGGAATATATTTGGGTCTCAAATTATTTACATGTATCAGTGTTCAGTGAAAACACTCTGAATCCTTCTATATACTCACTTGGATACTTAGATGGGCCGTCGTCACTGGTTGTACGGGACCCAGCACAATCTCCACTCCTTCGGAGCTGTCCTACTTTAGCTATTATGGCTCCTTGGAGTCCCGAGGTCAGCGTGACCAAAGTCTGCCCCAGGTCATCACCACCAAAGGCAGTTACCGCCCTTGTGGTTAGACCAGAGGGAGATTTGCCACCATGCGGCTAGTTTAGAACCAGGACGGTGATGGATCCTAGTATTGGTTATGGGTTTTTTTGTTACTTCCGCTAGACTGCTGTTGCTAAATACATACTTTTTCGCAACGTTGCAATGAGACAGTCATCCAAACAGGTTTGTAAACCTTCTATGTGGTATCTGTATTCAATTACGTTAAGAATACGAAGGCAATCTATTGACAAAAAAGTGCAATTGAACCACTCAAGGCATACTTTTTTCATTTGCAACTTTAGCACTGCCAAAGAGGGAGCCAAGTTTTCTACACACTAGCTTACCATCAGCTGCCAACTACTGCAGTATTTTTTCTCACTAGGTTTGGCTTTACCACCAGACCTGATATTCTGCCTCAAAAAAGCGATCATTTCGTCCGATAGGTTTTTTTGAAGCAGTAGACACTACACTACAAATTGTGGAACCTAAATATGGCCTTAGTAAGAAGTGCTTCAATTGGCGTTTACCTGGGCGACTTGGATCGGCACGCTCGGATTTAGGGAGGCAGCTTTGCTCTGAGCGAAGATTGAGTTCACAATATTTTCTCCGGTGCCACCATTGAGAACTGACGTGGATGCGAGATGACTTTGAGTTAATGAATTCAACGGATTGGCTGCTCCAAACGTTGCTGCTGCAAACTGTTGTGGGCGCTTCTGAAGGTAGTAGTGCGGCTTTCCGTCTTCCCATGTACCGGCATGGACTGGTACACCATTTGGGATGGAGATTGAATGAGTAACGTGTGGTTTAGCTGACAGATGATTTGAAAGTGAACTGCTGTGGACGTCGTTCGGAGTATTAAACTCTTTGCTTCCCTTCAGCTGTTTGCCACCAAGAACATTGCTTCTTGAATTTGTTAGATGTTGCAAAGAACGATTCCGTAACTGAGCTCTGATGACAGGCTTTTGTCGAGTGCTGAAAAAGCTACACCAACATCTCTCGACACATTTTTTTGTCATTTAGTAAATATATGTGATAGCTTTCGCGGTCTGTTATTTTGTTCAATAGATATAAAATATGTGGCTGATTTGCGTCCAATTTTTGAATCATCGCGGACTGTCCTTTGTCGAAATGGTGTCTCCTCTTGTCCCTCTCATACATTTAAAGAAACATAGCTCTAGCATATGTTTTCATAACATTACAAAGAAGCATGTCAACATATCCATCTTATCTTTTGCTGACCCAAATTTCCTGTAAAACAAATCTTGTGTTACAAACCCATTACAGCAAACATTTTACTTCACTGCCTGGTCAGTGGAATTGAAATCGTGTGATGACCTTACTGATTTTTTATAAGCTACACCATTTAAAAAAATAGACCAACTTACTTTGTTTCTTTCAAATCCATTTTCAATGGTTTCGCATCGGATTTCCCCATTGCTAACCATCTAGTTCTCGATGTCGCTTCAGACAATTGCCTGAAGCTTGGCCATTTCTCTACTACCTAAAAAATAATTCACTTACTTTTCTGTTGGTTTCTTATAGATAGTTCTTGGAATGAAAAGTCTATGAAAGTTCTTTTTAGACAACTCTTAAAATGGAAAGGTATAAACCTGTGAATGATGGGGTTCAGTAGTCAATTTTGGTTGTTTAAATCGTTGTTGGTACTGGGACCACGGTATAATTGCTGCTGGACGCAATACATCATTGCATGACGCACGAACCAACAGAACTGGAATGATTAAAACTACTGGCAGTTAACACTTCCCTCAAACAAGTAAATTTTTGCTTCTTTGAAGAAAAAATAGGCTGGGGGATAAGACCTCGTACTGTACGTCATTGGTTCAGGTGAAGACCCATTTCAACTAATGTATTACAACATAATAACTGTTATGCAATCATAGACATAGTGGATAATGCAGTTCTTTCTGGATGACTCACTGAAAATCGGTCATAATGACCACATCGGCGTCCGTTTGGAGAACCCTACGCCACTGGAAATAGAGCGTTGCGGTTCATCCGTAACCAAGGACGAATTACCATAGTGGTAGACAGAGTTTGTAAGCTAGCAAAGATAGATCCACATATGTGAACCTTATCACAATTCAGCGAGTCAACAGACAAAAAAAAGAAACAATGGGAATCATAAAAGTGCTTCACTTGACAGAATTCTTGGTTCCTTATATTTAAATAATCACAAAGAACCTACTGTTCTACGTATTATTAACACACGAAGTAAGATATGACTTGAAATCAATACATTGCGTGCTGTTGCAGTGGCCGTTTTTCAACTTTAAGGCAGGATAGGATGTAACTTACACGGATTCCATTAGTTGTAATAAAATCGTTAAAATCTACAAGTAGTTCCCTACACTACATGAAATTTGGTTTATTCTACCATAATAGGATCCTGACTTCTTTAGGTTGGTGATACGAATTTCTTCAGACATGCTTGCATCAAAAATCGAAGCTTAAACAAGAAAGCAGTTGAACAACCGTAATTCGTCCAGCAGTACACGATGCTCCTTTCAAAGCATCATTTATGTTCGCAGTTGCTGCGTTTGTGATGAAAAAATTTGAAAGTAAAACTTCGCCCTAAATTCTCAAAAATCTTATCCTAAACATATTCAAAAGCCAGAAATAATCCGTGGAAAAATATATGTATGGCTGAGAGAACAAGGTTTCTTCTCTCTAATACAACCATAGGGATGTACTTCCAAACAAGGGAGATATTATTGTGGTTGAGATTATCATAGAGATTATAATACGAAATTCATTCGTCGTCAATTGTCAAAAAACCCAACCTCGCACCCCCATATGTTAGTTTTTGGCAACAGCTACGGTAGGAAATTTGAAATTGGAAGTTGTCTTTAAAGGGAAAACAAACAAAACTCACAGACGACTTGTATAACTTGAATTTGTATCTGCATATGGGTTGTCATCAATTGAGGTCACACGCAGCACACACAGACAGCCAACCGACCAAGCCGATCCTCGTCACCTCATCGGCCAACCCCTCGCGTTGTCGTGCACTCGTGCTGGTCGTGCGCATGCTGCTACAACAGACACGACTGCTTAGTTACCAGAGCATGCATCGTGAAACACTATAGCAACCTTATCAAGTAACAACTTCTTGTCTAACCTTTTCTCTACACTCTATTATTTTTTCACGGCAAGGAATTACGTGAAGTACAACCGCAATGATAATGAGTTTTTTGGGAAACCTGGACCTTACGCCAGATTCGAACCCGCGATTACTCTTTACGGAGGGTCACGCGTTGCCCACTGCACCACTGAGAAAGGTCAGGATGCATCGTATAATATTCAAACAGTGATTACAATCCCTAATTGTTGGAAACACATTGAAACTGATTTTTATTATAGTTATTACACCTAAATACATGGTCGCCACGTGTACAATGTTTTTCTTTAGATGGAGCAGCGGCTTTGCGTCAATGGATTGCTGCTTTGATACTCTTGAAATGAATTCATAATTGATTGGCATGTGTGAAATGTGACCAGAGGTTTTCAATAATACAGCTGCCATAAATAAAGCCAAACGAATTGCACTATTACGGTCACTGGAGATATTTATTTCATTGAACTTGCTTTCTCTCGATCGTAATTGGTTAAACAAACTACCGTTGTAGATGTTCTCATTCATTCAGTATACTTGCAGCTAAAAAGATTCCGCTTTGTTAATAAGGGATCCTCATCTGAACAGGACTTATGGATCGCGTTTACGTCGAAGTCGTTTTGCTTTACAGTAATAACTAATTTATCCAAAAAAATTGTCCATCGTGTGTTTGTCGGGTCATGCTTCCTAGCAAAAGGATTCTTTTTTTATTTAGATAACCTCAGCTGATTTCAAGCCACATTGTTTTCTTCTACTAATATCGAAAACATGATTTGGTACACAACGATCGACGTGCATTGTATCCTACACACTTCCTCCTTAGTGGATTATTTTTGCAAAACAGAGCATTTTTACACCACTTTTTGCTGTCAGTCAATATTATGCCAAGTCTAGATGTCATCTAAGCTGATCCTCGTCAGAAGTTATTCCCTTTATCTAGTAAGTTGTAAAAACCTTTTTTTTTGAACCATTTCATGCCAAGAAGTATTGTGTTGAAGATGCGACGTACCTGTGGCCTGTGAAGAAGCTGAGGTACCCCTCTACTTGAACACTGGAGTTTGACACTTAGGGTCAGCTTTCCCTGTGACAAGGCAAGTTTTTTGAGCGGACTTCTCTAGGGTAGTTCGGTGTTCATCGAGTATATGCTTGTAAATGCTCTTATAAATAGAGTTCAACACAGTTCGTTTTCGGCGACATCTATCGCATCTTATTACCTTTTTATTTTAGATTTATTTCACGGCAGCAAACTACTACTTTTTATGAATACAACATACATGCGTCCTACATATAATTAACAATTTCTACACACAGCTTGCAGTTTCCGCCTACTATGAACAATCCTCATATAGAATTCCACAACGGTGATAGAGACATTGCATTACGTGTGCTAAAATAGTCAAGCAGAAATGTGTCTAACAAGGGCATCATCTAGTGCTAGCCTTTCTAGCATGCTAACTACGTATGTCTGACAGTGCTGATCTATAATTGCGTTGTCACATCCAACATATCGTCCTTATCTTCTCTAACACCTGGTGAAACTGTCTCCATCGAAACGAGAAGCGGACTGCGATGAAGCACTCCTGTACCATTAAAACTCAAGTAGACGCCTGTTCTAAAGTCCTATAGAGAAACTTTCAACATGTGCTCACTACAAATTTTCCAAGCGTTCATGGCAAACGTCTGAGTAATCAAGTCGCCAAAGAAGTGTACATGCGTAAGTTGCTGCAAGAAAGATGTCACCAAAACAAGAGGGAGAATCAATGCACATGTCATTTTCCAGTCGTCATAATATGAACAGTAGTATGGACAATAGAACACCATCTGACCACATCTTTCCGGGAGCAGCTCCCTCTCCTTAAATCACTCAGCAGGCAACCACCTAAAGTTAGGAAGAGTGAGAAGAAGCGGTCATATCGTTCAATGTGTACATCATACTAATACTTACTTGATACTTGAACGGCTCCTCCACACTGGTTGTGCGGGCCCCCAGGATAATCACCATTTTTCGGAGATTTGCTTGTTAAGCCACTGTGGTTCCCTGGAATCTCGAGGTCAGCCAGGCCAAAGTCTGCCCCGGGTCTTCACCACCACAGGCAGCCGCAGCCCTTGTGGATCAGAGGGTATTTACCACCATGCGACTTTGATATCAAGACGGTGATGGATCCTGGTATTAGTTTACTCCTAGCTAGGCTTCCTAATGGAAACGCCGGACTTCTCAGCTTGGGAGACTCTGCCGGGAAGACGAATCCACCCGCTGCACATCGCTGTCCGACACCCAGGAGCACCTCCCAGCCACGATGAGGCGATAAACCGTTGGGAAGACATCATAGCAATACCTTTGTTTCCTTTAAACTTCAATATTATAATTACTCTCTCGTTCCGTTAGATATCTATTGTTCTCTATCTGTCTGTTCTTTAATAAATTGTATGGAAAAGCCATCTCCTGTTTTCCCACAATTTCATGACAGTGAGAGTCCTTCCATGCAAGTGTTCGTTAAGAAAAAGAATGATTGGATGTCAACTATCGATGCTGCCGTGCCTTCTTTCATCCAGCAAATGATACATGCTCTATTATTGCTCCACATCTCCACTTAACAAAGAGTGGCTACAAGTGCACACCAAAATTTTGTAGGTATAATCATTCCCGTAAACAGTTTTGAAAACCGGAGCACGTAGTTCTGCTTCTTAGCTAGATTATAGAGGTGGAAGGCGACTCTACCTCTAAACGGCGCGAGGAATTCGTGGGCAGACACGGACTATGCAGACTTTTATATGCTGTTGTAGTTCTTTTTGACAAGCGTGACAAGCAGCCTAATCTTGTAAAATCTGCCTTGTGGGTCGTATACTGCGTTTCGGTAGAATGGAGGGTGGTCAACAGACTTTCAAATCTCTGCTCTTTCTCTCTCTCTCTCTCTCTCTCACTTTCACTCTCTTTTTTTTTGTCATAAGACGCCTTCCTGCAGCAAGAAGCATGGAATCCAAAACAGTATTCGAGCGTCAATAACTGAACTGTAGTAGATAGTTAATTGCCATTTTAGGGACAAACTCAAACGAAGCTTTTCACCTCGTCAATACAACTCCGTTTCTCCAATGCATCCTTCTGCAGTTTGCCTGTGTTGATGTTGTTCACAGTAAGCTCCAAATGTCGGCCACACATTACTCACATAGTTTTTACGACACCATAGAGAAAATTAGCCACATTAACTGTCACGAAAGATCAAGTGATTACGAGGAGTTATGAAACAAACCGCTGACTTCATGGCAATCATCACCAACGTGTTCACCGTAATTCTTTTCCTTTTGACTCCTCAACAGAGAATGCAGAGAATTCTCCTCATCCCCAATCACCCTTCTTCATTGCTGATAAAATATCGATCGAGTTCAATTCTCCATCTACTACTGAACGAACACTTTCGTTTTCCTAATTATTCATGTCTCCTAATTGTCAAAAAAATTATCGAAAGTAATCTAAGCTCCAAAGCGGTACATTATGCGAGAGAGAATAAGTTCAATTTTTGGCTATTGATTGATTGCCTGCATCATCTAACTCCTTAAATCCAAAATATCGCGTCTGTACATATGATGAAGATCTGGGAACGCACTAGCAAGCTATCCAAGAATTCGATGCAAAGTCGACATGGCTAGAACTCGACGACATTAATGCAGATGATAAAAAAATCCGAAGCACTAACGGGAATCATCAACTCCAAAGCTTATCGTAGATGATGGATTCAGGAAAAAGAAACGAATTCAAAATTTCTTTCACCGAGACAACATATGAGTCTGGTCGTGTAGAGAAAAGCTGACTGTTATTGCAGTTCCTGTTGCTTGCTAACACGAACCATGAACATGGTACGGATCAGCGAGACCTATAAAACATTTTTTACATAGCAAAGCCTGAGAAATACTTATGATTCTCGACAGCAACTTGATTTCGTGATGCAAGGGATAAAAGATAAAGCTGTCAGCGCTGATCAACCCCTGAGGGATGCGCCAAGCACTCGGCTTCACTAAGCATCATTTGGAGGTGAATGAATGCATATCTGGCCTTCACAGTGACTCGCGGTGGTCTACCGATGTATCGAGCCAGCGCTGCTCTCCTCACAGACAAGTCTGGTACCAATTTGCCGACTCTGGAGAGATGGAAGGCTTGATGGGCCATGGACGCTGGGATCGATTCCAGTGTGTGTTGGAGGGTTCCCTCCAATCACTGCACCACGCACACCCCTTTTTTGTGATGTATAAAAGAAAGGTAAAGTAATTAGTAACCTATACTTCATTTCTTCAATTTTGGCAGCTAAAATAAATGACGCATGTATGTGAAGGCACATTAACGTTGATCTTTCCGACTATTGTAGAAGGATCTTTGACCATGAAAGTAAGTGATAATAATGAATTTCGGAAAGAAAACTACACCTTAAAGATATCGTGCGGCGATCTTCACTGGACAGCGCTCAATCAGAAGCACCACTTAAGAATCCTTTTCTATCTTCACAACATCGTCCAGTCCTCACACTGCTCTGGGTATAAACGCAATTCGCTGCTCTCATAAAGGTTCTGAAAATTGAACTGTGATCTTTCAAATACTGCGTGTAACCCCCTATGGACATCATAAATTCGCTTATAGAAAACCAAATTCCCTTGATGCAAGAATGGCCCATGAATTAACGAGAAGTTAAGCGGGACTCGTCGCAACTGCCATCTGTCTTGTGTGTAGACTACCCAAAACATGTTTTTCTCGAGTCCCGAGAATTTGGTTTTCGGAGATTTCGGGCCTTCGAAAGACCCTCATCAGAGGTCAGTTGATAATTTATGGAATTAGAAGCAGATTTACGAACCAACAAGTTGGCTCATTTCTGATTGGTGGCAGTTTTATCCACTGACTTTGAGCTCGAGATTGTAATGTCGAGTGTCTCCTAATGACTTGATGACTCAAAGGAGAAATGAGCAGAAAAACTCGTTTGTTCACTTTCGACACTTGGACCACTGCACACCAACTATGCCATAGTATACAACATAAAAAGGTAATGTGGGGTACAAAGAATTGGAATTACAATAATTTACTTGGGTACTTGGATGGTCCGTCTTCACTGGTTGTGTGGGGCCAGCATAATTTCCATTGCTTCGGAGTTTTGCTGGTTTAGCTGCTGTGGTTTCCCGATGTAACGCGGTCAGCCTAGCCAAGATCTGCCCCTGGTCGTCACCATCACAAGCGGTCGCCTTCTTTGTGGATCAGAGAAAGATTTGTCACCATGCAACTAGTTTGATACAACGATGGAAGTGGATCCTGATATTGGTTTACTCTTAGCGAGGCTTCCTGATGGGAACGCCGGTCTCCTCCTCAGCTTGGGAGACCCTGCTGGTGGGATGAATTCCTCCGCTGTACATCGCAGCCCGACGCCCAGGAACACATCCCTGCCACGATGAGGCACAAAATCGTTGGAAGGGGTATCTAGACTAGTTGTCAAAATCATCGAGAACATTCAAAGCCGATCCCTATCTCTGCATTCTCATGACTGAATTCCGGTCTAAACACTAGTAAGGGCAGGCCGTCCCACTTGTGGTGTTATGACATAAGAAGAAAAATGCACACAGACATAAAAAACAGTTCTAGGATCCATTAATTTCTAATTTTTTTAGAAAACAATACTTCTGATCACAACGTATCAAAATCCGTTGCGATTAGAAATTAATGAATCGAAACTCCCTAGCTCCACTCTCGAAATACACCGAATATCGTAATATTATTGTGGAACTTAATGAGATCCGTTGAGGCCGAAAACAGTTATAGGTTACAAAAGAATTTTTGCATTTTTCTCGTCCGCGGTGCATTACAGTCCGGCAGTAGTGACAGCCGGTTGGAAATAACGTCGGAACGGAGAAAATCGCGTTTTTTGACGTTTTCCGCGACAACTCGTCCGCGGCTGCACTATCCGGCGTGGGCGTTTGGAAGTGTGCGTGAGCAAGTGATAGCCGGCTGTGAATAGCGAAAACCGCGTTCGGAAGCGTTCTATAGCGTCCAGACGAACAACTCGTGCACTTCGAGTGGGCGGTGGCTTTTTGCGTTTTTCCCGCTTAAAACGCGTTTTTGAGCGATTTCCTCGTGCGGATTCCCCCCTCCCCGGCCCTTTTGTGTAATGAACCACAATGTTTTTCGTTACATGGCTTTTGGTGCCAGTACATGATGAACCTCTTTTAGACCACGTTGATTTGAACGCTCTGAAATGTAAGCCAGTTTTTATTCAGTAATGACCGGAACCTACGGTCATTACTCCATGAAGACTGGCTCACAGCTCCTGACCACGGAAGTCCTTCATATGAGCGAAGTTGAGCCGATTAGTCGCGAGGATACGTGGTGCGCCCCAGGTGGTGGATAGGGGGTTAATCGTGGACCAAAAGCGACCGTATGTTTGCCTGAGACGCACGTGCACCCAGGGAATGGACTACCTGTCTCTGTTGCGCCGATATGGCACATACTTTGCGAGGCGTAATCACGCACTTTCAGCTTTATGCAGATTGTATTCTACGAATCAATTCGGACAAAAGCTTGCAATCAAGTGACAAGGAGGCTGTTAGGGAGTCGCGTCGACTCCAACAAATAAGCACCATGTCCACTCTGGGACAGAGTAGCAAGCAACCCGTGAGCATACGCAGCCCCAACGTTCAGAGCCCAGCTAGCTATACGTGTGTATCGAATCCAAAACAGAGAAAAAGAAATGGATCTCATTCTCCTGACCTAGAAAGAGCTCCCAATTTGGCAGCGTTGAGTAGGACGAGTACGGAGAGGCTGGTAAAATCTCAGGGCCAATGGAAGCTGCCTGGATCGGAAGAACTAAGATGACGATCTGCACCTACAATGGACGTACATTTACATCCAAATCCTAGATAGAAGATTTGTTTATGGAAGCAAGAAGGATAAGGTACGACGTCATCGGCGTAGCTGAGACGAGAAGGCGCCACCTATTCAGTGCCATATACAACACCGGAGAAGAACTGTTTCTCGGAACATGCTGCTGTAGAGGAGTCGGCAGCGGAGGCGTTCTCGTCGACATGAGTTTGTCCACGAACATTGTTTCATTCGAACAACTAACAACCCGAATCCGACTTTTAAGGATTGAAAAGATGTGGATCAACATGTGCTTTATCAATTTTCGTCGCTAAAGTGCGAAAATCAAGCTATGACGAAGAACAAGTCGAAGCAATCTATACGGACTTGGAGAAGTTCATAAGAGAAGGCCGTACATTCTTCAAGATCATCACTGGAGAATTTAATACCAAGATCGGGCCAGGAAGAACGTCCGAAGAACGTCACTTTGGGAACCACGGATTAGAATGCAACGAACAGGGTGAGCGGCTCTCTGAGTTTATCATGACGACCGAGACCATCCATGGTAACTCACAATTCCAGGAGCCGCATTCTCAAAAGCAGGACGTGGGGCTCTCCCAGTGGAGAGTACCATGACGAAATAGACCACGTCATAATAAGCGGAAGTTTTTGCCTAACCGATGTCGCTGATTTCCCCAAAATTTTACATAGGATCAAACCATCGCCTCCTTTGTGCAAGATTCCATTTTTTTGTAGACAGGAGAAAAAAACCACTGAATTTAAAAAAAACGAAGTCCCAAAACCACAATAAAGTGGGACTTATTTAAGTCATTGGTCGGTTATTGGGAAAATTGACGAGGAATACGACCGGCTCATTCAATATCCTCACGTCAGCGCTATGAAAGCTGAGAGTTCGAAAGTTACCAAGAGACGTCTGAGTCCAGAAACTCTTGAACTCATGCGCCAGCGTAGAATCGCATGAGCAACAGGCAACCGCTATCTACTGTCCGAACTTGCAAAAACACTGCAGACAGGGGATAAAAGAGGATCTTAAAGAGAAAAGAACAGCAGTAATGGTCGAAGCTGCTAAGGTTGGGAAAAGCATTCGCAAAGCCCACCGAAGCTTCGCCTATTACAACACCAATATGATTTCAGCCCGACGCCCAGACGAAAGAGTTACCGCATCCACAGAGGCAACGCAAAAAAATTTACTCATGAATGCATTTCAGATCTCTTCGATAGCCACGTCCACCTTCCCGTTATATGAAATCCGACTAGGCATTTCATCGGTGAAAAATCTAACAGCTCCATGTCCGGACACGATAGGCTATGAACACACAAAGAACATGCCTCTAGTTCTCATAAACAGGCTCGCTTCATCACAGGTTATCTGTCTGAATGCAAGCTCCCTACTCAGTGGAAGACCAGCACGACCCTGCTAATGTTTAAGAATGGTGACCTCCACGATATCGGCAAATATCGCCTAATCGTGACAGAACACTGGACGAAGAGCAGCCACATGAGCAATCAGGGTTTTGAAAAGTATTTGGTACGATGGACCACATCCACAGATAGCAAGGCTCACTGAAGTGTCGCGAGAGTGCAAAAGACCGATCAGTCTCACTTTCGCCTATTTAAAGAAGTTTTTTTAACTCAACTGAAATAGAAGCAGTCGTGGAAACCCTTGACAGTCAGGGACTCCCTACTCAGTAGATAAAGATTATTCGTGAGTTGTACAAAAAATTTCACAACCAAGATATCACCATTCTCCAACGATATTAACATCGAAATTAAAAGGAAGGTTAGGCAAGGCGATACCATCTCTATAAAATTATTTGCCGCCACCCTATAGAACGTCATGCGAACATTGGAATAGAACAACATGGGAGTGAAAATCAATTGTCGGCAAATACACTTTCTTCGCTTTGCTGATGACATCGTCCCACCAAACATTATCCAAGCGGAACGAATGCTCGCCGACTTTTATAAAGCCTGTGGAAAGATTGCTCTTCAACTAAATCTCACAAAAAACGATGTTAATGAAGAACGGACCGTTTCGCATGCCCCATTCATGCTCAACGGAACGAATATCTCTGAATGCTCCAGTAATATCTATCTAGGTCGGGAAATCAATATGATGAACGACCTAGCTCCAGAGCTGAGCAGATGGAAACGAGCGGCTTGGGGTAGTTTCAAGAGCATCGAGGATATAGTGAAGAGAACAAGAAACACCCGACTCCTCGGTCAGCTTTTCGACTCAACGGTTCTTCCTGCCCCAACGTATCCGTCAGAAACTTGGTCGATGCTTAAGCAGGATGAAAAATCACTCAGCGTTACTGGACGCTCAGTCGAAAGGAACGACGCTAGAGTATGCCATTTCACACAAGTAAGGGAAGTGATCCGGAGCTCCGATCTGCGTCAACGATCAAAAATCAGAGATGCCGTCCGTACAGTCGAAGATAATGTAGGCCGGACACGGAATGCGTATGAATGACAACCGATGGACAAAAGCCGTTAGTGAATGGATTCCTCGGGATGTCGAAAGTACTGCAGGAAGACCACCGACCTGATGGTCAGAGCTCTTCACAAAGAGCCTTGAAGAAAGATATGATGCTCGACGAGTCCCTAGAGCGAGTAGAATCCATCTTGCACGCGACAGGGAAAAATGGAAGATTTACTGGCGCCCGCTCGAGTCACTCGACGACCAACGGGACCACAGGTGATACAGGTGATTGCGCGATAGTTTGCTTAAGTAATTCTGCAAAGTGTTTGCACGTGGGTTAACCATTCATTCGGGCATTCGGGGTTAACCAACTTCCCAGGGAAATGCTATAAACCAAGCTCTTTATCGCAGGAAGCCGTTGCTCTTGTGGATCAGTGGGAGATTTGCCACAATGCGACTAGTTCGATGAGAGGTCGATAGTGGTTCCTGGTGTCGGTTTACTCTCAGCTAGGCTTCCTGATGGAAACGCGAGACTCCTTCTCAGCTTGGGAGACCCTGTCAGGGGATGAATCCCCCCTGCTGTACGTCGCAGCCCGACACCTATGAAGACATCCCAGCCACGATGGCGCGCTAAGCCGTTGGAAGGTACAACGGAAATCCAACAAGAAAACTACTGCAAGTCATTTTTATTTCAAAAATCGCCCAGAGGCTTTTGATCTGAAAGCTGATGAGGAGCTCAATAGTAATCGACGAATGCATAGTATTTTTTTTCAAAGTAGCTTGAAAGAAAACATTTTACAGTTTAAAAAAAGTGGAAGGTCTTCCCAGGCATAACGGTAGCCTTTTTTATCCTATTACAACGTCAAAGTAGTAAGGATTAGACACGATACGGTTTTTTTTTCTAGCGATCTGCAAGAACAAACTTGTTTCAGATAACTGAAATGTCGTAAAGCAAAGAAATCACATTTCTTGTTCTTTGTTCTCAACATGATCGCTGCAGTCTTTTCAGAAGAACGAATTCATAACATGTTGGAAGAGGATCGTCTATCTGGATTCTGGTGTCGCTAGCGGAACTTGATGACCTCTGATCGAGCTCCTTCCTTGCTCACTTGATTACTGATGACTACTGACTCGAGGTTGCGTTAGAAACTGCACTCAATCGAAGAAGTTCAAGAAAGCTTTTAATCCAGTAGGTAGGGCCTTATGTGCTTCATACTTAGAACTACAAATCTTTGGTCAGCATTCACTGACGTGTCGACTATGTCTTAATACATACAAAGATATTTCGTGAAGATTTTTCCGCAGAGAAAATTGAATATGTCGTACGCCTATCACATAACTTATTAAATCAAACGGACGATAAAAACCGTCCAGATCCTTATATGGAAGCACCAAGTCTTGCTGTAATTGCTAATGCGACTAACTACAGAGGACTACTTCTGTAGACTATAAGTGTTTCGTTTAGAGAAACAGTTAAATAATAGTCACATTATGCCATGCATCTTTCTATCCAATTCAGTTCTATAACTGCTTGGTGTTAACGCCACAGATTATCGGTTAAACTATAAAGGATAGGGATAAAGCACTTCGCTTTCATCAATCCCCTGAGGAATGCGCCATGCATTCCACTTCATTAAGCATCGTTGGAGGTGATTGAATGCATATCTGACCTTAACAATGACTCGCGATGGCCAACCGATGTATCGAGCCAGCGCTGCTATCCTCCCAGACAAGTCTGGTACCAATTTGCCGACCCCGAAGGGATGGAAAGCTTGGTGGGCCATGGGCGCGGGATCGATTCCACGTGTGTGTCGCTGTGGCGCATCCAATAACTGCGCCACAAGCGCCAACTTATACTATATAACTAAGAAATTCTTGGGATGAAGCGAGGCGATTAGACGACGTTCTCTGCCATTCACTCATATTCAAATTTCGTTCGTAGCATTAGAACTGCATGGGAACGCAGACATTAGTTGAGTTCCTTGCGTGTGCTCAAACTAAAAGACGGATAAGAGCAGAAATACTGACTTCGGCGAAAAAGAGTAACCTACCGACGCATGCATTCGCTTCATCGTTTGCCTTTATCTAAGTGTCCGGATTCTCGGAGTAGTTACTGCAACCGCGATTCCTGCTAAAACATCTCAAATACGATATTGGACAAAAGCGATTAGGAAAATGTTACGTTTCACTATTTGATAATCTCTGCGGGTATGACTATCTTTGCTAGAATTTCATGAGCTGTCCATCACTCCAGCCAAGGCACTTACTTTGCCTTTCTGTCGACAGCGTTTTTAGTTATCAGTGATCACTCGTTTCTAATCTCATAATCATAGGTTCGACACCCACCAGAGGTGCCGAGTTTTGCTCACATTTCGCCATCCTGGTTGTATTTCACATACCATCCTACTTTGAAAGAAAAAAAGCAATGGGTAGTAAATAAAAGATAAGTTAAAAGTAAAAGCCACCGATTTGGATCATCGACTCTGATGAAGACGAAGACGTCGAAACGTTACCCGAAATAAACATCCTTATCAACCCTGTGTAAAGCTCAACAAATCAAAAACAAGTCCGAGACGCTTTAAGGTGTAGTACGCTTCATTTTCGGAAGACCATAGTTTCCCATACTGCGTTTGGAGCACTCTTTCTTCTCACGCGAATTCCTTTCATTTGAAGAGCATTCAGTATAGTACAGTAAAATCAGCTTTATCTAACTATTGAACATTATTTGGGAACTAGATCCTAGAGGAACGTTCAACTTTTTTTAATGTTGCAAAAATACTTCAAAAATGGCACTGTTTTAGACATTTTGGAAGCAACGTCGTACTATATCTCATGAATAATGTTGTTAATAATAAGTTTACAATGTCGTGTGCACGACGTAATAGGTATACTGCTATTCAAATCACCCAGACTGCTCATCGTAAATTGGCTGAGTTATTCTGGTACTGAGAACTCAATTAGTATAGACGGCAGATGTCAATGATGGGACCGTGTGCTTCACAAGTTCATGTTCTCTTATCCGCCTTCCAAGAGGGCCTACGAATAAAACTTTACCTCACATTGTGCTGATTCTACACTGCTTTTTTAAAAGTTATACTACTCGCTAGAAAAATCTGGGTTAATTGAATAAGAAGGAACTGATACAACAAAGAAAATACAAAAACTTGTGAACACTAAACCTATACCTAATCTTAGGTCTGGAAAGCATCAACTATCATTTGCTACACATTTTGCTCACGAAAGCTGCATGAAGCAGATGCGGACATTTAATATGAAGAAAGTTAAGGAAGATCCGCTGACCAACCCATCCATCGCGATTAGAAAGGTTGTGGAAAAAACTAAGACTAGGTAAACCAACTGTTTCGGCTCACTTCAGTCGGATTCCAAGGTGAAAAATTCAACAAATATACGGACCCACGGCTTAAAGGTAAAACAGTGAGATCGATGAGATCGTTGTTGCGAGATTCGTTTTGTTTCTCTTTTGCACAGCAGGAAATTGTCGGTCGTTTTTTGCTCACTTTGTGAAGATGACTGGAAATGGATTTTGTACGACAATCACCAATGCTTCGTTTAGGATCGAGAAAGATTAAACGTCCGTCAAAATCTTCCCATAGTGGGCTTTGCCCCCAGAAGAACCTTATGCTTATTTATTGGACTTGGTGGTTGGAATCATTTACTATAACTTCCTTAATCCTTATGAAATCAGTAGTGCGGAAAACCACCTGCATTCAATCGACAGGTTCCATCAACAGGAAGTTATTATTGAGTCAAGGAAATGTATTCAACTATATCTCTTGTACGGCAACGACGACCACCGACGATATCAGGTCGGAAAACCCCACTCTAGAAGCTAAGGGAATTGAGCTATGAAACAATACATCACAATTCATAGTCGACCGCTCTCTTGCCAATGGAATACCAGTTTATCAAGCATTTTGAACACCTACTTCTAAGAAGATATTCATCTACTAACTCTCTACTGAAGATGGTTTCAGAAGACTTGTGAACTCCATTGCCCAGAAGTTTTATGATGATAGAATTAAGTTACTTGCACCTCATTGACATAATTGTATAGAATAGGACAGAATGTACTTCAGTCGATTAAAGCAAAAATTTAAAGGGAGGAAGGCAACAGCGAGTAACAAGAGACCTTCTCTGATTCATTTGCTGTGCAGAAAACGTTAAATATTTCCAGAAAACCAGCACTTTAAACCTCAATTTCACACATAAATACACTTTCTCGGAACCGACTTACTTATCGCTTCAAATCATTCAGTGGAGTCGCAAATTGCTGATCCTTCACTGCTACAAAAGCACAAGTCGTAGAACACTCCAGAGACCCGGCCCGAACGTCTGTGTTGATGACTTCATTTCTGCAGACAAAGGTTTAGTTGCATTGTGATAATATATGCCACATAAGCGCAACAAATGTGTAATCAGATCATCAAGTTGTAAGCAAGTAGTATGTGCCCACGTAAATGTACATGTACATAAGTTCTATATGTATGTAAATATCAAGAATTGATATAGATGAAGAGATAGTGAAGAAACTCGTGAACGGCTTGTTGACCAGATGTCTTCCAATGTTGAATATTTCTGAAACCAACAGAGCCGTAATACGTTCAAACTTAATCCCAACAATAACTAGGTGGCTTGACCTATCGCAGCAAACTCCGCAAATGGATAGTAACTTGAGAAAAAAATCCATAGGCATAGAATTTAAGTGCATCAAATGCTACCGTTTTAGGTTCGACACCCACCAGAGGTACCGAGTTTTGCTCACATCTCGCCATCCTGTTTGTATTTCACGTGCCATCCTACTATGAAAGAAAAAATAAATAAAAGTTAAGTTAAAAGCAAAGGCCACCGATTTGGATCATCGGCTCTGATGAAGACGAAGACGTCGAGACGTTACCCGAAATAAACATCTTTATCAACCCTGTGTAACCTCAACAAATCAAAAACAAGTCTGAGACGCTTTTAGGCGCAGTACGCTTCATTTCCTGAATACCGTAGTTCTCGAATCTCTCTCGGCAACCTTAGATATCTCAAGCTGCTAGAATTGCAGGACATAGATCGTTTATGTAAATCCGCTAATTGTACAACGCAGGAGTACCAGTGTTATACACGTAATAGCTTGTAGACTATTCACCTTGGGAGGATATCGGTTTCACTGTAACCTTTATGATTGCCATTGATTAGAATGAATGATCAGCAAATGGAATCTGTATGCTAGAGTGTTCGTAAACATATTCCCACTGCGCACAAACACTTCACCATAGAATGAAGACCATCTGTTATATCCACAGACACCAGGGCTGCAAACTTCAATCGGAATATCAAAATCTACATTCATCCTACTACTATAGAACGCATAAGACGTCTAAGCACAATGTTAATTTATTCAAAATGTGCCTGTAAAGTATATACAGGCGTAGGACTATTATGTGGTGAGCAGAACCAAAAGGCCAGACGAGCGACTGAATCAGTGGTGATAACTTTCTTAGACGATGTCATTGCATTAACTAAAACGCGGCGTACAGCGACAGGTATGGGAGTGTCCAGTTGCCCAAAGACCGTTGTGAAAGCGACAACATTGATCGTGTTTTTGTCAACATTAAGAAATCCACTTACTTTACACTGACGGCCGCGTGTGGCGCAGTGGTCGGAGGCGCCCTGCAACACATACGTGTAGTCGATCCTCGCGCCTAAGGCCCACCAAGCCTTCCATCCATCCTGGATCGGCAAATTGGCAGACTTGTCTGGGAGAATATTTCACAGCGACGGAATGCTCAATTTTTTTCGAGCCCTCGAAACGTTTTCTTCCTCGAGGCTTCTACTTCGGAAACTTAACCGATGAACAATGAGTTCGTGGAACAGCACAGAGATTGTGTCGCTCAAAGTTCGTGCTGTTGTTCCTGGCTGAAGAGCTCGCAATGAAAACATGAGCCTCTTCCCCAATATCATGCAAATTTCAATTTCAAACAAGTCTAGGCTTGGAAGAACACTTGAGAAAGAATATTTATACCACCAAACTTAAACAAACGTAACTTAATAACAGTTAAACTTCAATAAATAAACTTGAATAAACTTAAATGAAGGTTAAAACGAAGTGTATGCTGAAAACGTAATGCTACAAATTCCATGGTTAAGCGTTATATCGTACTTTTCGAAGATCTCCACGATTCACTAACTGTTCGTTTGCATCTTTGATGTCATTGATAACAACATGTTGCTCCTTTAAGTTGGCTATATAAACATGGTGTCCTCTCTTGGCGCAGCGATCAGCAACAACTAGTGGTACTGGAATTGCTACTGCTGAACTGACAACTGCATGCAAGTAACAGAGACCATAGGTCAATCCCTCGATAGCGTCAAGCGGTATCTGCGAATTGTCTGCGACAAGCGAGTATTTGGGGGTTTTTGCAGTTCCCTATAAGGATACAGGACTTGCAGGCGCAACGAAACAGAAAGCAAGAGCAACAGGAAATTCGCTTTATAACTCACCCTGAAACGCTGAGTGCGCGTTGAGATAAAATTCGTTTATGAGTGGTGACACAATTTTTGTATCAATAACTGTACCACCACGTATGTTCTGCTCAACTGCACGTTTACCAGAAATCCTCTTGAATAAAAAAAGAAGAGTTAAAAATTTGTCACGATATAGAGCTACAAGAAAAATGAACATTCTAACCAATCTGTATATGCGCTCGTTATGGTCCTTCGACACTGTTAGAGCTGTGACATCTGGCTCTCTTCCCAGAGAAAGTGAAGCAAGATAGGTGTAGATAGCACGCATGTATTTATCAGCTACCATACTAAACTCTCCTTCCGGAATACCGGAAAAGTAGATGATGATGTGTCGAGCAGTAACAGAGGTTGCCATCCGATGTTTTTTGATAATATCGCTGACAACTTCTCCCAATTTCAAACCCATCATATCACTTTGACGAGGATCAACATAGACGTATTCGCCTATGAACTGTTGCGGGTTAGCAGCACAGTTTGCTCCCCAACCAAGAACTGATGGCATCTAAAAAATACATCTTAAAAGAGCAAAAAGTACATCAGATAACAAATCACCGAACATGAAAGAAACCTTGTGGATCACTCCATGTCCACTTTCCACCTTCGGCTGCGCTGGTGGATTAGAAATTTCGAAGCCAATGAAAACGACGCGGCTGTCGGATAGCCAGTTCCTTGCATTGAAAGGAATAAACTCGTCAATTAAGCCACGAAATGCAAAATGTTTCAAAAACAGTCTTACTTATATTTAGGATCCAAATCCAGTACGATTTTATAATTTACGCCACCGAGCTTTTGATTCACCTAAGCATGCCACTGTTTCCAGTATAATTCTCGAAGCTAACAAAATTCATGTATTAACCACACAACCTTTGCCACAACACTATCGAGCGTTTGGTTTTGATTCTTGAACATTACTGCAGAGACCTTGCTCGTTCTTATTTCTTGGGATACGATTTGATATTCCACCTCAAGAAGTTTGATGGTGTCTAAAACAATTTATATCCACAAGCACATACCATAACACAGAGTAAACGATGACTACTCACAGCGTTGGCAAAAAATCTAATTACTTATGCAACTGTATTGCCGTAAGCCACCTACCGTGCAGGTGGATCTCGTCCGATGTAACGAACATAAGATAGTTTCGGTTATTCTCCTTCTGCTTTTCGTACCACTCCTATGCATCGTATGTTAACAAAAGCAAATACCTTTGGTCTTCCTTTAGATAAACATGCTTATTCTGCGTTAGAAAAAGTGAAGGACACACTCTTATATTTGAATCTACAAAAGGTATGTTGCACGAACGTAATCATTAAGAAACCAACCTTCAGGCCGTCATAATTTTGACGCTTTAGATAGAAGATTTCGGAAACTTCGGCTACTTCCATTCCATGCCAATGACAACGCTTTTTGATTCGGTCAATATAATCACTGATTAGTGGAATACTATCATTGAAAAGTCGCTATTCACAACCAAATGACACACAATTCTCCTACCTGAGTGGTAATTGTCGCATATCGCTCTGTGTCAGCGTCGCACATACGGCCCAATTTAACAGCTTTGCGGGTTGAAGAAATTCTTCGCAATCCCAATCCCACTTACACTGAATGATGTCATCCTTAGTGTACTACCATATACGAGTGACATTAGAAAAAAAAGCGAAATTTTTAACTATTAAGTGAACACACATTGCCGACCGTGGCTTTACGACACCCTCCGTACACAATGGTTGGAGGACGCAGAACGCGACCACTCACCTTGGTAAAATCCTTTTCGACATCTATTCCTCCATATTCAAGAAAAGAATTTCCCGGAGCTATCCCTAGAGCATTCTTCAGCATTTCCGTCTGACTAAGACGATGCTGTGGTAGCGTCGTAGATGCCTTTGCAATAGCTGCGACGTCGTCAGGAGTTTGTTGTTGCTGTGTGACTCTTTGCAATGGAGCCACAGAAAGGAGTTCCACTGGATAATACGCATGCGGTTGGTGTCGTTCTGACACAGTAAATAATTCGGGGAACCTGCATAATGTATACAATCTTCCTTTCCTCCTCTAAACTAAAGTAAAGCGGCTAGAGTAGAGTAAAGAAAATCTATGTAATAAAACCCAACATCATAACAATTCTAATACTATGAAATTGGCGTACCTCAGCTCAATATTGTAACGTTCCTTGAAATATTGCACGAGAGTACACTGGCTCCCATCGACACTTCGAATCCTAAGATTGCTAGCGGCCGTGGCGATATTGCCGATTGCGAAGGTTTTTCTTCTGCCGTATATCGTCGTCACATATAACCCCTTAATGATCTGATGAATCATCCGCACAAAATTGGGTTTGTTAGCAAGATCCACTGAGAAGTTCGACCTTCTCGCTCCCCGATCAAGGAATATCGACATTTGCGATATTTTGCGGAGCAAATTCTGTCCGTCCACGTGGAAAGGGCTCGACATGACTAAAATACACTAAAGCAACTCAAATACAACAATAGGCAAAGCACTCATCAAATATGGTCTACAAACCGTCAGCAACGACGAATAGGCCGCATTTTTTACTATCGCTTTCAAGTAGTTTCACGCTTTTCGACACTCCAATTCCAATATACTTGCCATCCGTTAATTCAGGGAGCTCATCATTTCTGGAAGAATATAGAATGCGAAGTCAGTGATTGTCGAGGGGAAGTATGTGAAGTCAAATCTACAGTAGAAATCCCAGCTCGTAGTTTAGAAAACAAACAACCGTTCACCCTTTCTTCTCCCTTGTTTCCCAATAATAAAGATGCGAAACATCCAATTACCTGAAGCCGAATGCTTCATGGTCGCATAAATAGTGAATGTTAGATCCGTAAACAACAAACTGAGACCTAAAACTCCATCGTATTGAAGTTAGTGATAATGGGTATACATATGTTTATAAACATGTATACATACGTATATACATACGAATATATTTCTATATATGCCTATATGTGCATTTGCACACATATTTGTGTTTCATTAGAAACATACGTCTCTAAATAAGCCTTTTGTGACACGGCAATATTTAGTACTTCTAGAACGCCATTGATACGTTCGATATCTCGCTCGTTCACACCCCTTCGAACATCATTCGACGTCACCTGGAAACTGTCCGCAACCTTTTTGACGACTACTCGTACTTCTTCTGCGCCATTACCCGCATTTGGCAACACTTGCGCGGTTAATGCGAATTCCTTCTTCTCTCCGTTTAGTTTCAACTGTACGTGGGTAGAGAATAGGGTAGAAACACGGTCATAATAAAGACCGCCATGCTTTGTGAACACGTCAGGATACGAAGCAATCAGGTGCTTGTAAACAATAACAGCCGAAGCTTTGCGCTCCTGCTCTGGGAAGCTGAAAATTCTCGATTAAGGTAGAAGCACCAGCACAGTCATGTCAGTGTTATGGTTGAACAATAAAAAACCATCAGTAGACACATACTCCTCCTTGGCTTGCTTCGTGAGTTCCCTAAGATGTTCGCGACCATCTTTTCCTTTATAAACCACATGCATACGCACATCATATTTGAAAAAAGGTACATTTGGTTTCAGGCCTGAAAATCAATTCTGGACGCATACTGTGTGGAACACATGTGAAAGGCAAACAGAAATAAAAAGTGTTGAAAACCTACGTAGTTTCGTGAGGTTGGTGAGCAATTCGATCTTAGCTCCTCGATTTCCCGGCGCCCTTTTTTCTGGCATTGCAACTGTTTTCAACTGAAAGGAATCTCTTGGCAATAAAACACTTCCAACAAGTGCGTATTTCTTTTTTGAATAAATAACCTCACAGTAGATAGCACTTTTTAAGGCAGCCTATGTAAGAAATGGTACATATGGCTATCAAGAACCTTTTACCTTGCCAGTACCTTCCCCAAATCCTCAATTTCGTTTTTTCATTGGCCAATGGGTAGACACTAACTTATCGACGAATTAGCCCTCTGTGAAGAACCTCTTATGCTATCTCGATATCTCAGATTGAGTTAAAATGTCCAAAAATAATGCTCCGGCTGTGTAACGCAACCCCACAACTGGACGCACCACTTCGCTATAGCATTAGCACGTAGCCAAACAAGAGGTATCTACACTACTTGCCCAATTCGAGATCATTCAAAGCCGGTCCCTATCTCTGCATTCTCATTTCTGAAATCCGTTCTAAACACTAGTAAGGACAGGTCAGCCCACAATGGTGTTATAACATAAGAAGGGCAAAATACATCATGCCCATCGCACTAATTTGCATTACTGCCACTCACTGATAGCCGATCCATAGCAAGGCTGGGTAGTGGTTTGTAACTAAGCGCAAATCCGATAGAAACTTGTTGCGATAGTCCCTGCAGAACCGAAAACGGCTGCACACTTCAGGCAGTCTAAAGTAACTTGACTTAAGAATAAATATCGAACAACAGGAAGACCGAAAGAACAAGCAAAAAATAGTGGCTGTAAGCGAAGAACACCGGGTAGTAGGCGATGCTTGCGCGTCGACGCAACGTGGCGGTAAGCCTCGTAATCGACAGTAGGTCAAAGACGCCAGATTACGGTGTGTGTCAGCACTGCGCATACCAGAAAGAGCATGTTGCAGCTCGATCGCGACAAGACGAAGCCGGGAAACTTCTGAATCCGTCGATATCTCCTGTTTCGATGTGAACAGACGTCGATTTGGAATATGGTTTTACGGTCGAAGGCTGCAAAAAGTAATGATCGTTCGTTGTTCAGTTTATTGGGAGATCAAAAACTTCCTGATAAATCAATCTTGGGTCTCAAAACCTGAAAGATCGGTAATTGTGCGTACAAGTCGGCGATTGTCTTCTTTAGGTCTTTGAAATTTACTGATAAATGAAATTGGAATCAGGACAGGCGATGATTGATCGGAACAAAGAACAGAAGGAAAACGAACAGCTCGTGACCCCAATGTGAGCAGATCGAGCACGAACGTCCTTCTCCTGTGGAAAAAAGTCCGTGCTCTAAAACTGAGGGCTGAACTCTTTTCATTGTGCACTGGACTATGATACATCGCAAATTTCCGAGTCGCGTATTGATCCTGTCCATCGACATACTGGAATTTTCGCCAATCAAAATGTTCTGAGAAAGGGAGCGGCAATACGAAAGTAATGGAGGATTGAAGCTTTATGAGTGTTGTATCCAAATCAATGTGGTATTTTTGGAGTGGACTATCCTAATTAAGTGCTGCTTTACTTCTGTATTTCGGTGCTTCTTCATTGTAATCTATTGTCTATTGGCGATAATTCCATGGAAAAGTGTCTTGCAGACAGCGCAAAATGTCCTCCGTACGATGTCCATGTTTTGCTTACAGCCGGCTGGGAAGTGCTCTATGGCTTCTTTGTCTCACACGATAACATCATCTTACCTCCATCAATACATTATGGTCGCTCTTCAATAGCGAAACTATTGCTGGCTCATTCTTGCGCAATCACTATAGTGTTTCACTCTGTATAAATAAACTGGGCATTTGGGCACCCTGTGTTTCAAAGACATAGATATCAAAAAATTGCCTCTCTCAGAATAGACGATTTGTTCAAAGCAGTCCTTTACTACTTTGTGATATCTTCGTATTAATCTGTCGTTTTCACATTGAAGTGTTAAGTGTACAGAAATTTAGCTGACCAAGTTTGAGACTCACACTTTGGAGACAAGCGATCCATGGTGGGATGACACAAGAGAATTGACGACTGACGGTCCGTATTGTTTCGTCAGTACGATTTTATTCTGAATCGTGGAGAGCTCTATCACACAGGTAAGAATTCGGACATTTTTTTCGAGAATCTGCATGTCAAAGTCAACAGCCATTCTTCCTACCATCATCTTCAGTGTTCGCGTTCTAATCTCTGCCTCACCTGTGCAGCAGAACTTCTTCACTCTACACCCTTTTCTTCGATACTGCGCTTTCCTTTGCTGCCGACTTTGTTTTGTTTGAGTTTGCAACACCTTTAATTAATTTTTTCTACTCCCTTGTTTCTCGCATTCATACGCTACTGTTGTTGCTCTGCTGCTCCATGATTGTTACGTTCGCCGTAGCGCAACGTTTTTGAAAACCGCGATTTTTTACAGAATTCTCAAAACGTTAATTGGGTGCTGTCACTTCTTTCAGAATTTCTCAGCATTTTGCAAGCTTCAGTGTTCTGAATTCTTCGTGCAAACTCGATCCGAGGCACTTCATGTTTCATTCCTGTTCTCATCTCTACATGAGCCATTCGAAGTCGACGGTTTCCCTCGCACTGACTTTTAAAGATCTGTATTCCTGGAAGAAAATCACGACGATTTTCGCTGCTTCACCGCAATATTTATTTCGCCTACGCTTTCCAGGGTGATCATTTTGGAAAACGTTGGATGTGAAAAAGCGATCTCGATTTGTTGGTATTTGTGTAGGAAAAATGCCAATGTTGTGCGGCCGAAAAGATGAAATTTTGGATGGTTCCACAGAATTAGATGTGAGCATGCCTAAAGAGACATTAGATTCTTCTGAAGCACAACGTTAGGCCACTTCTGAATCCAATAATTGTTTGTTCACTCACTACGATACCATCCCACAAACAAGAACTGTCTGGGATACTCCTCATGAATCCAGAGCGATGTTACTGTTTTTCGTGTGATTTGTAACCCTAGCGTTGTTTTCGTTAACAGATTGATCATGTAGCAAATATTTAGGCGGGGATGTGGCCTCTGTAGAAGCCATAGTATGCTGCAGCAGTGGCCGCTTTAAAAATTTGAACCAACTTGTTTCAACTCGTAGTGAGAATTGTCAATTGTAATAAGATTCCCCTACAATCTGTTAGTCTTTGCCATATAATAAGCTTGTGTGTTACTACAATGAAATTTCGCCTTTAGAAACACGGAATACTTATTTCTTCCGTTTCATCTCTCCGTGGTTCATATTTCAAGCACGAAAGCCAATGATCGAGCTGATCTTCGTCCAACAGGACAGCATAGTGTTGTGCAAGGATTCTTTTGTATTTTTATCTGTCATTCTAATCATGGTTATTTTAAAAGCATCAGTTTCATTTCTTCTGAAATTCTCGAAAGTTTTTATTACAAGTATACTTGAATGTGAAGCAACGCAATAAAAAAATTTATCTGTTCCTGAAATGCGACAGAGTAAATTTTCCTCCGTATGTTGTAAGTGTTTCTGCTCCAAGAGTTTTAAGCGCTGATGTCTTGGATTAAGGTGAGAGGATAGTGACTTCTACTTCAAAACCTGTCCGTTGTGTTTCTGTGTCCTATGTGCACCCCCCACGGATCTCCCTCATATGAGGGATCTCGAGCCGGTTAGTCGCGAGGCTACGTGGCGCATCCCCAGGTGGCGGATAGGGGGTTAATCGCGGACCAAAAGCGACATTTGCTTCCCTGAGATGCAGGTGGATCCAGGAGATGGACTCCCTGTTTCTGCTGCGCCGATTTGGCACATGCTTTCTGCATTTACGGGGCGTATTCATGCACGCGTGTGTGGGATGCGTTCTAGTTTATGCAGATTGTATTCTACGAGTCAATTCGGCCAAAAGCCTGCAATCAAGTGACAGGGAAGTATATGGGAGGCGGTTAGGAGTCGCCTCCAACAAATAAGCTCCATGTCCACTCTGGGAGAGCCTGGCAAAGCTACCCGTGAGTATGCCCAGCCCCCCACGTTCAGAGCCCAGCAAGCTATACGTGGGTACTAAAAATGCTAAAACACTGTTAAAAAAACGGGACTCATTCCCCTGACCACGAAAGAGCCCCCAATTTCGCAGCGTTGGGTAGGACGAGTACGGAGAGGCTGCTAAAATCTAGGGCCCAATGGAAGCCTGGATTTCAAAGAACTATGGTGACGAACTGTACCTATAATGCGCGTACACTTGCATCCAAATCCTCAGATAGAAGACTTGCTCATGCAAGCAAGAAGGGATAAAGTACGACGTCATCGGCCTGGCCAAGACGAGAAGACGCCAGCCTTTCAACTCCGTCAATGACACCGGAGAAGAACTGTTCCTCGGAACATGCGACAGTAGAGGAGTTGGCGGCGTAGGCGTTCTCGTCAACATGAGTTTGTCCATGAACATCGATTCATTCGAACAACTTACAACCCGAATCGGACGTTTACGATTAAAAAGATGTGGATCAATTGCGACTTTGACAATCTACGTCGTTTATGCGCCGACACCAAACTACGACGAAGAAGAAGTCGAAGCATTCTATATGGACTTGAAGAAGTTCTACAGAGAAGACCACACATTCTTCAAGGTCGTCATTGAAGATTTCAATGCCAAGATTGGACCAAGAAGAACGTCTGAAGAACGTCACATTGGGACTCACGGACTAGAAATGAACGAATAGGGTGAGCGGCTGTTTGAGTTTATCATGGCTACCAAGACAATCCATAGTAACTCACAGTTCCTGAAGCCCCACCCTAAGCGCTGGACGTGGGAGACTCCCAATGGAGAATACCATAACGAAATAGACCACATCATAGTAAATCGAAAATTTTGCCTAACCGATGTCGCCGTTGCCCCAAAATTCTACACGGGATCAGACCACCGTCTCCTTCGTGCAAGATTCTATTTCTCGCGCGAAAGGAGAAAAAAGCCGCTAAATTCAAAAACCGAAGTCCCAGAACCACCGCAACCTGGGACATATTCAATTCATTAGTCGGCTGTTGGGAAGATGCCGTTGTCGATAATATCGACGAAGAATACGATCGGCTCATTCGACATCTTCACGTTAGCGCTATGAAAGCTGAGAGTTCGAAAGTCACCAAGAGACGTTTGTCTCTAGAAACACTCGAGCTAATACGCCAGCGTAGACTCGCACGAGCTGCAGGCAACCGCGAACTAACGCCCGAACTTGTAAAACACTGCAGACAGGCGATAAAAGAAGAGCTCAAAGAGAGAAGAGCAGCAGTAATGGTCGAAGCTGCAGTGGCTGGGAAAAAGCATTCACAAAGCCCACCGAAGCTTCGCCAATTACAAGACCAAAATGATTGCACTCCGGCGCCCAGACGGAACAGTTACAGCGTCCAGAAAGGCAATGGAGAAAAACCATTCACGAATACTACTCAGACCTCTTCGATAGCCGCGTCCACCTTTCGTCATATGAAATAAAGGAGAGGATGGATATGTTTGTACCACCAGTTCTCCCTTCCGAAATCCGACATGCCATTTCGTCGGTGAAAAATCGAACAACACCAGGTCCGGACAGGGATAAGACCAGAACACCTGAAGAACCTTCCGTCAATCCTCGTAAACACACTGGCTCGGCTCTTCACACGTTACCTGTCCGAATGCAAGGTCCCCACCCACTGGAAGACCAGCAAGACCGTGTTGTTGTTCAAGAAGGGTGACCTACAGGATATCGGCAACTATCGCCCAATCTGCTTAGCTGTCTGTCGTCTACAAACTTTTCACTCGAGTCATCCTAAAGCAGGATTGACAGAACACTGGACGAAGGGACAGCCATGTGAGCAAGCAGGGTTTCGAAAAGGATTTAGTACGATGGACCACATCCACACGATAACAAGACTCATTGAAGTATCGCGAGAGTACAAAAGACCGCTCTGTCTCACCTTCATCGATTTACAAAAAGGCCTTTGATTCAGTCGAGATAGAAGCAGTCTTGGAAGCCCTGGATAGTCAAGGAGTCCCTACTCAGTACATAAAGATTCTTCGTGAGCTGTACAAAAATTTCCACAACCAAGGGTATCACCATTCTACGACGATATTATCATTGACGTCAAAAGAGGAGTTAGGCAAGGCGATACCATCTCGCCAAAATTATTTACCGCCACCCTCCAGAACGTCATGCGAACATTGGAATGGGATAATATGGGAGTGAAAAATCGATGGTCGGCAGTTACACCATCTTCGCTTTGCTGATGACATCGTCCTTATAACACCAAATATTAGCCAAGCGGAACGAATGCTTTCCGACTTTGATAAAGCCTGTGGAAAGATTGGTCTTCAACTAAATCTCACAAAAACGATGTTCATGAAGAACGGATTGGTTTCGTATGCCCCATTCATGCTCAACGGAACGAATATCTCCGAATGCTCCAGTTATATCTATCTAGGTCGGGAAATCAATATGATGAACGACCTAGCTCCAGAGCTGAGCAGAAGGAAACGAGCGGCTTGGGGTACTTTCAAGAGCATCGAGGATGTAGTGAAGAGAACAAGGAACACCCGACTCCGCGCCCACCTTTTCGACTCAACGGTACTTCCTGCCCTAACGTATGCGTCAGAAACTTGGTCGCTGCGTAAGCAGGATGAAAGGTCACTTAGCGTTATTGAACGCGCAGTCGAAAGGGCGATGCTAGGAGTATCCCGTTCCACACAAGTAAGGGAAAGGGATCCGAAGCTCCGATCTGCGTCGACGATCAAAAATCAAAGATGCCGTTCTGTACGCCAAACAATCGAAGATAAGATGGGCCGGACACCTAATGCCTATGAATGACAACCGATGGACAAGAGCAGTTAGTGACTGGATTCCTCGGGATGTCAAACGTACTGCAGGAAGACCACCGACCCGATGGTCAGAGTTCTTCACAAAGAGCCTTGAAGAAAGATATGATGCTCGACGAGTCCCTAAAGCGAGCAGAACCCATTGGGCTACTCTTGCACGCGACAGGGAAAAATGGAAGACTTACTGGCGCCCGCTCGAGTCACTCGACGATCAACGGGACCACAGGTGATACAGGTGATTACGCGATCGTTCGCTTAAGCAGTGCATATTCTGCAAAGTGTTTGCGCGCACCTTTAAAACCGCTTCAATATTTTTTCCTCGTTTCTCCATGTATTAGTTGTTTTAACATTTCTTAGTGCGTCCTACATTCATCTAATGTTTTTCTAAAAGCAACACTTCCCATAAAATAAAAAATAACGACACTTCCTATATACGCAGGAATTTGGGTTTGCTAATTATCAAAATTTCTATAAATGCCCTGAATTGGCCCATTCGTTAGGGGTTTAGACGATATAGTCACAGTGAAACAGCTCACTGTGTATGGCAGTTTTTTTGACAGAAGGCCATACTACGAAGGACCAGGCAACGCTTATCATTATCTGCGTCGATGAGCTTTAGTCATGTTTAACTGTGAAGTTGTGCTTTGGCGTTGAATGATCATTGACTACTAGTAGAATTAGGCAACTTTACTGTTTTAATGAAATCATAGTGAAGGCGTGGAGCATTCGGGGTTGACTAACTTCCCAGGGAAATGCTATAAACTAAGCTCTTTATGGCACTTGAGAGGTCGTTGAATGTATATTTGGCATACGTCATGAGTTCGACAGTCTCAAGAATTTATCAGGTGGGTGCTTTTGCTTTACTAAGCAAGCGTTCCACTTTATTTTTTCATCTCGAAAAAAGAGTGAGCTTGACTTGGCCTGCGCGCTATAGCGAAAAGCCACGACGTTCATTGCATGGCATCTCAAACCACTGCGCGTCACATATCCTGATTAAAAAAATAGTTGCCGAAGGATAATGATGTATTGAGAATTAAAGGTTATGAAGCTTCTATCTGGTAATTTTTTACTGAAATGCTGTGGTGATGTGGTCACTTCCTCCTTGGTTGATGTGATATTTCAGAGCTATGCATTAGCAACCGACTTTGTTAAAAAATCACTTTCAGACGAGACCTTTTTGTTTCATTCGTGAGAAATTATCTGCAACTTATTTTATTGAGAGTTATAATGAAGCTGACTCGATGTAATTAATGCTATGCCGAATGTGGTCAACAAGTGCTTATGAGTATTTCATTCATTCATTTTATTCTAAAATATTTTCCTGTTCAGCAGTTTAGTGCTACGAAGTTCATTTCCATATCTCAAAGTCGTGTGACGAAACTATTTCCATTAAGGGGGTAGAAAGTAGGCCTAGCAGTTTTTCTCTAGAATTCCGAAAACCTTATTCCGATGCATTTCTCATAACGATGAACAGTCTGCCGTCTTGGTGAATGGGAAGGAGGCCTGTCAAATATGTTTTTTTTTCGGCAGCTACGGTTCTTCCATAATCGTGAAGGTAAATTTTGTCATTGTTCTTTGCTAGAATTCCTAGTGTGAATTCTGCTTCACTTGTGGCGTGGGCTACTCCGTTAAAGGAATAAAATCGCCATGTACAAATCCACCTGCTGTGGATTGCAGCCCTGCATCAAGGAGTCCATTTGTGTCGGCCTCATATGGTGGAAGATCACCAGAACCTGTGAAAATATATAAACACAACCCTGAAAAAAGTTGTGTGTGGATTTTTAGTAGCCCATATTGCCGCCAGTATCCTAGCTGACGCTTTAGCTTAGAGATTTGCAGTGTGCAGCATACTGAAGAAATAATTTGGTGGCTCGTAGTTTCAATAACGATCTTTGAAATCATTAAACCAAAAACTATGCTTATGTTCTTTAGTTTCTGACAAGGTTAGATAAGGCTTTTATTTGCTGCGTTTTTATGAACAGTTGTCGTGAACTGCAGTGTAATAGACTGTTAGGGCGGCAGTATATAGTGATGCTGTTCCTCACATGCACCGTCGTGGCTTGAACCCACCTTGGATCCTTCAAACCTCTCGTTTTTCGGTAACGGAAAAACTGATGTCGGACCAGTCAGGAAATAGCTAATTTCCTGAAATGAACGTTCAAGTCTGTATAGCTTGGAGAGTAGACTCGACCATCATTCAATTATACCTATAACGAAAAAAGGAAACCTCAGGCAACAACCGAATTAGCAAGCAAAAGTTCGAAGAATATCGTTTATGATTGGCGACAGAAGGTGAATTGAATGAAAGAAGTACCACAATTCGCAAAGTAGTTGTGCAGATGGGAAAGCTAAAACAGAACAACAAAAACAGAGAATATATAACATTGGAAAAAGCAATACATGATCGCAATTCTATCATTCTAACCATGCTCAGGCACCTGAACACAACGAATGTACATGTGTTTTAAGCTATTCGAAGTGATATATTTACAATTTTTTTCAAATTACACCACCCGCCCTCACGTCTACTGTGCGGGTCCCAACACTTCTTGCATTCGATTCGTTCTCCTTGATTTCAACCCCCACGATAGCCTTGGATCATTTCGCATGCTTTGTCGGCTAATGCACGATGATTTCGTCTTCTTGATGATTTCTGTAAATTACTAGTCATGTCAATTCTCTCTGCAATCTTGGAGATAGCCAAGCTAAGGGGGTTCCCACGTGGACTGGAGGAGAGCCTTGCTACAGAGATCGAAGTAGTGCCTTTGCTTACTGATTTACGACATTGCTAACCAAAGCGCTATCCCACTGCAAACTGTGCATTCGTGTTGAACTATTTGAAGTGTCTAAAGAAATTAAAAAGAAAAAAAATTTTAAGGAAAATCTGTAGTTGTGCTTATTCTTACTCTCCCCCTTGGAGTTGAGCATTCAATATTGTGAAGTTCTTAAGGTCCAGGTTGAATTATTGAAGAACATTAGTCGACCGTCCAACTGCACTTTCTCAAGTAGTATCCGGCGTCGTGCTGTCGATATTCCTCTAATTTTTGAAAGACCAATCAAATTGCGCTCACATCGCCTGTCTCTCCCATCTACTTCCTGGTGAGCCCAATTCCTAGCTAAATAACAGAATTGCATTTGCCAACCAAAATTGGGGCTCACGCCGACACGGCGAACAACTAAGCTTGAAATGTTTACATAAATGTCTTTAGATACTTCATTTAGTAGATCCCTTGAGCGACTTTGTTTTAACCTATGCATTGATCAATAATTCCGACGTCGTTATTTCAGTTCACAATAGCTGACGTTTCAGCGCTTTCGCCTTCTTTTTAAGACTGGAGGAGTGGTATTAACGCGCAGTCCACTCAGATAAACACTTTTATAACTTCAGAAGACAAAACATGACAAACAACTTTAAGTTCGCCTATTAAATGGCTTTTTTAACATTCACCATTTTGTGCTTTGTAAGCCTCCCAGTTATTTGATGGAGACGCGCAGAATCCTACATGGGTGAAGAGTGTGCCTGTCTCAGGTCGAAAAAATCCGCCTAGCATATGGCTAGAGGTCAAACATTATCGCAAGGCAATCCTCTTTGCGGCGCAGCTTTGAATTTCTTGAATTTATCCAGAAAACTCAAAGAGTTTTACGCTTTGATGCTTTGGATTCCTCTGCTAGGATAGCGACTTTTGCTTTGAAATCCCAGCCGTCAAGCCATCGTGTCGTACGCATGGATAGCGAAGGGTTCCGTTCGACTTTAAGGTCAACTAGGTAGTTTTACACGGACACGAAGTGGCTACCTCCCCTTGCTGTTATCGTTCCCAGATGCTTCACAAGAGGTTAGGTGCACCTAACTGGAACTCACGCAATCGTCTTCTTTAGCGTTAGGACATATTATGCAATTTTGCTTTTGCATAGAAAGTCATAAAAATCAATTGCGAACAAGCTAGCGTCTTAGAGTAAAAGAACAAAAAGTATAAAGCTCTCGGCGTTGATCAAGCCCTGAGGGATGCGCCATGCATTCGACTTCACTAAGTATAGCTGGAGGTGACTGAATGCATATCTGGCCTTTACAATGACTCGCGGTGACCTACCGATGTATCGAGCCAGTGCTGCTATCCTCATAAACAAGCCTGGTACCAATTCGCCGCCCCTGGAGGGATGGATGGCTTGGTGGGCCATGGGCGCAAGGATCCATTCAACGTGTGTGCAGCAGTGGCGCCTCCAACCACCACGCCACATGCGCCCCTAGCGTCTTAGAGCACGCGGTGATAATTCGATCACTGCTGCCGATTTCTCTAGGCCTTTACGGTCTAAATGGTTCTGTAGATAACAACAGCTCTGCTTGTCAGCAAGTCTTCTGTTATATTATTTCGACATTTGAGAATACAAGGTTGAAAAGGAAATGTGAAGCTTATGAAACATAAGATCCACGTTCCATAAATTAGTTAAGCTTTCAATTTATTAGTCACCGTAAGAGGCAACCGTACCCCGCTGCCGAAACAGTGAACCAATCTTCTTGGTCATCAAGCTCTGCTATTACCATTACTTTAAGAGAAAAAGAAAGCTAACTCAGCAGTTCAGACTTCTGATCTGTTTCCATGTTTTATCGTTAAATATTCCGAAACAATACCTTGAGTCTCTGAATAAATTGACTGCTACACTGGTACGGCTTGTGTCGTTTTTTTTCTAACCTGTATATAAGTGTTGGTTCTTTCGGTCGTAATAACAAAAAAGATTTACGTTTCCCACATTAAGTTGGAAAAGCACAGCTTCAGGAACCGATATTATCACAGCCAATTTCTTCAGAGCTGGAAGCCACAATTTGCCTCTACTTCACGCAATCTTTGTAACACTTTGTCTTCAAAAAGAAAAAATCCTAGACTAATGTAGAATGTCGCTCACGGTTATCCTGCCCAAAAAAGGTGACCAAGGGGATCTTTGTAACTGTTCTCTGATCTGCTTGATGAGTATACTCTACAGGCTCTGCACGAAAATTATTCTGTTACACATGACGCAAGCGACAGTTATAACACGGATGACGGCAAGAAAAAACTGATTGAAGCTCCTATCAGTAAAAGAAACTCTGCCATTCTTGGTACTAGGCGAGACATGAATACTAATACTAGAATTATTAACGGTAGTCGTCGTGATTAAGGTGTTGTGGTCAGAACAAAGTAGAGGGCTTTCGTTTGCTTCACCTGATTGTAAGGCATAACACGACACTATCGAAAACGAACTAGGTTTGATACCCAGCACAATTATCCATGTTCGATAAGCTATCAAATGGGTACGAAAAGTACACAAAATCTTCGCACGGTTTTAAGGAAAATGAGTCAGTGCCAACTGGCCCAGTTCCCTGCCTTTCCACTATATGCATTAGTGTGAATCCACTCACATCGGGATGTAAGCATTAAAACGCCAAATGTTTCTACTGTTCTTCACATCGTTTTCAACAGACCGCATAATATGCATTGTGTCTAGAACTCTTTTAGTAGAGCTTCAGTACCCTATCGATGTCTTGTCCAACACAGATGACGCAACATGCACGGCCCGTGGTGAGTATTCCTTCACACTTGACGATTTGCAAAACTTCTACTGGAAGAATTCATTCAAAGGTAGCTTTGGTTGGTACTTTAACATTGTTTAGATCCCAATCGCTTGTTGAATCATGCTTATCATATGGGTGTGGTAAGTACCCCAAGTGGACACAACATGCGTTACAAAACAATTTTAAATGATGACAGCAAATTGTTTGCAGGATGGACCACAGGAAAACCTAAAGTATGTTACATGCTTACACCTAGAGCGATACAGCAGCATCTTTACCAAAATTCCATGGTGTCCCCCACTCTTCAATTCTGCAGTTCTTCGAAAATGTCGCGCATTTTCTAAAAACTAGCATGTTACCGATTTGAGATTAGGTGTCGGCCTATGCGACAGCCATGACAATTTGGGCGTCTGACGTGTGAAGCTTAGGTGAGGTCCGTCTTTAAGTCACTAAAGCTGAGTGATTTTAGGTGGCGTGTGCATTTAAGTAGTGGGTGTTGTTCGTAAATTTAAAAGAAACAAATGGAAACGTGAGAAGCTAGCATAGCATGTCGGTGAAGTAATAGATTCTCTTCCTAGGGTAAAATTGGTTACTTCGAGACGTACCTGAAAAAAAAGAAACGCCCAGAAGAAAAAAACAGCTCTTGATTGCCGCCCTAATAAATAGAAGTGAACTTAGTTATTAATTCATTCAATTTTTTTCGCAAAATTATGCTGCCATTAATCGAAAGATCACATACGAAGAATCTGCGCTTATAAAACAAATACTTACTCGGATACTTGTGTGACCCCTCTTCGTTGGTGGTGCGGGCCCCATTATAGCTTCCATTTTCCGGAGAATTGCTTGCCTCGCCATCGTGGTTCCCTGGTCTTCCGAGGACAGCCTGGCCAAAGTCTGCCCCAGGTCGTCTCCACCGCCGGAAGCCGTTGCTCTTGTGGATCAGTGGGAGATTTGCCACAATGCGACTAGTTCGATGAGAGGTCGATAGTGGTTCCTGGTGTCGGTTTACTCTCAGCTAGGCTTCCTGATGGAAACGCGAGACTCCTTCTCAGCTTGGGAGACCCTGTCAGGGGATGAATCCCCCTGCTGTACGTCGCAGCCCGACACCTATGAAGACATCCCAGCCACGATGGCGCGCTAAGCCGTTGGAAGGTACAACGGAAATCCAACAAGAAAACTACTGCAAGTCATTTTTTATTTCAAAAATCGCCCAGAGGCTTTTGATCTGAAAGCTGATGAGGAGCTCAATAGTAATCGACGAATGCATAGTATTTTTTTCAAAGTAGCTTGAAAGAAAACATTTTACAGTTTAAAAAAAGTGGAAGGTCTTCCTAGGCATAACGGTAGCCTTTTTTTATCCTATTACAACGTCAAAGTAGTAAGGATTAGACACGATACGGTTTTTTTTTCTAGCGATCTGCAAGAACAAACTTGTTTCAGATAACTGAAATGTCGTAAAGCAAAGAAATCACATTTCTTGTTCTTTGTTCTCAACATGATCGCTGCAGTCTTTTCAGAAGAACGAATTCATAACATGTTGGAAGAGGATCGTCTATCTGGATTCTGGTGTCGCTAGCGGAACTTGATGACCTCTGATCGAGCTCCTTCCTTGCTCACTTGATTACTGATGACTACTGACTCGAGGTTGCGTTAGAAACTGCACTCAATCGAAGAAGTTCAAGAAAGCTTTTAATCCAGTAGGTAGGGCCTTATGTGCTTCATACTTAGAACTACAAATCTTTGGTCAGCATTCACTGACGTGTCGACTATGTCTTAATACATACAAAGATATTTCGTGAAGATTTTTCCGCAGAGAAAATTGAATATGTCGTACGCCTATCACATAACTTATTAAATCAAACGGACGATAAAAACCGTCCAGATCCTTATATGGAAGCACCAAGTCTTGCTGTAATTGCTAATGCGACTAACTACAGAGGACTACTTCTGTAGACTATAAGTGTTTCGTTTAGAGAAACAGTTAAATAATAGTCACATTATGCCATGCATCTTTCTATCCAATTCAGTTCTATAACTGCTTGGTGTTAACGCCACAGATTATCGGTTAAACTATAAAGGATAGGGATAAAGCACTTCGCTTTCATCAATCCCTGAGGAATGCGCCATGCATTCCACTTCATTAAGCATCGTTGGAGGTGATTGAATGCATATCTGACCTTAACAATGACTCGCGATGGCCAACCGATGTATCGAGCCAGCGCTGCTATCCTCCCAGACAAGTCTGGTACCAATTTGCCGACCCCGAAGGGATGGAAAGCTTGGTGGGCCATGGGCGCGGGATCGATTCCACGTGTGTGTCGCTGTGGCGCATCCAATAACTGCGCCACAAGCGCCAACTTATACTATATAACTAAGAAATTCTTGGGATGAAGCGAGGCGATTAGACGACGTTCTCTGCCATTCACTCATATTCAAATTTCGTTCGTAGCATTAGAACTGCATGGGAACGCAGACATTAGTTGAGTTCCTTGCGTGTGCTCAAACTAAAAGACGGATAAGAGCAGAAATACTGACTTCGGCGAAAAAGAGTAACCTACCGACGCATGCATTCGCTTCATCGTTTGCCTTTATCTAAGTGTCCGGATTCTCGGAGTAGTTACTGCAACCGCGATTCCTGCTAAAACATCTCAAATACGATATTGGACAAAAGCGATTAGGGAAAAATGTTACGTTTCACTATTTGATAATCTCTGCGGGTATGACTATCTTTGCTAGAATTTCATGAGCTGTCCATCACTCCAGCCAAGGCACTTACTTTGCCTTTCTGTCGACAGCGTTTTTAAGTTATCAGTGATCACTCGTTTCTAATCTCATAATCATAGGTTCGACACCCACCAGAGGTGCCGAGTTTTGCTCACATTTCGCCATCCTGGTTGTATTTCACATACCATCCTACTTTGAAAGAAAAAAAGCAATGGGTAGTAAATAAAAGATAAGTTAAAAGTAAAAGCCACCGATTTGGATCATCGACTCTGATGAAGACGAAGACGTCGAAACGTTACCCGAAATAAACATCCTTATCAACCCTGTGTAAGCTCAACAAATCAAAAACAAGTCCGAGACGCTTTAAGGTGTAGTACGCTTCATTTTCGGAAGACCATAGTTTCCCATACTGCGTTTGGAGCACTCTTTCTTCTCACGCGAATTCCTTTCATTTGAAGAGCATTCAGTATAGTACAGTAAAATCAGCTTTATCTAACTATTGAACATTATTTGGGAACTAGATCCTAGAGGAACGTTCAACTTTTTTAATGTTGCAAAATACTTCAAAAAATGGCACTGTTTTAGACATTTTGGAAGCAACGTCGTACTATATCTCATGAATAATGTTGTTAATAATAAGTTTACAATGTCGTGTGCACGACGTAATAGGTATACTGCTATTCAAATCACCCAGACTGCTCATCGTAAATTGGCTGAGTTATTCTGGTACTGAGAACTCAATTAGTATAGACGGCAGATGTCAATGATGGGACCGTGTGCTTCACAAGTTCATGTTCTCTTATCCGCCTTCCAAGAGGGCCTACGAATAAAACTTTACCTCACATTGTGCTGATTCTACACTGCTTTTTTAAAAAGTTATACTACTCGCTAGAAAATCTGGGTTAATTGAATAAGAAGGAACTGATACAACAAAGAAAATACAAAACTTGTGAACACTAAACCTATACCTAATCTTAGGTCTGGAAAGCATCAACTATCATTTGCTACACATTTTGCTCACGAAAGCTGCATGAAGCAGATGCGGACATTTAATATGAAGAAAGTTAAGGAAGATCCGCTGACCAACCCATCCATCGCGATTAGAAAGGTTGTGGAAAAACTAAGACTAGGTAAACCAACTGTTTCGGCTCACTTCAGTCGGATTCCAAGGTGAAAAAATTCAACAAATATACGGACCCACGGCTTAAAGGTAAAAACAGTGAGATCGATGAGATCGTTGTTGCGAGATTCGTTTTGTTTCTCTTTTGCACAGCAGGAAATTGTCGGTCGTTTTTTGCTCACTTTGTGAAGATGACTGGAAATGGATTTTGTACGACAATCACCAATGCTTCGTTTAGGATCGAGAAAGATTAAACGTCCGTCAAAATCTTCCCATAGTGGGCTTTGCCCCAGAAGAACCTTATGCTTATTTATTGGACTTGGTGGTTGGAATCATTTACTATAACTTCCTTAATCCTTATGAAATCAGTAGTGCGGAAAACCACCTGCATTCAATCGACAGGTTCCATCAACAGGAAGTTATTATTGAGTCAAGGAAATGTATTCAACTATATCTCTTGTACGGCAACGACGACCACCGACGATATCAGGTCGGAAAACCCCACTCTAGAAGCTAAGGGAATTGAGCTATGAAACAATACATCACAATTCATAGTCGACCGCTCTCTTGCCAATGGAATACCAGTTTATCAAGCATTTTGAACACCTACTTCTAAGAAGATATTCATCTACTAACTCTCTACTGAAGATGGTTTCAGAAGACTTGTGAACTCCATTGCCCAGAAGTTTTATGATGATAGAATTAAGTTACTTGCACCTCATTGACATAATTGTATAGAATAGGACAGAATGTACTTCAGTCGATTAAAGCAAAATTTAAAGGGAGGAAGGCAACAGCGAGTAACAAGAGACCTTCTCTGATTCATTTGCTGTGCAGAAAACGTTAAATATTTCCAGAAAACCAGCACTTTAAACCTCAATTTCACACATAAATACACTTTCTCGGAACCGACTTACTTATCGCTTCAAATCATTCAGTGGAGTCGCAAATTGCTGATCCTTCACTGCTACAAAAGCACAAGTCGTAGAACACTCCAGAGACCCGGCCCGAACGTCTGTGTTGATGACTTCATTTCTGCAGACAAAGGTTTAGTTGCATTGTGATAATATATGCCACATAAGCGCAACAAATGTGTAATCAGATCATCAAGTTGTAAGCAAGTAGTATGTGCCCACGTAAATGTACATGTACATAAGTTCTATATGTATGTAAATATCAAGAATTGATATAGATGAAGAGATAGTGAAGAAACTCGTGAACGGCTTGTTGACCAGATGTCTTCCAATGTTGAATATTTCTGAAACCAACAGAGCCGTAATACGTTCAAACTTAATCCCAACAATAACTAGGTGGCTTGACCTATCGCAGCAAACTCCGCAAATGGATAGTAACTTGAGAAAAAAATCCATAGGCATAGAATTTAAGTGCATCAAATGCTACCGTCTCGCTTTTTTGTTCTACAGAGAACTTAGTAAATTTTGTCGCCGGTGAAGTTTGTCAATACCACAATGTGACCATTAATTGTACAAACTGATTGCAATATTTCTGAAAACGACATCCAGTGATGACCATGCAGCCCAGTGTGCCTGTAGTTACAAGTGATAGGTTTTGCTTAAAAAGCCGAAAGCAGTAGCTTTATAATCGCCTGGACCTATCCACGAAATACCTACATGAAGAGCTTGCGAAAACAGCAAGAAATAAGCGGGTGATTTCAAACACTGTCAGCAGAAAGTAGGCGACTTGTCGCAGATGGTGCACCATGCTGACGGGATAAACGAGACTCCTTACCAGTTGAGAAAACAAGTATTTAATTACATCTATATATATTCCTGCGAACTCTACCGTTGAGCCGAGATTTGGTTGATATTAATATAATATAGTGTAACAAAAATATATTATAAAACATAAAACATGATAATCATATGAAAATATGAATATGAAAATAATAATGTAAAAATAAATATAAAACAAAAAAATAAAATAATAATGTAATGATAACATAAGTTGTCGTTGTTGCTGTTGTTGCTGCTGCTGTTGTTGTTGTCGTTGTTGTTGTTGTTGTTGTTGTTGCTGTTGTTCGATGGCCTACGTTACGGCGATTTCGCCTTCATCAGAACAGGACTTATTTTATGTAACAATAGCCTTATAATACAGTGAAGTATCCGTACTACTAATGAAGACCTAACATACAAATGAATGCCACTTTGTTTAAAACTACTCACCCGGAGCAGGAATCAAAAGCAGTAGTTTACAAGACCCTTGAGGCGTTTGGGACAAATTTCAAAAGTTCAAGAATGAACTGGAAAGACGAATGCCTCACTATCACTCTTGACCTGGCGGCTTATTTCAGAATGATTTTTTGATCTTGGTGGGTCTGGCTCTTCATCCCGCGTGAACAACTCGTGCACAGTCCCACACGTAACAGCACGAGAGTAGTTCTTGATGAATACGGCATCTATTTATATTTTTTTATCTTCGTTACAGGTATTTTACTAGATTGTAAGGCTGTTATTACATAAAATACGTCCAGGATCTGACGAAGGCGAAATCGCCGAAACCTCAGCCAACGAACTACAACGGCAACAACAACAACAACGACGCATTATACCAACCTCGCATCGGTTCAACAAGATCATTTCATAAGAACATATAGGTAAATATATCGGCTGTTTATGCCAAGGTTTGTGGAAAGTCGGTATTTTGAGTCACCACGGGGTTATTTCCTGGGTTATCCGTATGTTGTCAGGCATGAAATAGTTGTGAGTACCAAGGGTTTTTCTTAGTTAAAGCAAATTTGCAACGCAAAGACCTAAATGCTGGATTTTTCATCTGTCTTTTTAAACTATTTACATCCTGGCGTTTCTTCAAGTTCGCTTTAGTTTTTGCATGCCTCTGGGTGGCTTCTTGCCTGACCCGGCTACTCATTTTAAAGCTACGTTGAATAATCTGGGTATTCTTGGATGGTTGCTTCGTTCCTTTCACATAACTTATTTTAGTGGCTGTGCACAGGAAGTGACTCCAAAATTAGTAATTGTTAAACATATTCGTTCTTCACCAAATAGTGTTTGCACGTGCTTTTGTTTCCAAATGTATTTCATTCCTTGACACTAAAGTCACATGAGAGTGAAACAACCACAATGATGCTGAGATATTTGCAAAACCTCGGACCGTAGGTGTCTGCGGTGGGGAACGAACGCGTTATTGTCCTTTCCGGAAAGTAACGCGCTCACCACCACACCATGCGGGTCCTTCGTTTCGCCCTGACTCTCAGCTAATTCTGTCGATCACTGCCATCAGCATTCAGCTGTCAACGGGATTGATCTGGGAAGCCCAAATCGGCATTGAACCCAGTTAAGTTGAGGCTCAGACACCTGTGGTCCATAGTTTTGCGAATATCTCAGCATCATTGTGGTTGTTTCAATAACACCCTGACGTGAAAACTAGTAAAAGACACTAAATAAAAAAGTCAACATTGTGAATCACATGAGAGTGTTCGACATTTTTCGAGCTTATCTGCTATAACTTTGCAATCTACGAATATCAGACACCGATGAAGCTCAGAGTCTCACGATGATCCTATTTCGGTGGGTTTTTGTAAGTAACCATTAACATATGATGCATTTTTTTAGGCTACCAATCATTCCTCAAGGAAGTTCTTCCTTCTCATAGAACTGTTAGCTTCCCTACGACTGTCGCTTTCGCGAAAATCCTACGGTCGAATTCAGCTCTAAGCAAGTCAAACTTTTTTTGCGAGGTGTCAAGTAGAAATGGATGAAGACTAGTTTGCTATACTTATTGTTATGTTCTTAGTATAAGAAACAAGTGTGTTTTTTATCGCTATTACATCTTGTCCTTTTTTGTTCAGTAAATGTGTCATCCTCTATCGCATTTTTTCCCCTTGAATAGGCGCGTGGAATGTGACATTCGAACATATTTGGAAGCATACTATTTGTTAGTTATAGAAGACTTCTGATTCATTGTTGCCCACTGCGTTAATCAGGATATCGTATAACTTTGAAAAGACTGTTCTTAGCACTGAGCTTTTCATATTGGATCGATACCGCGCTCAAGGCCCCAATCCGTCCAGGGTTGGCAAATTGCTACCGAGACTTGACTGGGAGAGTAAAAAACACTGACGTGACTCATTGGACGCCTACTCAATTCATTGTATAACCGAAATATGCATTCAATCATCTCTATGACTCAGAGTGAAGTGTAGTGCAAGGTGCATCCCTAGGGGATAGATCAATGAGGGACAATCCAAGAAATGGCTCGTGAACCAAATTATTGCTCCACATCTCCACTTGCGAAGGAGTCATTACTAGTATGCATCAAAATTCTATAGGTACTATCTTTCTCGTAAAGAGTTTCGATGGCTTGAGTTCGTACTTTCGCCTTTTATGTGGAATCTCCTTGTAGAAGGTGACTTCACCTCTATTGTTACGTAAAATGCGTCCAGGCTCAGAGGAAAGAAAATCGCCGAAGTGCCGACTAGCAAAGAACGACGACGACAAAAGCCAAAAACAAACAACAAGCAACAACAACTTATACCAGCCTCGCATCACCTCAACAAGAGCAATTCGACTGAATATATGTAGACATATCGATTATTTATGCGGAGCTTTATAGAAAGTCCGTCTTTTGAGTTATATAATTACATTTTGATAGTTTATTTATTCAAATGGGTTATGCTCAGATTTGTATATACCTTTTTTGTATTCCTTTGCATGAGACGCAGTAGCAAATGATTAAGAGATTTTGGTAGCTTTAAGTAGAAAATTCAAAACTTGAACCAAGAGATATCAAGTGAAGCTGATAAACGACAATAGAGGATGTTAGTTCTGGCATACGCCAATGGTGCAGCGACTTATTTGTCACCTCTATTCCCATGTATTATCGAGCAACTACAGTAAGACCCAGCGAACTCCATTTACTCACAGTAAAGCGCGCCCCCAATTGTGCTGAGTCAGGAAATACGAGAGGTATCACACTTTTCGAAAGATGGCTTTTTTTCCCAAGACCGACTTTTTGTTGTCCTCGGCCTTGATTGAAAATTCACTGGTTTTCTTGGATCAGCAAACACGAGGCTGATATTATAGAATTTCTCGCCGATATATTACTTCGTGCTGCTGCTGTCCACCAATGAACCGGAATGCTTACACAGAACAAAACGACTCTGAACATGGCGGAACCGCCTAAACGTCAGCTTCTGTATGGTATTAAATTCTATTGGATTGGCACACACGAATTCTCCAACTTTATCACTTTATTTTTTCTGTACTTTTTTGAAATAAAACTTCGCTTTTATGTACATTCAGCATGTATTTTTAAAGCGCAAGGTCCTCTCTTTTTAACATTTTTAAGCATTAATCTTCGCGTCATTTTTTTTATACGAGTAAAATAGTGAGCATAATGCCATGGCATGAGCTCGTAGTATCATCAAGTTTGTGGGGGGAGGTAGTGTTGGTGAATCAACAGCGCGAACATGGTTCCGGCAATTCCGATCCGGCGATTTTGACTTCGAAGTTAAGTAAGGCCGCGCACGTGCCAATGAAATTGACGGCGCTGAACTGAAGGCACTAGTGGAAACAAACACGCCAACAGCTGTTTCGACAGCTCGCAGAGCAGCATGGCGCAAGCACAGGAACAATTTCCACTCATTTGAATCGCATAGGAAAGACAAAAAAAAACTCGACAAGTGAGCACCGCACGAATTAAACGATTAAGGAAAATCGCCATTTTGAAGTGTCATCCACTCCTATTCAGCGTAAAAAAATTACGACCCAACGTGCGACGAGGAGTGGATTCTGTGCGACAACTGGCGACGTCCAGCTGAATGGTTGGATTGCGTTCAGGCGTCGCCCAGCTAATTCTATTGACCAGCGCCATCAGCAAACACTCGTCAAAGGGATTGATCTAGAGAGCCCAAATCTGCAACGAACCCAGTTAAGCTAAGGCTGTAGTCGAAATCATAATGTTAATCATAATCTTAACTTTTTATTCACTGCTTATTACAATTTTTATGGCAGGGTATTTCTTCTTCATCTTCTTCATCCTCTTCATCTTCTTCATCTTTTTCATCTTCTTCATTTTCTTCATCTTCTTCATCTTCTTCATCTTCTTCATCTTCTTTATCTTCTTCATCTTCACCATCTTCACCATCTTCTTCATCTTCTTCATCTTCACCATCTTCACCATGACCATCTATGTACAATGACAAATTGCGCAATATGCCCTGACGGAAGAGAAGGCGACTGCATCAGTACGGGTATGGTGTAACTAATGTCTTGTAGACCGTGTGGGGAGAATAGTTTGGCGAAACGAGTAAGTCGCTCCGCGCCCGCTTTAAAGAGTTCCTAGTCGTTGAATCTAATTTGAATCGAAACACTCCACTAGGTGCACATCACCTGTATAACCTGTAGTCCCGTTGATCGTCGAGTGAATCGAGCGGGCGCCAGTAAGACTTCCATTTTCACCTGTCGCGTGCAAGAGTAGCCAAATGGGCTCTGCTCGCTCTAGGTACTCGTCGAGCATCATATCTTTCTTTAAGGCCCTTTGTGAAGAACTCTTACCATCGGGTCGGTGGTCCTCCTGCAGTACGTTTGACATCCCGAGGAATCCAGTCACTAACTGCTCTTGTCCATCGGTTGTCATTCATAGGCATTAGGTGTACGGCCCATCTTATCTTCGATTGTTTGGCGTACAGAACCGCATCTTTGGTTTTTGATCGTCGACGCAGATCGGAGCTTCGGATCCTTTCCCCTTACTTGTGTGGAACGGGATACTCCTAGCATCGCCCTTTCGACTGCGCGTTCAATAAAACTAAGTGACCTTTCATCCTGCTTACGCAGCGACCAAGTATCTGACGCACACGTTACGGCATGAAGTACCGTTGAGTCGAAAAGGTGGGCGGGGGAGTCGGTTGTTTCTTGTTCTCTTCACTACATCCTCAATGCTCTTGAAACACGCCAAGCCGCTCGTTTCCTTCCGCTCAGCTCTGGAGCTATATCGTTCATCATATTGATTTCCCGACCTAGATAGATATAACTGGAGCATTCGGAGACATTCGTTCCGTTGAGCATGAATGGGGCATGCGAAACCAATCCGTTCTTCATGAACATCGTTTTTGTGAGATTTAGTTAAAGAGCAATGTTTCCGCAGGCTTTATCGTAGTCGGTAAGCATACGTTCCGCTTGGCTAATGTTTGGTGTTATATGGACGAAGTCATCAACAAAACGAAGATTGTGTAACTGCCGACCAGCGATTTTCACTCCCGTATTATCCCTTTCCAATGCCCGCATGATGTTCTGGAGGGTAGCGGTAAATAATTTTGGCGAGGTGGTATCGCCTTGCCTAAATCCACATTTGATGTCAATGGTAATATCGTCAATGGTAATACCTTGGTTGTGAAATTTTTGTACAGCTCACGAAGAATCTTTATGTACTGAGTAGGGGGCTCCTTGACTATCCAGGGCTTCCAAGACCGCTTCTATCTCGACTGAATCAAAGGCCTTTTATAAATCGATGAAGGTGAGACAGAGCAGTCTTTTATACTCTTGCGACACTTCAGTGAGCCTTGCTATCTGTGGATGTGGTCCATCGTACCAAATGCTTTTCAAAACCCTGATTGCTCATATGGCTGCTCTTCGCCCAGTGTTCTATCAATTTGTTTAGGATGACTCGAGTGAAGAGGTTGTAGAGGACAGACAGCCAGCAGATTAGGCGATCTTTGCCGATATCGTGGAGGTCATCATTCTTAAACATTAGCAGGGTCTTGCTGGTCTTCCACTGAGTAGGGCGCTTGCATTCAGACAGGTAACCTGTGATGAAGCGAGCCTGTTTGTGAGAACTGGAGGCATGTTCTTTGGGTGTTCATAGCTTATCGTGTCCGGACATGAGCTATTAGATTTTTCACCGATGAAATGGCAAGTTGGATTTCATATGGCGTGAAGGTGGACGTGGCTATCGAAGAGATCTGAGTAGTATTCGTGAATAAATTTCTCCATTGCCTTTCTGGACGCTGTAACTGTTCCGTCTAGGCGCCGGAGTGCAGTCGTTTTGGTCTTGTAATTGACGAAGCTTGGGTGGGCGTTGCGAATGCTTTTCCCAGCCTTTGCAGCTTCGACCATTACTGCCGTTCTTCTCTCAAAATCCTCTTTTATTGCCTGTCTGCAGTGTTTTTGCAAGTTCGGACGGTAGAAAGCGGTTGCCTGCTGCTAGTGCGATTCCACGCTGGCTCATGATCTTAAGAGTTTCTGGACACAGACGTCTCTTGGTGAGTTTCGAACTCTCAGCTTTCACAGCGGTGACGTGAGGACATTGAATGAGCCGATCCTACTCCTCGTCAGTTTTCCCAATAACCGACCAATGACTTAAATAATTCCCAGCTATAGTGATTTTGGGACTTCGTTTTTTGAATTTAGTGGTTTTTTTCTCCTGTGTATAAAAAAATGGAATATTGCACGAAGGAGTCGATGGTCTGATCCAATGTAAAATTTTGGGAAAACAGCGACATCGGTTAGGCAAAACCTTCCGCTTATTATGAGGTGGTCTATTTCGTTATGGTACTCTCCACTGGGAGAGCCCCACGTCCTGCCTTGAGAATGGGGCTCCTGGAATTGTGAGTTACCATGGATGGCCTCGGTCGTCATGATAAACTCAGAGAGCCGCTCAACCTGTTCGTCCCATTCTAATCCGTGGTTCCCAAGGTGACGTTCTTTGGACGTTCTTCTTGGCCCGATCTTGGTATTAAAATCTCCAGTGATGATCTTGAAGAATGTACGGCCTTCTCTTAAGAACTTCTCCAAGTCCGTATAGATTGCTTCGACTTGTTCTTAGTCATAGCTTGATTTTCGCGCTTTAGAGACGAAAATTGATAAAGCACATGTTGATCCACATCTTTTCAATCCTTAAAAGTCGGATTCGGGTGGTTAGTTGTTCGAATGAAACAATTTTCGTGGATAAACTCGTGTCTACGAGAACGCCTCCGCTGCCGACTCCTCTCCTGCCGCATGTTCCGAGAAACAGTTCTTCTCCGCTGTCGTATACGGCATTGAACAGGTGGCGCCTTCTTGTCTCAGCTAGGCCGATGACGTCGTACCTTATCCTTATTGCTTCCATAAACAGATCTTCTATCGAGGACCCGAATGTAAGTGTACGTGCATTGTAGGTGCAGATCGTCATCTTAGTTTTTCGCGATCCAGGCAGCTCCCGTTGGCCCTGAGGTTTTAGCAGCCTCTCCGCACTCATCCTACCCAACGCTGCCGAATTGGGAGCTCTTACTGGGTCAGGCGAATGAGATCCATCTCTTTTTCTGTGTTTAGCGTTTCGATACACACGTATAGCTTGCTGGGCTCTGAATGTTGGGGCTGCGTATGCTCACGGGTTGCTTGCCACTCTGTCCCAGAGTGGACATGGAGCTTATTTGTTGGAGTCGACGCGACTCCTAACAGCCTCCTTGTCACTTGATTGCAAGCTTTTTGTCCGAATTGATTCGTAGAATACAATCTGCATAAAGCTGAAAGTGCGTGATTACGCCTCGCAAAGTATGTGCCATATCTGCGCAACAGAGACAGGTAGTCCATTCCCTGGGTGCACGTGCGTCTCAGGCAAACATACGGTCGCTTTTGGTCCACGATTAACCCCCTATCCACCACCTGGGGCGCACCACGTATCCTCGCTACTAATCGGCTCAACTTCGCTCATATGAGGGGACTTCCGTGGTCAGGAGCTGTGAGCCAGTCTTCATGGAGTAATGACCGTAGGCTCCAGTCATTACTGAATAAAAACTGGCTTACATTTCAGAGCGTTCAAATCAACGTGCTCTAAAGAGGTTCATCATGTGCTGGCACCAAAAGCCATGTAACGAAAACATTCTGGTTCATTACCTTTCCTTTGATACTTCAGACCCAGCAGTGTGTGCTCAAGAAGAGAGCAGAAGGAGTAATCCTCAAATTAGCGCGGCAAATAGCCTTTTCTGGTAGATACGAAACCATAGCTTCCCAGGGGAAGTTTTTGTGGGTGAGCTATAACACCAAATGATATGTGTAGGGTGAAACAACATCTCGCCTCTTCTGCTCTCTATTTCCAAAAGAATTGACAGAGCTATAAAACGTAGCATAAAAAGGGGCCAGTCTAGAAATATCGGTAGCAGTGGTTAAATTACCATTAAACTTTCTAATGCGCCATTTCGTTTGCAACCGATATTTGTCTCCGTTTATGCAAAAAACAAGAAGCATAATGTGTCCTAACGATAGAGAAGGTGATTGCTTGAGTTCCAGTACTGTGTACCAATTTTTTTGCGAAGCATGTGAGGTTGAATACAATTGAGAGAGTACCCACTCTGCGTCCGTATGAAGGAGCAGCTGGTTGGGAAACTCAAAGTCAAACAAAACACTTCACTAGGCACTCATAGGGACGGACACAAACTCACATCGGGGGATATTTTTGAAGTGGAAGTCACCATCTTCGGAGAGCAATCCAGAACTTAAGCGCATGAAACCTTTGAAAGGATCTGGACGAATTCCAAAAAAGCAAAAAGTGAACCGTACATGAAAATGTCTCGTTATCACGCGAGATCGCACGCAATGTTTAAGAGTGATGTATTAATGTGGGGCTGGCTCATTATCAATTCGTGTGAGCTCTGGACGGGATGGTCTTCACGTGGAATACTCAACGGAAGACTGGTGGGGAAAGGTGATAGTGTGGAAAACCTGTTTTACATTCAATTGAACTATAATTTAGATACCATGATTTCCTTATTATTGTTAAAGCGGTGTTTGGCTGATTAGGTTGCGGTTAACATGCCCTTCCAATGCTCTGAAGAAGGCGAAATTCGTCGAAGTGTGTGTTGTTGTGACTAAGTAAGATGTACTAACAGTCTCGTCTAAGCTATTTACGAAAGTAGAGAGCTACCTCTATCACAGTGTTTTGGATTGTTAAGTAAAGACGAGATTGGTAATAAGTTTTGTTTGGCTAACCTTCCGGTGACTTCGTCTTTTTCAAAACCGGTTTGAACTGAGCGTTCCCCGGTTTGTTACTGACGATTTCCAAGCCACTTACTCCGACTCGACGAGCACTCTACAAGTTTCAAGATGAAATGGAATTTCTCAGGCAGCAGCAGAAGCTAAAATAAATGTTTCAAGACCTTTCGTGGAGGATGGGTCTGAGGAAATCAATCGAATGTTAGACGTGCTGGAATCTGCCCAATAGATGTGGAAGTCTGGTCGTTTAAAACATATCTCCTCTTGCTTAGTTTCGGAGCTCTCGTTCGCCGTGCCCAAATTTGATCCGAAAATACAGCTGAGTCATTTGCAGATATTGCTTCGGTTAAGCGTGAATAAAATTCTCGTGAGTACTCTTTCTGGATTCAACCAAAGACGAATCATTCTATAAGCGCTATCCAAAATTGAACGATATTTCTCATACTACTTTCCCTCCTCTGCAAGTCGTTTTTTGACAAGGATCATAAGTAATTTTGGCGAAGTCGTATTTCTCTATTAAACTTTTTTCCCGTCGATGACAGCATGACTGTAGAATTTTGAAATTACCCTTATATCTCGTTTTGTCCTGCACTTTGAGCTGTCAGACTATCGGCTAGAAGCGATCAAATTGAATCGAATAAGAATAAGCGCTTTCACGCCACTGATACTTCTACTGTGAGTATCTGCAGTAAAGGGGACGCTTTCCATAAATAACGTTGTTAATGCCTTTTTGAAGAAGCAAGTAACAACAATTCTAGGTGGCCTTCAATAGGAGGTAAAACAACGAGATCAAAATATGCAAATGAGACTAAGGGAATGTGGACGGTCATACTTGCAGAGAGGACAGCAATATGAAAAGTCGCTGCTGGAGCACTTCTCGAGCTATATGGATTGCTAATTGCATCGACACAAAGATGATCCTGCCATTCTTCACCCATCACCTCCATAAACATTAGGTGTAGCAGATGTCGGCCACTTACCAGTGTGGCGGAACACACAACACCCACTCAACAATCAACTGATCCGTAACGAAATTGTTCCTATTCCTTGTCGAACTTCTCAGTGAAGTAACTAGGAGTGAATACAGGATCTAACACTCAAAGCAGTAAACTGAATCACGAGAAGAAACCTCTAATCTTCGTTCAACGTTCTTCCATTGCTTCTGATTCCATCGCTTTTTTAGGGAGAAAGATAAATCGCAGACGAACCTTGGGGACGCCTTTTTGGCAAAGTGGCACGTACAGTGCAGATATCGACTATGTCGTTTAAGGCATAAAGCAGACATAATTTACACTTCCACTGTCCTGTTTTTCCGTGCTAAATGCGATCCCTACCTTCTCCCTTCCAAGTACAGATTCAGTAATCCAGAAGAAGAGAGGCCTTGTAATCGCCCAAGAAGAAGAGTGCAAGCAACGATGTACTGTAGGAAGACGCTGAATAAATTTTTTGCTCGCCTGACTTCTAAACCAAGGAAGAACCTAGAACTGATGTCAAACATGCGCCCGTTCTTCAATCAAAAAATTCACATCTTCCTTGAACTACTACCAAAGTCGAGAAAAAGAGAAAGGTGGATCTAGATCCTATTGTCATGATCGCAACACTTTTTACTGGGTGTTAGTTACTTAAATGGCTCGCCTGCAATAATCTCCCAAGCCGGGAGTGAACGACGGCTTGCCTGCATCGGGGGAGAGGGGCAGGGCACCTCTAGCCATCCCCACACGCACTGTAGTGTTTTTTAAAAAATCTATGCGCCTTTGGTGAAAAACGAATTGAAGTCGGAGTTCATGCAAGCTATTTGCACTCCTAAAACGAGCACGTTTTGTTTGTTCAATAATGGAGGATAAAAAAAACAAGGTTATCTTTGCTTTTGTACTAAAAGCAATCCTTCAGGAAAGAACAAGCGTGCAACTTGGGTGCTACATTGAATCTTGGGTTGAAAGCCTCAAGTTCAGAAAGAATTTTTTATCAGCAGAAGGTCCTTCTATAAGTTTTCTGATAAAGCATTCAACGCCGTATCATAAACAGCCAACAAAGATGAGAAACTGGAATCAAAATAAAAACTGATCCTTTCGACATTTGTCGAAAAGACTTCACTTCCATGTAAATTCGTATCTAGGGAAAAAAAGTAGCCGTTGAAAATTTAAGTAATCTCGCAGTGCGAAACACGCAGGGATAGACGACATGGTCCCGAACAGAAGACGGTGGGTGATTGAAAATCTTTAGTGAAAGATTCGAAATTCTCTGGCGAGCCAAAAAGGAATTTCTGTCTTCGAACTAGAAGATAGATAACGTTATTTATAGAAGGATCCGTCGCGAGTACCACCTGCTTGTTGTCCTAACTTTTATCGATTACGAGAAAGCGTTTGATAGTGTAGAAACGAATTAAATCCTTTGTACGCTTGTCGACCAAGGACTGGAACCTTTCTAAATTCGAATACTAACAGAATGCTATCGAAACTGCTGCAGCACAGAGATACAGTTTTTCCTTTAACCCTTCAACATATCCCTAGCAAAATGGGTTTTTACCAAGCGAGAAAATGTCGCCAAAGCTGTTTATCACCCCATTGCAGTGGATTGTGAAGTCATTTCATTCGAACAAGAGGGATATACGTCTTCATGGATGGAAAACTTCTGTTTAATATTCGTTTCACGGAAGACATCGTCGACTTTTCGATGAATACCAGTGAAGCAAAAACGATGCTCAGTGGTCTCGACGGAGCCGGAAAAAAGCCTTTATTTCAGTACTCACATACGATGCTAATCCCATCGCGTGTTTCAGATGAAAAGCACTTTGGCATCGCTAACTAGAGGATGCAGCAACGATGAGGTCCCAGACCGATACGGCGGCGAGGGGCCTATGGCATACGCGTCGCCGTGGCGATCGCGCGGGAGACTGGCGTGGCTCATTGCATCACCTTTACTCCTCATTGAGCCTTTTGTTGATGTTCATTGATCGTATCGTCGCACATCGGCCTTAGTACATACTCACTGATTGTCTCCACTTCCTCCTTTGGGTGCACATATGACTCGTTGATCAACCTGACGATGATCATAGAAGACCTCGTAGCTACGGCGCGGGAGAGCTGTATTTGCTTCCTCTGCATCACTCACTCTGCTCGTCTGCGGCTGGAGCGCTATTCATCTCATCCGCCGCACCGATCGCGGACGATGTGGGCATGGCTTCGCCCATGGCTGTTTAGTGGTTGCTATTACGACGTCATTATTTTATTTCTCGTTCTATTAATGTTATAGTTATGCTCTAACACAATTATTCTTAAGCAGCTTTTACTTTATTTATAGCCATAACACTTAACTTCAACTTTGCATTATTTCATACCCGTCCTTTTCTGTTGTTATGGTTATGTTATTATCGTGTCAGTGATGTTTTTGTCATATACATGAAGGTTTAACTACCGAACTTATAGGTGTGGCTAATCACAACATTCAGAAGACGCGCGTGGTGGACTCACCAACACAATCCAATCCACTTCTCCCACATATCTCCTCTATATGGTGCATTAGCCGGGAATCGAACCTGGGTCGCCTGCGTGGCAGGCAAGCATTTACCACTGTAACACTACTTTGAGAACCTACAGTGGTGATTGTGGTAACAGTGGTAATAAAGCGATGTAGTTGGTGTTTTCCAACAATTCATAGCAAACGTATTTGCCTCAGATCCAGAGCTGGACGAAGAATACCCACACTAGGGCATGGGGCTCTTAAAGCCAAAGTAGCTCACCGTATCGCCGTGACTATATTAGCCATGGCCAAAACTCAAACACAAAGGTGAAAATGGCCGCCAAATGCGCTAAAGGAGCCTTAACGCTTTCTCTTTCTGTAGAGATGGCTATGCATATGTGAATTCAGTTAGGAAATACACCGAAAATCTCGATTTCGCTTTGCGGTGTCTATCGGTGTGTGAAATAAAGACGAGAATGGGCGAATACTTCACCCAGCCGCTCCTTGAAGCAGTAACGTTGATATGTGAAGCAGCACTAAATCATGGTCCACCAGGTACTGCTAACAACAATCGCGTACTTGTGCTAACACAAGCAGAACGTAACAATGCGAAGTTATTCGCATTAATTTGTGCCAAGATGTTCCTACATCGAAGCCAATACAACTGTCGGTTGTGCTGTAGTGTGTTGTCCAGTCATCAACCATTTGCGACTCTAATCGGCTGTTCTTTTCTTCCTCATTGAAAGGCGCATAAAAAGGTCTGAAGAAGGCGATACTGCCGAAACGTCGTCTATTGTTGGATTGTATGCGTTTTTGCACGGAAGTAAATTTGTATGCTGTACAACAACCTCACGATTGCTGAATAAGAAAACGACGCATTTACAATCCAAGTCGGAGTTAATAGAACGTCGATCCCGAGAACTCTGCACTTTGTATCAGGAACAAATGTGTTTTTATTGCTGTTATATGTTGCCGTCTTATTTAATAAATGTGTCATCCTCCACTGAACTTTTTTCTTTGATAAGCGTGTGGCATGTGTATGGCATCTCGAACATATTTGGAAGCATACTCTTTGTTAAATGTAGAAACCTTAGGATTCTTTTAGCACTGAGCTTTTCATGTTGGTTCGACACCGCGCTCTGCGTTAGCCAGGGCTCCAATCCGTCCAGACTTGACAAATTGCTACCAAGACTTGACTGGGAGGGTGGAAACACTGAGTTGACCATTAAGACGCTATCGCAATTTAATGTATAATCGAAATATGCATCCAATCATCTCTACGACTTAGAATGGAGTGTATGCAAGGTACATGTCTAGGGGACAAATCAGTGAAGGACCATCCAACAATTGGAGCGTGAACTGCATTATTGCGCCACATCTCCACTTGCGAAAGAGTCACTGCTACAATGCGTCAAAATTCTATAGGTGCAGTCTTTCCCGTAAAGAGTTTCAATAGCTTAAGTCTGCACTTTCATGTTTTTTTTGTGGAATGTGCTGATAGAAGGTGACTCTAGCTCTTAAGAGTGCGAGGAATTCGCTTACACATAACGGCTATCCAGACCTGTACATTCTACTATGACTTTTTTCTGATATGTTTGGATAGCGCTTTAATCTCCTATAATCTGTCTAATGCGTGGCACACTCTGCCCACCGGCGCAATGGAGGTTTATAGACAGTTGTTCGAGTCGCTTCAGCTCACTAACGGCCGTGCGTTAGAAGACATAAATGAATATACTAATTATTTATACCGAGGTTTATTGGAAGTCGTTCTTTTGAGTTACTAAGTTTTTTCGAGTTTTCCTCTCATTCTATGCCGTCGTAATGTTGCCTCCAGCAGTATGTCATGCAAAAACACCACTCTAACACAATAACTGAACTGTAAAAGCTTGATGACTGCGTTTTTTTGGACACATTCGGATGGATTTCTTCATCTTGTCTATACTTCTAGGTTCATCCAATACACCCTTCTGTAGTGCGCATCTGTTGGGTTTGTTCACAGTAAACTCCAACTGTCGGCCACTGATTATTCATATAAAATTTTTCGGCACCAAAGAAGAGAGTGTCTAGATTAACTGTCATTGTAGATCTAATGATTACGAGGCATTACGGTGTTAGCCACTGACATCACGGTAATCATCAATAACGTCTCCAGAGATTTTCCTTTCTGCTCTTGAACATAGAATTCAAGAAGCTCTATATAGTTCTCGCATTCCCAACCTACCGTTGTCGTCCTCGACTGAATTCATAAGAAAATCTGAAGCGCATCACATGGGGAACCACGGATTAGGATGGAGTGAGAAGGATGAACGACTGTCTGAGTTTATAATTCATGGTAACTCGCATTTCCTGAACTCGCAGCGCCACCCTCAACACTGGAAGTGGGAGTGTCCTTATGGAGAGTACGATATCGAATTAGGTAGCATGGTAATAAATTAATGGTTTTGCCTAGGCGATACTTCTGCTGTCCCGAAAACCCATGCCAGATCAGACCATCATCTACCTCGCACTAGAACACCTTTTTCTATGAGAAGAAAAAGAAGCTAAGTTTAAAAAGAGAATGAAGCCCCAAATTTTTTCATTAACTGCGATTTATTGAGTTTATTAATCGTATTTTGGAAACGTGCCGTTCTTGATAACTTGGACAAGAAAAGCGGTGGGATCATTGGGCGTCTTCGCCATCATTTATGGGAAGTTCAGTATCTGCTCGGATTTGTTGATTCTTGCTTTCAGGAATCTTATAGATAGGGCTAGCAAGTCGTACACTGATCTTGTTAAGTTCAACTGCTGCCAATGGGGGATGATCTTTTCCGTGCATAGTGGCGTCTACGAGAACGATCGGGTCTCTGTTCCAAAAATGATTTCCAGATGTGAGTACAGTTCGTTGACAACGGCCACACACACCACCGACCTTCTTTCGCCACTTTATCTTAACATTCCTAGTCACATAACCAGCTCTACGTTTATGCTCATCTTCTGGCGTGTAGATCTCGTTCCCAAGGTCTCGAAAAACAAGATTTTCGTAGAAAATCAGATTTTCATTATCTGGATTGGCTGTGTTTGCGCCTGTTATATTCCAAAAGTCATCGTTCAGACACAATATGGGTGATGCGGGGGAATTTTCGACGTCCTTTAGTTATCAATTGTAGTTTTGCGCTGACGAGAATATTATTCTCAAATAGGTGAATAAAAAAAAGGACGAAGCTCCCTGCTTTGATCACTCTCCGAGGGATGTGTCATGCATTAGACTTCATAAAGTACCGTTAAAGGTGATTGAATGCATATATGGTTTTCATAATGATTCGCGGTGGTCTACCGATGTATCGAGCCTGTGCTGCTATCCTTCCAGACAAGTCCGGTACCAATTTGTCGAACACGGAGAGATGGAAGGCTTGCTGAGCTTGGGCTGCGAGGATCGATCCCACGTGTATTGCAGGGCACCTCTGACGACTGCATTACACGCGTCCCAAATAGGAGGATTCATCGATTTTCTTATCTGTCATTTCCACAGTTCCCTTTTTTTATCGCTCTCTTACATGGGAAAATATCCCCATTCACTTTTTCAAGTTCAAATGTTGCATTTGTTCTCATCATGTTAAGTGTTGACATGTTAAATGTAGTTGTTTCCCCCATTAAAAAACGCGAACCTGTACCACCTGTGTCACCTATAGCCCTGTTGATCGTCGAGTGACTCGAGCGGGCGCCAGTAAATCTTCCGTTTTTCCCTAACGCGTGCAAGGGTAGCCCAGTGGGTTTTTGCTCGTCCTGTGGACTCGTCGAGCATCATCGAGCGTCGAGCTTTCTTCTAGGCTTTTCGTGAAGAACTCTGACCATCGAGTCGGTGGTCTTCCTGCAGTGCTTTTGACATCCCGAGGAACCCAGTCACTAACGGCTCCTGTCCATCGGTTGTCATTCATAGGCATTAGGTGTACGGCCCATCTTATCTTCGATTGTTTGGCGTACAGAACGGCATCTTTGATTTTTGATCGTTGACGCATGTCGGAGCTTCGGATCTCATCCCTTACTTGTGTGAAACGGGATATTCCTAGCATCGTCCTTTCGAATGCGCTTTCGATAACGCTGAGTGATCCTCCATCCTGCTTAAGCCTCGACCAGGTTTCTGACACATACGTTAGGGGCAGGAAGTACCGTTGAGTCGAAAAGGTGGGCACAGAGTCGGGTGTTCTTTGTCGTTTTCACTACATCACCGATGCTTTTGAAAGCTCCCTAGGCCGCTCTTTTCCTTCTGCTCAACCCTAGATCTAAGTCGTTCAACATGTCGATTTCCCACCTAGATAGACACAACTAGAGCATTCGGAAATATTCGTTCCGTTGAGCGCGAATGGGGCATAAGAAACCAATCCGTTCTTCATGAACATCGCTTTTGTGAGATTATCAAAGTCGGCAAGCATACCTCTCGCTTGGGTAATGTTTGATGTTATAAGGATGATGTCATCAGCAAAGCGAAGATGGTGTAACTACCGACCATCGATTTTTCACTCCCATATTATCTCATTCCAATGTTCGCATGACGTTCTGGAGGGTGGCGGTTAATAGTTCTGACGAGATGGTATCGTCTTGCCTAACTCCTCTTTTGACGTCAATGTTATTATCGTTGTAGAATGGCGATGTCTTCGTTGAGAAATTTTTTTACATAAAAACACGAACAATAATAAAAATCCTCCCAAAAGCCTAGATGGTGCTGTCGGAGGGTTCGGTGCTAACATTCCTTATGTATGGATTTGGAAGGCGTACAGGTCAGTGAAATGTTCAAGTTTCCTACAATACACACGTGGCCGCTGCTCGGATTGCACTTCCCGCTGCCGATGCCGTTATCTCTGCGAAGTCACTAAATTCCTGCTAGGCTTGTCTGCACGCGTAAAAAAAACACTGCAATGATACATCGGTATGTCGCCGCAATTTGTTGCATAGGCAATATTTGCATTGAAGCACCCCTACAATGCTACAAATGGACTTAAATGCATGGCGCATTCGTGTAGAATTCATAAATGCTGAACACTTTATCCTGCATCCGTTTCTCTGATTCGGCGCATTGTGTCACAGAAACTTGTTAGAAAGTTGTTAGACAAGCAGGAACATTTCAGGACCATACCTGCTCCAACTATATTCCTTAGATCAAACGATGTATGTAACACTAATCGCGATTGTCGGCTATCATTTAGATACCGCTATCATACTTGCCCTTTCTTTTTAACTGCGGTTTGCTTCATTTCTCTGTTCGCAATCGCATCTAGCGGCCCTTATTGCAGAAGCTCTTCGTATGAATGTGAGTTTGACTCGTATCGTTGCCCAACACTCTGTTATAACTAAAAGACGACGCATACAAAGAATACCTCTTGCTCGCTTACAGACCACACCGTACTTTCTCGCATCTAATGACTCAGCTGGATTAGATGGTGAACAAAAAAAGATTTTCTCGAAATACTCGAAGAAAATTCCACCGCATATGCAAAAGTGAGCATTTACTACATCACTTTTATATCTCTCTACTTAACTCTTCTAAACGCGTAAAGCCCTAAGAGGTTCCAATTCAACTGTCAAAATACAAAATAACGAAGTGACATTCTACAGGAGGCTGCTGTTCTGTACTTTCGGCATATATTCGCCACTGATCCGCTATGGCGTTTTCCTGATCCGAAAAAAATAAACTTCTGGTGAGATCTGTGATCATTGTGAAAACTCAGCTTGATGCCCTTAACTAAGCTGTAGTTGTCAATCGTCACCGTTCACTTATCCGTACCATTTTTTTTAAATGCTCCAAGGAAATAGATTATGTCCCACCCATATACACTAGTAACTATCTGACTTTGTAAACTGACAACTAACTGACTTAGTTCGTAGCAAACAAGAGCAACACTACCATCGATAAGTCAAGCTGCGAGTATTTCGAAACGAAACTTAGTCCACAACGATGGGTAAGGTGCCTCGTGATATTCATATGCGTTAAATGGATAGGTCATCACAGTTATCCATATAGAGCCCACACTTTTTGGCCTTTATTAGTTGAAGAATGGTCCTCTTCAACGTTGGTGCGACTCCCCAGGACCTCTATCACAGATTTCCCTCATGAGAAGTATCTTGAGCCGGCTAGTCGCGAGGCTACGTGACGCGTCCCCAAGTGGCGGATAGGCGGTTAATCGCTGACCAAAATCGACCTTTACTTACCTGAGACGAAGACGGATCCAGGAGAAGGGCTCTCTGTTTCTACTGCGCCGATTTCTACATACTTTCTGTATTTACGAGGTGTATTCATTCACGTGTCTGTGGGTGCGTTCAAGTTTATGCGGATTGTATTCTACAAGTCAATTCGAACAAAACCCCTGCAATCAAGCGACAGGGAAGTATATGGGAAGCGGTTAGGAGTCACTTCCAACAAATAAGCTTCATGTCCACCATGGGAGAGAGTGGTAAGATACCGGTGCGTATACCCAGCCACCACGTTCAGAGCTCAGCAAGCTATACGTGGGTATCAAAATGCTAAACACAGTAAAAGAAACGGACCTCATTCCCCTGACCCCGAAAGAGCCCCCAATTCGGCAGCGTTAGGCTGGACGAGTACGGAGAAGCTGCTAAAATCTCAGGGCCCATGGAAGCTGCCTGGATCGCGAAGAGCTAAGGTGACGATCTGTCCCTACAATACATGTACACTTGCATCTGAATCCTCGATATAAGACTTGATCATGCAAACAAGAAGGATGAGGTACGACGTCGTCGACTTTGCGGAGACGAGTCGATGCCATCCATTCAGCGACGTCTATGACATTGGAGAAGAGCTGTTTCTCGGAACGTGCGACACTAGAGGAGTCGGTGGCCTCGGCGTTCTCGTCAACACGAGTTTCTCCATGAACATCGATTCATTCGAACAGCTTACAACCCGAATCGGACTTTTAGATTAAAGAGATGTGGATCAATACCGGCTTTAACAATCTTCGTCGTTCACGCGCCGACATCAAACTATATTGAACAAGAAGTTGGAGCGTTCTCTATAGATTTGGAGAAGTTCTACAGAGTTCTACCATGCATTCTTCAAGGTCATCATTGAATATTTTAACGCGAAGACTGGACCAAGAAGAATCTCCGAAGAACGTAAAATTGGGACCCATGGATTAGTAAGGAATGAGCAGGGTGAGCGAATGTCCGAGTTCACCGTGACGACTAAGACCGTCTATTGTAACCAGCATTCGTGAAGCCCCATCCTCAAAGCAGGACGTGGCAGTCTTCCAGGGATTGTAGCATAAAGAAGTGGACCACATCGTAGTAAATCAAAGGTTTTGGATTATCGATGTCGCTGTCGTCCCAAAATTCTACACGGGACCAGACTATCGGCCCCTTCGAACAAGATTCCATTTCGCCGTGAAAGGAGAAAAAAGCAGCTAGATTAAAAAGAACGGATTCGCAAAACCACCATAAACTGGGAATTATTCAATTTATTAGTCGGCTCCTGGGAAAATACCGTTTTCGATAACATCGACGAGGAATACGATCGGCTATTCAACATCTTCACATTAGCGCCGCCGTGAAAGCTGGGAGTTCGAAGGTCGATAAATGATGTCTGTCTCCAGAAACACTCGAGCTGATGCGCCAGCATGGAATGGCGCGAGCTGTAGGCAACCGCTAGCGAGCGTCCGAACTTGCAAAACAATGCAGACAGGCGATAAAAGAAGAACTTAAAGAGAGAAGAACAGCAGTAATGTTCGAAGCTGCAAAAGCATTCGCAAAGCCCACAGAAGCTTCGTTAATTACACGACCAAGATCATTGCACTCCGACGCCTTAACGGAACAGTTACAGCGTCCATAAAGGCAGTGGAGAAAATCATTGACGAATACTACTGAGATCTCCTCAATAGCCATGTTCTCCTTTCCTCGTATGAAATGAAGGAGGAAGGATATGTCATACCTCCGGTTCTCCCTCCCGAAATCCGACAGAACGGGATTGACAGAGCACTGGACGAAGAGCAGCCACGTGAGAAACCAGGTTCTCGATAAGGATTTGGTACAGTGGACTACCATCCACAACATGGCAAGACTAACTGAAGTATCACGGGAGTACAAAAGATCGCTCTCTCTTACTTTCATCGATTTAAAGAACGCTTTTGACTAAACTGAGAAAGAAGCAGTAATTGGAGCCTTAGACATTCAGGGAATCCCTTCTCTGTATATAAGGATTCTTCATGAGCTGTAGAAAAAGTTTACAGCCAAGATATAATCATTCTAAGACGATATCGTCGTCAAAAGGGAGTTAGAGAGACGATACCGTCTCACCAAAATATTTACCTCCACCCTCAAGAATATTATAGGAGCATTGGCTATGGACAACATAGGAATGAAATGAAGAAACTAATTAGTTAAAGAAACAAGGAGGTTTCGTGGTTTTCTCATTTGCCGTAACGTCTTCTGTCGCAGTGAATGGAAGTATCGAATTAGTGCGCGAATTTTCTTGAGTTGTTCACTTCTAGAGGTAAGGGTTGTATTGGGTGCTTTCTTGGTTTCTATGTGAGAATATCGTTTTCTTTTTTATTACTATACCATCGCATTCCACGATATGGATGTGTGTTGACGTCGAAATGCGGCAACATGAAGTGCTCGTCCCTAAGTATCGCCACCCGAGTTATAAAGAGCTTGACATCTCTACTTGAAATAAAATTGATGACATGCTTATAGCAGAAATTGCCGCTTTTCTGGATTAAACTCGTTTATAAATCGACGAAGCTCCTATTCGGAATTGCGTAGTCAATTTTGTCGCTGAAAGAAAAAGGAAAAAAGGAAAAAAAGAAAGGGGAAAGAAAATGGAAGAAGCATTCTAACAACAGTGTGATATTTTCTCGTGGCACTCACTCGCTAACGATTCCTTTACTCATTCTATCATCGTTAAGACACTATAGGAATTTTCCACTTAATTTTTCCCTGCCCTGCATTATCACAAAGTCAGTGGAAGATTGCATCGACTTAGTTTTTCCTAGCATGGCCAGGCGTTCTAGCCAACTGTCTGTACTTTCAGGACCAAAAATTGTCGTTTTGGGGACCTTCCGCGATAAGAGCAATGGGGGTAGCTTGTTGGGTTTTTTAAAAACTAAGCGTGAAGTCATCTGTTGGAGGAAACGCCTAGTTAGTTGCTGTGTATTTCTCAGTCGGCATTTTCATCAGGAACCCCAGCTAAGAGTAAACCTATACCAGAATCCATCACCGTCCTTGTATCAAACTAGTCGCATGGTGGCATATCTCTCCCTGACCCAGAAAGGCAGAAACTACCTGTGGTGGCGACGGCATGGGGCAGACTTTGGCCTGCCTGACTTCGGGACTCCAGGGAATCACAATGGCTAAACCAGCGGCGAAACTTCACAGAAGTGGGGTTATGATGGCGCCCGCACAACCAGTGAGGGCGGTCCATCCAAGTACCCAAGCAAGTAAGTATTTGTCAGTCACTTGGTTATAAATTTTTGCCCAATCAACATGGAATAACAGTATAGGTAATGACTAAATAAACATGGAACGAAAACAAGTTGTTTCATCGTAAAAAAACTTCGAGTGTCCATGCTGTGAAACCAACTCCGCCTTAATGCGGTGCAACATTGCTTTCGGCTCCCATTCCACCACACTCTTCATTCTGGGAGACCTTGTATCTTGATGAATAGTCGACTGATGTGGAGGACGGATAACAATAATCACAATGTGTTACATGTACTCCCTGTGAACTTGTGAACTCATTGATCATCTGCTTATTCGAGTCGCACTCAGCAAAATCTCCGTTGGTAGTTGGCTAGCGCCAGGGCTGCTCATTGGTTTTGCTACGAGGCGATTTTCTTTTGTCATTCATGGCACGAGAGCTGCCACGTGTTCCACATGTCTTTCGTCAGGTTCTTGTTTGCGTACATTTGCTCTTAACTGGCTTGCTCAGTGGAGCCATCGAACTCCTTAGCTTCGCTGGATTGCCTGGCTATGAAACACCACTGGTCATTGCACGGAAACACTGAAGCATATTTCTAGCCACAAATTGTTAAAGAAATGACAAATGTTACTACTGGAATAGTTAGAATAGTTACAATAGGCGAAACGGAGTCAAGAAATTGATGGTTCATCGTTCAGGTCTCTCTTTTGCTACGTATTCTTGAAGACAACCTACTTCCAGAAGAAACACTTATTGACGCGGCATGGGCTATCACGAATATGGCGTCTATGTCAGAAGAAATGGACCACATTATTGTCAATCAGGTAAAGTTGAATCAAACAGTGGGAATCGATTTTCTATTCTATTTAATTGTATTAGTTAAACGAAGCAAATCAAAGGAATTTTCTTTTTTGTCAGACGTTTTGCCATTATTTAAGGAATCGCCACTTACTCCGTTGATGTGTAAATGGCATGCGATGACGCAAAAACATGAGATTAACCCGTTCTACCCATGGAGAAATCAACTATAACACGTCCTTCCAAGTTACTTTAATCATCGAATAGTTTCAGAGAGGCATTGAAGTCTTGCAAAAACTGCGTAGTATCCAGTACAGGCGATTTCCGCAAACAATGTATCTGGGCTTTGGGCAACATTGCAGCCGATTGTGCTGAGTGCAAGAAGAAATGTCGCGAAGCTGGGCTGGCTACGGTGAGATGCCGTGACGAAATCACCACATAAATGATGTAACATCAGAAAAGAGTGTAAACGAAGCAATAATTGAGTTGAAAACAATCGTTTAAAAGTTGTCTATTCCAAGAAATCTAATTTTTTTCAGAAAGCAATACATCTGATCTCTGCGTATCAGAATCCGTCGCGATTAGACCTTAATGGATCGAAACTGGCTAGCATTACCTCGAAATACGCCGAATATCGTAGTATAATAGAGGGAAACAGCGAGATTTCTAGAGACTATAAAAAACAGTTCTGGGATCCATTAAGGTCCAATTTTTTCAGGAAGCAATACATCTGATCTCTGCGTATCAAAAATCCGTCGCGACTAGAGCTTAATGGATTGAAACTCTCTAGCATTACCTCAAAATACACCGAATATCGTAGTAATAGGTGTTTGTCTACCGTCACCGTGACATTAGAATATTGTTGTGGCTTTCAGATTATAGCAAACGTATTAGCTCAACGCAATCACACCGATCATAGCGAAGTGAAGAATATCGTGTCCTGTGCGATGAACATCATGTATGGTGGTGTTCGGAATGGAAGCGTGCCGATTTCGGTAGGAACTGATTCTAGTAGACGACTAAAAACAGAGGTCACCAGCAGAACACACCAGTTGTGTTTAATACAGCAAGCTCTCACACTCAGACGATAAAGCTTTTGACGACATGTTTGACTGAGCTGACAAGGCGCTACACCGTGTGGATAGATGTGGCTAAGGATTGTCTATGCACGTTGGCATCAATTGCGGACGATATGCACACCGGAGCACAGGTGCACTTCACTGTTCTTTTTCTCTATGGCATAAATCGGCCAGAAAATTTCCTCACAAGTATTTTTTTTCATCTTTTTTATGTTCGCTTTATTCGTGTGTGAAACCCTTTTCTCTTAATGTTCATTCAGATCGATGTCGTACTCAATGAACCGGGTTTGCTGGACTTGCTATTTGAGATTCTCGATTCGGTAAGGTTGAGATTGTTTAGTCATATGTTAACACCTCTTTGCATATTTAAATCGAACGTCGAGCACCAGCACAATGTCTGTCATGCCTGATGATAGTGAATGCGTGTTATTATGGTGATATCAGCTGACATCTATAAGATTGTCAAGATTATGTTCATAGTCCATAATGAATCACGTTGTTCGTAGATGATCGCCCAGTAAAATTAATGTGACCTAATATTTTCGTATGTGTTTTTTTTCTAGTCCAAAATCGTCGGCAATTCATCACGATTTTTCGGCAGTGTTCGATTTCAGACACTTAGTGAACTCCATCATTGTGCTCTTCGTGTACTAGGCAACATCATCACCGGCAACGCCAGACAAACAGCGGCGATCATCTCGCATCCACGATTTTACGACATTTTTGGTAGGTTTATGGAAGTTTGTTGGCTTTAAGTAATGCCGTTAAAATCGGAAATACGCCAAACTTTGCCATTATTCCGGTGCTTGATACCTGAGAGCTCGTTCGAACTTCTCACGAATTCAAGATCAAACATAGGCTTAGGTCCTCGATTGCATAGGAAAACACTACATATCGTCAGTTGTTAATAGCAAATACAAAGATAAGAAGTGCACCGAATTGTTAGTCGCGTGTTGTTTTGACTTTTAGCGTCAAAGTCCGTTGCCTTTCGTTGCTAACTTCACCGCTTTGCGATTTTCACGCGATTTCGAGAGTTTCCTTCCAGCATCGCTCGTTATCGTGCAAATCTCGCTCCGATGTCGGTGTGCGTCACGAAGCCTCTAGGATATATTCAAATATTGCAGCTAAGGCGGCTGAAAACGCGGATGTGGATGCCTTTATCGGAAAAATTAGCTTTTCCCTAGTTTTTTCTCTGTGTCTGAAGTGCTAGAGATTTTTTACAGAGTCGTGGGTGTTTTCTGATTGGCCTTGAAACACATGACTCCCATTTTTCTTCATAACGTTCACGACGCTATACTAAAATGTTCATGAGGCGCAGGTCCCACGCTTTTAAACTTTTTTTTGATCAAACACGCCTTTCTTATGTAAATTGTGCGATAATAAATAAAAATTTAGTTTTGTTTCAAAACTCATATTCATTTGGTTGCTCTGCCTAGATCTGAATGAGTACAAAGTGCTCCATGAATACAACTAATGAAATGGAATTTGCGCCGGAGACCACATAGTTCCTTATGAATACAGTCAATTTAACTATTGAGCTAGTCTCTTAAGTTATTATAGCTTATAAGACGATAACATGGAAAAACACACTCTATTAATCGGCTGTTCTATGTCTTGACATTATTTCAGGAATGTACGTTGGCAGTTGTTAATTTAGTTGATGATACCAATATTGATTAGACAACACTGATGTTAGGATCTGGTGCGCAGCCTGCTTATCATAGAATTTCTTTTTCCCATAGTTTGGTCAGCAAGTGCATTATCCCTAAAATCAGTGGACTTTTTTGTGCAAATATCGAGCATCACTGTTATGCTCTCAGTCTTCATTCGTCTTCATTGTACAGCGGAACTTCTCGGTGGGTCATACACGCTCTGAGGACTCAGTTCTCGACGGAGAAATATCCAATGGTGGACTTCCGATCACTTCCAGAGTAAATTTTTTACTTATTCCTGTTTTCTGTTTTTTTATTGATGGTCCTTGGACCTCGTGTACTATAATGTCGACATATCCCAGCAAATTTCGGCACTTGTGAATGAGAAGAATTACATGTCCAGGAAAGATAGGACGAATCTAGTAAGCGCTCATAGTTGCTCTGTAATATACATGTATTCGATTGTTCTATTCCTACTAAGCCGTCATGGGTCGTCAAGTTGGTATAAAAGATCTATGGAAGGATGAGAAGCGTTGACTATATTCATCGACAGACCCACCCCTATGTCATTGTATAGGATAGATGTAAATTTAATTGCCTTTTGCGATGATAGATGATGTTGAAATGACAGGGCATTTCTAGGAGATTAACGAACGTGGAGCCTTCATTGTCTACCTTTTTATTCGAGAGATATAAGTGAATCTATCGAGGCGAAACCTGTTCGCCCTAATTCGCTCCCTCTATTTGTAGTGACACTCTGTGTGAAGGTTTCACGCTGTTTATGATTAACAACTTCCGTTAGTTGACTGCAATGCGATTTTAGTTGCATTCTTTTTCTCTCCAATTCATCTATCAAAGTCAGATTTGGAACTGACAAGACGAGCATTGCAAGCGATGCATTTGCTACTACCTGTTCATCCAAAACATGCTGTCTTTGTTAAGGATGTAAATATGAAGCATTTAATCAGACCGGGTCTGCATGAAAATGATGTGCATCTAAGGTAATCATGTCAGACTGATAGTGGACGGGCGGTGTCGATTGAATCGTGGGTGATAGCAGTATCATTGATGTTTTTTAGGAGTTGAAAAACGAGGTTGAGACTTATAAACGCCACCGATTTTACCACTCAACACATCCACATTTGAAGATTAACAGTGAAAATGGAAGTATTTAATTAAAGGTATTCCGAGAGTCTTATAAAAATGACCTTTCGAGCTGTCGTCAAATGCAGGACAATAGATAAAGATAGTTTAACGGTGCGAAACGGCTGCGTGAAAAAAAATTTGTGTTCTTCGAAACAAGCTGTCTTCTGTCACCTATTTCTCCTTTGCATCAATCCTAATTTTTTCATTCGGGATTTATTCCTTCACCATGTAACGTTGTTCCTTCGAGAGCTGATTGTTATTCTAAGATTGCAGATTGTTTTATATCAGAACCAACGATGTTAAACTACCACAAGCACAAAAAGAATCTTTTAGCTCACGTGAAAGCTTTAATTGTGATTTTGGGCACCGTAATAACCATTGAACTAAGGAGCAGTCTCGGTTTTCAACGAGGAGAGCCACACAGCGTCGATATTAGACATATCACCCATATTTGAATAATTGAATATCTTAGGTGAAAAGATAGCCTGCATAGGTTTACTCTTAATTTCTAGACCGAACTGGATACGAGACATTATCGTTAGGTGTTTGTGTTTCAATTGCACAAGCTTAAAAGCGCCATTTACACACACGTGACGGTGTTGCTTTATGGAAAGTGTAGCGGCCCACGTTTGTTATGAACTTTTAGTAGAATCACACAAGTCCAACTATGTTGCATTGGCAAATGTTCATGATGACACAATAATGCAAAATGGATAAAAAAAAAGCAGCCGCTTGATTTAATGCCCAATCTACATTGCCATCTACAATCCTCAAAATTACAAGCAGGAAAGAAAACCAGCCCCGTTTTGGAATTGTAATTTTTTCTGAAAACAGTAATTTGGGCAAGGCAATTGCTAACCAGAAAACAAACCATGAGGACTGTGGCAAAAAAGAGAACATTTAACACTGGAAAAAGACTGATCATCTTGCGGTAAGTGAACTTCTGTCTATTAAATACCAGTCCGCTGATTACAAACATTTTTTCTGCCTATTCTAATGGTTCTATTCTAATTGATCAATCCTTGGGGGATACGCCACGCATTTGACTTGAATAAGCATCGTTTAAGGTGACCAAATGCTTATCTGGGCTATACAATGACTGGCGATGGCCTATCGATATATCAAGTGAGTGCCGTTATCGTCCCAGACAAGGCTGGTGACGACGTGCCAACCCGTGGGGAATGGGAAGCTTGGTGAGCTCGGTATTCGGGCTTGACAGAAGGATAGCGTCTATATTGGAGGATACCAACCACTTCGCTATACTCGCTCTTATTACTTGGTTTATAGATATGAATATTTTGTCCAAAACCTTCACTGTTTTGAAGAAAAAACGACCTTTTTAATCCCTTTTTGGCCGATTTTTCCTACAATATTCTCATTAGCAATTGATTTCTTCGAGTTTGCTGTGCTCAGAAGAAGATGCTTTAACCACTGGTTGTAATGGACTGACTAGAGCTTACTGGGCAGCGGCAATTTTATTCTTTCCCATCACAATTTTGAGCTGCTTATTAAGCTCTGCTCTTTCGGCGAACTCGAAGAGCACTAAGAGCACTATGGTAACCTGAAAAGATCATTAACGTATTTTCGGTCTGCTCAGTTACCGTCTTGCTTGATCTTTTGTGCTTTTTTTGTGGCGAAAGTTACCTCCGTCATCATCATGGTTCAGCACGCGCATTAATCGTACACATGTTGCAAGAATAACTATTACCATATGTTTCATCAGAGTGAATTCGACAACTATTTGAGCAAGCGGAAGGATACGCGGAGGATTAGCATCAGATCATTTCCTGGTTGACCGATGAGCAATCATAATTGTGCTAAATGTCATGTGAGTGAGGGATACTGTCACAACTGCTAATGAAATCCGCGCCTAAATTCGTCATGATTTGGTTTTCACTTGAAAGTAAAATCTGTTTTACATGGACTTGGTCAATGTCACTCAAGTAAGAGAACTATAGGTTAACTTTTTGTTTATGATTTATGAAGACCAGCTCATGATATGCCTTGCAATGAGGAGAGAAACAGGAAGCTATAAACGAAAGTGGGTAAAATTAAAGTGAAGATAAAGGGTATTGGGAAGAAAGAGGGATGAAAGCAGCTGAACACCAGATTGCTCAAGAGATCAGTAACGCAATAAGGATTTGAAAACTCTTCAAACTATCTATGTTGTAATCAAAAATGACTGCGCACACAAGTAGGATAGTAGGATTTATATCGCATATATTTAAGGAACGTACAGCGAGACATCCCTATATCCGAAGTATCGTAACATTACATTATTTCGTGCGTATGAATACTTTTTTTTACCTAACAGTGCAATAGAAAACGTTCACTTCTTTGTGGTCATTATGACAGAAGCTGGGCTTCGTCCATCCCTTTCATACATAAAAGGAATTTGTCAGGACTTCTACGCATTTAAACCTTTATTCTTAACACCTATTACTGATTATACCGAAATTCTCCCTGCAGTCACTAGTAAGTTGACATTCGATTACCGTTTTTTCTTTCAAACGCTCTTCAGTTACGTGAACATGTGCCAATCGCTACAACGGACAATCGTTATCAACAGCAATCCTCCTGTATAGAAGAGTGCTGCAGTGTTAAATTGCCTCTTTTTCAAGGGGTGGGCACCCACTGAAGAAGATCCAACTCTATACCCCGATGAAGACACCAACCACTGTTGACCATCGACTCGGATCATCGGCTCTGAGGGGAATACGACGACGCCGAAACGTTAGCCTAGTAAACTTGCTTATCAACTTCGGCCCAGCTTATCAGTGGGAAAAATTCCTGTTGATTAGTCATACCGAAAGTAAAGAAAAGTTGGCTTTCGAAGCAAAGGATAATGGATAAAGTTCTCGGCGTTGATCAATCCCTGAGGAATGCGCCATGCATTGCACTTCATTAAACATCGTTTGGAGGTGACTGAGTGCACATTTGCTTTTACAATGACCCACGGAGGGTCACCGATGTATCGAGCCGTGCTGTCATCCCTCCAGACAAGTCTGCTACCGATTTTCCGACTCCGGAGGGATGGAAGGCTTGTTGAGCCTGGAGCGCGGGAATCAATCCCATTCGTATTGCAGGCTGCCTCCGACCACTGCACCACACACGCTCGCTTTAGAAATAGAATTGTATAGTGTCAAGTTTTTTATTGCTGCTTATTAGAAATTTTCACGGCAGGGTATTATGTGTGATACAACCAAATGCTGAGATATTTACAGTACCGCGTACTGCAGTTGGCTGCGGTGGAGAACGAGCGTGCTATTACATAATCCGGGACTAACGTGTTCACCACTACACCATGCACTTACTTCGCTTCCTTCCTCACCGCAGACACCTGCGGTCCGAAGTTATGCAAATATTTCAGCACACGCGATTATATCACGCATAACACCTTGCCGTGAAAAATTGTAACAGACAGTAAATACAAAAGTTGACAACTCGAAAGAGAGCCTTTCTATAAACCTCGGCGTAGATAGTTGATATACTTATTTATATGATTTTTATGAACTGTTCTTGTTAAGCTGGTGCGAGGTTGGCATAGGTCTTCGTAGTCGTTGCTGTTGGTGTTGTTGGTCGATGGCTGACGTTTCGGCGATTTCGCCTTCCTCAGAGCCTAGACGTACTTCATGTAACAGTAGTCATAAGACGGTGAAGTATTTATGATATTAATGAAGATCAAGCTTCCAAATAAACGTCATATTGATCAAAAAAGAATAGTCACCGTGCTGTTACGAGTGACCTGCTCGCGTGTTGTTCACGTTGGACGGCTAGCGGAACCCCAACCAGGAGTCAAAATATCATTTTGAAATAGAGCGCAAGGTCACGTGTGATTGCGAGACATTCGTCTATCCGGTTCACCTTTGGGTTTTTGAAATTTGTGTAGAACGCCCCGAGAGTCTTGCGCGTTGGTGTTTTTGATTCCTGCCCTAGGATCAGGACAGTCACTTCAAAATCATCGCCATTGTGCTTTTGTGCCTTATGTTTGCCAAGAGGAGTGCTTTGACGAATTTTAACTTTCCCATCTAGGTGTTCTTTTATGAGAACATGAATCTGTCTACCCGTTTCCCCCTATGTATTTCTTCTCGCATAACTTACACGAGATCAAGTATATTGCACCAGAATCCATGCAATCCCAGTCTTCCCGTTAGCACAGATCACGCAGTTTTCTGAGCTACACAAACGATTATAGAGGCAGCTGGTAACTAACTGAGGGCGTAGGGTATTGGTTGAAACGTCAATAATCGCTACATAATTTTAAGACCACTTCACCTTTTAACGGCGTAACTTATTTGATTTGATATGAAGGGTAGCTTAAAAAGGGCTCACTTTCGAAACATTATTTTGAGGAAAAACCCTACGTTATTGGGTGACCGAAGTGGCTTCTGCTTCGTAGCCACCGGAAATGGCTGTTTTTTCGTGCCAGGTTCAGTGATTCCTTCCCCTTCCTCTTCTCCTGTGCACACATTTTCACGTAAAAAAAAACACAGAAAACACATAAAAAAGTTAACGTTGTGATTCCGACTATAGCTTCAGCTTCGCTGAGTCCATTGCAGATTTGGGCTCCTCAGATCAATCCTGATTGCTCTTGGCACTGCTGGGTAGAAAACCAGCTGTGAGAAAGGCAAAAGCGCTGGGTGCGTTGGTGAAGGCGTTAGCCTCTGGAAAGGCTAATGCCGCATTCGTTCCCCACCGTAGACACCAAGGGTGTGGAGTTTTGCGAATATCTCATCATAATTTATGTTACAATTGTGTATTTGTTGTTTTATGCGGTAAAGGATCCCGTCTTTCCCTTCGTCATGGTTTGCTATCTGCTTTCAGTCATCTACTCTGTGCTAAAAGCGTTGGAAATCCTTTCTATATTTCTTGCTGGTTGTCGTTAGCTCTTCAAGCGAAAGTATTTTACGAATAAGTCCAGACAGTTGTAAAGCAAGTGCTTCCAGCTTTCTAAGCAAAGCTAGTGATGATGTAATGAGTGTAACGATTTCATCGTTACGGCGGCATCGCCGACTTTTATTAGCGCTATTTTGCATTCGGATTATCATTGAGGCTGGTACAACATAATTGATCTCATGTAGGGCTTGTGGTGAGGAATACATAGAGGAAACGGATAGACCACTTTGTGTCCGCATAAAAAGAACATCCAGGTGAAAAGCTTAAAATTCGACAAAGTACTCGTACACGTACAAAAGCACAATGACGATGATTTTGAAGCGACTGTCCGAGTCCTAGAGCAGGAGTCGAAAACATCATTGCACAACACTCTCTAAGCGGTTTGGATAAATTTCAAAAATCCAAACACGAACCGGAAACTCACTCATCATCCCTCGTGAACAACACACTTGTAGTAGAACAACACGATGGGTAGTTTTTTGAAAAATGGGGCCTATTCATATGCTGGATCTTCATTAATACTATGGAGTTCGCCGATTTGTGCGGCTAATGTTACATATTATGGGGTACGTCCAGGATGTGAGGAAGGCGTAGTCCCTGAAACGTCAGCCATTGAATAACGACAAAAGCAACATTAAGAACCTCTATACCTTGCGTCAGCAAAACAAAGGATTTTCATAAGAACATGCATATAGATATATCGATTATTATGCCGATATTTATAGAAAGTCGATCATTTGTGGCAACGATCAGTCGCTAAATTCAACTATCGCCCACAGTTATTAGGTGAATTTTATTGAATATTGTTAAAAAATCCAGAAACGTTACATTGCGTTAAAATGGGGAGCGGAGCTACAATGCAGTCAACACCTGAGACAAACTTAAATTCAAGAAACAAGGCCGAGCAGCAACATTCATTTGAAATAGACAACGATGGTGACGATGGAGGAAGGGACAGATAATGTTCTTTGCAGCGACTAAGAAAAGAATGGAGCAGACGTTATGCTTCAAAAAATATATAAGAAATAAACATAAAGAACAAAATTTTCACTTAAAAACTAAACAATAAAAGTCGGACACTTCATGTGTTACAACTTCTACGGATCTCCTCATATCCACGGATCCCCTCACATGAGGGATCTTGATAGTCGGTTAGTCGCGAGGCCACGTGACGCGTCCCCCAGGTGGCGGATAGGGGTTAACAGCGGACCAAAAGCGACCATTGCTTCCCTGATACACAAATGTGTCGAGGGGGATGGACTCCCTGTTTCTGCTGCGCCGAATTTGCACATACTTTCTGTATTAACGAGGCGTATTCATGCACGCGGAGTGGGTGCGTTCTAGTTTATGCGGATTGTATTCTACGAGTCAGTTCGGCCAAAACCTGCAATTAAGAGATAGGGAAGCATATGGGAGCCGGTAAGAAGCCGCCTCTAGCAAATATGCTCTATATCCACTCTGGGAGAACCTGGTAAGCTACCCTGTGAGTATACCTAGCTCCCACGTTCAAATCCAAGCAAGCTATACGTGGGTATCAAAAAGCAAAAAAACAGCAAAAAGAAACGGGCCTCATTCCCATGACCCCGAGAGAGCCCCCCATTTCGGCAACGTTGGGTAGGGACGAGTAATTTGAGTCTGAGTAGCTCTCTGAGTTTATCATCATAACCAAGACTATCCATGGTAAATCCTAATTCCAAAAGCCCCACCATCAACGCTGGACATGGGAGTCTCCCATTGGAGAGTAGCATAGCGAAATAGACCACGTCATAGTAAATAGAAGGTTTTGCCTAACCGATGTCGCTGTTGTCCCAAAAATTCTACACGGAATCAACCACTGTCTCCTTCGTGCAAGGTTCCATTTCCCGCGGAAAGAAGAAAAAGCCGCTAAAATCATAAACCAAAGTCCCAGAACCAACACAAACTGGGACTTATTCAATGACACAGTCGACTGTTGGGAATATGTCTTTGTCTATAACATCGACGAAGAATACGACCGGCTCATTCAATACCATCACGTCAGCGCTATGAATGCTGCGACTTCGAAAGTCGCCAAGTGATGTCTGTCTCCAGAAACACTCGAGCTGATACACCAGCGTGGAAACGCGCGAGCTGCAGGCAACCGCGAGCGAACGTCCGAACTTGCAAAAACAATGCAGACAGGCGATAAAAGAAGATCTTAAAGAGAGATAAACAGCAGTAATGGTCGAAGCTGCAGAGGCTGGGAAAAAGCATTCGCAAAGCCCACCGAAGATTCGACAATTACAAACCAAGGCGATTGCACTCCAACGCCCGGACGGAACAGTTACAGCGTACAGAAAGGCAATGGAGGAAATCATTCACGAATACTACTCAGATCTCTTCGATAGCCACGTCCACCTCACGTCATACGAAATAAAAGAGGATGGATATGTTGTACTACCAGTTCTCTCTTCCGAACCACATGATAACAAGGCTCACTGAAGTGTCGCGAGAGTACAAATGACAGCTCTGTCTCAGTTTCATCGATTTAAAGAAGGCCTTTGACTCAACTGAGATAGAAGCAGTCATGTAAGCCTTTAATAATCAAAGAGTCCCTACTCAGTACATAAAGATTCTTCATGAGCTGTACAAAAATTTCACAACCAAGAGGTCACCATTCTACAACGGTGTTATCAATGATGTCAAAAGAGGAGTTAGGCAAGGCGACACCATCTCGCCAAAATTATTTACCGCCACCCTCCATAACGTCATGCGAACATCGGAATGAGATAACATGGTGGAAGTGAAAATCGATGGTCGGCAGTTACACCATCCTCGCTTTTGCTGGTGACATCGTCCTTATAACACCAAACATTATCCAAGCGGAACGAATGCTTTGCCGACTTTGACAAAGCCTGTGAAAAGATTAGTCTTCGACTATATCTCACAGAAACGATGTTCATGAAGAACGGATTGGTTTCGTTTGCCCCATTCACGCTCGACGGAACGAATATCTCTAATTGTTCCAGTTCTATCTATCGAAGACGGAAATCATCATGTTGAACGACTTAGCTCTATAGTTGGAGCAGAAGGAAACGAGCGGCTTGGGGAGCTTTTTAGAGCATCGAGGATGTGTTGAAGAGAACAATGAACTCCCGACTCCCTGCTCACCTTTTCGACTCAACGGTACTTTCTGCCCCTAGGTATGCGTCAGAAACCTGATCGCTGCGTAAGCAGGATGAAGGATCACTCAGCGTAGCGTTATTGAACGCGTAGTCGAAAGGACGATGCTAGGAGTATCCCGTTTCACACAATTAAGGAAAGGGATCCCAATCTCCGACCTGTATCAACGATCAAAAAATCAAAGATGCCCTTCTGTGCGCCAAACAGTCGAAAATAACATGGGCCGGACATGTAATGCGTATGAATGACAACCGATGGGCAAGAGCCATTAGTGACTGGATTCCTCGGGATGTTAAACGCAGTGCAGGAAGTCCACCGACTCGATGTTCAGATCTGAGCCTAGAAGAAAGATATGATGCTCGACGAGTCTCTAGAGCGAGCAGAAACCTGCTGAGCTACTCCCTGAACGCGACAGGGGAAAAATGGAAGATTTACTGGCGCCAGGTTGAGTCACTCGACGATCAACGGGACTACAATTGATACAGGTGGTACAACTTAATGCTTTGAGAATGTTGCATTCATTATCGAAATGTACCTAAAGCGACAGAGTTTGTTACAAAATAAATCGATTTCTTCGTCATCTACTAGTGTCGATGTAATCTTCAGTTTAAACTGTCCGAAAACTAGCAGAATGGAGAAGCATGTGGTGAGCTTCTTTTTAAATTTTCCCTACCAATTTACTGTCTTAACTTCCACTGCCCTCAGTCGATAGATTGGACCTTCATGTGAACAGGCCGTTTTCCGCTCCTCTAGAACCATCATGATTAAGTGGTTCGAAGTTTCTATCCAGAGGGTCAGTGAGAAGTAAAGAATTATCAAGGTTTACTGTCACGTAGGCAAAAGGTCACATATTCAGGTGAAAGCAGCTTCCTCATTGAGTGATCTCATGCCGATTAGTCGCTAGACAACTTGGCGCGGCCACAGATTGCACATAGGGAATTTAACCACGAGCCGAAAGCGAACTTTGCTTCACTGAGACGCAGGTGGATCCAGGGAATGGACTCGCTGTTGCTGCAGCGCGGATTTAGCGCAAGCTTTTGTATTTATGAGCACGCATTCGTGTAAGTGGGCGTGAGTGTGCTCTCGTTTATGCACATTGTATTCTACGAGTATTATCGAGTCTCTAAGCATTATCGTCTAGTAAACACTCCATATAATACAATCGCAATGATGCTGAGATATAAGCGTTCACCACTACACCTTGTGGGTTCCTTCTTTTTGCCTTTCTCTCAGTTAGTTTTCTATCTAACAGTGCCATCAGCAATCACCCGTCAACGAGATCGATCTGCAGAGCACAAAGCGGCATTGAACCTAGTTAAGTTGAGGCTACAGTCAAAAATCACAACGTCAAATTTTTATTTACTTCCTACTGTTAGATAGGAAAGTAAGCTGAGAGAAAGGCAAAGGAAGGACCCGCATGGTGTAATAGTGAACGCTTTAGACTCCAGAAAGTGCAATAGCGTGCTCGATCCACACCACAAACATCTGCAGTGTTGTATTTCACATAATACACTGCAGAACAGAAATTGTATTAGGCAGTAAATAAAAAACTTGATTATGTACAATATTGTTTTGATGTCCTAACGTAAGGTGCTGTATGTTTCATTTTAAGAATGTGATGGACTTCTACGCTATAGGTCAGAGCAATCCCGCGTTTTTATCGTTTTTTTATAGTAGAGATCAAAGAGTTCGAAAACACTTAATCTATTCTGCTTAGTGCTGTTCTTATACTGGAAGCTAACAATAAGCAACACAATGCTGCAAACTAACACCAACTCCAGGACAAAACCGCTTTCGTCACCAAAGCTAGTTTCACTCTCTTCACTCGAATCTGGCGCCATCGTCAGTGCTCAGAAAACATCGCGACAAAAAATCCTGTCACAAAACTCTTCCGAAGACGAACAACGCAAATTTTACTTCAGCAACACAAAAATATGAAAGGCTAGCGTTGAGATAATAGAGCAAATGAAGTAAGGAAACAGTTTCATACTTCGCCATATTGAAATTGCTGATGGCACTGACCATTGATTCGACGTAATTTGAGAATTATCTACAATCGCAATGATGGTGACATATTTGCGAATCTCCGGACCGTTGGTCTTCGCAGTTGGTATTGAACGCTCTGCTATGCTTTCCTTGGACCAACACGATCCCCGCCGCACCATGAAGGCTCATCCGTTCGCCTTTTTTCCCAGCTAGTTCTCTGTCTACCAGTGCCATCAACAATCACCCGTTAGCGGAATCGATGTGGGGAACACAAATTGGCATTGAACCCAGTTAACCTGATGCTATTGTTGAAATCGCAACGTTAACCTTAACTTAATGTTAACATTGCTACCTGCAATGTTATCTGCAAACGGTATTAGTGGGAACACTGGCTCCGGTGTTTCTCTTAGGGTGTGCGAACGCAGCGCTGTTGAAAAAATCTGGTTAACCCTTCTGTGACGAGGCTGTTTTTTCAAAAACCGACGGGAATCTCTACAAGTTTACGGAGGAGAATTTACTCTATCGCATTTCAAGAAGAGATAAATTTTTTACTGTGTCACTTCACATTTAATGCTTGGAATCAAAATTCTTGTAACTTCCAGAATAAGAGAAATCAAAGCTTCTAAAATATCCAGTGTTGGAATGACAGATGAAACTACAAAAAATGTCTTGCACAACACCATGGCTCCATATTGAACTCCGCTCAGTCGTTGGCTTTCGTACTTGAAATGTGAACCATGGACAGATAAAAGGAAGCAATAAATATCACTAGCTTCTGAAGTCGCAATATAATTCTGGTAAAAACACCAGCTTCTTGTATAGGCCAAAATTAACAGATTGTAGACGATCTTATTACAATTAACTGCTCTCACTATGAGTTGAAACAAGTTGGTTCAAATACTGAAACCAGCCACTGTTAATACGAAGATATCACAAAGTAATAAAAGACTGCTTTGAACAAATCGTCTATTCTAGAGAGAGGCAATTTTTTGATATCTATGTCTTTGAAACACAGGTGTGCCCAAATGGCCAGTTTATTTATACAGAGGGAGACACTGTAGAGATGGCGCAAGAATGAGCCGGCAATAGTTTCGCTATTGAAGAGCGACCACAATGTATTGATGGAGGTAAGGTGATGTTATCGTGTGAGACAAAGAAGCCATAGAGCACTTCCCAGCCGGCTGTCAGCAAAAACATGGACATCGTACGGAGGACATTTTGCGCTGTCTGCAAGACACTTTTCCATGGAATTATCGCCAATAGACAATAGATTACAATGCAGAAGCACCGAAATACAAAAGTAAAGAAGAACCTGATTAAGATAATCCGCTTTAGAACACCACGTTGATCTGGATACAACACTCATAAAGCATCAATTCTTCGATTATTTTCGTATTGAAGCTCCCTTTCTCAGAATACTTTGATTGGAGAAAATTCTAGTATGTCGATGGTCAGGATCAATACGCGATTCAGAAATTTGCGATGTTTCTTACTCCAGTGCACAACGATTCGGCTTCTACATCGCCCTTGAACCGTCGGTTACTTTTTTCATTCCTACTTTCGTTTCTGATTTCGGTTTTAACGTCTCCGAATCAATTAGTGGGAAGACCGAGCGAAGGATTCGTCGCCGAAAACACACTTCACTCTGATCCACACAGTGGTGAAGACCTGGATACGCCCTCGCAGGGTTAAGTCGGGACACCAGGGAGGACCAAGTTGAACGACCAGCAATAGGCCAGCCCTCAGTACCCCGCACCCTGGGTGTTCCCGTCTATGACGTCGGGGGGTGAGACGACCGATGAGAGGCCAGAAAATCTCGGGTTACGCATAACGTCATTGGAACCGGATCTGACTAATACACGCACGACACGCCATGGAGATTGTTTCTTACTATTCACGTATAATGCCAGAACACTTTCCACAGACGCCGATCTTCACGCCCTTCTTGTAGCCGCAGATCGCATTAAATTTCATGTGATCGCATTACAAGAAACAAAAATCGAGAGGACCGACATACGCCAACTAAACAATGGAACCCTTGTGATCCGTGGAGGAAAGGTCCCATCACTAAATGTCGGCGGCGTAGGCTTTGTCGTCCACCCGTCCATTGTCCGTCTTGTCGACTCGTACGAGATCCTTTCCTCTTGTATAGCCGTCGTCCGTCTTCAACTGTCCCATCATAAGAAGACCACTATCATCAACTGCTACTCACCGACCGATGCAGCTGATCAGTACGAATTAGATGCGTTCTATTATCAGTTGGAGGAAGTCATCCGCAATAATAAAGCATACCATAAATTTGTTGTCGGAGACTTCAACGCCAGAATAGGAAAGGTCAACGAGGCGAATACAAGATCGAAAATTTTGGATTAGGAGAAAGGAATGAGAACGGGAACCATTTCGCAGAACTACTGTCCGCATCACGTCTCTACTATGAAAACTCGTTCTTCCAGAAGAAAGAAATCCTCCGCTTGACATGGTAGTTTCCCAACGGCATGCCACATGCCGAGATCGACCACATTCTGATAAAGAGAAGATGGCGCCTCGTTGACACAACGGTAGTCCCGCCTTTCTGTACTGGTTCCGATCACCGCCTACTTCGTGCGAAGATTCTATTCAGCAGCAAGCTGGAAAAGAACCCTCTTCATCGACCACGAGAAAAAAAAGTCTAGCCTTATGCGACGAGAACATTCTGAACGAAGTGCTATCCAAACGTGACTGGCATATTAAAGAAAACCCGACCGAAGACTATAAGTTGCTTGTCGAAGGACTAGAAAGCTGTGCCGAATTTGTCTCAGTTCCCCAAACAAGAAGATCGTATCTGATCTACATTACCACCAAGGAGTTTCTCGAAAAGAGAAGGAAACTGAAGAAAACTTCCCGCCGTCATATTGAATTGATAACGGAAGCGTTCTACAAAAAGCCTTTTCCTCTTCACAATCCTCGTCTCTGACCCTAAAATTGGAGGGAAAACCAACTGGAATTCCTTTGTCGGAGGTTCGAGTTGCAATAGAAAATATGAAAAGAGGCACAGCTCTAAATCCCGGTGGTGTCACTGACGATTTCCTCAGAGTCGAAAGCCACAATTTACATGTACTTCTTACAAACCACATGACAGCCTACCTTCAAAAGGAAAGAAATCATCCTGCCCAAGAAATGTGACCGAAGGAATCTTCGAAACCATCGTCCGATATGCATGTTGAGTGTACTGAGCAAGATCTTCACGAAGAGTACCCTCTAGCGCATATCAAGAACATTAGATGAGCCGCAACTGGTCGAGCAAGCAAGATTTCGAAAAGGATTTTGCTGCATGGATCACATCCATACTGTGTTCAGGGTCATCGAAGTTTGTCAGGAGTAGCACAAGCCTCTGATCTTAAGCCTTTTCGACTATGAAAAAGCGTTTGACAGTGTCGAAACTAAAACAATCCTACCAAAGCTCGTCGACCAAGGAGTAGACCGGCCCTACATAAGAACTCTTTCCAAATCTTATCGGAACTGCACTACGAAAATATAGCTTTTCCATCGACCTGTAACCATACCCATAGGAAAAGGGCCTCGACACGGAGACACAATATCCTCAAATCCGTTTAGTGGCACACTGCAGTGAATAATGAAGTCACTTGATTGGGATGAGAAAGGCATACGCATTGATGATAAATTGCTGTCAAATATTCATTTCGCCGACGACATCGTCATCAAGAAGCACCAATGAAGCAGACACGATGATGAACGAGCTTAACGAAGCAGGAAAATGGGTCGGACTACGCATAAATTGGGAGAAGAAGCCATGAAAGTCCATGAAAAGCCTATGGTGCGAAGTCGAAAAATTGAATTGGATGGATTTCTGATTGCAGAGACCACCTCGTACGTATACCTTGGGCGATCAATGAACATGGAAAACAACATGAAGAAAAGAACTAGACAGAAGAAGGTGAGCAGCTTTGGGAAGCATTCTGGCCTCTCAAAGAAGCCACCAACCAACTGAAGAGGCCGAAAATTCGCGCTCACCTTTCGTACACTCAACAAGAATATCGGACGATAGTTACGAACATTCCTTCGTCCTTGAGCAGGATGATCATGCGCTACATCGTCCCCTGGTCTAGGATTTTTTTCCTTTTGAAGGTAGGCTCCCCATATGGCTTGAGAGAAAAACATGCAAATTGTGGCTGCCAGCTCTAAGGAAGTCGGCGGTAATATTATCGCGTCCTGGAGCTGTACCTCTTTTCATGCTTTCTGTCGCAACTCGAACCTCCAACGGAAGAATTCTAGGTGATTTTTCCCCAGCGTCGATATTTGGGGCCGGGACGGCGATTGTGGAACGGAAAAGGTTGAGGGTAGAACGTTTCCGTTATTAATTCTATATCGTGGCGGTATCTTTGACCATCCCATCTTCGTTCATCAAGGCCGACAGCGGAACATTAAAACCACACAATTCCCGACGACATTTTTTTCAGACTGATTCTTTTTCCCGCTGCCTCTATTAGTTTCTCTTGCTTCTACCGATTTAAACCCTCCTGTAAAGCCCTTCTGCAGCTGGTATTTATTACTACCCATGTTAAACGTATTTCAGTAGGATCAGGCTTAAGTTTCCTTCTCTTTTCGAGCAACTCCTTGTAATGGAGATGCGATCCGAACTTCTTGCTTGAGGAGCTGAAGCAAATTAGGCAGAGCTTTTCAGTCCTTTGTCAGATTTTTTTTGTTTTTTTTTGTCGGTTTTTGTCAGAATGTGGTCGATCGCCGCATGAGTCATTCCGTTAGCAGACTCTCATGCCCAGCAAAGGCTTTCTTTCTTCTGGCCTAACAAGTTTCAGTGGAAGAGACTTGCTGCAGGCTGGAGTCCTGCGAGACAGTTTCTATTCTCATTTCTTTCTCCCCTAATCCAAAAATTTCCAATCCTATATTCGGTCAAATTGGCCTTTCCTATCCTGGCGTTGAAGTCTCCGACAACAAATTTATGATAAGCTTTATCATTTCGGTTGACTCCCTGCTAATGATAGTAGAACGCATTTAATTCGTACTCATCAGTTGTGTCGGTTAGTGAGCAGCAGTTGAGGAATGTGATCTTATGACGCGTCTGTTGAAGACGGAGAATGGATATGCCTGGGTAGAGGATCTCGTATGAGTCGACAAGATGAACAATGGACGGGTGGACGACAAAGCCAACGCCGCCGACATTTCGTGACGGGACCTTTTCTCCAAGGGTGACAAACGTTCCGTTGTTTAGTTAGAGTATGTCAGTCTTCCTGATTACTCTTTCTTGCAGTGCAATCACACGAAATTTAATGCGATCTGCGGCTACAAGAAGTGCGTGAAGATCGGCGCCTGTGGAGAGTGTTCTGGCATTACAAGTACACAGTAAGAAACAATCTCCGTGGTGTGTCGTGCGTGTGTTCGTCAGATGTGGTTCCAATGACGTCCTACGTAACCCGAGATTTTGTGGCCTCTTAGCGGTCGTCTCACCGCCTGACTTCATAGACGAGAGCACTCAGTGTCGCAGGGTACTTATGCTGACCTCTTGCTATCACAATTTACACAAACATGTAGAAATACCACGACAGAGCTATTGAATTAAAACTACAACGAGGGCGAAATAGCGGAACCATTACCTCACTTGAAATGTGCGAAAAAAAATGGACGTTTAAACAAGCGAACGCAAAAAACCAGCAGCAAGCAAGTGATAGCGGCAATATGCATGGCACCGAAAAACACTTGGATGAAGTTTAACTATGACAGTAAACAACGCATGGACAGCTCACAGCACACAGCAACTAGAAACGGTAGAATAAATAGCAAGTGCAACAATAAAACGAGCAGTCTCTAAAAGTGTGCGAAGTCTCTGAGCCTTTAAGTTTTTAGTCGACGGGAAGATGAGGGGGAAATTGTGGAAGAAAGAGCGTCGCATATCATGTGAGATGTAGGGAAAAACTGCACAGTCCACTATGTACTGTTCACAGTGTTCCATTTTAATTCGCAACCCACTGTTGTTTCTTTCAGCGTCAATGCGATGAATTACGGATAACAGTACGGAGTGTATAAATGTTTTGGCGAGAAAAAAATTTCGAAGTAAAACCAACTTTATTACTTACTTACTTGGACACTTGGTTGATCTGTCTTCACCGATTGTGCAGATCCCAGCATAATTTCCATTCTCCGGAGATTTGCTGTTTTAGCCATTGCGGTTCCCCTGGAGTCCCAAGTAAAATCTGGTTAAAGTTTGCCCGAAGTCGTCACCACCACAGGCAGTCGCGCCCTTGTGGGTCAGAGGGAGATTTGTCACCATGCGAGTAGTTTGATACTAGGACGGTGGTGGACTCTGGTATTGGTTTAGTCTTAGTCGACCCTCCTGATGGGAACGCTGGGCTCCTTCTTTGCCTGGAATACCCTGTTCGGAGGAATGAATTTCCTCGCTGTATATCAGTAGCACGACAACCAGGAACACTTCACAGCTACATGAGGCTGTAAATCATTGGGATAACTTTATTAACAGAACAAAACCAAATGCTGATAGCAATGCGGTTGTTAGATTGACAACTGCAATGCAATGTGCTACAAGGTGCACGCCATATACATCCAAGAAATTCGGCAATCCCACATTTAGAATAAAAGTGTCAAAATCTGGAGCCCCAAAGTCTCTGAATCTAAGGAAGGCGTGTGGGACCCATTGAAAACTCATCACGCTGGCACTCAGCTATTGGCATCGAATAGGAGCGCCGACGAGTTTATCTGTTTCCGGCAGCTGACGAAAAATTGCACACAGTTGGTTGGCGAAACCGCGAAATGCAGTTGTGGCGCGTTTTGAGTTAAACGAAAGCATGGAAGTAAGTTTTTAATGCTTGTACTTCCTTCTGTGTCGTCTTCTTTCGAAATTGTCTATCTAATGTCTTAATTTCATACCGTAGCGCTTCTTGCCAGCTCCTTGAATGATATTTCGCTGAACGGTTTTACGTTTCTCTTCTTTTGTATAGAACAAACGGTTCTTTTTTCACGTGATTTTGTTCAGTTTTCGATAAATTTCTGCTGAAAAGAAGTGTATTTTCCAGATTCACTAAACTTCTCCCAAGCGACCGAAAGAAGAAGTCAGCAATGGATGAGGTTCTTTTGGTGTTTCGAAAGCAGCAAAATTATTGGACACTTTTAAATCGTTACAGCTTATCGAAGTGGAGCCAGAGCACATTGTTCTGCGATGTGGCGTTCCGGGATGTCCTTTCGCTGGATGGCCTTTTTCCTTGTAGCATTACTCTTACAGAACATCTTGCGGCGCACTATGCCGCTGAAACAGGGTATGCAACAAGTATTTTTCTATTAAGGATAGTTCTTCTGTGGTTATTCATGAACTCAGCAATGTGGACGTTTTATTGAGCATTAAGTAAGAGATTATGTGTATGTTATGCCAACGAAATTCTTTGATAATTACGATTTACTGGGCTTCGAATACGATCGAGTGGTTTTTGCGCCCTTCCTATAGCGTTGCTGTTGGGCCGACGGTGATTCGTGTTATGCGCTTACTTTACCTGGCCTTCTGGATGACCATGGGCCCGTTCTCAGCTTTGATGACGACGCCGTTTTAGATTCCATACCAAAAGCCAAAACTAACCGTCGCCACGTTTAATTTATGGATTGTTTTTTGGGAAAAGCTATGGGTAGTTGTTTGCACTAATTATGGGAGTTTTGCGTGTGACATTATTCTGAACACCAAAACTTGGTCTGCAGTTTTTAAGAAATAGATGGAGGTAAATTTATGGTGTTCTCTTTTCAACAGATCAAACGCACACTACAACTACCGATGCAGTCATTGCGGAGCGTATGCTTACTTAACCATGGCGACTATGACGTGTTCTTGCCTGCAATCTATGGGCGCCGAAAATGCACGTTTGTCACCTTTCCATTAGGTCTGATGTTCGGAATAGATCTTTTTTCTTCTAGGAGTGCTCACTGGTCAGAACCGAGTATTCCCGGCAAGGCGCTCTGCGAGATGCCGAATTTCTGGACTACCTGGAACGATACCTAATAAATGTTATTGTAAGGCGGGAGCCTAAGTGAACCGGCGAAAAATAATGTCCATTTCTGTTGTTAAAATTGATTGTAGTTCGCTCTTTGTACTGAAGTTAAGATGATTGTATAAACTGAGTTATGAAGAGATGTACAAGCGAAACATTCCCGAATTGATATTGACGTATCATCACAAGAGCAAGAAACCGTGTTAATGCGACAAAAGAACCACTTTCCCGTCGTTGCTTAGAGTAACAATTTACATTATTTTAACAACATTTGTAACAACCAGTGACTCCGTTACATGCGTGCTGTTTGGTTACGCGCACTGGAAATTTCCCTAGAAATATTTTGCTGCTGTGCGGATGGGTTGCTATGAATGTTTCGACAGTACTCCTCCCAATGGATTTCCGCCTCATCGTGGATGGCAGGTGTCCCTGGGTGTCAGGCTGCGATGTATAGGGAGGAAATTCATCCTCCCAGCAGAACGTTCCAAGCTGAAAAGGAGTCTGGCATTTCCATCAAAAATCTCGGCTAAAAGTAAGCCAACACCAGGATCCACCACCGTCCTGGAATCAAGCTAGTCGCATAGTGGCAAATCCCCTCTAATCCACAAGTGCAGCGATCACCTCTATTCCACAAGTGTCTCCTTCTTTAACATCACCGACTTAAGTAGACGCGTCGATCCTTTGCAATCGATTTACTGCACTTCAAATACTTTTACTAATTTTGTTTTTTCTCGTATGCACTTCACATTTGCGACTTTGACGGCATTGCTTCGCGCCTAATAGCACGAAGCTCAGGTGGGGGTGCTCGTCCTTGTCAGGCAGGAGTATTGCATTTAAAAAATACTGTTTGACAGAACCAGTTCACTCTTTTCCGTGCGCCTATAAAATCTATTCACACTTTTATTTTCCCACTCTGGTAACTGATGTTGAAGTAATTTATTGCACCTTACCCCGCCTTTATCGAAAAAATTGTTCGTTACTTCAAAAATCGTGGTGCACGGTGGTTCTACCGAAAGCATTTCCACTTCCCATACCCAAACAGTGAGTCCGATTTAACAAAAACACCGAAAAGTACGGAAGTTGGAAGTGAACCACTAAATAAACTAGAGCGACTTCAATTAATCTTGGTATGAATAATAAATAGATCTTCTTTCGTTGATAGGCTAACGACACTATTTCAAAGGAGACCGCGAAATTTTTGCTTTTACGATTACAGAATTCTATTTCGCCTAATGCATCGCATTCCAATAGCCTAGAGGATCTGCTCGCTAAGAGAGTCGCTGCCAACACAAAACTTCTGTCGGATCCAAAAAACATTACGTGCGGTGGGAACGACCTGGTAAGGCTACGCTTGGACTACACAGAATAATAAATTTACCACCAGCAATAGAGCACTACTAATGAGTAAACCACGTAGTTGAAGCATCTGTTTATGACGTAAAGCAGTGATACATCAGGTTAGAAGCACTTAAATATCAGGTTACGTTGGACGTCTACGAAACAGGATTAAACTCAGCATTGATAACAGCAGAACAGTCTGTCCAAAGCTCGATTTCAACACTCACCGAAAGCGCATGCTGCATAAAATCCCACGTTAACTGATCCTAATTAAATGAAGAGATCTTTTCGATAGTAGTGATGGTATGGAATATCGGTGACATAGAAATAGTCATCAATTCCACTGTTATCCAATTTGTCGAGCTGGAAAAAGAAATCTGCTCTTATGCTGAACTCGGCTTAATTCTGCTTCAGCAGAAAGGTTGCATCGGTTCACACAAAAAAAAGACAATGCCAGAATAAGTTTCAAAAAAGGAACGGTTTAAAAATGCCATCAAGACCTATTCGAATACAGTGTCATGTTTTTACGATTGAAGAAAGAAGATGAGATCACTACTACACTCAAGAGATTGATACGGACAAAGTTATATCCTAATATTTTCTGTTCTGTGACCTCCACTGCAGACCGTAATATCAGCGCTGGAAAAGAACAACCAAGTTTCGTCACTCTGAAGTATGAGGATAGAGAGAATTCCAAAACCAAATAATAGAAATCGACTTCTTTTTAGACGAAAACCGTGAACTACAGGTACTTTTAGCAACTAAAAAGCACATTTGTTTTTCAAAAAGGAAGGAAGAGCTAACCAGAAGAGGATCTCATGATTGGTCATCCTTTTTTAAAAATAACGACCCCCGGAGATCTACAAAACTGCAGCGTATTAACTTGTTAAGGCTGCTTTATAAGCATCACCTCATGTTGCATATCAACGACGTTGGATGCAGACCAACCAGCTGGAAGATAGAACTGCGCTTAGAATTTTGCTGTATCAATTATGTTTGATGTGCATTTTTTCAGCAGTTACTGACTAAGAAATGATCCAGTTACCACGGTATTACAGTTTCTATTGATCCCCTCCCATCCTTTCCAGAAAAGGAACCTAACAGAGTAACACTTTTTGGCCAAAGACTTTTATTCTGACACTAGAGTCTTTCGACGGGAACGAAAACACTGTGATGAAAATTTTACTCATATTAAATCTCGATTCACCGACCAGAATGCTGTCTTCTCAAGGAATACCGGTGAAGCATGGACAATGTTCAAATGGCTTGACGATGTGCAATAATGGGAGCACTTCACAAATTGGATGAAAATCCACTTCATTAAAATGCGAAGAAAATGGAGTCGAACTAGATTTTTTTCCTGACTATCGAAACCAAATTCTGAGTGAACTTCTTGTTTTGCATCATAGTTCAATACCTTGGAATACCTGACCCACGATGAGGCAATGTGACAGAGTGCGTTTGCGACTTGGCAAGAATATATTGTGGCTTTGTCGGAGATTGAAAAGTTCAACACGAGGCTTTTTTGGCATAAAGAGGAAAATACGTCGCTAGGAAAGCGTGGCAGAACACCCTTTGTTGAAATTGGCCGCTCAGCGATGGTTCGTCTTCACACGTTATGCGAGCCCCTGCACTTTTTTACACTCGGTTGTGGGCTGTTTGACGATGTACTGTCTTCTGTTTTCATTGACTTGTATACTACTACCTATTTTATTGTAAGTGTGCTACCTTTCAACGACGCTTCCCAAAGATGGAAAAACTTTCCATGACTAATATACCGGTGGCTAATCGAAGAAGAAATTAGAAGTAAAAAAGATGACTCAATCTAGAGAATGCAAAGTTACATAATTACTGCACGTAATTGCAATATACGGAATTCTCTCACTAAGGATTACCAGCCAAGAAATGTGTTGCGAGACTAAATGATGGATTACTAGGCAGCGAAATGAAGGCGGAACGCAGAATAAAATGGACTTCTCACTTGTTTAAGAAGGGAAGAAGGGAGTGGATTAAGGGAAAAATCTTGTCTTTTCGTATATTGTGACGAGTTAACATGTATATTCCTCATTTATCTAAGCATAGTCATGCAAGCATAAGCTTTTTAGTTAATTCCACCTCTATATGGGTTGTACATACGTGTGATTTCATCACTTCTTGTAGTCGAGGCACAGGAAAGTCTGTGGGTTGGGGGATATGTGTCATCTCAAGTAGATAAACTAAGATTCTCTTCTAAAAGCCCACAACCAAACAGATCAATATAGCAAACTCCTCCACCAGATGCCATGGTTATTAAGTGAAGTGCCAAAAAATTAAGAAAAAAAGGGCCTCATCTCCTACACAGCGATTACTTAGTCAACGCGGCCACATTCACAACGGTAGGCATGAGATGCTTGGATGCCGGAGCGGAACTGTTCGATGGCACATGTAATATTAGAGCATCTCTGCCGCGTTAATGCAATCGTCAACGTCTACTAAAGAATAAAGATAGACATTTTTGGACAGTTAACTACCTGAATCGGAGGATTAAAGATGGAAAATTGTGAACACACGCCAACTTCAAAATTCCTTGTCGCCTACGCACTACAATCAGATTATGGCGAAAATAGGGTTAAGGCATCTATATGAGCTTGAACAAAGTTTACAACGACATATGCATCTTTGTATGACTACCATTAGCTAACTCAACACAGAGTGTGTTCCGAAAAAAAAATGTTTCGAAGCATTCCAAATCGAGAACCCTAGATTGAATCGAACCAGATGTCTGGTGAGGTATCTGAATATGTCGCAAATGACCAAGGCTGCTTGAAAACTCGAAATTGATGAATCCAAATCTTGCAGAGGAATTGTAATTTCTACAAGATCGATGTCGGCAAACAATATGCCAACATTGACCCTCGAGGGAATTCTCTGGAGAACGCTACTTAGAGACCTTCAGAATAGAATGCAGAGAATAGGATGCTGAAATTCGTCACGAAATGGTGCTCAATCCAAAAGTTACATGAGCTCTAACTTAACACCGATTTACGTCCGACTTTTCCGAGCTTTCGTTTTGGCATTGGGAAGGGGGCATCAGCAACCACTAAAGTAAGCTCATCGTTTGAGGACCAACATGAGTGTTCTTCGGTGTGCGTATGAAAAAAACAACCCGTCAAGGTAGGGCGTTCATGAATTCTTCTCCGGTCTCTTTGAGCGTTATATTCAGTGGTCTTCATAATATTCCAACAAGGGTTAAATATATCGCTCCAGCAACAAGTGAAAATCTACCACAATCGCCTCGTTACACAGAATAGTCCTATACAGCATCGGCAACAACCATTCGTAAAGCTCTCAGCGTTGGTCAATCCCTGAGGGATGCACCATGCATTCGACTGCATTAAGCGTCGTTCGAGGTGATTGAATGCATACCTGACCTTTACAATGACTCGCGGTGTCATAACGATGTATCGAGAAAATGCTGCTATCCTCCCAGACAAATCTGGTACCAATTTGCCGAGCCCGGAGGGATGGAGGGCTTGGTGAGTCATGGGCATGGGGATCGATTTCACGTGTGTGTCGCAGTGGCGCCTCCGACCACCAACGGCCAGATATGCTCAGATATTGGCGAATGTGCAGTTGCGAACAATCCACGCTCCTCAAATTCACATGTTCCATGCTTTAACGCAATCGGCTCGTTTCACTGCGGCAAATATCCACCAGTTAAGGAAAAGATTTCCAATATTTGCTATCTGATTTCTGTCTCTTCCCTCTGTTTTCCCGTCTTTGAAATTGTTCCATAGGTTAATGTGGTGATGGTCGCACGAATCGCCGCCATTCTGTATGCGATGGAGCTCCGTGTCATCGGAATGCCACTTGTGTTGAAGATGCGTCGTCTCTGAATCCAGTTAGATTTTTGTTCAATTAATCAAGTTTATCGAAAGATAAGTGCAGAACAATTTTCTTGAACATCTTCGAAAGGTCAGCCCACGGCCGGGGTCGAACCGCCAATCTTCTGATTAGAAGTCAGACGCCTTATCCATTAGGCCATGTAGGCCACGAGTTCAGTAATGTTGATTTGTATGTTCTTATGAACTGATCTAGTTGAGCTGATATCAACTTATATTAACCTCGCATCAGCTCAACAAAATCAGTTCCTAAGAACATAGATGTAAACATGGTGATCATTTTTGCCGAGGTTTATAGAAAGTTGGATTTTGGATTGCAATAACGTTGGCGGAAATGCTGCTTTCGAAAAAGCTGAGCAGAATAATCATCGTACTTGCAGTTTTCAGAGTGGAATTAGACTCATTTCTCCAGGATCATGAGGTCACGATCTTATCGAGCACCTTGAAAAATTGGCGTTGCTTCTTCTTTTGAGTGCCATCTTAAATAATTCTATACATATCAATATACATCACTGTAAGTATTTCGTTTTTCCTTTTTTTCCTCCAAAAGGTTTACTGCCACATGGTGGCTGGGAGGTGTTCCTGTGTGTCGAGCAGAGATGCACAACGAGGGTTTCATCACCATGGCTGGATCTTTCAAGCTGAGAGGCTAGCAAGCTATAAATGGGTGTCAAAATGCTGAACACAGTAAAAGAAACGGACCTCATTCCCCTGATCCCGAAAGAGTCCCCAATTCGGCAGCGTTGGGTAAGACGAGTATGGAGAGGCTGCTAAAATCTCAGGATCAATGGAAGCTACCTTGATTGCAAAGAGCTAAGGTGACGATCTGTACTTACGATGCACGTACACTTGCATCCGAGTCCTCGATAGAAGACATGCTCGTGCAAGCAAGAAGGATGAGGTACGACGTCGTCGACTTTGCGGAGACGAGTCGATGCCATCCATTCAGCGCCGTCTATGACTGCGCAGAAGAGCTGTTTTTCGGAACGTGCGACACTAGAGGAGTCGGTGGCTACGGCGTTCTCGTCAACACGAGTTTCTTCATGAACATCGATTCAATCAAACAGCTTACAACTCGAATCGGAAGTTTACGATTGAATAGATGTGGATAAATACCGGCTTTGACAATGTTCGTCGTTTACGCGCCGACATCAAACTGTGAAGAAGAAGAAATAGAAGCGTTCTATATGGACTTGCAGAAGTTCTGCAGAAAAAACCACACTTTCTTTGACGTCATCATTGGAGATTTTAACTCGACGATTGGACCAAGAAGAACGTCTGAAGAACGTCACATTGGGACCAACAGATTAGAGTGGAACGAACAGGGTCAGCGGCTCTCTGATTTCCCCATGACGACCAAGACCACCCATGCAGCTCGCAATTCCAGAAGCCCCACCTTCGACGCTGGACGACGCTGGACGTTGGAGTCTCCCAGCGGAGAGCACCATAACGAAGTAGATCACATCAGTAAATAGAAGGTTTTGCCGAACCGCTGTTGCTGTTCTCCATTAATTTTACACGGGATTAGACTACAGCCTCCTTCGTGCCAGATTCCATTTCTCACAGAACGAAGAAAAAGCCGCTCAATTCAAAAAAACAAATTCCCAGAACCACCATAAACTGAGACTTATTCAATGCATTAGTCGCCTGTTGGGAAGATGCCAGTGTAAATAACAGTAACGAGGAATACGATCGGCTCATTCAACATCTTCACGTTCGCGTTATGAAAGCTGAGAGTTCGAAAGTCACCAACAGACGTCTTTCTCCAGAAACACTTGAGCTGATACGCCAGCGTGGAATCGCAGGAGATGCAGGCAATCGCGAACTAACGTCCGAACATGTAAAGCAATGCAAACAGGCGATAGAAGAAGATCCTAAAGAGCGAAGAGCAGCAGTAATGGTCGAAGCTGCAAAGCCTGGGAAAGGCGTTGGAAAAGATGATTGCACTCCGACGTCTAGAAGGAACAATCACAGAGTCCAGAAAGGCAATGGAGAAAATCATTGACGAATACTACTCAGATCTCCTCTATAGTCACGTCCACCTTCCGTCATATGAAATAACGGAGGATGGATATGTTGCATCACCGGCTCCACCTTCCAAAATCCCACATGCCACTTTGTTGGTGCAAAAACCGAACAACACCAGGTCCGGACAGAATAAGATCTGAACACCTGAAGAACCTTCCGCCAGTACTCATAAGCACACTTGGTCCGCTGATCATGCGTTACGTCTCTGAATATAAGGTCTCTACTCAATGGAAGACCAGCAAGACCGTGCTAATATTCAAGAAAGGTGATCTCCACGATAACGGCAACTATAGCCCAATCAGCTTGCTGTCTTTCGCCTGCAAACTTTTCACTTGAGTCATCCTAAATAGGATTGACAGACAGTGGATGAAAGGCAACCATAAGAGTAAACAGGTTTTCTAAAAGGATTTAGAACGATGGGTCACATCCACACGATAACAAGACTCATCGAAGTATCGTGAGAGCACGAAAGACCGCTCTGTCTCATTTTTATCGATTTACAGAAGGCCTTTGATTCAGTTGAGGTAGAAGCAGTGATGGAAACACTTGATAGTCAGCTAATCCCTACTCAGTGTATAAAGATTCTTCGTGAGCTATAAAAAAGATTCCACAACCAATATATCGCCATCGAAGTCAAAAAGAGGTTAGGCAAGGCGATGCTAACTCGGCAAAAATTATTTATCGCCACCGTCCAGAACGTCACACAAACATTGGAAGGTGACAAAATGGGAAAGAAAGTCGATGGCCGGTAATTGAAACCATCTTCGCTTTGTTGATGACTTCGTTCTTATAACACCAAACATTTCCAAAGCGGAACCGAAAGCTTGACGACTTTAATAGGGCCAGTGGAAATATTGGTCTTGCACTAAATATCACAAAACGATGTTAATGAGGAACGGATTGGTTTCGTATTTCACAATGAAGCTCAACGGAACGAGTATCTCCGACTTCTCCAGTTACGTCTAAATCAGCATGAGGAACGACCTTGCTCCAAAGTTGAGCAGAAGGAAAAGAGCGGCTTGGGGAGCTTTCAAGAGCATCCAGGATGTAGTGAAGAGAACAATGAACACCCGACTCCGTGCCCATCTTTTCGACTTCACGATACCTCCTGCTTTAACGTATGCGTTAGAAACCTGGTCGCTGTCTAGGCAGGGTGGAAGATCAGCGTTATTAAACGCGCAGTCGGAAGGACGTTGCTACGAGTATCCCGTGAACTATAAGTGACGGAAGGGTTCCGAAGCTGCGACCTGCGTCAACGGCCAAAAATCAGAGATGCCGTTATATACTCCAAACTGTCGACGATAAGCTGCGTCGGTCACATAGTGGCTATTAGCGAAAACCGATGGACAAGAGCCGTTAGTGACTGGATTCCTCAGGATGTCAAACCCACTGCCGGAAGTCCACCGTCCCTATGGTCATAATTCTTTACGAAGATCCTAAAAAGAAAGATATGGTGCTCAACGAGTCCCTAGAATGAGCAGAACCCACTGGGCTACTCTTGCAAGCCACAGGAAAGTGGAAGATTTACCGGCGCCCGCTCGAGTCACTCGATGATCAGCGGTACTACATGTGATATAAGTGACTGCCGGCAAACCAAAGTTTTGCTGGTTTCACAAATTCAAATATAAGCTTCAATTTTTTATGCCTAGGATGCGACGTCGTTTTTTTCTATGTTCTTACTTCGTATAACTAAGTGTTTCGGCGTGGAAAATTTACCCAGATAGATACTTCGATATTTCCTTTTGTGACAATCATGTGTTATAAGAGAGCGGTGGATCGAGGCGTCGTCAACGAGTATCCGAAGTTCTCAGCACCCCGTGTGCATAAGCCACCAATGAATAAGCTTTAGCCGACGGGACTTAGATATTGTTCTCGGTGGTTGCTACTATTCGAAAATAGTTGTCATGGTGATAATGAGGTGTAAATTTTAAAATTTTGAAAAATGTTGGAGAAAGCAAAAAACCTGGTGGAACATGCTGCATTGTTAAAGGTGTTCATGACAGCGAGAACATCAGGAGTGTCAAAACGTTATCACCCGCATCAGTGTCGGACCACTTTTTTCTCGCAGTCGTCGCCACCCTTCACACGAAACTCAATCGGTGAAGTCTCGCTGACGTTAAAATTCATGTAATCGTTCTCATTTAGATAGGTTTCATTCATGAATCAGGTAATGCAAGGTGTCAACATCTTCTAGAAATCCTCAGATGCTGGTAACGATCAGGTAGAAAGTGCTAAGATATTTCCATACTGTAGTTATTGTTTAGTCTTCCCAGCAGTTTATCGTCTCATCGTGGATGGAGGGGGTTCCTGGGTGTCGGACTGCGAAGTACAACAGAGGATTCATCTCCCAGCAGGGTTTCCCAAGCTGAGAAGGAGCTCGCCGTTTCCATTAGGAAGCCCACCTAGGGAGTAAACCAATACCTGGGTCCACCACCGTCCAGGTATCAAACTAGTCGCACTGCGGCAAGTCTCTCTGTGGTTCACACTGGCGGTGGCTGCCTGTGGGAGTGTCGACTAGAGCCATACTTTGGCTGCGCTGACTTCGGGACAACAGGGAACCATAATAGCTAAATCAGCAAGACTCCGAAGCAATGGAAATTATGCTGGAACCGCACGACCAGTGAAGACGAGCCATCGAAGTGTCCAAATAAGTAAGTTATTGCAACTGTAATTGCATTGCAATCTGCTACAGTTCAGTTGTTGACGTTTGAATACTGTTTTTTGAAGGCCATGCTGCTGAAAGGCATGTTATGCCAAGAAAAAAGAGAGTGAAAGTGAAACAGAAAGAGAGGGAGAGACTTGAAACTGTGTTGGCGGTCCCCTTTTCTGTCGAAACGCAGCATATGACCCACAAGGCAGATTTTGCAGCATTAAAGCACTAGTCATGCTTATTAGGAAGAACTACAGCACAATATAATGGTGTGGATAGTCCGTGTCTGTGCGCGATTTCCATGTGCCGTTTAAAGGTAGAGTTGCTTTCCAACAGTACAATCCACTAGGAAGCAAAACTACGTACTCAGGTTATTAAAACTGTTTGTGGGAATGACTATACCTTCAAAATTCTGGTGTGCACCAGTAGCGACTCTTTGTTAAGTAGAGATGTGGAGCAATAATGCAGCCCATGTATCATTTGCTGGATGAATGAAGGCATGGCAGCACCGATAATTGGTACCCAATCATTCCTTTGCTTTGGAAATACCTGCAGGAAGGACCCTCAAAAGTCGCCACTTTGAGGAAGGACAGGAAAGGACTTCTCATTCAATTTATTGACGGGAACCTAGATAGAAGGTGATAAATATTCCAACGAAATGAGAAGGGTATTGTAATTTTGAAAGTTAAAGGTAAGAAAGGTATTGTTATGATGTACACATTTAAAGATGTGACCGCTTCCTACCACTCATCAAAACTGTAGGTTGTTGATGCTGAGTGCTACAAAGGAAGGCAGCTGCTCGTGGCCACTAGTGGTCAGATCGCGTTCTGTTGTCCATATATTATGAAGACTAGCAAGTCCATTGATTCTCCTTCGTGTTTTGGTGACATCTTTCTTGCAGCAACCTACGTGTTTACAGTTTTTTGGCCATTTGATTACTCAGACGTTTCCCATGAACGCTTGGAAATTTTCCAGTGAGCACATAGAAAGTAGAAAGCTCCATCCCTCCGTAGGACTTTAAAACAGACATCTTTTTGAGTTATAATGGTACAGAGTGCTTTATCGCAGTCCGCTTCTCGTTTTGTTGGAGGTAGTTTCACCAGGTATTAGAGAAGATAAGGAAGATGTGTTGGATGTGACAATGCAACTACAGATCAGCACTGTCAGACATACGTAGTTAGCATGCTAGAAAGGCTAGCACTTGATGATGCCCTTGTTAGACACATTTCTGCTTGACTATTTTAGCACACGTAATGCAATGTCTCTATCACCGTTGTGGAATTCTATATGAGGATTGTTCATAGTAGGCGGAAACAGCAAGCTGTGTGTAGAAATTGTTAATTATATGTAGGACGCATGTATGTTGTATTCATAAAAAGTAGTAGTTTGCTGCCGTGAAATAAATCTAAAATAAAAAGGTAATAAGATGCGATAGATGTCGCCGAAAACAAACTGTGTTGAACTCCATTTATAACTCCATTTACAAGCACATACTCGGTGAACACCGAACTACCCTAGAGAAGTCTGAGAAGTGACTATTATTAGGTTGTTCAAAAGTAAATGAGCGCTTTTAACTACCTTGTTTAAAATGTCACAACTTGCTTTAAACAAAGCTTTAGTAATCAAAATAAAAACCATTTAAACCTAGACATTTTTTTCCACCGAGGGACAGTTTTATTTATTTCATTTGCTTAAAATTCCGTAGTTCTAGAAGCGATGAATTTGTTGAAGGCATTCTTTGTGTCATCGTGGTTGGTGATGCATTTCTCACGCAAGAAGTTGTCGAGGTGCTTGAAGAAGTTGCAGGCGGTAGGCGAGAGGTTTGATGAAAATAGCAGATGAGGAAAAGTTTCGAAACGGAAAAGTTGTTGTTGGAGTTTACGGTGCATTTCGTCAAATTGTTGGAGGCACTTCTCTGCTGTAATCATTTCGCTGGGATTCAGAAAGCTGCGATGAACCAGCCCAGCCGCTGCAAACAACCAAACAGTCACCATAACCTTTTTTTGGTGTAATTTCGGCTTTGGGAAGTGCTATGAAGCCTGATTGCAATCTAACCATTGAGCTAAACGTGGCCAGTTGTGGTACAGATTCCAGTTCTCGTCGCACGTCACAGTTCGATCAAGAAATTTTTTCGTTTTTGTTGCGCAGAATAAGAGCAGACGACATTTCAGAACGGCGATTTTTTTTGACTATCGTTTAATTCGTGCGGCACCTACTTGCCGAGTTTTTTTTATTCTTCTTATGCGATTCAAGTGAGTGGACATTGTTCCTGTCCTTACGCCATGCTGTCTTGGAAGCTCTCGAACAGTTGTTCCCGTGTTTGCTCCCAATAGTGCCTCCAATTCGTAGTCGTGAAGTTCACTGTGACGTTCGCGGCCTTCCTTATCATCGAGATTGAAATCACCAGATCGGAAATCCAGGAACCATGTTCGCACTGTCGATTCACCAACTCTACCTTCACCCCAAACCTGATAATATCTACTATCCTACAAAGTTAGACCCATTATCAGCTGTCTAGACTGGCCAACGGATAGAATAACATGGTTTCTAGAGCGAATACTTACCCAACTGCTTAGCCATATTCCAGCTTACCATGCGAACACCCAAATGTTCCTAGAACGTCTACCTAAGGCGTCTACTAACAACGCTTACGCGATGGAGTCATTCGACGTTTCCGCGCTCTACACCAACGTATCGAATGACTCCGTAATGCAAGCTATTCACGAACTTCTTGTTGAGCATGCAGGAGGAATACATAAACATGGCTTGTAAATTCAGCAGCTTATGGTGCTCCTAAAGGAGTCACTGAACTACTCGATTTTCAGATGGTCTGGGAATTATTACGCAGAAATTAGAGGACTAGCAATAAGACATCGGTTTGCACCAACTCTCGCCATTGCGTTCATGTCTAAAATAGAAGCCCCGATTATCGATCCCCAGCAGCTACTCTACTGCAGATATATAGATGATTGTTTTGTCATCTTCTTCACTCAAGAGGAGATGGACAAATGCTTTGAATTATTGGATAAGCAGTCTGAGTATATTAAATTCACCCGGGAGAAACCGAAAGAGACCTGGCTTCTATTTCTAAACGTTCAAATCAACTTATTAAGTAGCGGCTACATGACAAAGCGGTACCGAAAGCCAAGTAACAAAAAACATCCTCGTTCATTTCCTTTCTTCCCACTCCCTTCACACACAAAGAGGGCTCTTGTAAGAAACATGTTTCAAACAGTCACCTCCTTGTGCACAACCAGGGAACTAAAGGAAGAATCGCGCGACTTGGGTCGACAAATAGCCATCTCCAATGGCAACGAAGTAGTTTCTCTCCTCATCTCCGCACGAGATAACTTTAGAAGGAGAGCGATGCGTCCAAGCGAAACACTTGGCTAAAAGAAAGCTCCGTTTATGTTGCCCTTTATTAACGATGAAATAAGCGTATCTATTAAACGATGCTTAAAAAGGACAGGTCTAGAGGAATCGGTAGCGATAGTTGAAATACCACCGAATACTCTACGGCGTCAGTTATGTCATAATCGCCTGTATGACCGTCTGCTTGAAGCAGAAAATTGCGTAATTTGCCCTTTTGGCAAGGACAGTGGTAGCATGAGTTCAGGTACGATATGTCTGATCTCTTGTATTACTTGCGGAGATGAATATATTGGCGAAACGGGTAGACCTTTATGTATCCGTATAGAAGAACACCTAGATGGCAAAGGAAAAGCAAGAGAAAGTACCCCACTAGGTACGCATAGGGATACAAAAGCAAAGCTGAGACGATTTCTATGTAAAAGTCAATATCCTCGCAAAGGAAACTAAAACACCAATGCGCAAACTTCTTGAGGCTTTTTGGATAAATGGCAAAAACCCCACAATGAACAGCAGGGATGAATGCCCAGAGGTCATACGCGACGTGATCCCGTATGTTCGTATCAATTTCTGATGTGAGATGATGCAGTCATCAACCTTACGCGACTATAATCAGCTGTTCTAATTTTCCTCATTAGAAGTCACGTAAAAAAGCGGTGAGTTTTTTCGAGAAGCTGTTGATCATGTAATTGCCATAGAGTTTTTTCGTCTTTTTGTAAGTGTTGTTGAAACGTTTGGCTTAGTAAATTTTATATCAGTATACCCTTCCAGGCTCTGAAGAAGGCGATACTACCAAAGCGTCAGCTACTGTTGTATTGTATTGTGTGTTTTCCCTATGGAACTAAATGTGTGCTGTATAACAACCACGCGATTGCTGAACAAGGAATTCGGTGTTTTGGACCTACGTTGAAGATCAAACATCAAGGCCGATGCAGCATACACCACGATGTATTGGGTTGGCTGTACAGTGACAGAAAGACCACTAACCTGATAGTGGGACTTTGTAAAGATTCTAGAAGAATAACGTGATTTTTTCATCTTACTGAAGCAGACATAGCTAGCCACTCAACTTTATCACGGGATAGTGATGATTCTGAACAAGAAAACGACGCATTCATGTTCCAATGCTCGGGTTAATAGAAAGTCGATCCTGGGAACTGTTAGTTCTTCTGCTTTTTTTTGTCTTTAATTAGTCATTACTAGTTCAATTGTGCCTGTCTTGTAAGCTTTATGTTAAAGAAGCACACAGAGATTTTTTAAGACAGAGGCCAGAGGTTCATGTAATAAAGTGAAGATTGTGCATAAGAAAGAGTACATACGCTGTTCTATGGAGAAGTTCTTTTCGTCTTCTGCCCGCTGAGTTTTCGATGAAGTGAGTTTTCTGCTTCCGGATGTCCGAAAAAAGTGGGTAAGCTGTATCGTTGGAGGTACTTCTTCATGCGCTGTTCGATTTTGCTGTGTCGTGATCATACAAGAACAGTGTGTAGAATTGCCCGTGGATGGATTAGGAAACGCGTAATGCCTAGGTTAACAACATGCTGATCACAAAACCATTTTGAACTTTGTTCTTTATTATTGTTTTGCGTTTTTTCATCGAAGTCCTGTGGCTCAATGGTCCAAGTTTCTAGCGTAGAGAATCGACTTCAATCAACTTCCACTCCAAATTGGTTATGAAGGAGGTGGATAAGCAGAGAACAATGTGAAATATTGCTGTCAGGCTAGCCATTATGCATTTAACACCTTTGTACATGACATATTTAAAAAGAACGTTGAATTTATCGCAAGCTAAGACCATTTTAAAGCGAGTGATTTGTACCCAATAAAACCTCTTCGATGAGGTTCCAACCTACACTAAATGCGTTTTTATCATTCGATGGGAATTTCCCTGATGTTTTACTGCTTTTGATACGATTTTCACCAAAGCTATTAGGGTTCGAGCCAAACGGGAGCTGTAAGTTATAAAATGCTGCCTTGTGTAGGCAAATCGAATGAACACGTTTTGTGCCTGCACTGTACACATACAATTTCGTTCTATTCAACATTACCGATGGTCGTCTTATTATATTACAAGTATGTTTAAATAACTCACATTTTTTGTTGTGCTTATTTCCCTAAAGTCGTCTTCTGCCCAACTTACCACAAGAGTATTACCGGCATTTGATATTTAGTTTCAAAAACGTCTATCTCATCTTGTAGCAAGTTTCACTAACTGAGAATGGAACCACCTTTGCCAATAAAATAGAAGTGTATCTATATCAATTCGATAAATCTTCAAGCTTTTTTAACTAGTATTTTTTTGAATCCCTTCTCACTGGTAACATGGCTTTTGAAGATTTTTTAAAGCTAGTACGTAGTTTCAAAATGCCTTGGAAACTTAGTAAGTGCTTAATGAGATGTCCGATGACTACATTATAACACGTGTTTGTTGTGTTGTGAAGGTGCAGTAATAGGAAGAATGTTACCACACAACAGATTTGACCCCTTCTTAGTGACTACCACCGAGTACTGATGTTGCAACTATTATTTTGATTTTACCAGGATAGTAGAAGTGTGATGAATTACTCCTTTTCCCGTTTATGAAAAAGAAATCTCACCACAATCCTATTCTCACGCGCATTCAGCTTTTTCTGTGCCTGTCATTTCACGGTGTCGTTGCGTAGAATCTCGTCTGTTGTTGAGTAGAATCCGTTCTAAGTCGAACAGCACAAGGCAATCAAGAAGTAGGTTTTTCTAGTAGCACGAAAATTGTAGAAATAAGCCTAAAAGTGGTTTCTGATATGTGCTTAATTAAATGTAAGGTAGCTTGAAACCAAGAATGTAAAATTTTTTAGAGAGTCGAGATCTATTTCATTTCTACTATAACCTCCTAAACAAAGGATAAGGGCAAAGCGTTCATCGTTGATCGATTTCTAGGGGATGGGTAGTGTATTCGAGGCCATTGGGCAGCGTAAAGGTGACTGCACGCATATCGAACCTGTCGAATAATTTCCGATGCCCTTGCGATGTTTCGAATCAGCGTCCCTATCCTTCCAGGCAACTCCGCCACCAATATACCTGGTCCGGATTGATGGAAAGGTATTGTGAGCTCTGGGGAGACGGGACTGATTAACGACCATTTGTATATAGTAGGGCACCTCTAACCACTCCGTTACACGCGCCCATCTACTAAATATTTAAACGTAATAGCTAATAATTAAACGTGATGAAAAGTCTAGTTGTTGAGTATTGTATCGAAGCATCACGTTTATAATGAAGAAGTAGGCTCTCTGTTCCTTATACAGGCTCACTTCAGTAAAAACCGAATCCATCCATCCCTAATTCCGTTCAAAACTGTAATTTTCGTAGCATGTTTAATTCTTCTATTAGAACACACAATCTAGAACGAGCATAGATCAGTAGTAAGAGGCTCAGACCAATCATACGTGATGTGTCACTTGTTCTGCCTCGCCTCGGAAAAACTAAGTCTCACATCCCTCCGACGTCGGCGAAATATAACATTTTGTCTGAGAAAACCAAGTCATCCTACTACAACCTATGATCCCTAGAGGCCGGCGACTGCTTATGGTGAAGACCAGCTAAGCTTAGCTACTTCTATTCTATTCTATCAATCTATTCGAACGCCATCCAAGGAATTCGTAATGACAAGCAATTTCTCAGGCAGAAGTCAAAACCACATGAAAATCGCATGACTTCTGTGGATGGTCCATGAGAGAAAATGAATGGAATGAAGGAAGTGCTGGGCTCAACACGAAATCTAACTTTAGGCTCTGCAAATTTACTACTTATTTTGACCAGTTTCTACCAGATATATCCTTTCCCGAATTGTTAATAATAGTTAAAAATGACGAACATAGTGGCAGAAGACTCAGTACGGTGCACTTAAATCTCTAATTGTTTTCCATAGCACATTTTGCCTCATTCCAAGATCATACGTGCATACAATCTAAAACTATTTAATGATTGTAAAGGATAAAAAGAATAAAGCTCATGGCCTTGATCAATCCCTGAGGGATGTGTCATGCATTCGACTTCATAAAGCATCGTTAGAAGTGACTGAATGCATATTTGGCCTTTACAATGACTCGCGGTGACCTACCGATGTATTCTGCTAGTGCTGTTGTCATCTCAGAGAAGTCAGATACCACTTTGCCGACCTCGGAGGAACGAAAGGCATGGTGAACCTAGGGCGCGAGGTTCGATCCCACGTGTATTGCAGGAGACCTCCGACCATTGCGCTAGGTGCTCCTTAGCACTCTTAAATATAAGTAATATTAGTAGAGTTTCATAAGTTCACTTTGTATTCGTAATTTGTGATAAATATACCCAAGAGTACTTTCCCTTTGACACTCACTTCTCTACAATTTCAGCTCGTGTTAAATGATGCTCTCAAAGCGTGAACATGGCATCGTTTTACTTCATCAGTTCAAATTTCGATGTGAATCAATGTTGGCAAATTAAGATAAATAAAAAGCAAAAAGCTTGGCCGAAATTTCTGGGCGAAAAATTCAGAAAGTGTCGTATCAGAGATGCAAATCTTGGTAACACAGAAGACCGTAGACGTCCATCGGAAGGCGGTAATCTGAACAGCCTCATAGAAAACACTGGAGAGATTGAGAATGGACTTAACCTTGGCCAAGCAATAGTCTCTCGTCAATTCAAAATCACTGAGAAGCTTTGAAAATTTGTTAGAAAGGCTTTAAATAAACTAAATAAAGAGCAAAGAGATCACCTCGATGACATTGATGTGCTCCTTCAACACAACAAAAAATGACCAATTTCTCGACCTCATTGTGAAGTACCGTGGAAATTGAATTCAAGGTTCAGTGCAATGGCTGAAGAGAACATATAGACTAAACACTTCCTAAAGCCAAATTTCTGCCCAAGGAGTTGCAGCAGCAGATTAGAAATCTGCTGCTGCAACTCCCTTGTCTTATGTATCGACCAAAAAGGAAAAACTAAGGAAATAATTAGTGTCGGATCTGCGTAATGAAAAAAAACTGAAACGCTCGTGAGTTAACGGAACAACTACAAGCTGAGAAAACGGCCAACAACGAATTCACTACTGAAAATGTTTCCGACGAATTCGTCGCTAAAAAATTCAAGTACTGTGCAAGAAGACGAAGACCAGTATCACATGGCATAAATGTTTACATTCTAAAGGTTCTTGTTTTAACTATCAAATTTTCGTCTGAAAGGGCTATAAGGTATCAGGAATTCCTTTCAAAAGTGCACTTCATTTTGGTTTCATGCTGGCATTATCATACTGCCATATTCCATCACACTGGAGTACTTGTGCTTTCTTCACTTATATATCCTATAAAGAAAACTTCGTGTTTATTTTTTTTGCAGACGTTGAAGAGAGCAGACAGTATATTATAAAAAGGAGTTTTCTGCTTTTATTGCAGACAGTGAGCGGAGTAAGAAGTAAGTTTTCCTACATACGACATCGATCACCTATGGTTTCTAAACAGTATCCTCGTAAGAGGGTAAAGCTCTCGACGTCGATCAATCCTTGATGGATGCGCCATGCATTCAGCTTCACTAAACATCATAGGAGGTGATTGAATGCATATTTGCCCTAGAAAATGAGTTGGGGTAGCCTGCCGATGTATCGAGCCAGTGCTGCTATCCTCCCAGACAAGTCTGGTACCAATTTGCCGACCACGGAGGCATGGAAGGCTTGATGAGCCACGACCGCAGGAATCGATCCTATGTCTGTACTGCTGCGCGCCTTCTACCACTGCCACACGTGCCAAAATGTCCTCATAGCACAAATCAATTTCCGATCGTTTATGAATATGCATAAACTATTAGCTCTCGATTGCCGGTAGCAAAAGTTATTGTAAGACCCACAAACATATGAGATTGCTGTGAACTTCCTGCAAAAATTTAGCGCTATTTACAACAAAGAGTCTTAATAGAATTCAAAACCAGGTCTTGTTTTTCATGATGCTCGCATGTTCTGATTTTCAAGTCCTGAGTAACATATATTTACCTACACAGAACAAATATATTAGTCTCTCTTTCTCCTTGTCTTCGTTATCTTTGTTATTTCTTCCCTTATTTTTGTCTGCTTTGCTCTTCTTACGGGAATTTCTTCTTGGCTACATTCGCGGCTATGACATTATTCATATATGAGACACTTTTTGTTCAGATATGCGCTTTCATAATGTGTAGTGACAAAACTTTTTTCAGTTCACATCAAACTTTGCCTTCTGGTTGTTGAGAGAACACCGAACGTAGTTCAGAATCTGACTCCAATAATGGGACTGCTCTTTGAAAAATACTTAGAATTCGGTTCTCCGTGAACATCGACCTATTTCTCTTCTTATCTAAGAACACGATTTCGTTTTTTATTGTTTTTTATAAGACCCATCTCATTTAATTCCTTGGAATCCGCGTGTAGTCGATTTTGACCCCACTCGGCCATGCGGTTAATGTCTTCGCACCAACTTATGCTGAACATTTTGTTCATTTTCGTGTCATGCCGTTAAAAGATCCATGCCGTTCTATTCTATTCTAGCTGATCAGCGATTTTCCAGCCCACTTTCCGAGTATTTTCCGCTGTTTGAAAATGATGTGTGGGGACAAGATGCAAACTGCATTGATACCATCCTTTCTAAAAATCACTACCTGATACACTGCTTGGCCATGGAAATACTTTTTTTAGGCCATACCTGCATTCAGTCACCTGTGCCATGCTTAATAAAGACAAATGCATTGCTGAACCCTCAGGGTTTGATCAACGCTGGACGGTTTATTTCTATCTTGTCTATTCAACTTTCACAGGCTTATCTGTGCATGAGGTCCGTCCTTTTATCCTCTCAGAGATGTTGAATATTAATTTACCGATCACAGAGAATTGAAGGGGTTGGGTTGCTCAAGACACCGGATCGAGTCAATACCCGACGCCATTTGTAATGCAGAGCGCCCGCTAACTATGGTGCTTCAAGCGCCCTTGGCAGTGAATATGCCAATCTTTTATATCTATCTAGTCATGGACAGGTTTGCTATAAATAGCCCGACCATTACCGACCACTATTATTTAGTTGGCTAGATTGCAGCTGGTGGTTCGAACCAGTAATAAGTGCATCATGGGACTGTATTGTCCCACAAGCAATGTTTTGCAAACAGTTTTTGTGTGAGTGTGCCAACAACGTTCTGATTGAGCAATAGGTAGAGTTTTCAATCATTTATTCTTAAGCGTTTTGAAGAACTCCTTTTGTACATAATAGTTTTATGATCCACTTTACTGCGGCGTTTGTTTTCTTGTTGATTCCTCGACTCATCTAAGCCAGCGTCAGCAGTCTACATGTGGCTCTGGCGCGTGCGAGTTGCCTTATTGCACGGTGATCACGCTTACTTAAGAATACGGAGGCCATGATTTTTATATTTGCTTTGAGATATTTGTGAACAAATCCAATTAATGGACCGTTTATCTTCTTGTTGGGCATTTAGCACTACTGTTTTCCAACGTTTCTAAAAAAGTATTAGTCAGAACCTCGTTCTTCAGAAATAGCCTTCTTCATAGCCGAACGATTGTTTGTAACAAAGAAAAAAATAAACAATGAGAAACTAGAAGAACTAGATCTTCTTAGAATTTTTTTGAAATGACGTGGCTTCCTGCTTCATTGGGCGAAGTGCTGAGTAATTGTTTTGCTGTTTTAAATATCAATATTGTAAAGAAAATATCATCGTGAAGGGTTGTTTCTTTCAACAAGAGTCCTCTAAAAAAGTACCTATGCGCATAGTGTGATAACTGGTTACAAAGTTTTCAAAAAATTGCAGAAGAGCGTTTGTACACACCGTTTTTTGTTCTTTGCGTCTTTCAGCTACTATTAAATGCCACTTATTGATTTTCATGCCAAAAGCTCCGAAACAAGCAGCTGAAACAAGAAATCTGATTCTTGTTGAAATTAATAATACTGATAGATCCTCGACAATAGTTGATCCTATCTTGGAATTGTTGAGTCGAGTGTCTTCAATATTTATGGTGGGAAACTATTAAGACCTCCTAATTAAGTATTTGGCACATATCACTCCTTTGCGAAGATTTCCACCCAATTAGTCAGGAAGCTGCGAACCCCGTTTCCAACTAAAGGATAGAGGCAAAGCGAAAATGTACTTTCCTTCAAATGCGAATGAATTTCTGAGAGGTACTCAATATTTTTTATTGCTTCGGTCTGAGAATTTACAAGAACTGTTCCTTGTTTTTTGCTACTGCGGATTGATTTAAATCTTTCGTATGCACTTACACGTAATTATGTATAAATACGTAGATATGCTTGCATTTGTCTGAATCATATCCGTCATGTCGATTTCGCTACAGACCTTTACTTCCCATTTGATCGAGTGCTTCGAAATCTCACCTGAAAGCAGTGGACTCTCAATCTACTTTTTTCAGTGCGTGGCAAGTTACCCATAAGCATATCTAGCCTCGTAGGTATTTCTGGCTAAACACTGGAAGTAAGAAGGGTCGTGTTTAGACCTAGAAAGAGCTTTGAATAGTGCATGATGAGTGGAAAAGGGTGCTAGAATCTCAAGACCATTTAAAGACTGCATAAATATGGAAGGATTGTGGTGAAATTCTCTAACTACAACGAACGACCAAGTATCAGGAAGTTGAATTGAGAATCTGATAGTGCTATCCAATAAAAACAGGCACTGAATCATCCTGTTCACTAAGGCTGAAAAGCGCAGCACGTTCTATACCGCCTACGATGTCAGATATAAGAAACGAGAAAAAAAATGGTTAGTGGGAATTTTCAATCCAAGAATGTCTTCGGTAACGTGAGTTGCTGGCATCTCCTATTTTCACGTATTATTGCAGCAGATCCACTAATTCAAATGAGACATAATTACACGCGGAGTCTTTTCGTACCAAATTTCGTCTCCTTCGGTTCACCATAGATTGTGCAGCAAATTCACCAGAAGAATTCCGCCTTTGTAACACTATGCGACGACATCACAACAGCCGTTCTTAGAACGATCTAGCACAGCGATCCCGTTTAACAGAAATTATTCAGCTCCAATTTTCAGTTTTATGATTCGGAAATTCACTTTAAACAAGCGCTCAGTGAAAGTCGATGGACAGCAGTTACATCGTTTTGTCGGGAAGGAGAGATGAACGTTCTACATTGGCTTTGTACAGGCCACGCGTGCACATGCTATTGCTGCGATGTACAGCAAGAGGTACACTTTGCGAAATAATCAATTTCTATATCCGCAACCAGAAAATCAGCTTGTGATAAACTAATACCAAGAATGAATCCACATTTTAGGAATAGTGGCAAGATAATAAACCGTTGTCCGACGCACAAAGGTCGACGTCTGTTTGTGGGAACGACCTTGAAATTTTCTAGCAGAGCTGTATTTGATTCCTAGAAAAAAACTGCTTGCACTAGCGGCGAGACCCAGGTTTGATGGAAATTGTATTTGGGATCACATAATTTCTAAATACATGTCCTCCAAGCATTCAGCCGAGTATTTATAGAAAGCATTTTTGCTCCATGCGGCTTGACTAGTAGAACGCAGTATCTCCAGTTGTTTATTCCAGATAACTAGTAAGATTCTCAGAGGATCGTTGAAGAAGATTTATCGAGCGAAACCTATCAAACGCCCACCCGTATGCAAATCAGCGCTCGCACTCAGCCAGATTGGCCTCCTTTCCTTCAATAACCGTGTTCATCGTTCTCTACTCTCATTTTTTGATGTGGCTCTTGGTTTATATTTAAAATTCGACCTTTGGATCTCGGGATGAATTACGTCCATTCTTAGGATTATTTCGTGGCATTTTGATGAATTTTTGATTTTAGAAAAGAAAAAACATCTTAGAGAACATTGTGATTTGTGAAACGACTACAGTGATGCTGAGATGTTTGCAACATTGTGAATTTCAACTATAGCCTCAGCTTAACTGGGTTCAATGCCGATTTGGGCTCCTCAGATCAATCCCGTTGACGGGTGATTGCTGATGACAGTGATCGATAGAACTAGCTGAGAGAAAGGCGAAACGAAGGACCATCGTGGTGGGATGGTAAACGCGTTAGCACCCGGAAAGGGTAATAGCGCGTTCGCTCCCCACCGCAGACACTTGCGGTCCAGAGTTTTGCAAATATCTCAGCATCATTGTAGCTGTTTCACAAATAATACCCTGCCGTGAAAGCTAGTAAGCATTGTGCTTTGTCTTTAGCATTCAGTGGAAATGTAGTTTATTTGGACTTGGAAAAAAAAAGTGTTTTATTGAAACCAGAATTCATTTACTCAGCTGTAGTCTTAGAGCTTCTTTGCGATTCGTGGAAAACTAACGGGCGTGTTTGTGGACACTTCGTTGAACAACTACAAATAACAGTGACGAAGTCAAAATACCACTGAGATATCGTAAAAAGTTCACTGTTTTGTGAAATTGTTTTACGTGACGCTAGTAGAATAGAGGTTTTCTCCTTCGCTACTATTGACTGACTTTGAATAGTTGACATTTTTAATTGATGTTATTCTAGTCATTGAACATCGTGCTCGTAGCGGGGTCACTCACCTAGCATCGCTCATGTGCGATGGCCTTCGGGATCGCCCTTCCAGCACATAAATGAACAATCGACCGGTCATTGTTTTTAAAAAAAATGTTGCACTATTGTCCAATGAGAAAACAAGAACACGGCCACTCTTCTAGGAAATTGTATCATGAAATAATTACGGTTACGATCAAAGTTAATTTGAAGAAGAAAGTCTTTTCTTGATGGAAACCGCAAACTCTTTTCTTACTCAAGAGATTTTTTTTCTTGTAGCGTTTGTTAGTAACAATAACAATAGTTTTACTTCTTATTTTCTGCCTTCTATAATTTTTTATGGCAGGGTATTAAGCGAAATACAACCACAAGATTGCTGAGACATATGCAAAACTTCGGACCGCAGGTGTCTGCGGTGGGGAACGAACGCGTTATTGCCCTTTACGGGGAGTAACGCGTTCACCACCACACCATGCGGATCCTTCGTTTCGCCTGTCTCTTGGCTTGTTCTATCGATCAGTACCGTCAGCAATCACCCGTCAACGGGATTGATCTGGGGAGCCCACATCGGCATTGAACCCAGTTAAGCTGAGGCTGTAGTTGAATAGACAATGTTTTACTTCTTATTTTCTGCCTTCTATAATTTTTATGGCAGGGTATTAAGCGAAATACAACCACAAGATTGCTGTCATTAATCCCTGCCATAAAAATTATAGAAGGCAGAAAATAAGAAGTAAAACGTTGTGAATTCAACTACATCTTCAGCTTAACTGGGTTCAGTGCCGATGTGGACTCCCCAGATCAATCCCGTTGACGGGTGATTGCTGACGGCACTACACTTTACCAAATCGAGATCATTCATTGAGAATATAAGGCAACGAAATACTTTAACTATAGAACCATTGCAGCTAACAAGTACAACTGTGGTGTTCAAATATGGCCAATTGATTTAAAATATTACGGTGAAAAATATAACACGGGTTTTTCTTTATGACAGTTTCCTGTTTACTTCCTCTCAGGTACCTTGTAGAAATCGATCGATCCAGCAATTGTTGCTCATCGATCGATGCCGACACTTTTTTTCGCTTCGCACAAAATTCGAGTGTGCTTTTTGCTGTTTCTCTCATGAGCAGCGTACCATTTTCATTTCAGTAAGCTAGTAATGGTATTTTGTTTTTACACATTTTCTTCTCGCCATTACAAAACAAAGCAGCCCATTGCAGCGTCAGTGAAATTGCGCTCGGATGCAAATACGTGCTCGATGCATGCAGGCCGACCGATTGCAGTTGTGTGTATTTAATTGTCCATTGTTTGTCGTCATACTCATTCGATTTGTATTGTTTGTACGTGTCGGTGTGTCTTTTTTTCTTGAATGTGCTTGTATTTAGACAAGTAAATTATTGATTAATCATGAGTTCTATGAATTTTTGTCAAGCCAATCTGGTTGTGATTCTTCTCCAACATTAGTGATGTTGCTGGAAATGGAATAATGCTATCGATGTCACTAAGAACTTGTTCTGCTTATTCGTTAGTAATGCGATCGGCGGTTGTTCTATTTTGTGGCTTGTTTGTATGTTTGGGGTGTACGTGTGTTTATGGATATCTCAACATGTTCTGTGTGACCTCGTACACGGTCTAATATGGTTCCATATCGCCCCCTCATGTCTTCGATTCCTATCTTCTTTTCGCCTCTGTACCTTATCGCACTTCATCCTGAGCATTCATTCCTACTGCTAGTAATGGCGAAGATTTTTTATTTCTTTTTTGGTTGAAATGACAATGGGTTTACATTACTATATAATCATGAGCATCGTAGATACTTTAGTAGTTCCTGGATGACAGTAGTGGTAGTATAGTTATGACTGATATATCCAGAAATTGTTTTTCATTGTCCTTTGCATTTACTGCTAAGTTTTTTCCTATTCTTGTTGGATTGACGTAACATTTTACACTTTCGCCTATGTTTCAGTGAACTCTGTCGGTACCAGGGCTTGGAACAGCCGCCTTAACAAATATTATAGCTTCCTCAATCGATTAGTCCAATGATCCACATTTAAAATTCGATTTTAAACTATGATTGAAATATCCAATGCACTATTTGTGTTCCTCTAACAGCTTAATACTTGGTAACTATGCTTTTCTATGAGCATAATAATCATTTCGACTGCGTTACATATTTAATCGTTTTGATAGTAGAGGAAGTTTGTAACGGTTCGTCACCACACTGCCAGTAGCTCCAAGTGGTGTCCTATTGTCTTTCATGCAACTCTAACACCTTTAACGTCTTTTAAACACACCTTTTTTTTTATTATTCACTGCAGATACGAATCTGCCGTAGTTGAGGGATTCTTGTGCTGGTTAGTCATTGCGATACATATCGAGCTCTTAGATAGTAGATAAAGTGCTAAACATGAACCAAACGTGACCGGTTACTCGTTCTGAAATCTTGATGGATTCTGGGATTAGACTCCTTGTCTATGCCATACAGCGTTTGCCTGTGCATTCAGAATTCACAAAGTAGAATGTGAACGCGGAGTGCATACGACGATGCCCTTTCAACAACTGCTTCACTCCTGTAACTCGAAATGTGTCTACTTGCAGATAGGCATTGGTTATAAGCAGCTGAAATAAAGGATCGCGTGTGGAAAGTGGGATGAAATTCTAGCCTGTTTAGTAAGCAAGGCCCACTGGACAATTCTAATTCTGGCCCATGGTATGATTAATGGTTACTTCACCGACATCTCTTTGAGACTTCCAGTAATTCACAAGATTACATTTAATAATGTGCAATATTGTATTTATTCCGCATTTAATGCTTTTCTGTGTTCGTCAGACGTTTGCTATACTTCCTCACTCCTATGTGTTTGTGTTCTGCATAGACGCCGCTTCTGCTATTTGCAACCTCTTCTATCCAAAACTTCTAGGTCAACTAATTTATTTAGCATAACTGATTCGTCTCTTGTGCGTGGGAGTCTAAAGAACTACTGAATAGTTAAATTTCACTGATTTTCACTACGTCGGCGCTTCCTTAAAGGCGTTGTAGAAACTCTATTAGTGTTAGAATAGCAACGTTAGCGATTCCTCCAAAGATGAGGAACTACTAATTTAATGACGTTCATTCACGAAATTGAGGTCGTCACTGAATGAGTGACGAGTTTTTTGAGAAGAATGGATTGTGTGCTTGTGTGTGTACAAAAGGAATTCGGGGGGAATGTGACACCTAGGTTTGTCAGCGTCACCTCATTTCCATATTGATTCCAGAATCGTCTTTTTTTTCGTCAGAATACATCAGATTCTCTTCATAAAAGTTGGAGCTTGAATGTTTCTCAATATTGGAGTGATAGTGTTGGTGTCGTTGATGGCAAGTCAAACAATGAGTATGTGTTACAGTCATTGTATTATAGATGGTGACTGTCGTACATCATCTTCATTGAAGTGCTTCGATACCTAACGTTTCAATGTTTTCTTCTTTTTGATGATCTTTCAAGATGAAAAAGGCTTCCACATAACATCTTTTCTACGTGCACCTCCATACTACTAACATCTGAGTAGAAAGGTTAAACTGTCATTTTATCTAGAAATAACGCACTCTACGAATTCCAATCGAGGCAAAGATAAAGTACCATATTTCGTCGATAAGCTAACAAGAGATTGTTAGTACACATTCATTCGGCTAACGTCTCGACGTCCTCGTCTTCCTGAGAGCCGATGACCTGAGTCGATGGTGCACAGTCTTCTAGATGTGTCTTCTTCGTCGCATCGAGTCGAATCTTCATCCTTGGAGCACCATTTCAACGAGACAATCTCATCCTGGTGCGCAGTTTTTCTACGGGAGGGTTGTTGTTGACAATGAGCGTACATGAAAGAAACTACATTGGTCATTCATAATGAGGTTGAATGAAGATGGGTTTAGCATAGTATTACTTCTTTACGTGTAAGCTTATCTAATAAGGATTGCTGCTGGATTTATCGTTCATTGGAAAACAAATTGTTATCAACTGATAATCATATCAACACGAACCATTCTGTATAAAAAGAGCGCTGCCGTGTCAGGTTGCCTCATTTGAAGTATTCTCTGCTGACGAAGACTCGACTCGATGCGATGACAAAGTCACCAAGTCGAAAAGACGAACGACTGTGAACCATGGACTCGGATCATCGGCTTTGAGGTAGATGAAGTAGAGCAGTTAATGGAATACATGTTTGATAACAAATTCGTGTTAACTTATCAGTGAAAAAAAAGGGTACAGTGATCATTTATACCGAGTTTAAATGAAAGTCGGTTTACAGCAGTAAAAAATAACGTATTACCCAAGAGAATTGTTTTCTATCAAAAAGCAATTTTGTTGTCTAGAATACGGTGGCTTTAGTATTTTCCTTCACTCAATTCCTAGGGTGGAGCAGCCATACGCTGCTCAGTAGGAAATCAAATTTTTGCCACACCTTACCATCATTTTCATACTTTAGCTTCTTTCGTGTTTTTCTCCTCCCCACTTCTTTCTTGTTTTCGGAAGGGAGATAATAATTGTTGCATTGCTGGTTCTCCCAGTCCCAGTAATTGCCCATATAGAGTAATCGTAATTCAGCGCTATGGGTCCTACGTCTCCACTAAGTGACCGCCAATTTTCTTTTAACTATGCAAAGTAAGACGTATCGTATGAAACGTAAAGAAATAGTTCACATCAACTAATCATTGTTGTTTTATCATCCATAGTTGTGAACTGTCAGCATTTCTTTGTGCTATTGAAATTGTTCAATATTAATCGGATACGATTCGCGTTATCGTTGAAGACCTACGCAAAGAACCAGTGATGCCAAGCTAAACCGAATTTGTTTCAACTAGTTTTATTTAAAATTAATGGTGCTAACAATAACACTTGCTATATCTCTCGCCCTTCTAATCTGAATTCCTCATAAGTCTCTTTTTCGTTTAATTTTAAGCGATAAAAAAACCTGCCGTTCATTTACTGTCGTATATCGCTTAGATTTATTTTAGTTGTGAAATGGGAATGCGATTTATCCGAAGCATTTTCATGTTTATATGCCAAAATGTCCGTTTTTTACCCAATTCTTGGAATATCGATTGTTTCCGTCCGTTCTTGATCCGTAGTTGTGCGAATGGATATTGATTTGCGAGCTCATCAAAATGCTTCACAGCTCTGCAACGATACGGATATAGGGAAAGAAAGCAGATTTAGGACCTATTAAGGTATTATGTTGAGCTTGATTTTCAAAATTGACTAACAGTTTCGAACATCCAAAATGTAGTTCAATTTGATGGAAAACTATAGTGCAATAACCATTTTCACCGTGCTGGTCTGTAGGATTTTTTTCGCTGTAGGGCCTAATAATACGTTGTTTTACTACATAGCTTGCCTTTTTTGTAGTTGGGTCAGCCATTTTCCATTCTTTACTAAAAAGATTCCCATTATTTTCTTAAGGCGTCCGTGTTAAAGAATGTTTTGCTCCTTTATGAACTAATTTTTTCTTGTAGTAATTCCCACGAGCGGCTTTCTATTAACCTCGGCATTGATCGAAAAATTCTTTATATTCTTGTTGAGCAGTGCTATTTTATTTCTTTATTTACGAAAAAGCTGAGGTTCTAGGTGATTTTGCCTTCGTCAGAGCCTGGTAAGGTCAAGTTGACCGCAGTTAATTGGCGCAGTGTTGAAATTGTCGTTGTTGATTGCGTAGATTGCGGTCAACTTGACCTTTTTTGGCTCTGGGGAAGGCGAAATTCGCTGAAACGTCAGCTTGTTTGTAGGTAAAGAAATAAAATAACACCTCGTACTTGCGTAATAAGAATATAAAGAATTCTTATTGTACTTTTTCCTTGATAAGCTAACACAAGGTTGTTACCAATCATTTATTCGGCTAACGTTTCGACGTCTTCGGCTTCCTCAGGGCTCACGATCCGAGTAGACGGTCCACAGCCGTTGGTGTCTTCGTCGTCGTATCGAGTAAGGTCTTCTTCAGTGGAGATTTAATGGAGATGGAGATTTAATCATTTTTTTCCCTTGACATTTGTTTCACAGTTCTACGTTTACATTAACAGCGTTTGCTAACCGCCTTTTCTTCTGGCTCTATTTTCACGCCAATCTTTGTCTTGCCTTCTTTTTTTTCGAAAATTTTCTTTCGTCTTCCTTTCTTTATTATCTTTTATATAAGCCGCAAATGTTAGAAGAAGGTTGTGAAAATCCTCAGTGCTTCCTTTTCTGTGATGCTTTCGTCTCGTTGATCAGAATAGTGTTTTATGTATTTTTATTCAGTACTTCCATGTCATCTGTATGATTTGCTTCTATTAATGAATGAGCAAAAGAACTTTATAAGTGGTCGGAAAGTTTTCTTGCAAATGTTTCGTTGCAAGTTTGTCCACCCTCTTTTCCTAAGACTTACAGTTTTGCCGTTGTTTGTTTTTCCTACAATTATTACTTGCTTTTCATTAATGACAACATAGCAAATAGGGAAGATTTAAGATTAGACCTGTGTAACTTAATTGCGATGTTGAACCCGCGAATATCTTCACATTAGTGAGGCAGCATCACTATACTCTAAACACCATTCGCTCATTTACACTCTCTGTACTGTCATCCATTTATTCTTTAATTATTGAGAATATTAGCTAGTTCATTAACGTCATATTAACTAAGGGGCGAGTGTGGCGCAGTGGTTAGAGGTGCTCTGTGTTACAAATGGGTTCGATCCCGCGCCTCAGGCCCACCAAGCCTTCCATTTCTCCGGGATCGCCAAATTGGTACCAGACTTCTTTGGGAGAACAGCGGCGTTCACTCGATACATCGGAGGTCATCGTGAGTGATTGTAAAGGCCAGATATGCATTCATTCACCTCTAACGATGCTCAGTGAAGTCTAAAATACGTCGTATCCCTCGGGGATTGATCAACACTGAGAGATTTATTCTTATATCCTTTTAATAACTGGTTTGTCGTTCTCTTTTTTCTCTCAGTAGAAATAAGATAGAAGTACTGTTTTCCATCTAGCGATTTTCTGGCCTTTTTTTCGAATTCCACTAATGTTCTATCATTGATGAAGTGTAAACGATCCCAGCTCGGATTCGCCTTTGGCGTAGATTAATCCCAGAGTGATATTTGTTGCACCGCAAAGGTGACTGAATGCATATCTGATCTATACAGTGATTCGAGAAGAGTTAGCGACTTATTAAATTAGTGTTTTTTTCCTCCTAGACCAATCTGGTACCAATTTGCTGACGCCAGATGGGGGGCTGGCCAGATCTGGGTATGAACCAATGGCCGATCCTGAATTCGTCGCATATCACCTCTAACTACTACGCTACACGTTTCTGATGCTTTTCATATTCATCGTACATTCATGTCAGTTTACTTCGTTTAGGAAATTGTCCATGTCGCTAAAAATATCATTTTTTCTAGTGAAGTTGTCTATTACTGCCAATAGTCGTGTATCCTACAGACTTTACCTGACATATCAAGCCTTTGCATCATCTTTTCACTTTCGTGCCTTGATTTCCGTCAGTAGCCGGATTTCTCGTACTGTTTTGCTGTTCTGTGAAGTTTTCGTTTTCAGGTCATGCATCCGACAGATGCTCATCAAACTGTCAAGGAAAGGATGTCGTTTTTCGAGCAGTTATGCAAAGAAGAGGTGGGTCTTATTTTTTCAGTGATTAGAGCCGATGTTAGGAGTGTTGACTGCATGTGTTTGGCGAAATGATATCGTGGATTTCGGTGTAGTTATTCGTATTCGCTCGAGTACATTCCTTCTTGTAGTGAATTGTGAGTAGATGTTAAAATAAAATGTGAAAGTTGATCGAATTTGTTTGAAGTTTACAATTTCTTTGCCAGTGCGTCTTTTCCTTATCCTTGATGGAAGTCGGGCTTCCAAAGAAATCGATTCTTAGTGTTATTTTCATTAGCTATAGTTTCTTCTGAGTGGCCAACAAATGAGAACTTGAAAGGATGGGCTTTGATGAACTGAAAAACAAAATACTGTGATTTCACATGGCCATCTTTCTATTTACTTTTTGCTGGAAAATAATTGCAAAACAGGGGGGTACAACACTGACCAACTCTGACTCACATAGTCGTGCTAACTAACAACTGGTTTGCCAAAATATGATAATCCGAGTATAGTGTGTTGGCCACCATATATAGGATTTCGTTTCATAACTATACTTATGCCCGATTTCAATGAATTTTCAGAAATAGGTGACTCTTACAAAAATATAGCTTACAAATTTTGTTTCTACTGACAATGTATAATAATTTAGCTCAAGCCGTCTACTCATCGAAGAGTTCGACCAACATCGACGACATCGCTGCCACAGTAAGTGGAGATTTCGTAGTTTTCAACAAGGATGTTTTCATATTTTTTCTTAATTCACATCACTAGTTCTTTCTCTATTACTGTTGCTTAATTTCAACGGTTGCACCTCTGTTTAGTCCGTTGTTTGTAGAGTTCAACGGTTGCACCTCTGTTTAGTCCGTTGTTTGTAGAGTTTTTCTGAATGCTTAGGTCCTCATATATCTCATCAAAACCAAACATCTTTTTCAATTTTTTCAGTATTTTTTGATAGTTCTCATGTCGCACGTGCTAAATAGTTTTCCTTGAAATACTATACAATTGTGTTCGTGGTTTGTGCATTACAACACCATTAAGAGAGTCCCATCCTCCACCAAAACCCAAGCGCACCTTCATGCACACCTTTGATGGTATCCGCGTTGAGGTTAGTCGGTTTTTTGTTTGAATAATGCTTCTTTGTTTTTTTTTGCCAACAGTAGTTTTGAAAAAAACTGCATTGGAGGTTTTTTGAAACAGTAACTTCGTCTTCGAGCGAAATTTATAGCTGAATAGAAGAGCGATAGTGTTTTCTGAATAATGACTTGATGATCTGTGAAAGTACTTGGACACGCCAAGATGTAAGCATTCTGTGAGATACGTATTGTGAGCGGTAGTGGTTTACGTAAAATGATAAGTAGTAGGAGGTATACATTACTTAATGGTGCTAATGAACTGGTTCATAATCGTAATGGGCTATTGTGCTGATATGCAATGACTGTCCAACAAGGATCTCTAATATCCTCGATATTCCACATAACCTCATAGTCATTTTCACTATTGCTTCTCCTCAATACTTCTCAATCTTAACTTGACCATCTTTCTTCCACTATTATGGAATGGAATCAGTATGTCTGCTCTGTGATGGTCCGTTTAAAGAACGTGAAGCTTTACGTAAAACCTGCGATGACGATGAAAATTGCCAACAATTGTGCATGATGTACATTGTATCATTGTTGTGTTTGACTGCCAGTGATGAAGCGAATTGAATGAGAACATCACTAACTGCTGAATATGGGGATGCTGATCGGCTGTAGTCAATGTGCGTTGAAGGTCGTTGTTGACAATGGAGAACTCGCTGACCGGTACATGGCTTCGATTATTATGTGCGATTCGCTTCCTCTTCACTAGCGACAATGAAATAAATGATCATTGTGGTCGTATTGCAGGTTGCGCGGCAATCCTGTGTATAATGGGAATGCCACTAATATGAACATTTGTGATCCCAAACTTGTGAGAGAGACGAGTTATAAGCTGAAAAATATCACTAACTGTTAGGTATCAACCTAACCAAATGGCATTGAGTCCCTAACTTTGAAAACTGTTTGGATTTTTTCAAAATCGAGGATAGTGAGACAAGAACGAGTATGTTTCGTGGTGTAGAACTGCATGAAACTTATGAAAACCTGCTGAATAACACTACACTTAACACTTTCGCCACCATGCCTAATCTTGTATTTGTTGCGGGCTGGTCGACGCCTGGTTTTCAGCCTTTATGAACTTGTTGTTTTTTTGAAACTAAACAATAGTTTCTCGATAACTAGAGTACTTCAGGGGTAATACACATGAATGAAGTGTAGAAAAGGGTTTGCTCTATCGATCTATGGGTATGAATAGTGTTTATGATGCTATTCACAATATGTTGCTGTGCTCCGTCATACAAACATTACTGCCAGCATTTGAAAGTGTTTTGCAACTTACGAGTCTCTAATCAAGATTTTTTTTCCACCCAGTTCATATTTAGTATTTCAAAATATTTCGTATTTATATAACTACCGTTTACTATAGCAATTAAAATTGAAATAGTAGTCGATTAACCCTCACATTTCTTGTTAGTGAACTCAATCAGAAAAAAACGCTTTGTATATTTCTAAGTGCAGAGTAGAGCGTTTCTCGAGCAACGTTTAACACAACATCTGTGTTTTATAAGGTATCAGTTGATAACTTCTATAATGCTGAGATACTTGCAAAACTCCGAACCGTAGGTGTCTGCGGTGGTGAACGAACGTGTTATTGCCCTTTTCCGGGGAGTAACGCGTTCACCACCACACCATGCGGGTCCTTCGTTTCGCCTGTGTCTCAGCTAGTTCTATCGATCACTGCTATCAGCAATCACTCGTCAAAGGGATTGATCTAGGACACAGGCGAAATGAGGGCCCCTGCATGGTGTGGTGATGAACGCGTTACTCCCCGGAAAGGACAATAGCGCATTCATTCCCCACCGCAGACACCTGCGGTTCGGAGTTTTGCAAATATCTCAGCATTGTAGAAGTTGTATTTCGCAACATACCTTGCCATTAAAAAAGAATAGGCGGTAGATAAGAAGGTCAAGATTATCAATTGATAGTAAAAACTTTAGAAAAGTTCTTCTTATGAAAATAGATCACTGGGAAGAAAATGAGACCTGTAGGTGACTTACCGGCCACTCCCGGAAAACCATCATGCTACCTAAAGGTGACACTCGCTGCGAGACTGTTAGACATATGGCTAGCGAACCCAACCTTGCTGGAGCGTTATGATTCTTCGCCTAATTTTTTTTTGAGTTAAAGGGTTTAAATTATTATTAGTAGCCCCATTGGTTTTGGCATAGTTGTAGTTACGAAAATTACATTTATTCATTTAGTAAATAACTTAAAAAACTAGAAACGAGCTCGAGACAAAGTGGTCGTGGTTTTATTCAAAGCGCGATTCTGTTGTTTTTAAGCTTTGTTGCAGAAGAGAATATATTTCTACCAAAACTATGTAAATACTTGTCTGTTACAAACAGTTCTTTATATTTTTTCGAATTTATCTACTAAATATCAACGTTTTCCTATTAGTACTATATTTTCCCATCATACTTTAACAACCATGTCACTAGTACTTGTTCTTGGTGTCGAGCTTCGATGCGGCTTATTCTCCGCAAGTCTTGGAAGGTGAGAAAGTTTTGAGCATTTCCATCTAGAAGCCCAGCTAAGAATAAATCAGCGTCGGAAAACACTAACATACTGTAACAACGTGGTCGTAAAGTGGTAAATCTTCTTCTCGTCCATAGAAGTAGGGGACGACTTCCTGTGGTGAGAAACAGGAAGCTGTGGTACGATTATCTCGAAATTCAAAAGAAGCGAAGGCGTACCAAAGTCTCATATTTTCACTAGAATAGAAATTTTGCCGATGCCGACACTATTTTAAATAAAAGCTGTCCATTCAAGTATTCATTTTGTCGACACATTTATGTGAAATTCTGATGGATTCCTCATATACAAATATGTTTATCACTTTCTTTTTAAGAACATATAGTCTACGGTTAATTCGATACCATTGCAAGCTTTTTCTTATCCTCGATGGTACACGACGGTCTTCTCAATCACAGTGGGTGGTCTTCCTCCGCCGTATGGAGGACGAAATCCGTATGGTCCTCTGCCGTAAGGCCGGCCACCACCGTGTCCATAAGGGCCCATTCCCCACTGTCGCTTTTCTCGATTTGAGAAGACACTGGAAATATTTACTCTTTCCCTTGACTGGCCAGTGCTGTATATCTATATTAGTAAACTATTAGTTAAAATGAGAGAATTTCTTCATAAATGCTCAAGACGTGTTTGATTTAGATCCTAATCTTTCAGTCTCCCTAACGTCATTTCAATCTTAAGTTTGGCAAGAGCTGGAAAGCTTAATGGACGCCTTGGTATACTTGGCGATTATGTGACCTATATGCATATAATGATTCATAAATGACAAATCACTAGCTTACCTTACAACAGATGCTACACAGACGGCAATCAGAAGAAATGTAGCGAAAAAACTTCATGTTTACTTCACCAGGATGGTGTTGTGAACCAACCTTTTATAGTCAGTTTATTACACTGAGAATTTGCTCTTCGGTTCGACTCTCCTTCATTGTTATTTACACTCGATGAAGTTAGTTGACAATAAATGATCGTCTTCAATACATCAAGCAAGAAAACCTGAATGTCAACAGTTACGGTTGAGCAGTAACGAATGATAGCAAAAATTTTACGTCTTTCCGCTGCAAACAGATCATCCATATCTATACCATGGATATGAATTGATCGTTATTCCTTTATGTATCTACGGTTTACATTATTCGTTTTATTTAGTCTAAATTGTGTTTTGGGGCTATGTGTGGTGCACTGGTTAGAGGCGTACCGCATCATATACGCAGTCTTTGGATCGAATCCGTTATCCATGATCGCTGAACCGAACCAGAAAAAAAAACAGATGAATTTATACTAGACTTGCCTGGAAAGATGGAATGCACTGACCTGAACCATCTGTAGGATACCATAAATCATTGTATAGACCAAGTGTGCATTTCGTCCCTTCTACGATACTTGATGAATAGAAATAGATGAAGCCCATCCATCAGTGACTGGTGAACACCGCATGCTTCATCCTTTTCATTATAGGTTTTTGTGCGTTATTTAATTATACCGAAGAATTTAGATAATGGCCGTGGTTTCAACACATCATGCTATATTTTTTAGTTGCTAAATATCCTGAAAGTTCGTTAAACAAATAGGCTTCTTCGCACTAGGTTTATGCTGTGGATAAGTTTAGTTCAATGGTGTTAGTTGAATACTGCAAATAATTAACAAGCATGCAATACAGTACTGGGAATTATTGACTGACTTTGCTGAGCGCCATTAAAGTGTCTATTGGTGCAGGTTTCGTGTGTATAAGTCGACCGGTAGTTACTTAAAAAGCTTGATGATCATCCATTTCTGCGTAGACATACCATATTTTAATCGATTTGTAGAGGGATTAAGAAAGGTGCCTTGCCCTGCCGCGTCGTATGGACTGAACATTGTCATCCGTATTTCATCGCAGACAATTCTAATGATTCGCTACATATCATCCCCCTTATAGTTCAAGATTCTTGGTTTTCTTTGAAAAGAGCGGTGGATTTCCATGCTGCATAATGTTCCTATAAAGGATTAACGTTTCGACGTTGATCAATACCTTAAGGATGTATTCGACCATCTCAAGCTTCGTAGAGGTGATTTTTAAAAAAATTACGAGAGCTACAGAACTCCAGAATCAATTTTTCGACTCCGAAAGATGGAAACCTTAGTTTACCCCAGGACCCGGAATAGAAACAGCATCCACGTGTGTATTGCAGAACAAGTGCAGCAACTCTGCTCTACTCACCATTCTTGTTGTGTGTAACATTCCTGCTGTTTTATTTATTTTTATTTCGTATTGATAACCTTTTATTCGATTATGCAGTAAGATTCGCTTTTTTTCAGTTAGCTGCTTGTTATGACTGCTTCTTGCTGTTTCTTAATATCTGCCACGGTTTTTTTTCTCACTGCTTAACTAAGCTAGATTATAAGAAGTAGTTCAGCAACACTGAATAATTCTCTGATCATTTCATAGCCTTAGTGGGATATAATTTTAGTTCTAGAGTGCTCGTAAGTTAAGCTGAACTTCCCAGTGAAGTTGGAGATTTATTGGAACAAGTGTTTTCTGGGACAGTAATTGTCATTCACTCGAATGTCACTGTCCTTTGCATGTTTTCTCCACGGTGTCGGCCAACATCTGAGAAGAGCTGCGTAGGCAACATAGAGTGGTACCGGTTTGCATGAGCTAGTATTACAACATTCCTTGCCATCGTTTTGAATTTCAATCCAGTCAACTTCAATCATTGATTCTATTAGAACAGAAAGAAGCTGAGACATGAGCAAATCTCTGAACCTCAGGTGCGTTTCGAACTCGCGATTACGTTTTACGGTGGCTCACTTGTTATCCACTGCACCAATCGAGAGGCTTGCTTTGCCATTCTCACACTCATTCGTTTGTTTTTTCTTAGAATAGGCAGTAAATAAAAGTTAGAACTTACTTACTTGGATACTTAGACGTTCGTCCTCACTGGTTATGCGTGCCCCCAGCATAATTTTCACTTTTTCGGAGTTTTGCTGGTTTAGCCATTGTGGTTCCCTGGAGTCCCGAGGTCTGCCTAGCCAAATTCTGCTCTAGATCTTCACCACCACAGGCAGTCGCACCATTGTGGACCAAAGGGAGATTTACCCCCATGCGACTAGTTTCATACTGGGACGATGGTGGATCCCGGTCTCGGTTCACTCGTAGCTGGGCCTTCTGATGGAAAAGGCGGACTCCTTCTCAGCTTGGGAGACCCTGCCGAGGAATGAATCTTCCTGCTGTACATCGCAGTCCGACACCCAGGAACGCCTTCCAGCCAAGATGAGGCGGCAAACCGTTGCGAGGAAAGTTAAAACATTGTGACTAAATTAGAGACGCTAGGGAATTGACTACACAGTTCAAGCAATAGTAGTGGAACCAGTGATGACAAAAGCTGGTTTATAGATATCAAGCAGAACGCCTTCTAAACATTCCAATATTTTTTTAATAGAGTTCGACAGGGCGGATAGCACAGGGGGTAGTGATGCCGATCATCACAAGCACGGTGCTAGTTCGATCGCGCCCCAAGCTCACCAAGCCTCCCATCGCTCCGGGGTCGACAAATTGGTACCAGATTTGTCCGGAAAAAAAACCCTGCATTCTATTTGGGAGCGCTACAACCTGGCTATCTCAGGACTCCAGATAGAATCGATTCAAGCAGCATTCTACGACATTCAAGGTGACATGAAAATTCTCAACCAGCGGCCGAAGCCACACTTAGGTTGGAACACGGTTGATGGATGTGAGGAAACGAATCAAATGTCAGAAGTGCTGGTATCTCCATGGACTTGAAGAGGAGTCATATGGAATAAAATAGGAAAAAGAAATGGAATTCCGGTCTATCATTTCTTGCCATATTTTTTCTGCTACAGTATTAGTCGTCTTTTCTATACCAATTCGTTGAGGGGCTGCTCTTAGAGAGGAACCCATTACTGGTTAGTAATTTCCAAAACATTAACTCTATTAAAGCGTTAGTCTTCTGAGGTGGTTACCCAGTACTTTTCCACCTTTGTTTGCAATTTTCATTGTTGTAAGTAGAAAAAATGTTTTGGTGTTTTTTGTCAACGTTATACGACGAAACAGAATTCAAAGAAACTGAAAACGATCATGTGAAAATTTACTACACGAAGAGGGAAAAATAAGTTCGAGTAGAAACTGGTCTGCGTTGTAGTCTTTTATTTAGTTGCCAAGTAATACCGCTGTATTTATTGGTTGGTGCTATGGGAATTTGCGAAGTCACAGCGGTTGAGTTTTTTTCAAAATTGTACATCCACTCTGTACTTTGAGGTTATAAGTTCTGTTAAGAATTTGTCGTTTGTAGTTTGGATGAGTTGTCAAACACACTAGAAATTTCACCGCATTTTAAGAGTTTTCGAATTTTCTTGGTGGAAAATTTAACAGAAGTGTCGACTGCGAGTGACCTAAAGGGTAAAGGGATAAAGCTCTCGGCTTTAATCAATCCTCGAGGGATGCGCCAAGCATTCGACTTCATTAAGCATCGTTGGAGATGATTGAATGCATATCTGGCTTATACAATGGGTCGCGGTGGCCTACCGATGTATCGAGCCAGTGATACTATCCTCTGAGACAAGTCTGGTACCAATTTGCCGACCCCGGAGGGATGGGACGCTTGGTGGGCCATGGGCGCTGGGATCGATTCCTCGTATGTGTTGCAAGGCGCCTCAGACCACTGCGCCACACACGCAAGTGACTCAAATGCTCGAATGTTGTTTGGGATCTTTTTGTGCATTCGAATAATTGTGGTGTAAATGGAATCTCTGTATGAGGTTGAGGTTTTGAAAACGCACAAATTTCTAAAAATCTCTTTTTTTTTCACATTTGCGCAATATTGGAATAGCACTATATGCTGAATGTCACATTATCTTCCAGTACAAAATGCTTTTATTCCACCATTCTGTAAAAAGCATTTACACTCATTGAAAACGGTTTCAAGCAATGGTGAACTAGCTGCTTTTGAACACTTTGGTTTCGCAGTATTTGTTAGCAGAGAACCTGAAAATATTTACTTATTTCTGGTTACTACCTTTATCGATTACAATCCAATCAGTCAAAGAGTACTAAGAGCTGCCATCAATACACTCTCTGTTAATCCTCGTTGTGTAGAACGCGCTTCGCTTGCTCGACGAACACAATGATCGTCATGGTTTTTCACATGAAAATCTCATTTTTCGCCTTTTTTTTTGTCAAAAAGTACAGGCAGGTTAATCACTGGGCTCTGTCATCGGTCGGGCTATGCTCATGGCCAATTTACTGAGTTCTCTTGAAAAAGATGTGCAACAAATTTGTTGCAGACGACGCTCAACCCTTCCTTGCTTCTTTCTAGCGACTTGATATCATGATATTAATCAAATAAACTTGCAAAACTCAATTTAAACTCAAAGGTATCCAAGCAAATATTCACGAATATGTTTACATATACATATAGGGGGATAAGTCAATACGGGACCGTTGAGAAAGACAGCCGTTGCCTGAAAAAGCAATAGCGTTTCAGGTCCAGGTTGTGTCTGTTTCTGAATTTAACTCTTGAGCACTGCTTGAGAACTCGCAAAGGATCTCACGAGTATTCGGTTCAAAATCCTTAAGTGAGGGAGAATTGTGGATTTCTTACTAAATCTTGGTAAACATCCACTTGTTGGTTCTAGACGCAAGTGCATTGCCTAAGACTCGTAAGCGCTATGTTCGTGAAGAAATATTCTAGTCCTACCTCCGAAATTGTCTCAACTAGACCTCCGACCATTGGTGAATTCCGATCTTTCATTTTCGTATGCGAATCCATTATCATTCGGAGGCTGCCTGTCGAATCTACGGCCACTGACGTCGTTGATCGTCGTGCCATCCATGACGATGATCCGCTTTTGTTGTTTATCGCATCCCTGCCCCCGCTGGAATGGCTCGCATTGAGAAAGTCATGAAATCGAGTCACTTTGCATTCGTGCAGAAATGGTGCCGTAAGGTCTCAAAAAGTTAAGGAAAGATGTTTAAAACTGGTATACATCCAAAGATCCTTACTAAATTATGTTGGAACTAAGTTTCTTTGTTTCATTTCATCCTTTGCAGATCGAAGTTACTTTCCTGTTTAAATCCTATGAATCTTCCTTTTAAAACGTCATCAACAAGTAGTGATATCATACTGTGTCCTTTTTGTGTTGAACAGTTAGAAAAATGTTCCGTTGACTTTGTCAGTAGATAGCATTAACGAGAAAAGAAGATTGGCAAGTTACTGTTTTTTCAACCTTTTTTATTTACTGCCTACTATAATTCTTAACGGTAGGGTATCATGTGAAATACAACTAAGATGATGCCGGAGATATTTGCAAAACTCCGGACCGCAGGTGTCTGCGGTGGAGAACGAAAGCGCTATTGTCCTTTCCGGGGAGTAACGCGTTCACCACTACACCATGCGGGTCCTTCGTTTCACCTGTCTTTCAGCTAGTTTTATTGGTCGGCGCCATCAGTAATCACCTGTCAACGGGACCGATCTAGGGAGCCCAAATCGACAACGAACCTAGTTAAGCTGAGGCTGAAGTCGAAATCACAATCTTAACCTTTTTATTTACTGCCTACTATAATTCTTAACGACAGGGTATCATGTGAAATACATTGTTTTTTTTTATTTCGAAGTGATTCTTCCTAGACGCTCGATATGTACGTGTCATGTACTAAATGATAAAAGGGTACAAGCCAATCCTACTTACGAAACGACGGAAAGAACGATGTAGATTAGAAGTAGGTAGTAGGTGCCATACATACTGCTCTTCATATCAGGTCGTGGAGATGGTCCTTATATAGGTGTGACTGCGACCTCCATTGAACACATCGATCATCTTCTAACTATCTCGTACCGGTTAAATCTTGTCGTCGTTATTGGACACAATGACCGTTCTAATTCCCGTCGGTTATACAATTCTCCTCCCTAATCAGTTTGTGAGAAAGGAATTACCTGTACCATTTGTAATCCCGTTGATCGTCGAGTGACTCGAGCGAGTGCTAGTAAATATTCCATTTTTCCCTATTGCGTGTAATAGTAACCCAATGGGTTCTACTCGCTCTAGGGACTCGTTTTCTTCTAGGCCTATCTTGAAGAACTGTGACCGTCAGATCGGTGGTCTTCCTGCAGTACGTTTGACATCCCAAAGAATTCAGTCACTAACGGCTTTTGTTCACCGGTTGTCATTCATACGCATTACGTCTTCGACCCACCTTAATCTTCGACAGTTTAGCATATAAAATGGCATCTCAGATCATTGATCGTTGACGCAGGTCGGAGCTTCGGATCTCTTCCCTTAGTTGTGTGACCTAGGATACTCCTAGCATCGTCCTTTCGACTACGCGTTCAATAGCGCTGAGTGACCTTTCATCCTGCTTAAGCAGCGACCAGATTTCTTACGCATACGTTAAAGGGAGGAGGCATCGTGGCGTCGAAAAGGTGGGCACGGAATCGGGTGTTCTTTGTTCTCTTCATTACACCCTCGATTATCTTGAAAGCTCCCAAGCCACTCGTTTCCTTCTCCTCAACTCTGTAACTAATAGTTGGAGCATTCGGAGATATTTATTCCTTTGAGCGTTAATGGGGCATACGAAACCAATCCGTTCCTCACGAACATCGTTTTTTGTGAGATTTAGTCGAAAACAAATTTTTTCCAAAGGCTTTACTAAAGTTAGCAAGCATTCGTTCTGCATGGCTAATGTTTGATGTTACAAGAACGATGTTATTAGCAAAGAGAAGATGACGTAATTGCTGAGCATCGATTTTCACTCCCATGTTGTCCGATTTCAGTTTTCGGGTGCTGTTCTCGGCGGTGGTGGCAAATAATTTTTGGCGAGAGGGAATCGCCTTGCCTAACCCCCCTTTCGACGTCGATGTTAATATCGTTGTAGAATGGTGATATCTTGGTTGCGAGCTTTTTGCACAATTCACGAAGAATCTTTATGTACTGAGTAGGGGGTTCTATCAAGGGCTTTCATGACTGCTTCGGTCTCAATTAAGTCTGAGACCTTCTTTAAACGATGAAAGTGAGACAGAGCGGTCTTTTGTACTCTCGCGATGCTTCGTTGAGTCTTGTTGTCGTGTGGATGTAATCCATCGTGCTAAATCCTTTTCGAAACCCTGCTTGCTCATATGGCTGTCCTTCGTCCAGTGTTCTGTCAACCCTGTTTAGGATAACTGGAGTGAAAAAGTTTGCAGACGACAGAGAGCAAGCAGATTGGGCAATAGTTGCCGATATATTGGAGGTTGCCCTTCTTGAACAATAGCACGGTCTTCCTGGTCTCCCACTGCTTGGCGACCTTTCATTTAGATAAGTAATGTGTGAACAGCCGAGCCACTGTGCTTACGAGGACTAGCGGAACTTCAAATGTTCAGATCTTATCCTCTCCGGTCCAGGTGCTGTTCGATTTTTCACCGACGAAATACTGTGTCGGATTCCGGAAGGGGATACCGTTGGTAAGACATATCCACTTTCATTTATTTCATATGAGGGCAGGATGACGTGCATATTAAAGAGATGTGAATACTAATCGTGAATGATTTTCTCCATTACCTTTCTGGACGTTGTAACTGTTCCGTCTGGGCGGCGGAGTGCAATCATCTTGGTCTTGTAATTGACGAAGCATCAGTAGGCTTTGTGAAAGCTTTTCTCAGCCTCTGCAGCTTCGACCATTACTGCTGCTCTTCCGTCTTTAAGATCTTCTTTTATCGCCTGTCTGCAGTGTTTTTCAACTTCGGGCGTTAGTTGGCGCTTGCCTGCAGTTCGTGCGATGCCACGCTGGCGTATCAACTCGAGTGTTTCCTAAGACAGAGATCTCTTGGTGACTTTCCAGCTTTCAGCTTTCATAGCACTAACGTGAAGATGTTGAATGGGTCGCTGGTATTCTTCATCGATGTTATCGACAACGACATCTTCCCAACAGCCGACTAGTGAATTGAATAACTCCCAGTTCTTGGTTGTTTTGGGACTTCGTTTTTTGAATTTAACGGCTTTTTCTCCTTTCCGCGAAAAAGTGGAATCTTGCTTCAAGGAGGCGATGGTCTGATCCCGTGTAGAATTTTGGGACAACGGCGACATCGGCAAGGCAAAACCTTCGATTTACTGTGAGGTGTATTTCGGTTATGGTGTTCTCCACTGGGAAACTCCCACGTCCAGCGTTAAGGGTGGGGCTTCTGGAATTGCGAATTACCATGGATGGCCTTGGTCGTCGTGATGAACTCAGAGAGCCTCTCACCCTGTTCGTTCCATTCTAATCCGTGGGTCCCAACATGACGTTCTTCAGACGTTCTTCTTGATCCAGTCTTCGTGTTGAAATCTCCAACGATGATCTTGAAGAATGCATGGTCTTCTCTGTAGAACTTCTCCAAGTCCAGATAGAATTCTTCGACCTCTTCTTCGTCATAGTTTGATGTCGTCGCGTAAACGACGAATATTTTCAAAGCCGGTTTTGATCCACACCTCTTCAATGGTGAACGTCCGATTCGGGTTCCTAGTAGTTCGAATGAATCGATATTCATGAACAAACTCGTGTTGACGAGAAAGCCAACACCGCCGATTCCTGTATTGTCGCATGTTCCGAAGAATAGTTCTTCTCTGGTATCATAGGCGGTGTTGAATGTGTGGCGCCGTCTCGGCTCGACCAGTGCTATGACGTCATACCTTGTGCTTTTTCGCCTTCATAATCAAGTCTTCTATCGGTACACAGATGCAAGTGTGCGTGCATTGTAGGTACAGATCGTCGCCTTAGTCCTTTGCGATCTAGGTAGCCTGGAATAGGTCTGAGATTTGGGCACCTTCTCCGTATTCGTCTTACCCAACGCTGCCGAATAGAATTTTCTTTTGGAATCAAGAGAATGAAGCTCGTTTATTTCATATGTTTAGCCTTTGATACCTTCTTGTAGCTTGCTGAGCGTGGGGGCTGGGTATACTCACTTGTAACTTGCCAGTCTATGCAAGTGTTGACATGGAACTTATTTGTTGTAGGCGACTCCTAACGGCCTCCCATATACTTCCCTGTCACTTGATTGCAGACTATTGGCCGACTTGCTCGTAGAAAACAATGCGCGTAAACGAAAACACTTCCACGCACACATGCATGAGTACCCCTCGCAAATACAGAAGGTGTGTGCCAAATCAGCCCGTCGGGAACAGTTAGTTCATTCTCTGGATCCACCTTCATCTCAGGGAAGCATAAGGTCGCTTTTTGTGCAGCGATTAACCCCCCTATCCGCCACCTGGAGACTGGCCACGTAGCCTCGCGACTAACCGGCTCCCGATCCCTCATATGAGGGAGATCCATGGGTGAATAGGGGAACACAAGCAAAAAAATATCCTTAAAATGAAGGAAGGTGAACAACGCGGTTATTCAGCACTGTAGTAGAACAAATCAAAATCTCCATCTCTAGATTGGCATTTCGATGTTATTCTTCACAACTGATAGTGATTTAGATGCTTTATTTTAGGTTTATGGCTGATTGTAAAGGTCCGAATAAGGCAAGTAGGGGGCCGAAGATTGGAAATAATTGAAATGAACTTAAGTATACTCCTATTATAGTACTGCGTATCTAATGAATGTTTACAGGAGTAAGCGATCGAGATGCAATTTAGTCCATATTAGTAGCCCTTTACTTTACATTGTTGATAAATACGGTATCAAACAGTCTGTAATGAACATAAGGAAGGAACACCTTTGAAACAATCTCATTAGCTCTGTCTAACATAAGGCTTAGTAAATTTTCCCTTGTTTGTACACTTCGAGTTAAATGGAGCTTAGCACAGACACTTTTTCATTATGATGTCGTTCCATAACGTACCATGTCATTAGAAGATAATTCGATTTGTTTTTCATTTACTACTGCTACATTCTAGATTCAGAAAAAAAAGTGCCGAACAACCAGGCGATGAAGCATCGAAACCAGTATCTACTATTACGAATAGTACGATCACCTACGACGTTCCCATCGTTTCTAAAGTTTGTTTCATGTTAAATTTCAGATAGATTGTTAATCCAACAGAACGATTTGTGATAAATCCCTCGAGATCACCACTGAAATCGCTCATCTATGTTCACTCAAATGTAATTTGTTTTTAAAACACGACAAATACCCTTATTCGATTCGTTCTCTTCTTCCGTTATCCATGAAAATCTTAAAAAGGATAAAGGATAAAGGATAAAGCTGTCGGTGTTGATCAATTCCCTGAGGGATGCGCCATGCATTCGACTTCATTAAGCATCGTTGGAGGTGACTGAATGCATATCTGGCCTTTACAATGACTCGCGGTTGCCTATCAATGTATCGAGTCAGTGTTGCTATCCTCCCAGACAAGTCTGGTACCAATTTGCCCACCCCGGAGGGATGGAAGGCTTGGTGGGCCATGGGAACGGGGATCAATTCCACGTGTTTGTGTCACAGTGACACCTCCAACTACTGCACCACACGCACCCACATGAAAACCTTACGGTTTAAATATTGGTTTGGCTGCTAGATGAGCACTTTGTTCTCTTGGTGAATGTTGTGGAATGCTGGGTGAATTGACCTTCCTTGGAATCTTTGGATAGCTCTGCTACAGCTTCCCTAAGTCATCACCAAAGGCAGCAATTGCTTTTGTTTATCAGAGGGACCTTTTTTGGATACAGGCCTGGTATTCGTCGATTGACCTAATATGGGTGAAAGGCTTAATTGGTACGAAGCGGTGTTCGAATCAGAGAGTATTGCACCTCGTCTCTGGCTGCAGTTCACTCCCCATCCATCATTCAATTTGTTTAAATGAGTTGACGAGAATTCTAGACTTAAAATGTTTTAATGATGGTGAGATATTTGCAAAATTCCGGACCACAGGTGTCTACGATGGGGAACGAACGCGCTATTGTCCTTTCCGGGAGTAGATCGCTCACCACTACACCAAATACATACTAAAGTTATATTTCGCAATACATACTCTGCCGCTAAAAAAGAGTAGGCAGTAAATAATAAGCCAGAATTAAAGTGTTTTGATCGTTCATTTTCAGCTTTATATTTATTTTTTATCGTTTTGTTTTCGTATTCTTTTCTTCCTTTCTGGTTCTGAAGAAATTCCACTGTGTTGACTTTATTGGCGAAAAAAGAAAAATCCTTCTTTGATCGAGAACACTAGGAAGTCTGCTCGCTTCTTTTTAAGCCCTCTAGTAATTCCAGTTACAGCAGAACATCACCTTTCAAATAACTGCTATTTTCTCTCTGCTGAGGAGGCCATGGTTTTCATCCTTAAATGAAATTCACCATCTTTTATTGTTTTTATCACAGCTTGTTTATTGTTGCCAACCAGTGATGTTTTTGTGGGATCAAAATTATGCTTCAGTTGAATATTTCTTGCTTATGCATCCATTGTTTTCCTTTCTCCATGAAGCTGAGGGAAGTTTGATAGTGTCTATCCACATTATGCATTTGATAGTAGTAATTCGATGTGCGCCGTATTTGGATCTTGCGTCATATTCTTCTAACCAAAAGCTGATCTGTGCGCTTTGTTTGCTGGAAGCTCCTCATATTAGTATTACTTATAGTTTTCTTCGAGTACATAGTTTTGCAATGTACTCCATAAATTTATTCTAGTAGACAGCTAGCATCTTCACCGATTCCTATTGGTACTTCTTTTTTGTTTGGTTAGGAATTTCTCCTTGAATTTACATTCTGTCGTCGCTTAGCGATCAGAGAAATTTCTAACTGAACTTGTTGCTGATGAGAATGTTTGGTTAATGGTCAAATTCGATTCTTGAATCTGGATTTCTGTGGTGGATTTCTTCATTGCTTGTACCACTGTGAGAGTAGCATATCCAAACATGGTTATCTTACTTACTTGGATACTTGGATGGTCGGTCGTCACGAGTTGTGCGGACCCCAGTTTATTTGCCATTCGTTTCTTTCCCTCGCATTCATCGTCCATGGTGGTGGTTTTGTTTGAGCATGGCAGCACGTGCGAGTCTCATACCGTGATCTGTAAAGTAACTACAGCTGCGGGTACAGCTGATTAACTTTGTTTACGAACACGTCCTCCCAACGTGTAGGTGGCCGTCCTAGGGACGTTTGCATTCGCGTGGAATCCACGCCACAGTCCTTTTCGCCCATCTGTCGTTCAGTCTTCTCATTATGTGACCGGCCCATCTATGTTTCGCTATCGATGTATATTCTCCTGGATCTGTATGAAGTTGTGACAGATTTCGAAGACCAGAGCTTCGAATTCCAGCTAGATATTGAGAGTGCAGGTTATATTTCAGAAGACATCGTTCAAGCACGCTGTGAATAATGTAGAGTATTCTTGATGAGGTTGAACTATCAACCCAACTCTATGCAACATAACAGAGCGCTAGGAGGACCGTTAAATGGAAAGCGTGCGAATTTTTTGGGCCTTTCAGTTAGTCAGTAGCCTCTTTGAGTGCCCCTGCGACCCAAACTGCTCACCTTCTTCTGTCTAATTCCTCGTTTATGTTGTCTCCCATGTTCTCTGATCGGGCAAGGTATACGTGCGAAGTGGTCTCTGCAATCAGAGAGCCATCCAGTTCAATGTTTTCCACTTCGCGCAATGGCTTTTTCATGAACTAGGTTTTCTTCCAATTTATGCGTAGTCTGATCTTTTTTCCCCGCTTCGTTAAGCTCGTTGATCATCGTCTCTACCTCATTGGTGCTTCTTGATGATGATGTCGTCGGCGAAACGAATGTTTGACAGGAATTTATCATCAATGCGCATGTCTTTTCATCCCAATCGAATGACTTCATTATCCACTGCAGTGCGGCACTAAGCAGCATTGGCGATACTGTGCCTCGCTGTCGAACCCCTTTCCTTGTGGGGATGGTAAGAACTCGATGGAAAAGCTGTGTTTTCGTAGTGCAGTTCCGATAACGGTCACAAAGATTTCTTGTGTAGGACGGGTCCACTCGTTGCCCGACGAGCGCTGATAGGATTGCATTCGTTTCGACAGTGTCAAACGTTTTTTCGTCATCGACAAAGGTTAGGATTAGAGGCAGCTATATTTTCGACATTAATGACCCTCGACACAGTTTAGATGTGGTCCATGCAGCAAAATCCTTGTCGAAATCTTGCCTGCTCCACTGGTTGCGCCTCATCCAATGTCTTTAATATGGGCGAGAGGATCTTCGTGAATATCTTGTAGAGTGCACTCAACAAGCATATCGGACGATAGCTACGAAGATTCCTTCGGTCACCTTTCTTGGGCAGGATGACCGCGAGCGACGTCCTCCACTGGTCTGGGAATTTTTCTTTTTGAAGGTGGGCTATCATATGCTTTGCGAGAAGTATATGTAAATGGTGGATTCCAGCTCTAAGGAAATCGGCGGTGGTGTTGTCGGAGGCTGGAAGGGTGCCCTTTTTCATGCTTTCTATCGCAACTCGAGTCTCCGATGGAAGAATTCCAGGTGGTTTTTTCTCCAGCGGAGATTTTAGGGTCTGGGACGGGGTTTGTGGAAAGGAAAATGTTGATGTAGATGACGTTTCGGTAATCAATTCCATATCATGGCACGTAGTTTTGACGATCCATCTTCATTCATCAGGGCTGACAGCAGAACACTATAGTCACAAAAGTCCCGACGACATTTTTTTCAGACTGCTTCTTTTTCTCTGCCGCTTCCAGTAGTTTCTTCTGCTTGTAGGGATGTAGATCTTTCTGCAAAGCTCCTCTGCTGCTGGTATTTATTACTAACCATGGCAAACGTGTTGCAGTAGGACCAAGCTTCAGTTTCCTTCTCTTGTCGAGCAACTCCTTAGTAGTAGTGGAGACGTGATCCGATCTTCTTGCTTGAGGGACTGAGGCGCATTCGGCACAACTTTCCAGTCCTTCGACAAGCAAATTATAGTCTTCGGTCGGGTTTTCTTTAATATGCCAGTCAGGTTTGGATAAGACTTCATTCAGAATGCTCTCGTTGCATACAGCTAGACTTTTTTCCTCGTGGTAGAAAAGAGATTCTTTTCCAGCATACGGCTGAATCGAATCTTCGTGCGAAGAAGGCTGTGATCGGAACCAGAACATAATGACGGGACTACCGATGTGTCAAGTAGGCACCATCTCCTGTTTGTCAGAATGTGGTGGATCTCCGCAATGAGTTATGCCGTTAGGAGAGTCTCATGTCCAGCAGCGACTTTCCTTTCTTCTCGAAAAACGAGTTTCCATGTAACAGATGTGCTGCGGACAGCAGTCTTGCGAGACAGTTCCCCCTTCTCATTTCTTTCTCCCAGCTCGAAATTTTCGATCCTATATTGGCTGTCGTTGGCCTTTCCTATTCTGGCGTCGAATTCTCCGACAACAAATTTATGGTATGCTTTATTATTGCGGATGACTTCCTCCAACTGATAATAGAACGCATCTAATTCGTACTCATCAGCTGCATCGTTCAGTGAGTAGCAGTTGATGATTGTGATCTCCTTATGACGGATCTGTTGAAGACGGAGGGTCGCTATGAGAAGGGAAAGGATCTCGTATGAGTCGATGGGATGAACAATGGACGGATGGACAACAAAGCCTACGCCACCAACATTTCGTGGCGGGACCTTTTCTCCACGGATAACAAGGGTCCCGCTGTTTAGTTGGCATATTTTGATCTTCTTAGTTTTTATTTCTTGTAGTGCGAGCACATGATATATGATGCAATTTGCAGCTACAAAAAGAACGGGAAGATAGTCTGTAGAGAATTTTTTTGGCATTACACGTGCAGAGTAAGAAACAGTCTCCATAGTGTGTCGTGCGTGTGTTCCTCAGATCCCTATTCCAACGATGTTCTGCGTAACCCGAGATTTTCTGGCCTCTCACCGGTCTCTCACCGCCTGACGTCATAGATGGGAGCACCCAGTGTGCTGGGTACTGAGGTTGGCCTATTGCTCTTCGTGCAACTTGATCCTCCCTGGAATCCTGACTTAACCATGCAAGGACGTATCCAGGTCTTCTGCACGACGTGGATCCGAGGGAGGTATGTTTTCTGCGACGAATCCTCCACTCGGTCTTCCCTACTGGTTGATTTGGAGACGATGTTAAAGCCGAGATCAGGAAAGAAACTAGGAATGAAAAAATAACCGTCCGCTCAAGAACGATGTAGAACCCGAATCCCGCAACATGGATATCACACTAAACAAAGAACAAATTGTCATATAATAGCCATTTATGAAAGTTTTCAAAAGGAAAAATTACAGCTGCCCTATGCTGTTTATTTGTCGTTATATATATATATATATATATATATATATATATTTGAAATTCTGCACTGTTTGGGCATAGGATGCATAGTGATTAGAGATACCACCGCTAATATACGCAAGTTCGCTGGTTCGACCACAGTTCCCATGAAAGGGTTCCCCTCCTATCCATCCACAAAGGCTGGCGACTTGCTGTGGTGAAGACTCGGAAACGCTTTACTGGAGCTCCGCAGGGATTGTAGAAATAATCTATTCGATCAACGACAACCAAGATGGCAATATCCTCAAGTAGCAGCCAAATCAGATGCAAATTTGAAGACCATGGTTGATGGCGTAAAGCAAACAACGATGTCAAGCTTGGTCGAATAAGAGAATAACTGGTTGTACACTTTTTATGTACGTCGACTTAGGTGTTTGATATTTCATTGTTTACTTTCAAGTAATTCTTTATCCTAAATCGCTTATTGCAGGCTCATGCATCCAATTCAACCGCAGCGCCAAAATCTCAACAGATGACTAATTGCGCGTCCTCAGAAATTGAACGGCAGCCGTCGTCAATAGAGAGTTTGACAGCGAAGTCGGATTCAGAAGCCGATACGCAGAATTCCACGACATCACCATGTCGACTTAATCGAACGCCAGGATTCAAGTGAGAGTTTTGAAGAAGTGTAGAAGTAACACTTTACCTCATAACTATAAATAGAGTTATATTCGTTGGAAATATAGAAGAACAGATTGGAAATCGGAAAAGTAATCGATATCGATGACGATGTAAGTCAGTATTGCGTTTCAACACAGTACACCATTGCGTTGAAATGTTTCCTTTTTTTCACTCTTTCGAATATGTGTTTATATTTGAATATTAAAAATTTAGTTGTTGATGTATAAAATAGTAATGATACAAACAATGTTGGGCGCATTTTTTAAAAAAACTGTCGACATGAGCCTGTGGTAGAATTCCGCACGAGAAAGGATATACTAAATTGTTATCCTCAAGTAAATGCTGGCGACTTTTCCATCTCGTTGTGATGTTTTATAGTTCGGCTCCAGATCAACATAGTTTCTCATTCTACATAATATTACCAAGCTTTCTGCTTATGAATTCCAATGGTTTAAAACGCCATCACGTTTACCTCACTGTTTTCAATATCTTGTTGCTGCAGATTTAACAAAGTAGACATTCCTCATATTCGCGAAACTTCTTCTTTACATTTCTTATTAACTCTTCTACTCCAAAGTTTTCCACAAGTATCGCCTTGTTACTTTGATTTGTGAGTATACATAAAGGCTTTGAGGGAATCAAAACCGGAAACGATTCCATTTCCTTTTTTCGCTTCCTCACAGCGAGTTTAAGAAATTCTCTTTCACGGCGTGTTAGAATAGTACACTTTATATCAAGTGGGACCGATACGCACTAAAGCCTAATAACTTATAATTGTACTGCTGTGATACTACGTGAAAAAATAATGAAGTGGTCCTAGGAGGCGAACTTGGTGGAGACTGTCTTCATCATCTATATCACCTATAATCATATTATTGTGCTTACTTTTTATTCGCTGCCTACTAGAAATTTTTACGGCAAGGTATTATGCGAAATATAACCACAACGATGTTGAGATATTTGCATATAAACTCCAAAAAAATCAAATAAAAAAAGTAAACATTGAGATTTCAACTACATCCTCGGCTTAACTGGGTTCAATGCCGATATGGGATCGCCAGATCAATCTCGTTTACGGGTGATTTTTTGACGCCACTGATCAATAGAAAACTAGTTGTGAGACAAACGAAACGAAAGACCCGCATGGTGTGGTGGTGAACGCGTTAGCCCCCAGAAAGGGTAAAGAGCGTTCGTTCCTCACCGCAGACACCTGCGATCCGGAGTTTTGCAGATATCTCAGCATCATCTTAATTGTATTCCACTTGATATCCTGCCGTGAAAAAATTACAGTAGGCAGTAAATAAAAAAGGTTATGATTATCTCAGCATCGTTGTGGTTATAACCATATTAGTTTTTTTAATGCCTTTAGTAGACTCTAACAAAGTCTCCATTTGCCTCTGTCACTCGTTAGAGCTCTACTCGCGGGAAGGACACAAACGGCATCACACTGTTCTCACGAGGCCGTTTTTTCTTTTACTTTTCTTCACGGCGGTAACCACGTGCTGCAGCTTGCTGTATCATAGCTTTACCCTTAGCTGCATTTTGGGATAGTAATGTTGTTAACATTGTTGAAGGATTTTCATTTTTTTCATTTTTTTCCCAAAAACATTACTTTCTGTCTCGTTCATGGTTCTTTAGATTTGAATTGGCTGGTGTTTTCTGTGCTATGGTGCTGTCGTCAAGCATACTTTCCAACTCCTTACATATGAATATAGATTCGTTATATTATAAGTAGAAGAAGCAAAACTATTTGATGCAGAATTATAGCTGCTTTGATAGAATAAGACGAGGAGTGAAAACCATTAGCGTTGAAGAGGAAGGCACCACTTTACAATTTCAATTGCAATTCGATAAGAATATGCTAAGACGACGACGACGACTAGGATTTTACGAGCAGTTTCATGTCAATTCTACTAGTTCACATTTCTTCTATTTTTCTTCTCATCCGAAGATTTTCATTGCCACCTCGGGACTTATTTTCAACCATCGAACTCGATATTTGAGGGGTTTGCTCGTTTCATATTTCGACAGCCGCGACGATTTTTCCTCACATCTCTCGATCGCAGCACATGGCTTGTGTTGATTTTGTATTCATTGCACTCTGGCCTTAGGATGACTAACGAATTCTCTGGTCGTCATCAACGTTCGTTGCCTCATCTAAAGTTCCAGAGTTCGATTTTGTTAGGGGTTTTGAGTTTTGATCATCGTTGTCGATTAGAAAACATTGTGGTGGTTTTATTCACTATTATCGTCGATCAACTCAACACAGTACAGCTCAATGATGGTTGTTGAAGGACGGCGCAGCATTACATGCTGCTTGAAAACCTGACTACCTAGCAAGTGTTCTCTGGATCGTGCACTGACCGTAGATGAATTTATGCTTGGAATTTTTGTTGTAGGTTTCATTTGCTATTATTAATCCTATCGTATAAATACAGAGAGAGACATGACACAATGTTGACAAGTGTACTTGTATAATTGTAAAGCTCTACGTCATTCATTGTTGCGTCCGATCTGACAGCTGTTTTTCTCTACCAACACCGTTTACTAAATCTCTTGCAAGTATTACATCCTTATCGATACCATCACTAATAGGGAAACTCATCTGAAAATTTATTACTTTTGTCTGTATTGTCATTTGCTCCTATGGTTTTAGATAACGTAGTTGTTATTCCCTCATTGATTATTTCGATTTTGCACTTTCTATCATTGATCATATAGACGTGCATATATAGCTCTTTTTTCGCCACTATAAATCACTTTTTTAATTGACGGGAAGTACAACACATAATGACAGGTCACCGCTCTTGAGTGTTATTGTGAAGAAACTCCTAAGAGTGTCATTTATGAGTGATTTAGGACTTTTATATGACTTGTTTGATTTTTTTTATTCATAAAAATATGTTAGAAAATCGTGCATATGGCCGTAAATGTGTTTCCGACTAGGCAAATACTATGAGCTAAAGTGAAGGGATAATGTTGCACTAGGATGCGATCTCTAAAAATAGAAAGACATCCGGAGGACATCAATTTTTACGTTGTGAAGAAAAACGAGGAAGCTGAGTACTTGGATATCTTTTTTAGTGACTCACAGAATATACAAAAAGAAATGAGCGTATCCTGCCAACAGCTTTCAAGGCTAAATATCACCCGCAGAAAAAAAGTATGTTTTTCACAGTTTTCTCTTTTGTTATTATTAAAATTCCTACCTTGCACAGTCTCTCTTGAGCACTCAGCATATATCAGACAAATCATCACTAGAAAATGCTTCTAATAACAATTCACTGATGGAATATAACATCTGTGAATACAAATTATCAATGTGAAATGTTTTTTGAAGGCAAGTGACCAATGAGTTTTTTTTGTGAGCATTTCATCGTGTTTCTATTGTATGTGTTTCACAATGTTCGCATAGTAACTGATTTTTGACTCTGGGCAGTTGTGATGGTTAAGAAAATGGTAATGTTGGTTGAGCCTTTTATTATTCTGATGATTTTACATGAGAATATTGCAAAAGAAAGCAAACATTATGATGACTACTGTGACGTCTTCGCCTCTTCATCTTCGTCAGAGACGAATCTCAGGTGACGCTTTACCCAAGGAATTGGATTCTATGCGATCAAGAATAGCCACATCGGAAGGATGAACGGTTGTGGAAACTTTATAAGAATCACTTCAGCTCTTAAAAAGTAGAAGGCGCCGCAACGTTAACCATAATATAGCTTTTTTCTAACTTCGTATAAGTTCTTAAATTCAACAAGATTTTGATTTCTAATGCTGAGACCAAATGAGTGGCGGTTATCAGAAATGTTCAACGACTAGTTGAGTAGTCATAGCCTTCGTTATCAAGTGAAAATGTCTACACTCTCGGTATGAAAGGTCAGCTATTTCTAATTCTTCGGTTATGAATATGCACTTTACTCATGTTTCTGTTTTTCATAGTTACTAATTGAATACGTATTGTAAAGTCAATGAAATATTGTATGTTTCTGCAAGCACGTATCAGTTTTTGGACCTCTTTGGTCAATCACACTCTTCTAGCGTTACTCTGTCACTCATGTGGCAACCAACTCCTCTGCAAATCAACGACGAGGCCATTGTAATGGGCTAGATTTCGCTCGAACATCCTAAGGTGCTAATTTGTAGTCCTCCTGGTTCAGTGAACCCCTTGGAATCTCCCTCAGTTAGATAATTGGCGAGCTATTCTTCTAGAAACGACCAAGCCCTGAATTCGGTTATTGACTGGTCTCCACATGATACTTTTAAGCACAATGTTGTTGAGCTCCATGGTCGATAACATCCTTAAAATTTTTTCTGTGACAGTCAGTTAACAACCACTCGTGTAAAAGTAAGTAAGAGCCAACTTGATTATCCGCTATATCTTGAAAGACATTTTAATATCGTATCAACAGTATTAATAAGATATATCGCCACCGTTTTTACATATGAGAAAACAAGTTTAATTGCTGATGTTAATTTTTTTGAATGCCTGAACCTGTGCTCTCCGTCCGTCCACATTTGCACATATAGTGTTACGGAGACGGAAGATTTGAAGTTTTTGGTATTTTTCACTATCTCTGGGGTGTTTCTTTAATCAGAGCTGTGCGCTGCAGATCATGTTCAGTTAAGTGTTCAGTGCAACCTAATGACATAATTCTGCGAACTCTGTGGATTTGAACTCCTCACTAAAACATGTTTTCTTTCTGAATCGCAGGTGTCGATTTGTGCTTCCTGGATCATTCTGGTTGATAGGTGATTGCACCGAAAGAGTTAAAAACTGTCCGAGAGAAAGGTTACCGAAGGGGATCGGTTGGTGTAGTGGATAGTACGTGACACCTTGGTGAGGACAATCGCGAGTTCGAAGCCACGTAAGGTCCCTAGTTTTGATCATATTCAGCATCCTTGTGGTTGTAGTTCACATCGTAGCCCGCCATGAAAATGGAATAGGTAATGATTAATAGTGAAGACATTGTGATTTCTGCATTAATGTCTAGTATTCGCTTTTTGATCAATGAAATCACGTAGAGAATTCTTGTTTTAAAAGACTCTAATGTTTCACAACACTTTCTCCCACCAAGCTTTTATTGAATAACGCGAAACTCCATTTTTTCTCAGGTAAAAAAGTCCGCCTCCATTTCACTATTCTTTCCATCCATACGCCTATTTTTTTTTTACTTTCATTTTATATTCGTGAGTGTTCACTTGTGGAATTTTCGTCTAGGACTGAATACCATTAATCGTCGTATAAAACCGGGCAGCTGGGCTATTTTCGTTCATTTCTGCTGCATGCTACGACTGCTTATGGGCCACACTATTTTTTTAAGAGATACCAACAGTATTTCAAAAAACCACTTTCCTTTAACTTCAGTGTGACTGACTAATCAACATGTGTTCTCTTCATTGTATCAATAAGCTAAAACGAGAGTGATAAAAAAAACTTTTTTCTGTTAACGTTTCGTCGCTTTCGCCCTTTTCGGAGCCGGATTGATCCGAGTTGATTGCCCACAGTTGGAAGGACGAAAAACCTCACTCGGCAGTGCTCTTTTATAGAGGATGGTCGGTGTTTTTACATTTTTTCCTTCATTCGAGCGGCGCTCCACTGGACTCAACTCGATGCGATCACGAAGACCCACATCGAAAGAAGAAACGAGTGTGGACAATCAACTCGGATCAATCCGCGCCTGAAGAAGCTGAAGACGCGGAAACGGCCGAATAAGGTTTTTTTATCAACCACATATTAGCTTGTCAACAAAATAATACATGTTGATGTCAAAAATACCACGCTTTTGGTAGGAAGTCATTCATTTTTACAGTTATTGGCGAGAAAGCGCTCACAGGTAAGTTCACCGTGTTCTGCCGGTGTGAAATTTACGAAGTTGCCTTCTGAATAAGGATCTCTCAAAAGCAGAAGCCTGCGAATTTGTGTAAAAATAAGATCACTGTGTCAACCAACCATCAACGTTATACGAAGTTCATTGCTACAAATGGTGCAACAAGTATTGGTTCGGAGTTTTTCTACCTTGTATGTTTTTTTTCTAAATTAGTGGATAATATGCCATTCCACTGAAGTCTCCTAGTGAATATCTTAGTACGAACATAAGTCATAATCACCACATTCACGAGGAAGTGAAGTTGAATAGCGCTTAGACGTTTAATAGGAAGCGGTGGAGTTCAATTTCGGCGACTAATCGATCAGTGAATAGGATTCCTATATGGGAAAAGAGGCCGAGCGGTATGGAAGACGAAGAGTGGGCGTTTTTTCTCGTTGTATGCACTAGCATCCTTCAATGCCTGTGCAATCGTTACATAAAACACCGCGTCGAACAAGCTTTTAATTGTTCAGTTTCGTTTTCTGACAGTTTTTTGTCTACTTAGATCTGCTTCGATTCGGAGGAATTACTGTCGACTTCGTGACCCAGTGATAGTAATTTATTCCTGTTTCAAGACGTTTCACATTGACTGTCATCAGTACGGTCTTCAATTCTGCAAGCAATCGCAATGAGTTTCTTTCTTGAATTTTCTGTAGTTTTTGAGATGTTCATGATGGAATGCTCTGCTAAGTAATGTGCTATTCTCCCTGCACTTCTTCATCCGGTAGGGATTCATTCAACAATACCCTTTATAACTGTTTATCGTTTTTAATGTTTGTCTTAAATATTTTCACTGACGCACCTGATGGACGTGTGTAAATATTTAGCTTAGAATGCGAAACACTGAACTGCGCACTATCTTCATGCTATCTAAAATAGTACTGAAATAAAGATTTGGAAAACCAAAAAAACTAGCGTAAGTTTTGATGGATGATGCTTGAACTAAACGACTAAACAGGTTCTTCACTGTTATAAAAACATTTGAAAATATAGCCTGCTGTTGTGATCTGTACGCATATTTTCACTATGTGCAACTGTCAACAGTAAAATTTCTGTGGCTGGGTGAGAATGCATCGTATAGTTGAAGAAGAAAATAAAATATTATAACCGTAGTGTTCCCGTTTTTATTACATCTGGTTATTTCGTAAACCCAATTTCATCCTAGGTTTGCCGATCATCTGTAATACTTCTGATTATCAGTTGACATTGTCAACATTTACTGATACACGAAAATGAGTAAGCAATATAGTGATAGTGATAGGCCATTGCTTGAAAGTTCTGGAATCCGTTTTGTTAGGGCTCCGGGATTTTCCCACACATCGAACACAAAGAGTACAACATTTTTAAAAAGGGATTTGAAGATTTTCACTGAATGAGCGCTGTCTTCAGAGTGAAACTCACGAGACCGAGAGCAAAACGTGTCGACGTCTCAAAGTGGAAACCAGAGGGAGAGACAGATTCGAGATCGCTGCAAAAGCAAAAAGACCGAGCAACTAACCATCGACGACGAACACTGGAAGAACGCGACAGATACATGGCCGCCATGTGCGGCACGTCGCCACAGCTGTTCGAATGCGTGATCATTGTGTCACTTGAAAAAGCGATCAGTGGCGATGGGAAACCAGTACGAAAACCGACGATCACCTATCGCTTTCCGGAAGAAGGAAACGGTGAACATATACCACCTGAGCTGTTCTTTCCTGATTATTCGCGAGCTCAGCGCAAAACGTGGGCCAGGGAGGAGTTCGTGTTGGCCTTGACAGACATCAATGGGGCACGGAAAAACGCCTACTGCCATAAATTTCTGCCGTCCTGGGATAAGAATAAGAATGGTGCTTATCCGGCAGTACTGGTTGTGATATCACCAATCCGTAATGCGGTTTTCTACTTGGATTTGGCCCGTAAAATTTTGAAATATATTGGAAGAGATCGAGTAGAACTGACAAATTTTTTGTCATCAATTTTCCAACACAGGTATCCCCAAAATCGAGGTTAGATTCTCATGCTATTGTTATTTTTGAATAAAACTGAACAATAGATTTATACTGTGGAAAAAATGCTAGAACAAGAGCTATGAAACTTTCTTTTCTCATCATTCAGTTGTCTATATATTTATTTAAGTTCTTTATAAGCAGGTCGAGAACATTGAAACTGATGGATTTATAGAGTTCTTTGTTGTGTCACTCTACTGCTTCGTCATAAGTATTGTTTTATGCCTGCTTTTTTTGCTAGTAACTCTTCCTTTTTTGATGATCAACTTCCTGCAGAAACGTTCTATGACTTTTAATGAGGTCTAGAAGGTGTTTGACACGATATGACCAGTTTTTTTTTTCGGACCATTAACAATCTGTTAGCAACACACAGTACTGAAACAGACTACTGTTTAGAAAATTTTTCGAGGTTTTAATTTTAAGAAACAAACACATGTATCTTATCAGGTGCAAGTCTGGTAGTGTTAGAAAAATGTACAACTGGACTGCCCAATATAATTGAGATATTTAATCAGGGAACAATATTGGGTAGGACTGGATGTTCGCAGATTGTTGAACGGTTTGTGGTGCTTTTTTTGTTCCATAGTAAAAAGAAAATCTTGATTATGACTTCACACACCTTGAAATGAGGCGGATATTGTCCTGCTTTTCAGGATATCTCCTGAAATTACTACGTGCATCATCGCAGCGCTTTTAGGGGAGCAAAGAATATTGCTTGCTGATAACACGGTGAATTTCTTCGTTATTGACATTCATACGTTCATGTTATAAAATGCACTTTTTTACCACTTGCCTGGTTTTCTTCTTACTTTTGAACTTGCTTTTCCTTTTTAATCACTTGTTTTTGATCACCGTTAATTCAGCGTTCGATTTAGGTGTGTACAGTTTCTAAACTGGTACAAGTTATGGGAGCGTTAATACAACCACTTTGCTGGCCACACGTATTCATACCGGCAGTCCCAGATAACTTACTTGACCTTTGTCACAATCCCACCCCATACCTTATGGGCATACTCAGGTAAAGTCAAACAAGAAAGAAAAAGAAACATCAAAGATGCCAACGAAAGAATGCAAAGGCTAGGAATTTTGGATGGAATTGTTCAATTGATCAGTCGATATCTATTCCAGAAACAATCTCGCTCTAATTCATAAACTTATCATAGCCGATCAGTCGTCTGAAGGCGCCATCGATCAGGTATCGACTTTTAGAATATGTTATGTTTAAAAATAAAGCTGTGTCTTCTGCAATTTAAACTATTTTGAGTCCTATTTTAGTTAGATTTCGTTTTCATCGATGCTGATAATGGCCTTGTAAATCCACCACCAGAACCTTATGCTTACAAAAGCAATTTTGCAGCATGGAAACAGCAGGTGGTGCCTATTTTGCAATGAAATAATTCGCATGAAGTAGAACTAAGGAACAAGTCATTTCAGAGCACACTTAGTACGTCACACGAGTTATCGATTGATGATGATGCAGTGTAAATCACGAGTACACGAATTCTCATAGTAATTGAATCAATGAACCTAGGGCATGAGATAGAGAGGAAGAGGTGTCCAAAGTAGACTAACTAAGGAATCTCCCACACATTCATATTCATTAACAAACACCGTGTAATGCCGGTTTCCGACAAATAACGGTAATTTCTCGATTAGTAAAGAATTTAAGGATCTGTAACCTCATACAATCATGGAAAAGACTTTATCATGTTGTATCAAGAGTCTATATACTAGCACACTTGGACGGCCCGTTCTCACTGGTCATGCGGGCCCATCATAATTTCCATTTTTTCGGAGTTTTGCTGGTTTAGTTATTGTGGTTTCCTGGACTCCCGAGGACAACCCAACCAAGTCTGCCTAGGTCGTCACCACGACAGGCAGTCGCCGCCCTTGTGTATCAGAAGGAGGTTTACCACCATGCGATTAGTCTGCTGCCAAGACGCTGGTGGCACTGGTATTGGTTTACTCTTAGCCGGGTTTCCTAATGGAAACACCCGACTCCTCAGCTTGTGAGCTCCTGCGGAGGGGATGAATTTCGCTGTACATCGCAGCCCGATAGACAGGAGCACCTCCTAGTCACGATGAGGGGGTAAAGATTGGATAGAAGCGTTTATATAACTTTTATAAAACATTCTTTCAATTTTGACTTTCCGAAATTGTCTACACAATCGTGGCAGTGGCCAACACCAACGACAGATTGACTGCAACCATCATGTCGCATTGGACGAAGTTCAGTTTGTTCAACTGTTTTTGGGTCTGAAATATAGGATTCCACGAAGAAAAAGGCGTGACAGTAATAGGTTTTCTAGACTCTAGAAAATCAGAGTTTCATCTTCGTAGAATAAGGTAGTTGTATCATGTAGGTAAAGATTGTATATTCCTAGGGTATTTATTTGAAACAACAACAGTGATTGCGTTTGGGCTATCTTTGTTCGAAACTTAGATTAATCACCAATTTCGGAATACACGCATTGTATTCAATGCACGTCCGGCGTTGTTAATTAATAAATGTATGGACGTAATTTCTACAAAATTGCAGCAGCAAAGTAAACGATAAAGCTCTCGGTGTTGATCAATCCCTAAGGGATGCGCCATGCATTCGACTTCATTAAGCATCGTTGGAGATGATTGAATGCATATCTGGCTTATACAATGGGTCGCGGTGGCCTACCGATGTATCGAGCCAGTGCTGCTATCCTCCCAGACAAGTCTGGTACCAATTTGCCTACCCCGGAGAGATGGAAGGCTTAGTGGGCCACGGGCGCCGGGATCGACTCCACGTGTGTGTTGCAGGGGGTCTCCGACCACTGCGCCACACGCGCCCTTTACAGTAGTATCTAACAAAGATATGCCTGCTATTTTGCACTTCTACGTATTTTCTTTTATTTTTTGGTGTTTACAATACGATAGATATCGAGTGTGGTCTCAAATGTTTACGCATCACATCGCGAGTTTTGTGGACCATCTACTTTTTTCACATTCACCCACCTTTGATTCTTGTTAAGGCTTGGTTTTATGCATGTGTGAGTGGATATTATCTAGCTCGTTTTATCTGTGTTGATCCATATATTGTTTGATCTTGCATCTGTATTGCAGTCAAAGATTCTCGATTAAAAATCCAACTTCTGCGAAGGGATTCCTTCAGTAACAAATCTGTACTAAGAATCAAGGTCGCGCAAAATGTTCTGTTGAGCATCTGTCAACAGAAGGCTTCTATCTTTTCTGAAGTTATTAAAGCTCCATTGAAATGTTTTCCACAAAAGACTTTTATCCATTCCTGGATGTCTATATTTGAGCAGAGCCGTTGAAGACGCAGCTTTTTTGTAGACTAGAATCACCTTTATTTCGAAACATATGTTTTTCACTTCATCCAATTTTTTTAAATTCACCTTTAAGGTGGAAAAATCTACTGCAGCATTAGATATGTTGAATTCGTGTTAGACGAGAGCGAATTTTCACAGAAGAAAAGTTTCTCTTTAAAGAATTAAGGCTTGTGCATGACATCCATGACATCGCTTTACGTAGTTTATGGATGTCTTTTTTCAGTGTGCAGTGAGTTTTTGTCAACGATTGGGAATGCCTAAAAAAGTCAGCATGGCCTTAATCACGGGTTTAAGAAGTGCCTTAGCTGAAGGATCGGGTCCAGCGTCTGATTTACGTGTAGAAAATGTTGGTGTTTTTTTTGTTAGAGTTTACAAAACAAAAAAAGTAATGTGCAGCACGGCAAGATCGTATTAAACTAGACATTTAATAACAGGAAATGTTTTGAACTTGTTGAAATCGTGAGCGAAAAGTCGATATAGGTTAAAAGATCTCAATATCAAAAACCCACATGCAAGTAGACTACATCTGACGTTCTGCGTGTACTTAATATACTGTAATATATTACTGTAACATATATATATGTATATACTTGTTATATAATAATATACTTTCTGTTACTCGATCTCCTTGTTATCTGTTAATTTCATATCTCCGCAAAATGAATGTTTTTCTGCCAACTGAAAAGTTGTTCACTTTTTTTTCAACTAGTCGTAGTTGTTCAGATTATTCTTCTTTGGTATGCGTCGCTATTTGGGCACTACAAGACCATTTCGGGTGAGTGTGAATGGGGCTCAGAATTCAAGCGACGCCTTATTGAAACTCAACCAGACAAATCAGTCCGACCATATCTTTCATATCTTTGCGAGACCGTCATGTTTCACGAATGGGTTGTGAAAAGGGTTAGTTCTTCACATTTTTTTAAAAATTATCATTTCTATTCAACTATTCTGTGTCATTTTATACTTCCTGGTCCATGTAAGTATTTATTGACTTTCCCTTTTTTACTCAACAACTTTCGGAAATTTCACGTTTTTTCTTCATAAAATAGCGCATTATGCAACGATTTCTAGTAATTGCTGTCTGTAGTCTACAGTAGAAGAGCTTGCATGGTGTGGTGGTGAACGCGTTAGCCTTGGAAAAGGTAATGATGTGTTCGATCCCCACAACAGACACCTGCCGTCTAGAGTTTTGCAAATATCTCATCATCATTGTGGTTGTAATTCTCATAATAGCGTGCGTAAAAAATTGTTGTAGGCAGTGAATGCAAAGTTAACACTGTTTATAGTTTTTATATTTTTTGCTTTAAATTCAATGGTTATTTAAACGATTTCAGTGTTCAAATGCTCCTCAACCGTCAGATCCACTACCAGACAGTGAAGAATTCCTTAACGGACGTATCGATAAGCTTTACTCTGCGGGCGTCAACTGCTTTTCAAGAAGACCACTGACCAAAATGATTAACAAAGTCTCTAATGTACTGAGAGCAAAGAAGTGATCTGAGAAGAAAAATTGCGAGTAGCCGTGTTTTCCTCACAGTTGTAACGCTGTTGTCCGGTTGCTGCTACGTTCTTGAATATTTTACTCAAACGTGGTCATATTATTCTATAAATTGCAATAGAATTTGGGTTGACGGGCCAAATGCTATTAAATGTTGTCTGGATTCCCTAGTAAATTGTGTATTTAACTAGTAATGCTGCATTATGATCTCTTATGTGGAAATATTTTCTCTCCTTTCATGAGAACCAATGAACGTACGACCCTACTTTTCCCTCATTTCGATTTTTATTCATGGTTTTTTCATAGAAAGACCGATTCTCAAAGAAAGCTAATCATGCAATTTCCCATATCTGACATACCCATGTTGAAGTTCCTCCTTTGCGTGATATGACAGGTGAGACCATATCCATGAAATTTCCAGAGCAGTAAGAGTCCCGACCCGAATAGCAGTGAAAGAATAAAAGTGTGAAGTGCACAACGTAGGTCAGTCCTTTAGAAATTCGGCATTCGACAATCGGATTTCATCTGACCTCATTCATAGCATCGCTTAGGAAACTGAATGCAGATTTGCTACATACGGTGACAAGCGATGGCATCCCGATGTACCAAATCAGTGATTTTTCCTTTCAGACTTGTAGACATGTTTGGTGACAATTTCCTGATCTCGAAGAGATGTGGTTTTTTGTTAGTTCAGAGTGTGGGATCGAGCCACCTACCATCTATATTCTGAAGAGCAGCTTCAAGCACTGGACAACATGTTTCCATTATTATTTCATCTCAGAGCACTTTTAACTTTTCTCGTTATTCCAGGTTTGTTATGAGTAGAGATTGTAGTGGTTACGCATGGAAAATCACACATCACTATTGATAAGAGCCAATAACGACGATCAGGGTCTGTAACAAAAAGAATGAAATGTTGACTTTTTTCCCTTGATGGCACCCATATTTCACTAATGCTCTAAAAGCTCTCGGCGTTGATCAATCCATGAGGGATGCGCCATGCATTCGACTTAATTGAGCATCGTTTGAAGGTGATTCAATGCATATCTGACCTTTATAATAACACGCGGTGGCGTACTGATGTATCGAGCCAGTGCTGCTGTCCTCCCAGACAAGTCTGGTACCAATCTGCCGACCCAGAAGTGATGCAAGGCTCGGTGTGCCATGGGCGCCGGGATTCTACGTGTTTGCTTCAGGGGGGCCTCCGAGCACTGCGCCACACGCGCCCTACCATATTTCATTATATGAACGAAAATCATTTTCACTTTCTTAGTGAATTTGGCAGTGAAGAAGTCGTGAGTCTACCCATGAATAATGAACACTATAAACGTTAGCCTACCTTTAATGTCATTGGGTTACCGATGAATATTTGTTAAATGACTACTGTTAACGTGGCGATAATTTTTTCTGCACATCGATCTTATACTTTCACATTATTCTAGAATTTCTAGTCTGATAAGAAGGTGATTTAGTAATCCAAGAACACATGGTAAGAGGAATATTGTGATCGCGGGGTTTGTCACACCGATGACGTTTTGACGAGTTGATATATTTGGCATACGAATTGCAAAAGTACTAAAGCAAATTGGAGCATTGATTTTGATAACACTGAAAGATTTATGTGATTTCAAGTGTTGTGATGATAGTACACTGGTAAATTTTATTGCTAGTTACGAAGAAAAAATGCTATGCTAGCATAAAATATATAGCCGAGAAACAGGCGAAACGAAGGACCCACATGGTGTGGTGGTGAACGCGTTCGCTCTCGGAAAGGATAATAGCGCTTTCGTTCTCCACCTCAGACACCTGCGGTCCGGAGTTTTGCAAATATCTCAGCATTGTTGAGGCTGTGGATAATTTTTTCGTTTGTAAATAGACCTGAATTAAATTAGCTTTATCATGCTACTCTAGTAAATATCCACATTTATTTAGTGTACATACAACAGAAAATTTCTTACTCCAAGGCACTTCATATGAAAGCTTATTTCACAACATGATATAGTTGAAGGCAAACTGTTGACAAGCCGACTTCATGAGTATATGAAGCAATTGATGAGCGAAGGCCGAACAATTACGCCAATAAAGTAACTGGATCTTTAAGTTCAATGAAAGTTGCATCTGACAAAGAATATACCCGTTGTAGTGAAATTTACTTTGAATGAACTTTGAATGGAAATCAAATTGAGGAGACAGAGTATCGAAAGATACCTACTTACATTAAGAGTGCTGATAGGCTGTATGTCGTCTAACGGACGGCAGTACCCTCTAATTTTCCTTCCTTCACATCGTAGCACCATCCAGAGCACTCCTCATAAAAACTAACCAGTACAACAAGTTGTAGCACGTGTACACAACTAAAATGGCAAACATTGTCTAAATAAACGTGAATGGTGATCTTGTGCACTACGCTACTTTACTTCAAATAACATATTTTAACACTTTAACTATAACGGTCCATTATTGCGTGATATAGGTAGGTAGGAATGTGTGGAGTATTCCTTCTTTGATAAACTTACACGAGAGTTGATAAACAGTTTTATACGGCTAACTTGTCGACATCTTCGTCTTCATCAGGGCCGACAATCCGAGTCGATAGCCCACCGTTCTTCTTCGTCTCGATGTGGCGTCTTCGCCTTCGCATCAAGTTGTATCTTCCTCACCGGACCATCTCTCGAATGAGGGCATACTCACTCGGAGATCCCGTTTTATGCAGGATGCTGACAGTTGTGATTGTTCTGTGATAGTAATTTGTTTTCGCCGACAATCGATCCTGCAGAAATCAACCTCGTGTAAGCTCACCAAAGAATACAGGAATACAGGTTGATTAGTAATACCGTGGTTAAAGGAAAGTCGCTTTTGAAATATTATTATTGCTATGTATTCTTTCTTCGATGAGCTTACACAAGGTTGACAAACAGTTTTATTCGGCTAACGTTTCGACGTCTTCGTCTTCATCAGAGCGACGATCCATGTCGATAGTCCACCGTTCTTCTTCGCCTCGATGTGTCGTCTTCGTCTTCATATAGAGTTGTATCGACACAAATTCTACAAGGTGTACCTCTTGAAGCATCGCCCCTCAAGCCCCTCAAGAGAATCCATCAAAAATCGGTCATAAAAGCGAAAACTCAAGCAGAAGCATGCAAGTCTTTAGGATCCCCCGACAATGGAGCTGTTGTAACGCAGTCGTAGTCGACAATCACACGATCGTTTACTTCGTTCGTTACTATTTACGTAATTCGACATGTTTCGCTTAAGAAGAGCATGGTTTTGACTGCTTTCGCCGGCTACACTGATACACATAGCCCACCAGACGAGTGTAAAAATGGAGTAATTCTGATGATTTTGAAAAGTAGCATTGAGAAGTGCAGGATAGAAAACAGAACACCACATTTTTCACTAATGGCACGTTCAATATTAACCTAGGCTCACGATAAAAGTGCGGAGGAGTTCACATCAACACCCGCATTCTCGATTTTCTCTTTAACCGAAAATAACTCTTAAGAAATGATAGTGTTTTTTCTCATCGGCAACTAACATGAGGTTGAATCAAATTTGATGAAGAACGACTTTAAGATCCAACTCGATGTGACTACAATGAACCACGTCATAGGGATGAATTGGTGTGGAGAATGGACTCGAATCAACTGGGCTCAGAAAACGGCGAAGACGTCGAGACATTAGCAGAATAAATGGTGATATCGACCTCGTTCTGACTTACCAATGAAATAAAATAGACACTGATCATTCGTATCAAGGTTAAATGAATGTCTGTCTACAAAAATAGCGGGACTCTGGCGAAATTCCGAACGAGATCAAAAAAGTGCCAAGAAACGGAGCCTTTAACAATGTTTTTTAACTGGGGTCCATTTCCTTTGTTGACAATACTCACAGGCAATAAGACCGAATAGTAATTAGTAAAGATAAAAAAATTTGACAGGCTTGTCTCAACTTAAATTGTATATGCTAAAAGTGTGATAAGCTCAGAAACTACCGATCTTAGCGGCTGTTCAGCTGGATACCAACAAGTAACTGGTATTTTAAGAGCAGAACGTATTCGAAGAAATCACTTCAAAAAATCAGTAAAAAAAGCCAGCTGGTTAAAGAAAGGGGAAGAGAACACTGTATAAAGTAGAAGTCTGTTCCAGAATACAGTATAGCTAAAGTATTGGAATATTATCACAATGTTGCTGAGATATTTCCAAAATTCCGGAACGATGGTGTCTACGGTGGGGAACGGACATGTTATTAAATCCCCGGAAAGGGTAATAACGTGTTCGGTCCTCGCTGTAAACACCAGTGGTTCGGAGTTTTGCAAATGTCTCGGTAACCTTGTGGTTATAATGTTTACTTTCATTTTCTGCCTACAACAATTTTCACGGCCCGTATTATGCGAAATACAACTACAACGTTGCTGAGACATAACTTCAGCGAAGCTGAGATATTTGCAAAACTCTGGACCGCAGGTGCCTATGAGTGGGGAACGAACGCGCTATTGTCCTTTCCGGGGAGTAACGCGTTCACCACCACACCATGCAGGTCCCTTCGTTTCGCCTGTCTCTCAGCTAGTTCTATCGATCTTTTGCCATCAGCAATCACCCGTCAACGGGATTGATCTGGGGAGCCCAAATCGGCATTGAACCCAGTTAAGCTGAGGCTATAGTTATAATCACAATTTTAGACTTTTTGCCTACTGCCTACTCTTTTTGATGGCAGGGTATATTGCGAAATATAACTATAACTGCCATCAAAAGAGTAGGCAGTAGGCAAAAAAGTCTAAAATTGTGATTATAACTATAGCCTCAGCTTAACTGGGTTCAATGCCGATTTGGGCTCCCCAGATCAATCCCGTTGACGGGTGATTGCTGATGGCAAAAGATCGATAGAACTAGCTGAGAGACAGGCGAAACGAAGGACCCGCATGGTGTGGTGGTGAACGCGTTACTCCCCGGAAAGGACAATAGCGCGTTCGTTCCCCACCATAGGCACCTGCGGTCCAGAGTTTTGCAAATATCTCAGCTTCGTTGAAGTTATATTTCGCAATATACCCTGCCATCAAAAACAGTAGGCAGTAGGCAAAAAAGTCTAAAGTTGCTGAGACATTTGCAAATCTCCGGACAGCAGGTGTCCGCGGTGGGGGAACGAACGCGCTACTACCCTTTAATAGGGCTAACGCGTTCACTAACACACCATGTGGGTCCTTCATTTCGGCTATCTCTCAGCTAGTTCTATCGGTCAATGCCATCAGAAATCACCCAGAGTTTTGCAACTATCTGAGCATCATTGTGGTTGCATTTCGCCTAATGCCCTTCCGTGAATGTTGTAGTAGGCCGAAAATAAAAAGTACATACTGTGATTTCAACTACAGCTTCAGCTTAACTGGGTTCAATGCTAATGTGACTTTCCAGATCAATCCCGAGGACGGGTGATTGCTGATGGCAAAGATCGATAGAACTAGCTGAGAGACAGGCGAAACGACGGACCCGCATGGTACTGTGGTGAACGCGTTAGCCCGCGGAAAGGGTAAAAGTGTTCGATCCCCACCGCGGACACCTGCGGTCCGGAGTTTTGCAAATATCTCGGCATCGTTGTGATTGTGATTATATTCCACATAACACCCTGCCATTAAAAAAATAATAGGCAGTAAGTAAAAATTGACGACACTATTGGGATATACGTTATGTGAAAATGTGAAAAGAGTAGAAAGAAGAAATATAAATGCCTTTCACGACACTCACATTTTCAACATCACAGTTCCCCTGTTAACGACCTGGCTGTTATGCAAATAAAGCGCCATTTATCAAGCCATTTCTCAGGATAGGCTTTGGATGACCTCTTTAGGGATATAAAAGAAGGAATTCTTTGTTCGATTTACGCTGACCATCAATATACAGAGAAGGATATTGCACAGGATTGAAAGTCTGCTTGGTTTGTTAGAAGTCATGTTATCCAAAAAACAAATGTTTAGCCCGTTAGAAATGAGTAAACTCTCCCACTGCCCATCTGTGTTAATACGGCACAGAGCATTTCATGAAGAACTTTGATGATGAGAAGCGTTAATGATAGAAATTTTCAATAACATGTAAAAGAAATTCTAAACAGTTGCATCAACTTCAAGCCACCATTGCTCATCTATCTAATTCATTCCTACGGAAATTACATGCGTAAAAACGTCGCAGAAACATCATTTTTTGCTACCTATTTTACATATATAACCCGAGAGAAAATTGACAATTAACAATCTTGTCAACGGTTTACCGCCTCATCGTGGCTGGGATGTGTTTCTGGGTGTCGTACTGCGATATACACCGCGGAGATTCATCCCCCTCGGCAGGGTCTCCCAGGCTGAGAAGGAGTCCGGCTTTTCCATTAGGAAGCCTAGCTAAGAGTAAACCAATACCAAGGTCCACCACCGTCTTGGTATCAAACAAGTCGCATGGTGGCAAATCTCCATCTGATTCACAAGGGCGGCGACTACCTGTAGTGGTGACGACGACCTGGAGTAGACTTTGGCCACGCTGATCTCGGGACTCCAGAGAGCCACAATGGCTAAACCAGCAAAACTTCGAAAATAGAGGATATTCTGGGGCCCACGTAACTAGTGAGAACGGGCCTTTCAGGTGTCCAAGTGAAGATTAACAATAATTACTTCTTTAACGAGAAATAGCAAATGTTACCCTCCATGCATCTTCCTAACTATCAGAGCATTTTTTTTCAAAGGTTTAAATCCGTGCTGATTTTCTTTCTACTGTGGTTTATGAAAAGCTCATCAATGTAACAATTTCCGTAGATTCACACCATTAATGACAATAATGGTGTAAATCAGGAAACCTCCATCAGTCTTTGCAGTCAATCATTTTACTGCTAGAATTCATAAACAAATCATTTATGATGTGATGCTTACAGTTGTTTCAGTTAAAACGGAAGTTTAAAGACTGTTTAAAAAATAATTTGTTTACTATCATCTGTGGCATCTTTATCACGTTTAATCCCAACAATCATTGGGTATATCTAACGACCACCATCAAGCATCGTTTCTCTCCAGTATCTACCAAAGCTTCTCAACAGGCTCCGTTCCCTCAAAGGAAGCGAAGTGCACCACTATTTTAGGACGATGCCTTCCATTACCCATGTTTCTTTGTTTCATGGCAATAGACTCTATTTACGAGGACAATATTTTTCTAACAGACCGTTATTTAGTCTTGGTAGTGATAACCAATACCTTTTTTGGACTGTTACGCTTAACGAAGGTTGGAAAAGATCTTTATTGGGCTAACGATTCGACGTGATGCGACTCGATATGACGACCAACATACCACATCGAGAGGGCGAACAACTGTGGATCATTGACACTGAGCATCGGCTCTGATGAAGAAAAACAGGTCGAAATATTAACCGAATCTTAACAATCGAAGAAGTTGTTCACAAGAACCTCACTACACTTTGTATGAGATAGGTTTAGTTGAACTGAGCTTTTGGGTAGAAACACCAGACTAATTGTTATCTTGGATTACCTTAGTTAATACATGAACCCAGCTCTACCGTTGACATTCAACCTCTCCACAAAGAATGATGAGGTGGTGAACTGTTTGGAAAGGGGGAGGAGAGATGAGCATATATAGCATGTAGAAGACAATTACTCTCTTTATTTTCTAGTTGTTCTAGTTTGGAATGTGAAAATGTTTCGTTCAGAATCAGATCTACTGTAAAGTGAAACTCACATGGAAATGCTATACGAGCACAGTAGTCGATTTTCTCGCAAAACTGAATATTACGAGATTTCGTTGGAATTTCAGTACGTATTGACGTTTTTTTAAGATTCCATCTGAAATCACTGTATTTCGTGAAATTTCCGAGTTTGCAAAGGTGATATTCCAGGTATTGAGTAACTGACGAAAAACATTAGCAGAAGAGAGGCTTCAGATATAAACTGATTTGGAATTATGATAGCGATCTTCGTTAATTTTACCTTTACAGATTCCGAACTTTGGGTTAGTGAAAAAAATAATGTTGTCTCTGTCGCTGTGAAAATTTTGAATGCGTCATAGAAGAGTATTTATTCTGTTATGATGATGCATACAACTAGAAGCTTATTCCTTGTTCAATAGTTAGCAGTGTAATACTTTTCGTGAAACCTTGTGTTCAATAACCACAACTAGTTTAAATCATGTCCTCTAAGTGGCATCAATGTGCTTAGTGAGTTCAAACTTGCAAATGCTATAGCAGCGGACAACAGAAATGTTTTCAAAACACTGGCTAGGGAGAGGCTTCTGAACCCCTAGAACACAAGTGATTTCAATGATTCGTGCTGGAAACTTATCAGTTTCATGGAAAGGGAAAAAAATGGCGAGCTCCTACCAGCAGTTGGCGATAACCGCCTGAAGCCGGTGGTCAAAAATGTCAGCCCAAAAACTAATAAATCGGTTGGAAAAAAGCTCGGCATTGATGAATCAACAATCGTTTGTCATTTGAATAGCTTTCAAAAGGTAAAAAAGTTTGAAGAATAATTGTCGCACGAAATGAGCGTCATCGTGGTCAAGAAGTTCGCTTTCTGCTTCATTACTGCAGGAAAGACGGTTCAGTTCTCAATCGAATTGTGGTGTACGATGAAAAATGGATGCTCTGAGACAGAAGACGACGTTCAGCGCGGGAATTTATTTGGAACGAGACTACCAAACCTTTTTGGAATGCCAAAGATGCCGCTGAGGACGATTATGATGAATTCATATTAAGTTTATGTTAAGTTTTTCGTATTCAGTAGATGAAATTCTACAATAGGATGTATTGATTGCTGGTTAAGTGACAAGAAAAAGAAACCGCTGTCACGAACAACAGAAGTGCTTATTCTTCCTTCACGATAAAGCTCTATCAAAACGTATACAACCAATGTTCTGATAAAAAGTTGATGCAGTTGATGATAGAAAATCGACATGAGATTGACCTTTCCTCACTAGTTGTACTTCTCAAGCTTCCCGTTAACTATTAGGTTGGTACATATGAAATGTCATAAAATGTCCGATTTTGTCTAAAATTTTAAATTTAAATTAAATTTCGATTAAAATGACTCACTATTTAAATTCGCGTGAGATTCTTTTAGATAAAAATTTTTGTTCTTTATATATATTTCATAAGTATTCTTGAAGCATAAAGTCTGGTCGTTCTACACCTAGTATTGGTTTTTCTCAAGGTTTACTATTTTAGTATTTTTTGTAGGCTCTAAATTTAGCATGAACCAACGTGATGTTCGTGTCCTCTTTTTGTTGGAGTAGAAGAGTGGACATAATGACATGGCAGGAGCTCGGAATAACATCAAGTTTGGAGTGAAGGTAATGTTGGTGAATCAACGGTGCGAATATAGTTCCTGAAATTCCGATCTGGTGATTTCGACCTCGAAGATAAAGAAGGCCGCCAACGTCGCAGTAAACTTCACGACTACGAATTGGAGGCACTAGTGGGAGCAAACACGGGAAGAACTGTTCGAGGGCATGCAGAACAGCTTGGCGTATACGTGGGAACAATATCCACTCACTCGCATCGCATAGGAAAGACGAAAAAAACTCGACAAATGGGTGCCGCACGAATTAAATGGTAATAAAAAAATCTCCATTCTGAAGTGTTGTCTGCTCTTATTCCGTGCAACAAAAAACGCCCTTTTCTTGATCGAACTGTGACGTGCGACGAGAAGTGGATTTTGTACGACAATCGGCAACGTTCAGCTGAGTGGTTGGATTGCGATCAGGCTTCCTAACACTTCTCAAAGCCGAAATTGCACCAAAAAAGGTTATGGTGATTGTTTGGTGGTTTGGAGCCGAGAAGATTGATCACAGCTTTTTGAATCTTGGCGAAATGACTACGGCAGAGAAGCACCCCCAACAACTCGACGAAATGCACCGTAAATTTCGACAACAACAAGCAGCATTAGTCGACAGAAGAGGACAAATCTTTCTCCAGCACAACGCGCGACGTCATGTTGCTGAACCAGCGCTGCTGAAGTTGAAAGAGTTGGGTTACGAAACTTTATCTCATCCACCATATTCACCACCCTCTTGCCTACCGACTATCACTTCTTCAAGCACCTTGACCACTTCCTGAGCTTCACTAACCACGAAGACGCAGAAATCCCCTTCAACGAATTCATCGCTTCCAGAAGACTAGAATTTTATGCAACTAAAATGGGGTTAATCTGAAAAGAATTCTAAAATTTGATTCTTGTTGTAAAAAATGTGCTGACCATAATGGTGTTTATTTCGATTCATGAAATTCAGTATGAAAAAAGTTATGACTGTCTAAAGTTTACATTTAAAGTCGGATATTTCATATGTTACAACCTGATAACTATCTCATTTATAAGCATCTCGACAACTGCTAATGTGGAAAATCTTCTAAACCATCCGATGTCAAAAATGCTTCCGATGAGTTTGTCGCTTTCAGATTTCTAGAATGGCAGTATACCAGAATAAAGTGTGATCATGTGTTATTGGAAAAAAATGTACAGTGTCAACAGTTTTTGTTTTCATTGATAAAACTGTGTCTAAGCTGAGTTATTGTGCTTCAAAGTCGACGACCAAATGCGGCCATTATTTCAAGATCGATCTATACGCGAAAAAAATTAATAAGTCAATGAAGGTTTCGTATATCTGTATAACCTTGTTAGATACTTACCAGCTTAATGGGTTTATGTTACACAATAAATCGCATGAACTCAGTATGACGATGGGATTTTTTCCCAGGCAATGTGACACAGTCTCCATGTTATGCTTTTTTTTCAATGTTGATGTTATTCTGGCTAATACGTATATTTTTTTCAAAAAACTAGAAAGTAAACAATGGGATTATTTTTAGTTTTTTGGCTGTTTTGGTGGAGCTATAAATGATTTGCATTCATTCTGAACACAAACTTATTCAAGTCGTCTAAGCTGCCAGGCCGAGCCGATGGGTCCTTGATTGAGTACAGCTAGTTATGTTTCTAACAAACTCATGAAATTTGAAACAAGTGTTAGTGTTCTAAGCGCGATTTAAATATTTCGTACTCTTAGCAAAATATTAGAAAAACTGAAAGAATGTAACAGAAACCTTCTTCCTATGCTTTGACGACTAAATGCACTAGATGGTCGTCCCTCATTTCTCGTCATGTAGCCAATTGTTGCCAGTTCAACGAGTGAAGCGAACACGAATGAAATTCCACTATAAAAGCTTCGTTTTGATTTGTAGTTTTCTATCAAGCAACTTAACTGAGAACTCGACTTATGGAACGAACTTTAAATGCTTTAAGAATATATAGGAAAATTATGAACATAACATAACATAACATGATTAGGCACGATTGCATTGAATGGTGTTAACTTCAGAACTTAGGATAATTCTATTCAGAACTCACAAGCACAAGATTGCTGAGATATTTGCAAAACTCCAGACCGCAGGTGTTTGAGGTGGGAACGAACGCGCTATTGTCCTTTCCGGGGAGTAACGCGTTCACCACCACACCTGCGGGTCCTTCGTTTCGCCTGTCTCTCAGCTAGTTCTTATCGATCTGTGCCGTCAGCAATCACCCGTCACCGGGACTGATCTCACAATATTTAGCTTTTTTATTTTCTGCCTTCTGAACTTTTTATGGCAGGTTATTATTATGCGAAATACAACCACAAGATTGCTGAGATATTTGCAAAACTCCGGACCGCAGGTGTTTGCGGTGGGAAACTATTCAGAACGCTTAGCAATGACAAGCATCACTGTTTAGAAGACTGGTATTTATTGAACGAATATCATCAAGGTGATCTGATTGATAACCAGAAGAACTACAAGTATTTTAGCAAATAAATTGAACTGTTTCAACAATCGGTCTGTGAAGGTCAATTTTCCGCATACCTGAGCATCCATACATCAATCGCCTTCACATATGACACTCTTGGCAAATTTCGTATTATATTTCCAAACTGGAAAGTCATCGCTAGTAATGCATTCACTCCAATCATTGTTCTAGCTGGAATTGCTTTTGGGCCGAGATAAAATGGAATCCATGATATAAAAACGGTCATATACGTCGGAATATAACCTGCAATTCACTTTATCCCTTTTTCGATTGGTTTCCTTTTTTTCTATTAACTGCTACTTTCTTCTCCAGTTGCCGAAAGAACCTGTTTTCTCATACGACTTGCTCAAATGAATTCTCTTTGGAATACTAGACGTCATCACTGTCACTTACGGCTATTGGCCCTTTGTAATTTATAAAAAATCAAAAATAGCGACGAAAAGGAAATGCATTAATTCTAATATTATGTTTATGCACAGTGTTGTCAACGCTTATAACCGTTCGCTGGAAGTTCAAGCCTTTCAATGAACGTTTTGGCATTTCAGAGCCTTAAATTGCTGCTCTAATAAAAAAAAGTTTTACCCTGAAGTAAATACCATCCATAACGCCTTCGGAATACGAATGTGACGGTGAGCTCATTCCAATAGCCAGCGGCATAAAGCTGAAAAATTGAATTACACGTCAGACGTTGTGGAGTGACTGATACCATAGCAGTATTAGGCTTTGCAGCACTCATACTATTAGCAAGTCGAGAAGTGAAAGAAAAGACGAAGAAACAAAAGACATATGGGAGAAATGACGAAAACACGGACGGTTGGATTGTCTGATGTGCTATAGTTCACCATAGAAAAAATCCGGTAATTCGATATCTTTGAACTGAATCAGAGGTGAATCGCTCCATCTCATATGGACTTCTTCCTGAAACTGCTATTATTGTTTGCCTTCGCCTTCATCTGTGTGATAATAGTGATATTAAGTAATTTAAGAAGCAATTCGAAACTAACGTTGTTGTAGTTGAAGGACTCAAACGTTAATATGCATTCAATCGTATCCATTGGGAATTTTGACAAATCCATTTTACAAGGACCCGTACTTTTAATTCGCCAATTGGACCATATGGAACCTTAGAAATAGCGAAATGAAAAAGAACACTTAATATGTGTATCAATCACTTTTCATCCTTTCATGCACACTTGTTTGAAAGGGAAAGACTCTTCGTCGAAATGATTCATTAAAACAGATTTCAAGAGTATGATCTTCTTATACTAGATTTGTAAAGAGTTATTGCAGCGAAAAAGTATTTGGTGCTGTCCTCACATCAGTAAGGAAATGAAAAGTAGCTTAAAACACGTGATAGTCGGTTGAGCGTTCTCTTATACCGCAACCACTTTTCATACAACAACTTCAAAGAACTTTCTTTAACCCTGCTTCATAAAGTTCGTTTACATTTTTGAGATGTTACATTTTGGTACTGAGAGGAAATCCCTCAAAGAGGTCTTATGTGTACGCCATCCATTATCTTCATTGGGTTTGTTGAAGCAAAGAGAGAGAATCAGGGAATCACATTCAATTTAGCGATATATATATATATATATATATATATATATATAGCATGGTCATAGTAATATCGTCGTGTTAGTCATTTATCTACTAGTTGTTGTGCCACACATTCCTAGTGGGTCCCATTTCTTCGACAGACATGAAGAGCGTCTTCTTTTTTCCCAAGGATCAACGCGAAGCGGTCTTGATACATGGTTGGCAGTCTTCATATTCCGTTCTTCCCATAAAGATTACCTGTTAACGGCTTCAGTCCAGCTGGTATTATTTCGGGGCGTTGGCACCTTCCTGTCTAGGCCCTCTATTTTTATCTTAAGTTTCGTTGAAGTGGTGATGTCATTCATCGAAATGAATCCTTTCATAAACTTTGCTTGCTCGAGTGAGTGCACATTGTTCAATATTCTGTCAAGACTTGAAGAATGAGTCAACTGAAAAAGTTGTAGGCAACAGATAGTTGTCAAATTTGGTGATAGTTGCTGAAGCTGCTTGGGTCTCCTTCTGAGAAAAAACACATGATAAATGAAGCTACTATTTGAGAGAGCAATGGCAGTGATCTTACCAGATATCTGGGTGTATTCCTATTGAATCAGATGCTGGAAAATTCTTCACCGAGTTTGAAAGCTGGGCCTAGAAAAAAACCCTGCTCGCAAAGCTCATGCCTTCTCTATGCAACAAATGCGAAGACTAGTCGATGTGGAATCATGCGTCATGATGAGCTAAAAGAGTGCGTCTCTTGGTTCGCTTATGTTCACAAGGTTTATCTTAAACTGAAGGCGACGACGTAAAGGATAAAATACAAAGCGTTAGGTGTTGTTGATCAGACCTTGAAAGATGTGCAACACATTAGTCCTCATGAAGCACGGTAGAGGTGATTAAAGTCACGCTTCGTGGATACAGTGACTTGCAGTTTGCAGAGTGAAGGAAACGATGATCTTTGTTCTTTGCTTTTGTTTTTCTTGTTAAAAGTGTTCAAAAATAGCTCACGATGCCTTCCCTATGTATTAGATGTAGAGTTTACTTGTTGGAAGCTTTCAACGTGAAGTAACAGAACTAGTTCCTACTTTATCTCATAACTTCAACGATTTCACCAATGAAACCCATGTTATGGAGGTTTTTATAAGTCTTACTTGTTGATTTATTCATTCTAATTCACTCTGACATGAATGAATGGATGGAAGCTGGTCTAAAATTATCTGAGCGTAACAAATTTTTTGAATCATTGGAAAGACAAAAGATGAAGTGCTTGATCCAAGTTTCTTTGTTAACAAGTTCCTCATAACATTTTCTTCTGAGGTCACTCAACATGCAGAGATATCTTGGTTGAGTTATAAATCGATGGCGCAAATTGTGTTAAACGTGCAGCTGGAGTGATTCGGAAGATTGTCCGTCCACATCTTACATAAAGTGAATCGAATGACGTTAAATGCAATTTGAAGACATTTTCGTCAACAAGGACTATAGTTGTCATCAGCGAAACGAGTCAAGTTAAAAGTCATTGAAAATCGTCTTAAAAACTAACTGCTTCATCTACTGATACTAGTTGAATAACTCAGCAGATAGCTATAAAAATGGTAACTCACGTAGCTCTGATGCAAGAGGGCTGACTAGCAATTCTTGTTGTCAACGGTATAAATAGGGATACTGGTCGTTTATTTTGAATTCACTTATAAATTCTGTTTGTCACGTTATGATAGTGTGGTAGACAAGGATGGTGCTCTTGACTCTATATGACATTTGCAAGTCGGTCTCTTTTAATCTGACTTTGAAGGTAACTCCAAGAGGTAATGATCATGGATGAAAATGCCTATATTCTACTTGCAATCTGTTGTTATTCAATAAAACAAAGAAGAACTCACCGTTTGGAAACACCATGAGAAAGACATTTCGAAATGGCGAGCTATGAATTTGTGCTTTTTTTCGAATTAACAAAACATGTATTTGGAGTCCAAATATTCTGAAGTACGGTCCAATCAAATGATAGATTTCCTTGGCACGGATTCAGAATCGTGTAAACCAGACCTGGATCGGTCCAGTATTCATTCATGTATAGGTCTGCAATGGAAATCCTTTAACAATCACCGTGATCAACAAGTACGTTCACAAATTCAATTTCTATCGTGTCTGGTATGGCCTTGCAGGTCTGTATACTGCAGAGGAAGGATGTTTTTACCCGAACAGCTATGATTCTTCCAGATGAAGAGCTACGGCACAGGTGAGTGAATTGACTACATTTCTGCGTTATTCAAACCGTCGTTCTGGTCCTTATCGGTTGCCACTCATTGTAGAATCATGCAAATCTCATTAGATACCAGCGTGACTTTGAGCTTTTCATTCTCATTCAGCCTGTCGAACGTCGTTTTCCTTCCCAAATAACGATGACAGGAAAGGTTACAATAAGAAAAACCAGCGACAAAAGAACATAGAGAAAAGACAAAGTCTTTAGTGTTTCACTACGAAGGTCACTTTTATTAAGACCTCAGTGGTACCAATAATATCGCGTAAAGCTATTCTTAAGGTAGAGATCTCAAAAAAATCATTCGCATTGTTCACGTTCATCTCATAAAGCGATGGTCGAACTGGCGCTGTTGGAGCTAATGGAATTGTCTTCGTGCTCTCCCAAAGGAGCTTTTCATCGTTGCTTTTCTAAGTACGTTCAGCGAAACTTTTTATATGACACCCGACACAAAATGAATTGATCGAAAAGAATGTGATTTATGACACGAGTGAGCTTGAAAGGCAAAATATGTATGTATCCTGTAAAAACATTCAATGGATATGTTCGGTGCAAAAGAATAAAAATGAAGAAAAGAATTTGAGCGGGGGCTCATCGCGGCTGAATCGAAAATTCGGAACGGGCTAAAATCCGGTCGACGGCATGAACATATACCCCACATTGATGTCTGGATGACTTTATCTACGGTTTTATCTAAATTAAAGTCCAAAATATGAAGAGCATATAGATTTTGCTAGACAATATTTTTTGACCCAAAAAAAATAGTGCTACCAAACGGAGTAAATACTTCGCTGCTATGGAATTTCGCAATAATCGAGCAAATTTAAGAGGATATATTCACAAGAAAATCATCGCCGCAACTCTTTTGGAAGCTTTATGGAGTAGTGGCGAATGGACAAGGAAGTGAAAAAAAATCTATAAACTGAGACAGACATATGTTGTCTAGGAAAAAATGAAAAATGACGTTCACTTGCGTGTCATTTGAAGCTGTCAGCACTCTGTTTACCATTTTGTTTAGCTAATATTTAAGTGTAATTATATTTACAGCATTAAAAGTATGCAGATGGATGAAATAACGCGATTTGCTTTCTAAAAAGCGGCACGACTTTCAGTGAATGCCTGCTCTACTAAAAGTAACCCTTCTCCAAGCAATTATTGTATATATTGTTATTATTTTTGTTTGCATTTTGTCCAGTGCTTGAATCAACATTCCTATGGCAATCGATGAACAGAGTTTCAGTGTGTGTTGACTAATGTCAAATCCCCAAAAAGAGAAAAAAGAAAACAGATATGAGAGAAACGTTACCGATTTCAAAAATCCTGCGTAAGTTCGGAGACGGATGTTACTTCCTGCACCCACATTTCAATGCGAACATCGACTGGATTTGATGGTAATTTGTGCTTATTATAGTGTAAAGCGATGTCGAACAATAAATGATCAATGATTTCTGTATCATTAGCACATCGTTGTGGTGTATTGTGTGGATATGTACTAGATGAGCAATAAAAGTATTGAATATGAACTAGAAAAATTAGCAACAGTAGTAGCCGCATTAGAAATGAAATACTTGTCACCTCATTCGTCGGTTAGCGCTCGTTCACTGAAAATTACTACAAGAGCTCTTTCGGCTTTCCATCATGATTAAAACTGATGATTAGTAAAGCGTCAAAATGGATTATCTCATTTGTGTTCGAGATCTAATTTGTTCTCAACCAAAACAACTTAAGCACCAGAGTTTCAACATAGAGACGTACGTTATGAGCATAAACGCTTTATTTGAAAAATTAAGCAAATGAACGAATCTACTGAGTAAGCAACGAAATTCGCTAGACGATCCCGGACGGATGCTTCGTCTGAATCCACTCGTTAAGCAGCCGCCATCAATATTCCACCACGCCCCACCCAAGTTCTACGACACCGACATTACTTCCGAAAATAAGGAGAAGTTCACAAACCTTTAGCTGAAGTTATGTAACTATTGCATTAAAATTTTGTTTATTCCAACAAGTAGTTCGCTGGAGAGAGAAAGACAGTTGTAAGTGAAAGAATCCCGTGAGGACGTTAAGATTCTCTGTAAAGCGTAACTATCCAGTACCACAAATATTCTTCCCAAATGCAAAAATTCGATAAAAATTTGTGCTTTACTTCTAGAGAATCGAGTTAAGAAGATTTCCTCAAAGCCACACAGTGCCCAGGTGAAGAAATTCGGTGGAATAATCGCTCACTGTTCTCGATATGACTTCACCAGACAGTTTTCATAAAGGTAGCTGTCAAGAATAAAGCCATCCCAGAGAAACTGTTGATACCTATTAAGCAACTTTTCTTCCAAAAGACTTTTTTCCCTGGATAAAAATGTGATGAATTCAATACTGGCTAGGTGACTTCGTGTGAGCTTTGACTGATTAGCTAGAATTTTTGCTAGGGAAACCCACTCTAGTCCCACTTTTTTGAAGAAGAAATAAAGCTTTTTTCTTCTTTAAAAAATTCCTTTCTACCAACTGCACTAATGAAGGTGTTGCTTTTTTTTTATATTTTGTTACTGGAGAATTTTCAAAAGTGGTAGACTCGTTTCTATCTTAGCGCTTCAACCATCTCCGTAGGACCATGTTGTATTCTGGACCACTACATGCCTTTGAGTTTTCAATTCCTGAGGTAAATATGAGTACTGGAAGAGTTGTGTTTAGATTTGCCGCCAAAAAGACACGCATACGGTCTCTGGTTCAAACCCACCTCTACCGCTTCGGATTAGGCAAATTTGTGCCACTCTTTCCTAGAAAAAGGCTGTTTTTGATACATAGAAGCTGATGAATGCCTTTGAAGGTCTGTGGACTCTCTAAGTAGAGTCGCCCAAGGGCTCCAGAGAAAATTAACTCAAGCAGCATTCAAGGACATTCATTAAGAAGACGAAGTGCTAACAGTAGAACCGACTCCGATCCCGAGACTTTCGTGGATGACAGGTGGAAGAAAACGAAATGAAGTAAGAAAATGTTAGGATTTATATCACATGTTGTGACAGGTCACATAAACTAAAGAATTTGAATTTCAAAGTGTATTTAGCGGAGTTGTTTGAGGTGTTTCGCAACGAGCATGTTATTGGTTCGATTCTGGAACAAGTCATGTTACCTTTTCATTATGGATATATAAATTGGTTCCAGACTTACTTGGCAGGATAAAAACACAAAAATGATAGATCGACAGGCTTCACAAGTGATTACATAATTGAACTCGCTCAGTTCTATGGCACCAATGGAATGCACGGTGTGCACACAAAAGATTGACAACGCAAAGCGTGTGTTGTTTTTTAAGGCATATTTCAATCACGAAAGAAGTATATTGGAGGCAAGTCCGAACAAATACCCTTCTCATCACTCTGAAAGAGCATAACAAGCAAGGCGTTAGTTCACCTAGTGTTTAATGAAATAGTCCCTCTCAACGGTTTTCCGCCTCATCGTGGCTAGGAGGTGTTCCTGGGTGTCGGGCTGCGATGTACAGCGAGCGGATTCAATAATAAACCAATACCAGGATCAACCACTATCCTGGTGTCAAAGTCGCATGGTGGCAAATGTCGTTCTGATCCACAAAGGCTGAGGCTGCCTGTGGTAATGACGACCTGGAGCAGACGTTGGCTAGGCTGACCTAGGGACTCCAGGGAAAACGCAATGGCTGGACTAGCAAAACTTCGAAAAGTGGAAACTGGCTAGGGCTCACGCAACCAATGATGAGGGCCCGTCCAAGTATCGAAGTAAGTTGTTGAAATAACCTCTCAGCCCTACCCGCCTGTTCGCACCATCTGTTTGAAAATAACCAAAAAAAGTTTCCTATACAAAAACTATAATGCTCTTCACGTCCTTCGAACAGCAAAATTCATCGACCAGCTACAAACTATAGAAAGCACACAGTCGTATTCACTTTTGGCTTCGGCTCCTGTCCAAAGATCTGAAAGTTGGAAAAAAAATCTACGTGGTCAATGCACTTCAATGCAGTTGGTTGGTATCCTTCGAGATCGATTTGATGCTTTTGCAATCTACCTCCTTGTTCTTTTCGCCCCTCTTCATGTTATGCTGTGAGCGGTCCACTGATATCTACTTCACAAAGCGTATTCTTCTGGGTTTCAAATAAGGGTGATAGTTCAATTATCTTAACTGTAAGAACTGGCTTCCTGTTGAGTGCGCCAGTTCATCTTCAGAAGACATCGCTCAGGTACTATATGCACGATACCTTCTCATTATGACTTAAATATCATTCCATACTTCTGCTGCATAGCACAAAGTTGGTGGCGTTGTCGTGCCAAACATGTTATATCGTAGGTCTGGATCAGTAAGATGACCAGTGGTTTCTATTAGAGGCCTGAGTGAAACTTATGTTTGTGACTGTTTTTCTTCTCTCAAATTGTTACTCATATTTACTGAATGTCTTAAATATACTCAGGATATGGTCTCCTAAACTTATGACTCATTTAGAATAATTTATTGCGATTTAAATTAGGCGTTCCTCATGAACCGGACCATTCTTCGGATTGCCTCGTGTTACGATATCCTTCCGTTTCGTTGACTTATTAAGCAGTGTTTCTGCTTTTGCTACTCCTATATAAGGAAGTAATCTTTCATCACCTTTTCCATGGTGAGGTTTTAAAAATTCTACTAATACGATACTAATGAAAATGCGTTACTCATACGTATTGTGCCTTGCAGCTTGTGGAATAACTCCTTGGGAAAAGGCGAAAGCGTTCCTAAAAAGGAGAGAAGCGTCGTAGCTTTCGATGTATAAGGGTTTTTAACATGATTTGTGAAGTTCGTGCATTTTTTCACAAAAAAAGCTGGAGAAATTGCAAATATTTACTGATCAACAACTATAATTAGGTCGTTTTAGATTTCTTCTGCATTCCTGAGCGAGAATTACTTGTTATGCAAGCAACAGATTCAGTTCGAGATTTACTCGCCTCTCCAATAGAGAACATGAAGTTTTCCATATTAGCACATGCAGCTCCATAAGTGCCATTTGAGTTCACTCCAACAACTGCACCTTGAAATTTGGGATAGTAATCAAGTATTCGTCTGATAGCTTTGTGAGCTGCCTTGTAGGGCTTTGTACCAAGGCGCATTTGTTCAACAATAAAGAAGCTAAAGAACATAATAATGTTGATCATAAACGATGGTGTGGAACTAGGGAATTAAGCAAATAGATACAGTGAATCTACCTAGGCATGAAACGGATCATCACATCGCCATCTCCAGTTGCAGCAGCTCCACCCACACCGTCAACAGCGTAGGCACCAGCTCCGGGAATTGGCGAGTCTCCAACACGACCAGGAATCTGCAGAAAAAAGAATGTGGAATAACTTAAAAGTTAGAGCAAAAACTCAATACTACTTATGGATATGTTCCTCATGAAATGTGCATATTCTTTCTCCAAGCGGCTGTGAAAAATAAAGATAGAGGGATAAGTTCCTAGCTCTAATCAACCACAGGGAAATGCGTCATGCATTCGATTTCATCAAGGGCTGGTTATTGTAGCGTGCGGGATCGAACCAATGATTGCGTTTGTCTCACAGGTCGCTCTCTAACCACTGCGGTATACGCACGCTTGGAAATTCGCAGTGCTGAAACCAAAAAACTAGACTCCAGCAATGAAAAATGTGTAGTAATAAAATTTAGCAAATTCCATGAAGACCGAAGCTTATAAACATCGATAAAAAAGTGGAAGAACTTTCTCTTAGTAAATGGGTCATTCTAAATTAAAAATAGAAGGATAAACCTTTCGGCGTTGATCATTCTACGAGAGATGTGCCATGAATTCGACTTCATTAAGAATCGTTAGAGGTGATTGAAGGCATATTTGGCTTTTACAATGACTCGCGATAGCTTAGCGATGTATCGAGCCACTGCTGCTATATTCCCAGACAAGTCTGCTACCAATTTGCCGATCCCGGAGAGTTGAAAGGTTTGGTGGGCTACGGGCGCGAGGATTGATCTCATGTGTGTTGCAGGGCGCCTTCAGCCACTGCGCCACACGTGCTCCCATTAGAAAATAGTGTGTGAAATACACTCAATAGTACAAACAACTGCAAATCTATGGTATGAAGTAGACACCTGGTAAGGTGTGAAAGAAATTGCGGCAAAAAAATGGAAAAAAAACACTGTTAAAAAAAAGTAGAAACATATTTTCAAAACCACACGAACAGATGTGTCGAGCGAAGAGCGGCTTTATGATGTTTTAATGACATTGGCAGATGAGATAGCTTTCGCCTGATTTCTCATTTCAATATTTATCTTATAAATTCCAATATTCTCGTTGGGACAGTCAAGATGGTATATGAAACACGGCTCTTTCATTAACAACTAGGTCATGTTTTTTTTCTAATTCGCATTCTGATCTTAAATTTTTCCTTGTTTGTTCTGAAAATGATATAAGACTTAACTTGAAACGCGCTCCATTCGAGGATGTCCCAGCACAAACACTTCCAGCACCGTCCACCACTACCATTCCTATTGTATCATGATGAAATCTATAACAATGAACGCAACTATTACTATATAAAATTTTGCAAAGCGAATCCTTTACCATCTACACTTTGTCACCTGTCTATCGATGTAGTAACATAGCTGTCTGACGATGAATGACTGGGATTTTTTGGGTGATAAGGGCCACACCTTTTAGTCGGATCGGGCATCACATTCGTCCAGAAATTCGGCTGACAACTGTTGTTTCGCCATTCTAAGAACATTTCATGAGAAAATGTAGTAGAGAGGTTTTCTTCCTTGAAACCCATCAGAACAGCAAACTTAGTGGCTGAAAAATACAGCGTATCTAATAGGGCTAATATTTACTTATGATGGTGTTTGCACACTAGCCCTTCTAATATCAGACACAGTGATTGCAGCAGTTGGGGCAGTTTTTCAATCGACATTTAACCAACTACTATGATTATGCAGAGACTCATACGTGATGTGTTTGTCGTTTTCTCTAAGTTGCAAAGGACAATCTCTCCATTCTCCTAACTTCGTACATTTGTCATATTACTTATATTGTGTTCCATGCATGCGATTTATCTGCCACCATCGCTGTACATTAACAACGTGAGGTGCGACCGCATCAATCCATATCAGGCAAAAGTGGCGTCAGTCTATTCGCCTACATCTTGTTCCTCCTTGTTCCTACATTCGGTGAAGCAAATTCCAATCTTTAAAATTTCCTTTCACGTCGACATTGGTTGAATAAGAGGTCTCTCTCTCTTCAGAATGCGCCACGAACTTATTCTAGAAGCTTCTGTTACCAGATAGGCACCTGTTCTCTCTCAGCTTCCTAATTTGTTATGCCCCACTTTTTTTCTGATGACTCCAGCTTCTTGCTGTTTCACTTCATGACTAGAGTATAACACATTCGGTGCAAAACTGGTTTTTTCGATAACAGATGATGATTTCCTTGATGATTGGAGTATTTCTGGAGTTTAGAACAATTTTATCGAAAAGCTTTACTCTACACCCGTAATCCATTACACGCATAATTTTTTAACAGCATTCCTTTAACTTTAAGCATGTTTAGAATTGGAACCTCCCAACGGTTTTGCCGCCTCATCGTGGCTGGGAGGTGTTCCTGGGTGTCGGACTACGTTGTACACCGGGGGTATTCATCCTTTGACAGCGTCTCCTAAGCTGAGAAGGAGTCCGGCGTTTCGACCAGGCTACCAGGATCCACTACCGTCCTGGTATCAAAGTCGAATGTTGGCGAATCTCCCTCTCATCCACAAGGGCTGCGAGTGCATGTGGTGGTGAAGACCTGGGGTAGACTTTGGCCATGCTGATCTCGGGATTTCAGGGAACCACAATGGCTTAACCAGAAAGCATAGAAGGATAAAGCTCTCGGCGTTGATCAATCCCTGAGGGATGCGCCATGCATTCGACTTCACTAAGTATCGTTGGAGGTGATTGAATGTATATCTGGCCTTTACAGTGACTCGCAGTAGCCTACCGATGTATCGAGCCAGTGCTGTTATCCTCCCAGACAAGTCTGGTAGCAATTTGCCGACCCCGCAGGAATGGAAAGGCTTGGTGAGCCATGGGTGTGGGGGACGGATTCCACGTGTGTGTCGCAGTGGCGCCTCCAACCACTGCGCCACACGCTCCACTAACCAGAAAATCTCCGAAGATTGGAGATTATGTTGGGGCCCCCCACAACCATTGAGGACAGACCATTCAAGTATGAAGTAAGTATCAAGAATTGGAACTTCAAAAAAATTGATGGTGAAATTGAATTTTTTAAAACTCCCAACAAAATTATGACATAGAACATACTATGGGGTGAGCCCACGGACCCCACTCAAATGAGGAATGTCGAGCCGGTTAGTCGCGATGCTACGTGATGCGTCCGCAGGTAGCGGCTAGGGGGGTTAGTCGCGGACCAAAAGCGACCTTTGCTTCCCTGAAGCGCAGATGGATCCAAGGGATGGAATCCCTGTTTATGGTGGGCCGATTCGGACGTACACTTCCTGTATTTGTGAAAGAGAATTTGTACATGCTTACATGGGTGTGTTCTCTTTTGCACGGATTGTATTCTACCAGCCAATTCGGCCAGAAGCCTAGAATTAAGTAAAGGAATGTAAACGGAAGATGGTTGGGAGTTGTCTAAAACGAAAAAAACTCTCCATCTTCTTTCGAAGAGACTGCCGAGATAGATGTTGGTATATCCAGCAACCACGCCCAGATCTCAGCAAGCTATACGGGAACACGAAAAAGTTGAATACGGTAAAATAAACGGCTCTCATTTCCCTGACCCCCAAAAGGGCCACCTATTGTGCACCGTAGGGTAAGACAAGTACGGAGAGGCTACTAAATCTCAGAGCCAGTCCAGGCTGCCTTAATCACAAAAGACTATGGTGACGATCTATACTTACAACGCGCGCGATCTTACATCTCAATCCTTGCTAAAGGACTTGATCATGCAGGCAAAAAATCATAATCTACGACATCATCAGACTGCCTGAGACGAGAAGATACTATCATTCAACGTCTTCTGTGGCAGTGGAGCAGAATCGTTCCTTGGAATTGCAACAGTAGAGGAATCGGGGGCGTTGCCTTCACGTGAACACGAGTTTTGCCATGAATACCGATTCAAATGAAGAGCTAATAACCCGAATCGAACTTCTATGATTGAAGATGTGTGGGCCACTACCGGCTTTGACAACCTTCGTCGTTTACGCGCCGACATCATGCTACGATGAAGAAGTCGAAGCATTCAGTATGGACTTAGAGAAGTTCTACAGAGAAAACCATACATTTTTCAAGGTCACCATTAGAGATGTTAACGCTAAGATTGGATCTAGAAGGACGTATGAAGAACGTCACATTAAGATCCACGGATTGAAATAGAAAGAAGAGGGTGAGCTACTGCTTGAGTTTATCATGATGACCAATAGCACTCATGGTAACTCACATTTGAAGAAGCCCCCACCCTCAACGATAGACGTTGGAATCTCCCGATGGTGAGTACTATAACGAAATAGACCACACCATAGTATAGCGAAGGTTTTGCCTAACCGATGTCGCTGTTGTCTCAGAGTTTCACACGGAATTAGACCATCGCCTTCCTTGTGCAAGATTTCACTTCTCGCTGAGAGGAGAAAAACCCGATTAATTCAGAAAACGAAGTCCTAAAACCACCATAAGCTGGAACTTATTCAATTCACTCATTCTTCATTCGATAACATCGACGATAAATACGATCGGCTCATTCAACATGTTCACGTCAGCACTATGAAACCAGAGAGTTCGAAATTCGCCTAGAGACGTCTGTCTCCAGAAACACTCGAGTTAATAAGCCAGCGTGGCATCGCGCGAGCTACAGACAAGCGCCAACTAATGTCCGAACTTGGAAAACAATGCAGACAGGTGATAAAAGAAGATCTTAAAGGGAGAAGAGCAGCAATAATGGTCGAAGCTGCAGAGGTTGGGAAAACCATTCGCAAAGTCCACCGAAGGTTCGTCAACTACAACCCCGAGATGACTGCACTCCTGATAACGAAAAAAACCACTCACGATTTACTACCCAGGTCTCTTCAATAGTCACGTCCTCCCTGCCCTCGCATGAAATAAAGGAGGATGGATATGTTGCACGACCGGGTTCTCCCTTCCAAAATACGACATGCTATTCCGTCGGTGAAAAGTCGAACAGCATCAGGTCAGAACAGGATAAGATCTGAAAACGTGAATAACCCTCCGACAGTCTCCGTAAACACACTGACCCGGCTCTTCACACGTTACCTGTCTTAACGCAGGGTCCCTACTCACTGGAACCAGCAATACCGTGCTATTGTTCAAGAAGGGTGACCTCCACGCTATCGGCAACTATCGTCCAATCTGCTTGCTGTCTGCCGTTTACAAACTTTTCACTCGAATCATCCTAAGCAGAGTTGACCGAACACAGGGCGAACGACAGCCATGTGAGCAAGCAGGATTTCGAAACAGATTTACTACGACGGACAACATGCACACGATAACAAGACTCACTGAAGTATCGCGAGAGTACAAAAAGACCGCGCTGTCTCACTTTCATCGATTTAAAGAAAGCATTTGACTTAAGTGAGATAGAAGCAGTCATGGGAGCCCTGGACAGTCAGGGAATCCTCTTCTCAGTATATAAAGATTCTTCATGAGCATGAGATTGGACTAGGGAGAACGTCTGTAGAACGTCACATTGGGACACGCGAATTAGAATGGAACGAATATGTTGAGTGGCTGACCGTGCTTATCATGACGACCAAGGCAATCATCCATGGTAACTCGCTATTACAGGAGCGCCACCATCAACGCTCGACGTGGGTGTCTCCCAGTCAAGAGTACCATAACAAAATAAAGCACATCATAGTACATAGAAGGTTTTGCCCTGCAGATGTCGTTGTTATCCCAAAATTCTACACGGGATCAGACCACCGTCTCCTTCGTGCAAGATCCCATTTCTCTCAGAAAGGAGAAAAAAGCCGTTAAATTCAAAAAACGAAGTTCCAAAACCACTATAAATTGGGACTTATTCAATTCATTTGTAGGCTGTTAGAAAGATGCAGTGGTCGATAACATCGGCGAAGAATACGATCGGCTCATTCAACATGTTCATGTTAGCGTTATGAAATCCGAGAGTGCGAAATTCACCAAGAGAAGTCTGTCTCCAGAAACACTCGAGCTGATACGCTAGCGTGGAATCGTACGAGCTGCAGGCAACCGTGAACTAACGTCTGAAATTGGAAAACAGTGCAAACATGCGATAAAAGAATATCTTAAAGAGAGAAGAGCAGCAGTAGTAGTCGAGCTGCAGAGGTTGGGAAAACCATTCGTAAAGCCCACCGAAGCTACGCCAATAACAAGGCTAAAATGATTGGACTCCGATGCCCAGACGGAACGGTTACAGCGTCCAGGAAGGCAGTGGAGAATATTGTTCGCGATTATTGTTCAGATCTTTTCAACAGCCACGTCCTGCATCACTTACACGAAATAAAGGAGGATGGATATGTTGCACCACCGGTTCTCCCTTCCATAATCCGAAATGCCATTTCGTTAGCGAAAAATCGAACAGCAGCAGATCCGGACCGGATAAGATCTGAACACCTGAAGAACCTTCCGTTAGTCCGCATAAATACACTGGCCCGTCTCTTCACACCTTGCCTGTCTGAATGCAAGTTCCCTACTCAGTGGAAGACCAGTAAGACAGTGCTAGTGCCCAAAAAGGGTGATCTCTACGATATCTCCTATTATCGCCCAATCTGCTTGCTGTCTGTCGTTTACAAACTTTTTAACTCGTGTCATCCTAAGCAGGGTTGACCGAACACAGGACGAAGGACAGACATGTGAACAAGCAGGATTTCGAAACGGATTTAGTACGGTGGACCACGTCTGCACGATAACAAGGCTCACTGAAGTGTCGCAAAAGTATGAAAGACCGCGCTGTCTCACTTTCACCGGTTTAAAGAAGGCCTTTGACTCAAATTGAGTAGAATAAGTCTTGGAAGCCCTTGATAGTCAGGGAGTTCCTACTCATTGCTAAGGATTATTCGTGAGCTGTACAAGAATTTCACAACCAATATATCACCATTCTACAACGATATTAACATTGACGTCAAAAGAGGGGTTAGGCAAGGCGATAACATCTCGCCAAAATTATTTACCGCCACCCTTCAGAACGTCATGCGAACATTGGAATGGTACAACATGGGACTAAAAATCGATGGCCGGCACTTACACCATCTTCGCTTTGCTGATAACATTGTTTTTATAAGTCGCAATGTTAGCCATGCGGAAAGAATGCTTCCCGACTTTGATAAGGCCTATGGAAAGATTGATCTTCGACCAACTCTCAGAAAAAAGACGTTAATGAAAAACAGATTGGTTTTGCGTGTCCCATTTATGTTCAATGGAAGGATACCTCCGAATGCTCCGGCTACGTCTATCAAGGTTAGGAAATCAACACTTTGAACTATTTAGCTCCAGGTTGAGCAGGAGTAAGCGAGCGGCATAGTGAGCTATCATCGAGAATGTAGTGACGAGGACAAAGATCACCCTACACCGTGCCCACCTTTTCGACTACACGATACCTCCTACCCTAACGTATATGTCAGAAACCTGGTCGCTACGCAAGCAGGATGAATGATCACTCAGCGTTATTGAACGCGCAGTCGAAAAGGCGGTGCTAGGAGTATCCCGTTCCACATAAAGAAGAGAAAGGATCCGAAGCTCTGACCTGCGTCAACGATAAAATATCAAAGATGCCGTTTTGCACGCCAAATAGTCGAAGAAAAGTTGGGCTGAACACGTAATACGTATGAACGACAACCGATGGAAGAAGACCCGTTAGTCGCTGAGTTCTCCAGGAGCTCAAACGTACTGCAAAAAAGACCACCGACTCGAGTGTCAGAGTTCTTCACGAAAAGCGCAGAAGAAAGCAATGACGCTCAATTACTCCCTAGAGCGAGCTCGATGGAAGTAGATGATAGGGTTGATACTATGGGAAACAAAATGTTACCCTGCTGGCAGAAATTCTGCTGGTATATTTCTTTGGTGTTCCGCATGAGAGATTTGAAACAATGAAGTAGAAGAAGCACGTGTGTTCGGTTTCAGAGAATCAGAACTTTACTTCGTCAAAGGTAACCTCAATTTGCAGGCAAGAATTTGTAGGGTGTATTGGTTTTAATGTAATAAATAAAATTCACTATAAGCTTAGATATGTTTTCTTAAAGTTAGTAGAGACCATTTTTGCTTCCATGTGATTGCTATGGAGATCACATCACCTCTAATATGTTAATTGCTGAGTTCTCCATATGTAGCATTATTTGACGGCTTCCTACGTCGTCACACTACCTTATAAATTTATTCTAGCTCTTCGTTGTTGCAAGTGTAAGCCCCTACTTAAGTTGCACTTGTGAGTTGAGCAAACTATTGTATATATTGTGTACATACTTGTCTACCTACCTCAGTTCACCTTTCTTTTCGTGCTAATGTCGTATGTAAAAGTTTAATTACTCGTTTTTAGGCTGCGAACAGCTGGACCGACAAAAGATTAAATGTGGTAGACCAGAAACGGAGAACCAACATCCACAACAACTAGCCAACATAGATTAAACTAGAAACGTGTTTTGGATCTGATAAAAGTCTAGTGTACAAGTCCGGTTCGAAGTAAAATTATGCTAATTATATTAAAGATCCAAATCATTATTTCATTCACCTGCTTCACCAACGATTATTGTGTGCTTAGTGTAGTTCATAACAGCCATAGCGAGACGAGCTGCGTCCTTAATCCGATGTAGATTTGCTACTGCTCCTACTCGAATGCCGTCGCTTTGAAAAAAAGAAGTTTCGATTTTTTATGTAAATAGTGCAGCATTTTGATCTATCTTTCTGATAATTTTTTAAAAACCTGGCAGTCCTCTAACATTTTTAGCGAATTGCATAAAGCTCTATCCGCATAGGTCTTCAAAACCACCTTACGAGAACAACGTGATTGTGAGCACTTCCCAGGTAGCGGAATTTAGTTCGACTTTCTGCAGACCTATAACGTTGAATTTCATTGACTTTTCTTCATATGCTATGTCATCGTCATTGAGGAGAGGTGAGAGTGGGGTTTTTTCGGGCAGAATCCCTGTCGCTTATGGAGAGGAGACAAAAAGGGATAAAGCTCTCGGCGTTGATCAGTCCTTGAGAGATGCGTCAACTTCACCAAGCATCGATAGAGGTAATTAAATGTATATCTTACTTTTACAATGAGTCTCGGTGCCCTCCTGATGTATGAATCACTGCTGCTCTACTCCTGGACAAGTCTGGTGCCAGTTTACCAACACTGGAGGGATGGAAGGCTTGGTGGGCCATGGGCGCGGGAGTCGATTCCATGTGTATTGTAGGGCGCCTCCGACCACTGGGCTACACACGTTCTTGAAGAGGCGATGAGTCGTGAAATACCGATGACAGCATGTTTCTGCGTCATCTATTCTTATGCCAGTTAAAATAAAATTCTGTTAACTGGCGTTTTCATCCTGAGCTATGCACGTAATGCACTATTCCTTTATTTCACTCACAATTTTTTTTCGCCTACACGTCTTGGACATCTGCTGCGCGGAACGCTGCACATCGCCCATTCGACTCGTGTCTTCGCATCTAGCATGCACAAAGGTCTTCCACGTTTTTTACGTGTTGCTTTCGCTGTTGATTGAGGATTTTACTTTCGTCAGGGACATCGTTTTATTCTGCTCGAGACGATTTTCCATGGAGTCTTGAGAGAACCAAGCAGGGTGTTCACATTTGGATTGAAGAGAGATATTTCCCAAACACGTCCAGCACCAGCTTCCCGAGATCGGAGGGATGAGAGACTCTGTGATCCTGGAGAGGGTTCGAACCAGGACCATGCTCGTAATTATCGGCATCACTACCTCTGTGCTGTCAAAACTGTCATGCTGTGAACCCTTTTAGCAAGTATGTCCTACTTCTTGTCCAGAAATCTCTGCATTTATAATCAACAGAAATTTAGTCACGGTATTACGACGAGAAATGAAAGAGAAACATTGCAAACGGTGAAGAATACTTTACGAAGTTTAGTTGCAAGATATGCAAACGTGTTGTTGCTACGGTTAACTAGTTATACTCTTTACTACGTACTGATTACCAGGGCAAAAAGAAGATTTCCAAATGCCATTATCTGTGTGCGAATCGTGCCAGCTGGATGACCTAGGGTCAAAAACTAGCGACACCACTAAGGAGAAGCTATACCATATGTCCTAGTGTCCAAAAGGGCACATTCATGTATGAAGACATATAAGAGTGTAAAATATGATATAAGTGGTGAAATTTTTTCCAAAATATTGTTACAAACTGGTAAAGTTGGGCAGAGTCTTGTTACAATTTACTCCAATCGCTAATCCTATCGCATCACTATGTACTTAGAATAACTAGCTAAAAAAACAAGAATTTTCTACAATTAGCTTACTAATTGAAAAGTACCATACCCATCCATAACCATGGCGTCCAGTGTTGTTTCGCCGGTTTCATCAGGTGAGCCACCATATCCCACTGTTGAGTCACATTGAAGCCTTTCACAGGTCGACAGCCCCTCGACTAACGCATGAAGTCGGCCACCACTTAGCGCATTTACCGCTGTTTGTGGTGAAAGTAATACAAAGAGTTATATTTAAATTTTATACATTAGATGAAACGCCCCAACTCGAATCTATCTTGTTTAAATGTAAACTGTATAAAAAGTGCCTTATGACCGCACTGAAGCTCTAACACCTATGTTAATGAATTCACTTACTCTACACTATCGTCTTCAAATTACAGTCGAGGTTTTCAAAAAAAGAAATTATTGTCTTCAGGTTTTTTTTAATTTAGTTTAAAAAATAAACTTAATTTTAATGGGGTTCACTGCCGATTTGGGCTCTCCAGATCAATCCTGTTGACGGGTGATTGCTGACGGCACTGATCGATAGAACTAGCTGAGAGATAGGCGAAGGGAAGGACCTGCATGGGGTGATGGAGAACGCGTTAGCACTCGGGAAGGGTAATAGCGCGTTCGTTCCCCACCGCAGACATTTGCGGTCGGGAGTTTTGCAAATATCTCAGCATCGTTGTGGTTGTCTCTAGGTTATTTAACATTTCGTTGCTAACGTACACGTGTTCCACACTAATTGTCACAAAAAAAGCACCAACCTAAACTAAACCTCCATGAATCTCGTTTCAGTAAACCAGCTTTTCCTGATTTTTGAATGAAGTTTGCCATAGCAAACTCTATTAAATAGAACAAAAAATAGAACACAGTAAAAAATAAGAAAATAAAAGAAACATGGAGAACACACTAACCGTTCTGATTTGCCTGCTGGAAATCTTTAGAACCCCATGTGCTAACGACTATAGGGGTACTTCCGTAGCAATAAGCAAATAAATAAAGTTCCAGAAAAATTATCATGGTGTCGCTATTCCTTCAGATGGATGGAGAATCGTGTTTGTGCTGCTTATGTCAAGAACGTTCGAGGCGTACCCTTGAAACAGCCGTCTGCTCAATCGATCTTTGTTGTAATACTTCGTTTCGAGTAAAAGTCGCTATTCGATAACATAGAAAAAGACCTTTTAAACATGCAAACGATTATCAGCACCCTTATGCCATTTAATGTTATTTATTTATTTATATAACTCGCCTTCACGTCTACTGCGCGTATCCCAACTGTCCTCGCATTCGAATCGTTTCCTTGCTCCCATCATTCACGGCGGTCTTTCAACTTTTGCGTGTGGCTTGCGCTGCCGCATAAGGAATTTCATTTCATCTTGAATGCCGTAGAATGCTGGTCGAGTCCATTCTCTCTGCAGTCCTAAGACCTCCTGGCTGGAGTGTTCCCAACTGGGTTGCAGAGAGTGATGGCCTCCAGGGCAAGTCCAGTACCAATTTCCCAACCCTTGACATATGATAGGACTGGTGGGTCCGGTGCAAGATCGAATCAGCACCGTGGCCTGTAATGGTCGCCATCAGTACCATTGTGCTATACGCCCTCATGTACTATGCCTTTAGCTATTCAAGCAGTTCTTTCTTCAGCCTAGTTGGCCTTTTAAGGCCGCCGGCATTGGACGACTTAAGATAAGTTCCAATAAACGTAATAATATCCCATATCATCAATTGTTTTTCTTTATGAGATGAAAGCTTATTTTCCACCTAATGTTTTATTTATATGACCGGGCTCCACATATTCGGCGGAATCCAACACTTCCGACATTCGCTTCGCTGCCTTTTATCCACTACCTGTTCAACTTTGTGTGATGGTCGTTTATCACCTGAGCATTTTGTCTTCTTCATTGATCTCATTGTCTTCATCGTTGAATGGTGGTCAATTCCGTCCTCTCTGGAATCGTTGGGCACCTTTACTAGGGTAGTTTCTAGGTCTTGACCACAAGCAAACACCGAGTAATCGGAACTTTTCCCACATAAGTTAGCCTGGGTACGGCGGTGCGGCTTTGAACCATAGGCTTCGTGTGCTGCATGCCATCTCTGACCACAGTACCCCCTGCGTCTGAACAGCTTCAGTAAGATTGGAATTTTATTGTACTGTGCATTATGACGCTTTCAACACTTTTCTCTTTCACTAGCTTGAATACAGCCTAAGCTCCAGCGGTAAGGCGACTTGCAGCATAGAGTTTCCTCTTATTACACAGAGATCCTTCCTAGAAGTTCAGCAATTTCATAACCATAAAATGGTCAACTAGCGACAAGGCCAGCATTAGCACAAGCTCCGAAAAGTGCAACACGATCCTCCCAAAATTATATGGTAAAAATCTCCCAAGAGTCATGCAAAAACTGTAATGGGTTAACATTGAAAATGGAATTCGATGATAACATTTTTGTGTAACTGGCACTATTGCTGTCCATGTTACCACAAACATTATCAAACTAATGCTAGAAATATCTTTTACACGAAATGAAGGGAAGAACGTGGACTCCGGACCCACGTTCGCTGATAAGGGAAGAACGAATATGCTGCATAATTTGCCAAAATTTCAAAAAACGGATGGACCAGAGATGTATTTTGCAATGGCGATAGCAGATGTTGTTTGCAAATTCGTGTAACTGTGGCATGATCCAGTATGAGAAGTGTGAATATTTCGTCCCTGCGTGAGGAAGAAACTCTAAGCGATTCTGAGGTTCAACGGTAACTTCACTGCCCGAGTAGGGGGACGATTTCTAGGAGAACAAATGGTAGACGCAGAGTTCATGCGACTTTACCCTTAGTTCGTTGCAACTCCATGGCAAAGGGTGTTGCAAGATGAAGAATTGCTATTCATTATATTCCTGTTGAGCAAACACGATATGTTATTTTATTTCTTTATTTACGAAGAAGCTGATGTTTTGGCGGATTTCTCCATCGTCGGAGCCTGGAAAGGTAAAGTTGACCGCAATCTACCCAGCCAAACACCTCCATAACGAAGCAGTGAAAATGCTAAATGCTCTGTTTGGTTATGGTATTTGAGTGAGCAGATTGCCGTCAACTTGACCTATGCAGTCTCAGAGGAAGGCGAAACCCGCCGAAACGTCAGCTTATTCGTAAATAAAGAAATGAAATAACACCTCGTCTTCGCTCAACATCTCTCCACGTGGTTTCTGGTTGAAAAGGAATCCCTTATTCGCATTAGGAAGCTTAGTCGGAAGCAAACTTACAACCAAATTGGCAAACAACGCCTAGGCCTACAAAAATCTGAAGTCAGGATATGTTCGTGCCGGAAACAGTCTTTGGAACGCATGGAACTATTTTGGGAGAGCAGCAAAATACTAGAGAAGTGGGAATTCTGCAGATGATTCCACGATATATGAAGATAGACCAACCAGAAGATTAAACAAAAACAGTTAGGTCAAAGGCACGCAAACCAACATTGAAAGTGCGCAAATCGCAGGCAATTTCTTAAGTATTGCCATGTTGAAATAAACAGGAGCACAAAGTGCATTTTTCAACATGGCTGAAGAATACGTTTAGTACAGTCAAGACCTCTAACACTGTCTGTACTAGCATCCTTCCCATGCCTACTCTCTTATGCATGTCACTTCTCTATCATGATTATGAGCACAGAAATTGTAAGTGGAAAAAAATACTTGCCATCCCGGCAGTGATATTTTCAGGAAACACTTTGCATTTTCGGGAACTCTTGAAGTTAATCCTTTTATTTACTTCCCTTTACAATTTTTTCACGGTAGGCTCTTATGTGTGATACAACCACAATGATGCTGAGATATTTGCAAAACTCTGGACAGCAAGTGCCTGTGGTGGGGGAACAAACGCGTTATTACCCTTTCCGAGTACTAACGCGTTCACCACCACACCATGCGCGTCCTTTGTTTCGTCTTTCTCTCAACTAGTTTTCTATATACCAGTGCCAACAGCAATCGCCCGTTAACCGTATTGATCTGGAGAGCCCAAATCGGCAATGAACCGAGTTAGGCTGAAGCTACACTCGAAATCATAACGTTAACCTTTTTTATTTACTACCTTTTTACAATTTTTTCACAAGGTATTAACTGGGTTCATTGCCGATTTGAGTTCTCCAGATCAATCCCGTTAACGACCGTTTGCTTACTGCACTGGTAGATAGAAAACTAGCTGAGAGAAAGTCGAAACGAAAGACCCGCATGGTGTGGTGGTGAACGCGTTTGCCCCGGAAAGGGTATCAGCGCGTTCGTTCTCCACCGCAGACTTTGCAGCCCGAAATTTTGCAAATATCTCAGTTTCATTGTGGTTGTATCACACTCGTTAAAGCATTCGTGGGCAGTTATGTTGTATTCATGGGCATACATGAGGTCGTTACGAAAACGTTGTTACGGCCAACATTTTGGAGCCATCTCCTTTTTTCAGAACCTCAGAAATCGGATGTCAGCAGTACTTGTTTCGAGCAATGTGACCTCTTGACAACGGGCACAAATAAGCGGTATTTCATTGTTTTCATGAGCGTGTAACTTTAAAAAGCGTGTTAAAGTGTATCGTTTGCTCGTTTGTGATATGCGCATACTAGCTTTCTCGACATCGTTGCCTGTTCCTCCAGGCATCCCATCCATTCGTGTTCGAGAAGTTTTCAATACTTCATCCATTCCACAAAAGTTAAAGAATTGGTGGTGGTGTAGCCAAAAAATACCAGGAATTGAGAGGAAATGGACTGAGTCGTCATTCTGTGACTATCGCTAAAAGACGAATTCCTTAACTAGCAACCAAATTCTTGGATAAAAAACCCGAATTTGAGAGCTGTTATATTCTTCACATGTAGTGACGGTTTATATTTAACCCTTTCTCGGCAAAGCCGATTGTTCGGCAACTGACCATAGTACATCGATCACTAAAGTATTTCAGGAGCTTATAACTTTATACACTTGTGGAAAAAACATCCTCTCCTGTGTCAGTCAAATATACAGGTTCTGGCTCTTCATAAGGGCGTAAACGAGGACGGCGTCCTTTCTGAAAAGGATATTTTGGGATTAGAATCGTCAGGCAGTTGGAATTGAACTTTAAATTTTTAGAATTTTTAATTGAACAGGGACGGCTGCTAACACAAACGATGCATTGATAAGCACCATATTGTCCTACTGAAAAAAATCTTGCTTTTCGAGTTGAAATACGAACTCTGAAGCACTAAAGTGAAAGAAATGTGCGTCATTGACTCCAGAATTTCTTCACAAGAGAACTCCTGTCTTGTTGGCAAATTATTTCAGGTTCTGATAATTTTCATTGAAAGTGATACAGCTCAAGAATAGGCACGTAGATTTAAGGTTAATAGTGGCTAGTAATCTCGCATAGCATAGTGCCTATAGAGGTCACATAGTCAAGTAACTGTTAGGAGCAAGGACGCCCCGACGTTTAAAGTTCGGATAGGTGAAAAATAAAATTAAAAATCTGACACTAATTTTTGAGCAAGTAACCTTAACATTACAACATAGGAATAAACGATGCGGTACTCAACAAATTGAAGAGCTTCTACCAAAAGCGCTCGTGCACATTCTTGTGTTGAATCGGCTTTTCTTTTGCGAGTACGCACGACATCCATTCTCTTGCTAGCGCAGCCGTCTGCGATTGATAAAATCCGGATGTGTTGTCACCCGTCGCAAGTGTGCACAGCGATTCTATGGCTCTGTGCATGCCAAACAATCGTTCATCACTTTGACGTGTTTGGTAAACAGAAGACATGTCTTGCCTACTCGACTAACAAATATTTTTTCATGCTTCTTTCTTGTAAGTTCGAAAAACTGTAGAAACCTTATAAATTTATCTCATTATTGCATAAGGTTCTTTCTTAAAACTGAAAGCTAGAACAATACATAGCCGTAGAAAACTCCTATTTTTAGTTTCCGAGACGCATCAATGAATCTGAACATAATTTTGTGCAATTTTACTTCGTTGCTTTTGCACATGAAGCACAATGATTAGAGGTGACGTGCAATATATGGACGCATCTAATCCGATCCAGCATTCATCCAAAACCGGAAAATTAGTAAGTAAAATTAGTAACATGCATGCCTAAAAAAAAGCTTCCTCCGATCCATGAGAACGAGCCACAGCCTGTTGTGAAGACCTGGGAACATCCTACCGTGAATATCCAAGCAGAACAAAATCTGCAAACCTTCATGGGTGACGGATACAAGACAACGAATCATGTGGAAGAAATGCTGAGATTCGCTCTTTGCGTGGTGGCGGGTCACACAAATAAATCTGTGGCTAAATAAGTAAATTAATAAATAAACGAAAAGAGCCCGTTTTCGTTAAACCTATGAGTAATTCATATTTTTTACGAGGTTTCTCGTAATAGTGACACGATAAAAGCTTTTCGTGATGAAAAGCAAATACCAGATGAACACGTGAACAAACAGTTCGACTCCGCGGTTTTAACAATGGACTATTGCGAAAGACCTTTAAACTGTAAAAATTTCTCACAAAACGTCACCATTGAGGAGCGTATCCATCAATAGTTTAACTCGACAAGGTCAACCATGTCTCGTGTAAAAATATGCAAATTTCGTGCAGTTTCTTTCTCCTCAATTCAACACTGAATTGAAAAAGTTTAACAATTGTTAGGTCCTTTAGGAAAAAGCAACAATATTTTTTTGTATCTTGAATTATGACCAATTTTCTCCCATCTTTCGTATCAATAAGGATGAGCATTCTTAACTTCCGTCTCATATAAAAACCAAAGCCCTATAGACAACATGTGTTCTTCGCGGTATCCTTAATGTGATTCAAAATCCTCTGTTATAAAAGAAGTATATGAGACTAAAATGTTTTTTGGTGCTACATTTAAATAGGTTGTAGTTACACTAATAATATCAACGATGACACTGAGATATCTTCAAAACTCCGCATCGCAGGTGCCTGCGGTGGGGAACGAACGCGCTATTACCACTTCCGAGTGCTAACGCGTTCACCACCACACTACGCGCCCTTCGTTTCACCATTCTCTTAGTTAGTTTTCTATTGACCAGTGCCATCAGCAACCACCCGTGAACGGGATTGATCTGGGGAGCCCAAATCGGCAACGAACCCAGTTAAGCTGAAGCTGTAATCAAAATTACAATGTTAACCTGTTACTTCCTACCTATCACATCTTTTACGGCAGGGTAATTTGGGTAGCATGATTAGTATTATGTGTGCATTAGTAGCAATAATGATAGTAATCTTACAACAAGAGAGCTTCACATGCTACTAATAAGTATGTCTAATTTCATCACCTGTCACCTGTAGTACCGTTCATCATCGAGTGACTAGAGCGGGCGCCAGTAAATCTTCCATTTTTCCCTGTCGCGTGCAAGAGTAGCCCACTGGGTTCTGCTCGCTCTAGGCATTCGTCGAGCATTATATCCTTCTTCTAGGCTCTTTGTGAAGAACTCTGACCATCGGCTCGGTGGTCTTCCTGCAGTACGTTTGAAATCCTGAGTAATCCAGTCACTAACGGCTCTTGTCCATCGGTTGTCATTCATGCGCATTACGTGACCTCACGTGAAGTCATCCCAATAAATGTTAGTTCTTCGTGCTTTTATCTTTTTATCGAACTACTGTTTAAAAAATATCTGTGTCTTCAATCGGTTCGCACATTTTTTCCCAAGAATAAAGTACAAAGAAAAGTGTTCTGTTGATTTGCATGACTGTCATCACATCCCGCACCGATCTCAAAACGTTTTCCATTCATCTCGTTTCTTCGTATGCACCTCCCACATTCTTTCGATTTACTTGCGAGCTAAACGGCTACTTTAGGACTTCTCTATTCTTCATGAATATTCTGGATTCTCGTAGAGTTATTCTACCTAGAGTGATACCTCTACTGATTGCTTTCCAGGTCTTCACAGAAGGCATTTGCTATCCTTTAGGGATCAGAGTGACTTTTTTTCTATTCACGTTTAGTGCCAATTGATCGATGCTAGAGGAATATGATGACGCTTGGTTGTCCGAATGTAAACGAACCACTGGTATTGCGCGTATTACCGAACAGCGTGTGGCGCAAGGGTCGGAAGCGCCCTGCAACGCACACGTGGAGTCGATCCCGTGGCCCACCAAGCCTTCCATCCCTCCGGGGTAAGCAAATTGATACCAGACTTGTCTGGGAGGATAGCAGCACTGGCTCGATACATCGGTAGGCCACCGCGAGTCATTGTAAAGGCCAGATATGCATTCAGTCACCTCCAACGATACTTAATGAAGTCGAATACATGGCGCGTCCGTAAGGGATTGATCAACGCCGAAAGTTCTATCGTTTGTATGCTGAACAGCACCTCTGATGACTGTGCCTGAGCGTCCTCACAAAAACAATAGCTTTTAAGATAGAACAGAAAGATTATGAAATTTTATTCGTATCCGTTTCATCAACGCATGTTAGCCGTTGGCTTAAAACACGTAGCAAAGGATAGATCCAGCAAGAATTAAACGTGGACAGTACATAGTTCGATGCGTAAAATTTCAAGTAAGAGTAAAGTCAAATCAATGTCAGACCTTATTCTGTGCGGTGCAACTTTCCTGCTCAAGTAAACCTTTAGAGAAGAAAAAAACCAAGCAACATTAAAAAAAACTGAACAACGTAAAAATTGGCAGATACAATCAATCAATTCATATTCTTCTGTAGGTTCCTAAAAGCTTGCCACAGTTCGGGCAATGGTGTTCAGTATCCTGAAAGCAATCCATGACAAGTTACTCCTTTGCTTGTTCTTTGCTCTTGTAACGTCACAAAAGGTTCAAATAGGTAAGCAAGAATTCTTCTTTCAGAATTAAGACAAAAAAGAGATAATCTTCAACTCCTTACCTGACATGAATCCACACAAAACGGAATGCAACAACACAACCAACACCTAAAGCGTATTAGGTAAAGTGATTTGTCCTATAGTGATTGTAAATGAGGAGGTTAAAAGAAGAACTGTGCGGTAGTATAGATTGCGAAGAGATTTTAGGAAGTAATCCAACAAATTTTACCTACACGCAACGTTCTAGCTATACAAAAATTATCTGTCGTACCCAAATAGTGCCAATCCACCGCATAGCACCCACGTGAGAAGTCCGCTTTTTGGTGAAATTCTGGATACAATCTATAAAGAGTGAAAGAAACTAAATATGCAGTTGTAGCGATGTAAGCATTATTATAGTGAAGGATACTCCATACAAGGCGATTACTTTTACCAACAACTTTAATGTATGGAGTAACAGTATATCACTAGCTTTTTCAGAACTAGTAAGATTAAATAACAATGATAAGGAAAAGTAAGTGGATTCTAAACCAGTTCAATTCCCAGAATATGGTTTCAAGAATAAAACCATCTTTGGAAAAATATGGATGTCCTTTTGATTTTAATTTTATTTGTCCCATCATCTATACTGATCAAACACTAAGTCCATCATCAATCACCATTGGATATCCAGGAAACTTACGGATTCTCAAAATTCATACCTGATTGTGACAATGTGGACAAACCATTGACATAGGATTTTCATTAAACGCGATTGTAGTTACCACTATAGGATTTCCTGCGTAGAGTGGCACACCGGCTAAAATTCAAAAATAAGAGGAAAAAAGTAGTTGCAGTTACTACAAAGTGTAAAAATGGCAGTGCTCAGTAAAGAATGGCATTTATTCAGAAAATGATGGCATGAAACTGAAACTAATACGAGCATGTAACAGTTTAGGCAGTAGAGGACCTATTTACTATATTAAGGAGTTGTCTGATCTTCTTAAACGATAGAAAATCTTACGATAAAGCGCAAAGCAAAAATAAAGCCGAGATTAATAGATAGTCGGCCCCGAAAAGTCCTCTCGGGGCTGGTTAATCCCGATGCACTACGCATTGGATTTCATTACGCATCGTTAGAGATGAATGAATGCATATTTGCTCTACACAGTGACCCGCGGTGGGTAACCAATGTATCCAGTCGGTGTTCTTATCCTCCTAGACAGGTCTTGTACCAATTTGCCAACCCTAGAAGCATAGGAGGCTTGGTGAGCCTGGGACACCGTATCAAACCCATTTGCAATGCAGGGCACCACTAACCACTGTGCCACACATTCCCGTAGGTTCTGGAAACTCCTTTATAAATAAAACGTTGGTTAATCCGTTAGCGATGGGGTAAGCATTTAACCACAATGAACTTTGTAGACATGACTGTGTGCAAAATTGGCCTAAATAGTGACTTGCGATGGCCTATCGATGTATCCTATTATCCTCCTAGAGAGGTTCCGACCCCGAATAAACGGCGAACGAATAACCCTGAGCGTATTGCAGGAGACGTCCAGGTGATGCACTGCACTCATCTCAGATTGCGTAAACATAGGTAAACGTGGAATTAAAAAGAATTCTCAAGGAAAATTAATGCCACGTCAAAATTACTGAAGTCCGTTTTTCTGTTTACAGTCAACAGCTCTCTTTTCTTCAACGTACGTAAAGAGCAATATAGTAAAGTTCGCCAGCATAAAAAACAAATCCAGTGTAGACAAATTCGCTTAAATTGTACCTGGTTGCATAGTAGGTGGCGTAGGATAATTTCCAGTTGCAAACGCTTGTTCAGGTGCAGATGCCGGTGTTCCGGAAAGTGTGCAGTGTTTTTTCGTATCTGACGAATACATGAGAATTTTCCAGGGCTGAAGTAACTTTGTAACTACATCTACGCACTACTGTGTGCTACTGAAACTTCACCCATACTTGTAATGCAGATGTGGTTCTATAAAGAGAGGAAAAAATGACGGAAAAGTCAACAATGCTCCCGCCCGTAAAGTACTACGAGGGATAAAAGATTTAATGACAAAGTTGTACGAAAAAATGTAATATGAAATGAATATATTAATAGAGAACAGATCCCATCAAAAGAAAGAAAACATATGAGTGTCACCTCAATACAAAAAAGAAAACTTCGAGAAAAAAGAACTAAAGCTCACCTTCATATGCTGGAGGTGGCTCAGACATGTGAACTGAAAATACTCTTCAAGCAGTAATTTAAAAAAGTCGTTATGGGGATCGTTACGCATAGCGGCACACGTCAACAGATTAAAACAACGTCAACATGATCGATATTTGAAAAGCGAGCGTTGAAAAACAAAGGTCTAAACAATTTCTTCAATAAGTCCGAAGATTAAGTTAAGTTCTCAAACACGAAAAGTGCCGGGCTTTCATGAATAAAACCATATGAGGATGTGACAGATGTGCAAACAATGAGCGAATGAATGTGTTTAAAACACATTGCGCAATCTTTTAACCATAGCTGTTACTTTTATTACTGTCGTCGTTACGGATACTGCCATTATTAGCTTTATGGCACGTTACCAGCTAGCCATATTTTCAGACGAATATAAGGAAAGACTTCATATTTCTGTGACAGCGAACGAATTATGACAGTTTGGACGCTCCACTTTCTAGCTTTTCCTCACTTTTTCCTCAATAAACAAAACCCTTGAAGACTTGAAGACTTAATAGACACGTGGAAGAAACCTTTCTCTATTGTTCAAACACCATACATAACTGTTCTAAAGCGGTATTTTCACTCAAAAACTTGTTGAAAAATTGTTTAAGACCACTAGCCAGGCACAGGAACACAATGGCAGTGATTTTGAGAGCGCAATCACGATCGTGGCTCATCAATCAAAGACATCAATGCGCAGAACCCTTAAGGTATTATGGATATTTTTCAGAATTCCAGAAATGAATAGAAACAATGACTGTCCCGGCGTCGTACGAAACGTTGCGCCCTATCTTAAAATAATCTTGTGATATGAGCGTGGTTCGTTTGTCAGTCTAATGTGAATCGCATTTGGATTGTCTGAGTGTTTAAAGATGAAAAAGGTAAGTGCTTATAGACAAAAAAATATTTGGCGGGCGTGGTTTATAAACTAGCTTTTTATTAGGACTACAGAATATTCACCGAACAATGGACATCCGACTGCACAACAATAAGTTTATGCTGTGCTGTGAAGAAGGCAAAATCGTCAAAACATTAGTCACCGAACAGAAGAAAGCGTTTTAACAAATTCATAACAACTCAAAAAAAGGAGTGCTCGTAATGTTGTTTATCTTAAAAACAATTCCTCAAAAAGGGCTAAAACAAGGGACAAAATTTAACACAAACCCCAGAACCGCACGTAAAGATAGCACATTAGGGAATAACGTCATCTCTCGCAAGCTGAACGACATCCGACTTTTTCAGTGGCGTGGCTGCTTGAAACATGGGCTTCTATGAGAAGAAAAAAGCAGAAAAAAAAAGGAGGAAAACGACTTCAGACTACAGATAATCAGAAATTCATTTTATTTGAAAATAAAAGCATAGAAGAATGTACTTTGTATTGACAACGAAGTTTAGATTCTAATGGTACCTAATTGAATCAGTTTCCGTTGTTGAATGCTTAAATCGAGTATGAGCCGTATGTAACTACACGGACGTGAATATGTGCACAAATACAAAATCACCAATGAACATAGTGAAATAAACAAAATGGTATCGAGATGAGAACCTCTTAAATCTGTTCATATTTTTAACTTTTTTATTTACTGCCTATTCTTTTTAACGGCAGGGTATGCTGCGAAATATAACTTTAATGATGCTGAGATATCTGCAAAACTCCGGACCGCAGGTGTCTGCAGTGGGGAACGAACGCGCTATTGTCCTTTCTGGGAAGCAACGCGTTCACCACCACACCATGCGGGTCCTTCGTTTCGCCTGTCTCTCAGCTAGTCCTGTCGATCTTTTGCCATCAGCACTGATGATTGAGAAACGAAGGACCCGCATGGTGTGGTGGTGAACGCGTTACTCCCTGGAAAGGACAATAGCGCGTTCGTTCCCCACCGCAGACACCTGCGGTCCAGAGTTTTGCAAATATCTGTTCATATTGTTCTTCCATCACAATTCTTCTTACGAATAAATCCTTGACCTACTAATTATTTGATTAAAACACATGAGGTTGTTATTACACACAGCTTCTTCGCCACAGCTGACGATTTGGGTCATTTAGCATTCGTCAGAGACTGGAAGGGTCAAGTTGACAACAAACTACGCAGCCAAAAACCACCTCCATAATTAAACAGGGAAAGATTAAACCAAGATTTCAATCGCACTGGGACCAAAATAGCTTTTTCGCGCACTCACCGCTCTGTACAAGTCTTCCACTGAGTATTTCATCTGCAGACCAAGCGGACCAACTGCACGGAGTTCATCTGGCAGCGTGATGTGCCCCTCTCACATTAAAATACTGGTCTTGAATACTGTATGAAATAATAACAACAGTAACAACCTCGTGTTTGCTAATCAAGAAAATAACGAATTATTCATCAATGCCGAGGATAACAGAAATCCGGTTTTGGGAATTACATTTTAGAGCATTTGTTACTGCTTAGACTGTTTCTGTGTATTGATGATATAAAATGAATAAAGGGTGGTTGAAATTATTCACTCAAGGGAAGAAATTCATGTCATTTTGCTCTGTGAGTTCGAATTTGCTCATAATCCCTGGTAAGCATTTCGAAATTTCAGCAAGGAAAGCACCTATAGAAGCAGTTCTGAAAGCACAGCATAAAGGTAGTTTGGAAAGTTTGACACTGGAAATGCGAGCATTCATGACGAAGGAGTGTTCATCAGCAGTGATTGACGATGACCACTTGAAGATGGTAAGCGCAGCTGACCCTCCAGAAACTACTCGCGACCTTGTTACGAAGTGTGTATGGTGGGATTTCTTTTCTTAGTGGGGAGCAAATAGAACCCATTCCACGAACTGCGTTGTGACCTGCGACGAAAAGTGGAACTTTTAAGACAACGTTCGCCGTAAAAGCGGACTAAGATGGATTAAGATTAAGCTGAGAACAATGTCCGAAACCAAAGTGTTCTGGGAGGAGTTATGGTGAGAGTTAAATGATGTAGAGGAAGACTCATAAGCTATCATATAACATAATGAATTCCGGAGAAATTCTCATGCGCACAACTATTGTCAACAAATCGACAAAGTGCACCAGACTGTAATACATCTACGCACTGCATAAGTCAATAAAAATGGTCCGATTATTTTTTGTGATAGCAACAGAGAGACACTCCAGCAGAGGATGAATCAGTTATGATATGAATTCCAGTCACATCAAATGCATAACTACTGCGCTAGTAGAATGAGTCATATACGATTCACATAGTGATAAAAACAGTGAAGTTTGTGCCATTATTTTTCCATGAACATACTTCAATTTACAAACATATAACGAAAATTCGAATTGTGTGGTAATGCGATACTACTCTGGTAGTACTTTGCATAAGAACAGCTTATGGCAGAATATGAAATGGGTTTTGAGAAATTCATTAACTTAAGTGAAAACGAATAGCAAACTAATCACTGAGAATTTAGAAATGAAGGGATCTAAACTAAGGTTGGATGGAATGAAATGAAACCGACAGCAAATAGCGGAGGTGGGATCGATTTGTCAATTGTTTCTTAGGCGTTTACGGCGTGTGAATAATATATAATTTTCCTCTACATATTTACACCTCACTTGTGTGTTTTCAATTTCGATATTCATTGCTACGTCCACTACTAAACGCAATTTTTCATATGACTACTGACTGCTTTAGTCGCTAAGAATTCTGTTCATACTCTTACATGACCGAGTTTCTCCAAGTTCCAGAAAGATTTTCTGGTAAAAAAAACACTGAGAGCATTTCTTTCATGAAGGAAGCAAGGAACGCGAAAAGAGCGAAGAACGATAGGGACAGTTAACATGAGTGACAGTGACAATAACTGATTGAACGCCCATCAGTAAAGGGACGCCATTTATTGGTACTCGGTAAGACGTGGATAAGAGCACGACAATTATTGAAGGCAAATAAAAAAGGATGAAGCTCTCGGCGTTGACCAATCCTTTAGGGATGCGCCATGTATTCGAGTTCATTAAGAATCGTCTGGAGGTGACTGAATGCATATATGGCCTTTACATCGCGGTGGCCTACCGATGTATCGGGCCAATGCTGCTATCCTCTCAGACAAGTTTGTTACCAATTTGCCGACTCCGGAGGGTGGGAATGCTTGGTGGGTCAGGAGCGTGGAAGGTAGTCGCCGCAATTAAGGTGTTGTGGTCAGAACAACGTAGAGACCTTTCGTCTACCGTGTCCGATTATGAGGCGTAGTACGACACTATCAGAACGAGGTAGTGACTGGTGAACTGGGGAATATATCTAAGAAATGAATCACGCTTCGACATTTTTGAAGGAATGACAGTATACGCCAGACTCTTCAATAAACATCTTTGGCAATGATATGCTATCGCATACATCGACTGATAAACGCTGCTACGTAAGCGTGTAAGCGTTGAATGTTTCCATATGCACCATATACTCTTACCGTACTGAACGTAAGGAAGCATACTGTAGTGTAATAGGAGAAAGGCAAAGCTCCTAGCCTTAACTTTACCTTCATTTTTTGAAACCTTACAATTCATCCCAATTCGGACGTCATGCGTTTCATAAATACCACGTGCACGAAGTTTCGTGTGATTGAACCACGGGATTTTACACGGAGTCGCGTAAACATGTTATTCCACTTGTCCATTAAGTGAGAAAAAAAATTTTAGACGGAAGAAAGCATATGGAAAAAAATGAGGGGAACAAGAAGTAAAGAAGTAATTTGGTTCTAGTAGAAAGAAATAAGCAAATAAGTAATTGCAATCTCCGATTAGACCTGCTCATTTTGTTCCTTTGTAGCACGCTCTGACATCAATGGTTTAGTGGGAAGCAGGTAGAACAAGACTGCGATGCCACTGTATCGTCGACATCATGGATACAACGTGTATAACAAATAACTGTAAGATGTCCTCCCACTGGTCAGCTACTGATTTTAGAAGATTGTAGTAATGTTTCAATTTGTCCTTATCATATACTGATTTCATCCGCTCAGCCTTTCACGTTAGTAGGGCATGAAAAGTGTCACGTTTTTTTCATTTTAAATTTTCGTTAAGACGTATGTTCATGGTGGCGCGGCTCTTCCTGGAGTACGCTTTGACATGGAATCCAACTACTAGTGGCTCGTAACAAGCGGTTCTTTTTCAAAGCCATGATGGGTACTGCCAAATATTTTTCGACCTATTGCACTCTAATCTTCGATGGTCGGGGTAGTTCAAAAAATCGAGATACGTTTTCTTACGTTTCGTTCCGTCCTCACATTCGAATAAACATCGTACGTCTATAAATGAACCGAGTGTTCGATGCAGACTTTGGAAGCCTGCCATTTTATTTCCAATAGTGAAGCATAGAATGTCGTTCAGGACATTCTCACAAGGCTTTACCGGTTCAGTGGGTAACGTCGTCTTTCTCTCTAACAGATACTATTGACTTTATTGTAACGGAATTTCAACGAGAACAGGAATGGTGAGAAAAAACCGAGAAATGAACAAAAAATACTGAGGGAGGGAAAATTAAGTAGATGAAACACGAGCGAATTTGTTGTCAAATTCAGGGAAATTTTCCTTGGTCGGTTGTGGTGAAGGTTACTGTCGAGACCTGCTAAGATTCAAAATCTCCTATGATGGAAAAAATCGCCGCAAGGGACCCGAGCTGCTTGAGTATCGGTAGGATGCCAAGTGAGGGATAGCTCAATTCGGTGCTCCATTAATGCTCATTGAATGCTGCACTAGATTCTGAAGAGAACAGCTTTCAACAGTGAGTGCCTTTGCGAGTTTCCCGATAAAATTTTTTAGATTTTAGCCAAGCAGCACATCATAGACGTACTCATGACGAAGAATGTTCCATCTAACAAGGCTCAATAAGCATCGGTGCATATTGGAACAATGTACGTCGAGCACTTGCTCAATTACCATTTCTTAGTTACAATCAGAGCCTGTTTTCAAAATTGGAAACAGTGCCAGATAGACGTATAACTGAATAACAAAGCATATTACATGGATCTGATAAACCCACAGCGTATTCTTCGAGAACACAAAGAGCAGACAAATGACGCGCTTCTTCAGTTAACAACTCCTAATAAACTCACGATAACACACATTCATTCATGACCCGCAAACTAATTTCACATCAAACTATCGTTACCAATACGTGGTACTTACTAGAGTAAATAGACATCCCCGAGATGGTTCTTCACAAAATGACGACATGATAAGCAAAGTTCACGAAATTCATCGGAAGAATAAGAAATTCGACTCTTTTGTTGGGGAAGGTAAAACACATTTACGACTTAGGCTTAAACCACGGTGTGACGATCAATATATACAATGGTAATAGAAAGAGAAACAGTACTGAAAAACTGTTTAACATGAGAACTGTACTCATTTACTCCACAATTAAAATGCGAATACCTAAGCCTCTTGGTAAATCTACAGAGCACGAAACGTTGGAAACTTTGAGAAATTTCGACCAGATATAGGACAGCAATGAACTTTCAATATAGACGTGATATTTATGACGTATTGAACGAATGATGCGAACTCACAAATGAAATTTATCATTTAGCAGTACTATGGTTGAAATTAGCTATCTGGATGGATATATTTCCGAAAAAAAAGCCTGGGGTATAGAAACACAAAGAAGAAGTCCTTAACACTCATTGCTTGTGTGTGTTAATGGTCACACTAAATCGATCCGCTCATAGACACTCGTAATGTGTGTGTGTGTGTGTGTGTGTGTGTGTGTGTGTGTGTTTGTGTGTGTGTGTGTGTGTATGTGAGTGTATATGTGTGTGTGTGTATGTATGTGTGTGTGTATGTGTGTGTTTGTGTGTGTGAGTGTATGTGAGTGTATATGTGTGTGCGTGTGTGTGTATGTGTGTTTACGTGTGTTTGTGCGTGTTTGTAAATTTAGTGTGTGTAGTGTGTGTATATATGTTTGTATGCACGCACTTGTATTAACGTATCTATTTGTGTGTGTACGCATATATATATATATATGTATATATATATATATATATATATATATATGTAGATACAGATATAGATATATATGTGTATAAAAAGTCTTCCTTGTAGTGGTCCTTAAAATCCCACTTCCATTAGCTCACCGATAAGGAGCTTTTTAATAAAGTAAATACGTCATCGCGTACCGATGACTAACACGCTGATACGGAGCATTTTACATAACATTGTAAAGAAAGCCACAGCACAAAGTTTTGCTGCATCTACTTACTTCAGTGAGTTTTTATTTCAGAAATAAGATCATTCGTTATCTACAATTAGCAATAAGAGTAGTTCACTAATGAAATTGGATGAAAAACGTGATTGAAATAGAAATGGCAGTGGACAGGCACGAGGTTAGTCGGGGCGTACGGCCCAGTCGCCACACCCCCTCTCGTTGTCCGACTACGCCGCTCCGTAATGTCGGCATTCCACTGGATTCTTTCGATTGGTCTTAGATGTTTGCACCTACTCGAAGCAGTCGCAGTGAACAAAAACAGCTACATGATTTGTTACACCTGAAAAAATATCGCATATTCTTTCATTTTTCCGAATTTCATACTTTTTTATGACTGATTTTACACGAAAGAAAGAAGCATGGGCGTTATACTCAAAGGGAAAAAAATCTACTGCTTTTTCAATTCCGTACGATTTTATAATTGATCCTTGTTTCTTGATTCTTGGTAAAAGCAACAACAAACTCAGTCATGTCAAACATCCAATTTGAAGGACGATCGTCATCGACCACACCATCTGTAACTGCATTCACAACGTGCATCGATCTCAACGCGCACTTAGCGCAAGGTAGCCTAGCTTTTGACCCTTGAAAATAACTCCACTTGTACCGAATTCTATTAATTTCGCAAAAGCTACAAGAATTTTCGCTTGATGAAATCCACTTACCATGCCATTCTAGGAACTCTATTCAGCCCACAAATGGTTTTTTTATTGGTTCTTCGCTTATAATTATTGCTATTATATATGTACATACAAATGAGATACATGCATACATATATGCATATATAAATGTGTATACATGTATATCATTTGTATGCACATATATACGTATATATACTATATATATATATATATATATACACGTATATGCATGCATATATTTGTATACATATGCATATATATATATATATATATATATATACGACTGGTAATGAACATTATGTTTCTGAATACGATGTTACTGTTAGCGGATGCCATACTTGGATAATTTCTTTAATGCTCAATATCAATAAAATCTGGCTGAAAAAATTTTCACCCTCTCTAATAGATTTGCCGATTTATCAATTGCTCAATCACACGGACACCTTTTTGGGAAGACCGCAAATTGTCAAAAAAACCAGGTTGTTACACTGACCTAGAGCCGGTCTTTCGACTAATCGCAGGATTTGATATTATCGTGGGAAGCCTAGTTATGAGGTGCTAAGCAGTTCGATCTATAAAGTGTTGTCACTGGCTGTGATAAAGGAGGTTTAAGAGCGCTCTAGGACGACATTTCGGTATTTATCACGTTCTGCCGGCACTAATGGTATTGACGATAAAATACAACACAGCCTCAAGATACAGGTGAAGCCACATACAAGCTCAACTACCTGAGGAAATGAGGTGTATGAGAAAACGGAGCAAGTATTGGGAGCTGTGGTATTAATGTCATTGGATTTCCTTATAAATAAAGGCCTGTTTATTACACCGCAGTAAACTTGGAAGCTCCGAAGTCATTCTAAGAAAACGTCTGAGTGAAGACTTCGTCAGCAAGTACATAGTAATTATCGTTCTTGAAAAAGGTACTCATTTGCTAACAATTCTGGTAATTCCACTGTAACCTTCCTCAACAGGCGTTATAGTTAACGGTGTAACTTTTCGATTTCTCGACAACCTCTATTTCATTCAGTGATTTCGCCAGAATTCAAAGAAGTTTAGCAGGATTGTGATTCCATCTACCAAGCAGGAACATTCCTCGTAATCCTTTTTTTTTGCAGCAAGTGTGACTACGTCAAGAATTTCATGCCTCATCTTTGGCCAACATCGGGTAAAAGAAAGTCAGCACAAAGCTTAGTTTTCCTTGGATGTGATCGAGAAGGAAATCATTGTCCCGCACTTTGAGCACATTGTTTAAATATTTTCTAACTTTCTGAAATGACTGCGTTGCTTCGACACTTTCTCTTCGCTTACAACTAGTCCTTTCGCTAAAACTCGAACCACCCGGCGAGGATCTGCTTCGAATCGCTTCATGAAATGATCATCATTGACTCGTGCGTTCGTTTCCGAACACGTGAACTTCCGAACTCATAACGATGTTTTTGCATCCAACAAGGTTTCTCACAAAGGCGCAATAGACCGAGAACCATTTACTCGTCTTTCCTTAAATTTGAAAGAATCCATTTACATGACCTCAAGTACACGTCAGGATTTGTGAGAAAAACGCTCAGCTTTGCTTCCTTTCATTTTCTTTCCTGTGACCTGACTTCAATTCGAGTTGCAGTGATCAAGTGAGAAAAATAAGAATAAAAACACCAGCTGAAATTGTAGATTAAAGTCATTAACCTAAAGTAGTATATGGACTCACACAAAATATGATAAACTTTCATCTGCATGCACTTCAAGATCAGCTACGTCATAGGGCTAGGTTAGAAAGGCTAGGTAAAGTAGTGCCAAGGGTGGAACTACCACCAATACCTTTTCCCATAGCTTTCTTTAAACAAGAGCTACCAAATAGCGCTCCTGCACTTCGTTTATTTTCGGACGAAATTCTTCGCATACTTAATCACTACCAACAAAGAAAAAATAAGCCCCAATCTCACGCACCAACAAAATGTGGTATGCTCCAGGTTAGAGAGCTTTTGAATTCAAAATTTGTGAGGCTTTCTATTACTGATAAAAAATGGAGAATCTGTGGTCATTCCTATTATTTGAGAGTTAGGATAGCAGAGGAGCATCTTAACGGTGTTTCTCTCTATAGAGCATCCTCTGAAAAGGAATATGGAAATCAATATCGAAAGTTAAATATGGAGCGGGTCAACACGGCAAAGGCTGCGGGTTTAGAGCCTTCAGTTATTTCTCGGCTTAAGAACGACCATCCAACATGTCTTGCCTTATACTTGCTTTTTTTAAGACACGTAATCTTGCTTCTAATGATGATTTTGCATCCACCAATCAGTCTTCATTTAAACTGAGACCAATCATCAGTTGTATAGGTGGGTCAACGGATAGAATTGCGTGGTTCCTAAACCTTATCGTGACCCAGTTGATGGTCTCCATTCTAACCAGTTTACCCAACACCAAAATATTTCTAGACCACCTACGGTACGCGAAACCAAACAGCACGCACGTAATGGAGCCATTAGATGTTACTTCACCTTGTACCAACGCGTCGAATGACTCCGCAATGTAAGCCATTCCCGAATTGCTGCTTGAGCACGAGAAGGAAATAAAAATGCACGGCTTGTCGATTGCTCAACTAATGACTCTCTTAAAACAGTGTCCCTACTTGTTCAATCTTCAGGTGGTCTGGAAAATATTTTGCACAAATTAGAGGGTTGGCCATGAGACAGCTAAGCCTTGCCATCCCTTTCATGACTAAGATGAAAGCTCCAGATCACGACCTTACTCTGCTGTGGATACATACGCCTCATCGTCTGTTCCACACAAGAACAGATAGATGAGCATTTCAAATTGTTAAGTGGATAGTCAGAGTATATAAAATTTACACGGAAAAAACCAGCCGAGAACTGGCTTCCATTGTTAAACATCCAAATAAAGCTCTCAGAAAGTGGCTACACCACAAAATGGTGTCGCAGGCCAAGTGGTAAAAATATATTAGTTCACTACCTCTGCTCTCATCCTTCGCACATGGAAAAGGCACTCATCAAAAACATATACCAAACGGCTAAAAATGTGCGCACAAGAGAAGAGGAAAGGAAGGAACCGCTAAGCCTGACAAAATAGCCATTTCCAATGGTTACGAAGCAGAACCACTCGGGTTAGACAAAAACATAGGGTAGTTTCCCAAAATGATGTTTCGGGCGTAAGTAAGATCCCTTTTAAGCTACCCTTCATATTAAACGGAGTAAGTTGCACCATTAAAGATACTTAAGAAAAGTTGTCTTGAAAATTATGTAACCGTTATTGATCTACTACCCAATACCCTACGCCGTTTTAGTTCGCAACCGCTTCTATGATCGTTTATGCAACCAAAAAAAACTGTATGATCTGTCCCTAACGGGAGAGGGGGGTTGCATGAGTTGTGTTAGAATATTCTTGTTATCATCTAAGGCATGCAGTGAGGAATATAAACAGTAAAACGGGTAGACCTCTTCGTGCACGCATAAAAGAACATCCAGAAGGAGAAGTTAAACTTCGTCAAAGCACTCCTCTAGGTACACATAGAGCAGAAAAGCACTACGACGATAATTCTGAAGTGGCTGTTTAGATCCTTGTCCAAGAATCAAAAACATCAACGCGCAAGACCCCTGGGACATTTTGCATCACCTGTATCACTTGTAGTCCCGCTAATGGCCGAATGACTTGAGCGGGCGCAGCTAAATCTTCCATTTTTCCTTGTCGCGTGCAAGAATAGCCCTAGGAGGTTCTGCTCGCTCTAGGGATTCGTCGAGTATCATATCTTTCTTCTATGCTCTTCGTGAAGAACTCTGACCATCGGGTCGGTGGTCTTCCTGCAATACGTTTGACATCCCGAGGAATCCAGTCACTAACGGTTCCTGTCCATCAGTTGTCATTCATGCCCATTACATGTCCGACCCACCTTGTTCTTCGACTGTTGGGCGTACAGAACGACACCTTTGATTTTTTGATCGTCGACGCAGGTCGGAACTTCGGATCCCTTCCCTTACTTGTGTGGAACGGGATACCCCCTAGCAACGCCTTTTCGACTGCGTGTTCAATAACACTGAGTGATTTGTCATCCTGTTTACGCAGTGACCAGGCTTCTGACGCATACGTTAACGCAGGAAGTGCCGTTAAGTCGAAAAGGTGAGAACGGAGTCGGCTGTTTTTTGTTCTCCTCACTACATCCGCGATGCTTTTGAAAGCCCCGCAAGCCGCTCGTTTCCATCTACTCAACTCTTGAGCTAAGTCGTTCATTATGTTGATTTCCCGAACTAAATAGACATAACTGGAGCACTCGGAGATATTCGTTCCGTTGAGCGTGATTGGAGCACAAGAAGTAAATTCGCTTCCGTGATCATCGCTTTTGTGAGATTTAATCGAAGACCAATTTCTCCACAGGCTTTATCAAAGTCAGCAAGCATACGTTCCGCTTGGCTACTGTTTGCTGTTATGTCATCAGCAAAGCGAAGATGGTGTAAGTGCCGGCCATCGATTTTTAGTCCCATGTTGTACCATTCCAATGTTCGCATGACGTTCTGAAGGGTGGCGGTAAATAATTTTGGCGAGATGTTATCGCCTTCCCTAACTCCTGTTTTGACGTCAGTGTTAATATCGTTGTAGAATGGTGAAATCTTAGTTGCGAAATTTTTTGTACAGCTCACGAATAATCCTTAGCAATGGGTAGGAACTCCTTGACTATCAAGGGCTTCCATGACCTATCCTACTTCATTTGAGTCAAAGGCCTTCTTTAAACCGGTGAAAGTGAGACAGCGCGGTCTTTCATACTTTTGCGACACTTCAGTGAGCCTTGTTATCGTGCAGACGTGGTCCACCGTACTAAATCCGTTTCGAAATCCTGCTTGCTCACATGTCTGTCCTTCGTCCTGTGTTCGGTCAACCCTGCTTAGGATGACACGAGTTAAAAGTTTGTAAACGAAAGACAGCAAGCAGATTAGGCGATAATTGGAGATATCGTGGAGGTCACCGTTTTTGAACACTAGCACTGTCCTACTGGTCTTCCACTGACTAGGGAACTTGCATTCAGACAGGCAACGTGTGAAGAGACGAGCCAGTGTATTTATGCGGACTAACCAAGGTTCTTCAGGTGTTCAGATCTTATCCGGTACGGATCTGCTGCTGTTCGATTTTTCACCAACGAAGTGGCATTAGGGATTACGGAAGGGAGAAACGGTGGTGCAACATATCCATCCTCCTTTATTTCGTGTAAGTGATACAGGACGTGGCTGTTGAAAAGATCTGAACAATAATCGCGAACAATATTCTCCACTGCCTTCCTGGACGCTGTAATCGTTCCGTCTGGGCATCGGAGTCCAATCATTTTGGCCTTGTTATTGCCGTAGCTTCGGTGGGCTTTACGAATGGTTTTCCCAACCTCTGCAGCTCCGACCACTACTGCTGCTCTTCTCTCTTTAAGATCTTCTTTTATCGCATGTTTGCATTCTTTTCCAAGTTCAGACGTTAGTTCACGGTTGCCTGCAGCTCGTACGATTCCACGCTAGCGTATCAGCTCGAATGTTTCTGGAGACAGACGTCTCTTGGTGAATTTCGCACTCTCGGCTTTCATAACGCTAACATGAAGATGTTGAATGGGCCGATCGTATTCTTCGTCGATGTTATCGACCACGGCATCTTTCCCAACAGCCCACAAATGAATTGAATAAGTCCCAATTTATAGTGATTTTGGAACTTCGTTTTTTGAATGTAACGGCTTTTCTCCCTTTCTGAGAGAAATGGGATCTTGCACGAAGGAGATGGTGGTCTGATCCCGTGTAGAATTTTTGGGACAACAACGACATCGGCAAGGCAAAACCTTCTATTTACTATGATATGATTTATCTCGTTGTGGTACTCTTGACTGGGAGACACACACGTCAAGCGTTGATGGTGGCGCGCCTGGAATAGCGAGTTACCATGGATGGCCTTGGTCGTCATGATAAACACGGTCAGCCACTCAACATGTTCGTTATATTCTAATCCGCGGGTCCCAATATGACGTTCTTCAGATGTTCTTCCTAGTCCAATCTTGGCGTTAAATTCTCTAAAATCACCTTGAAGAATGTGAGGTCATCGCTGTAGAAGTTCTCCAAGTAAATATAGAACGCATCGACTTCATCTTCGTCGTAGTTTGATGTCGGCGCGTAAACGACCAAGACTGTCAAGTCCGGCATTGATCCACATCCCTTCAATTGTAAACGTCCAATTCGCATTGTAAGTTGTTTGAATGAATCGATGTCCATGGACAAACTCGTCTTGACGAGAACACCGACGCCGCCGACTCCTCTACTGTCGCATGTTCCGAGCAACAGTTCTTCTCCGGTGTCGCAGAACGCGTTGAGTGGGTGGCGTTGTCAAAATTTCGGCCAGGCCGATGACGTCGTATCTCATCCTTCTTGGTTATATCATCAAGTCTTCTATCGAGGACTCGGATGCAAGTGTACGCACATTGTAGGTACAGATCGTCGCCTCAGCTCTTCGCGATCCAGGCAGCTTCCATTAGCCCCTCAGATTTTAGCAGCCTCTCCGTACTCGTCCAACCCAACGCTGCCGAATTGGGGGGCTCTTTCGGGGGCTAGGGGAACGATCGTTTCTTTTTACTGTGTTTAGCATTTGATACTCACTTATACCTAGCTGAGCTCTGGACGTGGGCGCTGGGTATACTCACCGGTAGCTACCAGTCTCTCCCAAGGTGGACATAAGGCTTATTTGTTGGAGGCGACTCCTAACCGCCTCCCATATACATCCCTGTCGCTTGATTGCAGGCTTTTGTCCGAGTTGTCTCGTAGAATACAATCCGCACAAACTTGAACGCACCCATATGCACGTGGATGAATAAAAAATAAAAAAGGATAAAGCTCTCGGCGTTGATTAATTGTTGAGGGATGCACCGTGCACACGACTTCATTAAGTATCGCTGGAGGTGATTGGATGCATATCTGGCCTTTGCAATGACTCGCGGTGGTCTACCGATGTATCGAGCCACTGCTTCTATCCTTCCAAACAAATCTGGTACCAATCTTTGGACCCCGAAGGGATGGAAGGTTTAGTGGGCAGTGGGCGCGGGGATCGATTTTGCGTGCGTGTCGCTGTGGCGCCTCCAACCACTGCGCCACGCGCGTCCACGTGCATGAATACGCTTCGTGAATGCAGAAAGTATGTGCCAAATCGGCGCAGCAGAGGCCAGGAGTCCATCTCCTGGATCCATCTTCGTCTAAGTGAAGCAAAGATCGCTTTTGATCCGCGATTAACCCCCCTATCCACCACCTTTGAAGGCGCCATGTAGCCTCGTGACTTACCGGCTTGAAATCCCTCATGTGAGAGACCTCCATTGCAATTCGGCTTAAGGTCGAATATCTCGGAATATCTCAACATCAGTGTTGTTGCATTTCACATAATAGCATGCCGTGAAAAATTACAGTAGGCAGCAAATAGAAGGTTAACAATTTAGTATTTCATAGCGAATTTTGCTGTGGTGGTGACGACTAAGAACAACGGAACGATCGCAGAATAACGTATGTCCGAAAAACACGAAATGCAATATGATAAAAACAGAATGCAAGAAGTAGAGAGATAATAAAGAGATGGCGCGACAGCAACAAAAGTATGCAGTTCTAGCCGTACATCACTCATCAGCAGCACTTACTAGTTTATTGAAGAAGCGGCGCCGTTCGAAATGCAACACTTCAAAAAAAATGCGGTGTTTTGAATACTGCCTGCAACTCCACCAGAGGCATCGTTTGTTCCTCTATAAAGAACCAAATTCCTTCGGTGCTGTAATGACCCATGGATTAACAAGGATTAATGCAGGGCTCAGCACACTTTCCGTCTATCTTCTATGTATACTTTTTCAAAAAGGATTTTTCCTTGAGGTTCGAAAAACCCGTTACAGAGGTTTTCAGGTCTATGGAACGCGCTCATCTGTTTGATAATTACGAGTTGTTTCATTTCAGAACAGCAGCAGTTTCCGTGATAGGGTTACTCATAGTCTGGCTTCCATTATTGAAGTGGTACACCACATAAGGAAGCGATTTAGAGTGGAATTTATTTGTTTTATAACAACGACACTGTAAAAGATATCTTAGCTCATTCTATGTAGTTGTTATCAAGAAGTGAATATTTGTAGAAGATGATGACTCATTTCAATGGTCGATTCATACATGAAGGCTATTTAAATGAAAGCGATGTCATGCAGTTTAAAGTCAGCCAGAATTTGACAATTGGCTTTCTTGTGAGCGGTGGGCGACAATTGGCGAGAAAAAGTGGTCTGAAGCGGATACGGGCGACATCGTCCTGGCATTCCTTACCTTTTCGCTGTCATGAACACCTTAAATTAAATTTAATTATTATTAGTATCAAAGCATGTTCCACCAGGCTTTTACGCGTCCGCTAACATTTCTCGAGATCTTGACTCTGACAGCTCACTAATACGCTGATAATGTCGCCTGATATTGAACAGTAACAGCCGACGAGAACACTACTTAGGTTCCACCGACTAAAGCTTATTTTTCTTTAGCTTGCGTACTCGAGGTGCCGGAAACTTTACACATGTGTTGAAGATGCATCGCTCCACCGCTATACTAGCCCAAAGAATTCTTGTGAAGTGTTACATCGCTGTGGCTTTTTGGAAGAAACCTCGCACTCTGGAACGCTTTGCTATTCGAAATACCAAAATGGAAAAAATTAAAATGAAATCGTCCTATGGGGATTAAGAAACAAAAAGGATTAAAATTCCCATTGTGGAACAAATAAAATTACGGCTCCTCGGTAATGATCTGAATAATCCCACCACCGACTTCCTATTAACCACGGCATTGGTCCAATAATCCTCCTAGTGGCTACCGCCTCATCGTGGCTGGGAGGTGTTCCTGGGTGTCGGGCTGCGATGTGTAGCGATGGCATTCATCCTGCTGGCAGGGTTTCCCAGCCTGAGAAGGACTCCGCCGTTTACATAAGGAAGCCTAGCTAAGAGTAAACCAATACCAGGATACACCACCGTCCTGGTATCAAAGTCGCATGGTGGCAAATCTACCTTTGATCCACAAGGGCTGCGACTGCCTGTGGTGGTGAAGACCTGGGGCATACTTTGGCTGGATTGACTTCGGGAATCCAGTGAACCACAATGGCTTAACCAGCAAATCTCCGAAAAGTCGTGATTATGCTGAGGCCCGCATAGCCAGTGAGGACAGGCCCTTCAAGTATCATGTAAGTATATTTGGATAAATTTATTGCCACAATTTTGACTTATTATTTACTGCCTACTCTTTTTAGCGGCAGGGTATGCGTTGCGAAATATAACTTTAATGATGCTGAGATATTTGCAAAACTCTGGACCGCAGGTGCTTATGGTGGGGAACGAACGCGCTATAACTGAGAGAACTAGCTGAGAGACAGGCGAAACGAAGGACCCGCATGATGTGGTGGTGAGCGCGCTGCTCCCCGGAAAGGACAATAGCACGTTCGTTCCCCACCATAAGCACCTGCGGTCCAGAGTTTTTGCAAATATCTCAGCATCATTAAAGTTAAATTTATTACATTAATGAATACAGATATATCGAATGTGCAGGCTATGGATAGTGAGAGAAGAGGAACTGGATTAGAAACGTGGTCACAGATACGTGAAATTTGATGAAATTACAATCCTATGATTCATGAATACTGGTAAATGAATTGCTGTCGAGGTTACGAGGGCGATAAAGCTTATTCAGAATGGTGAGACAAAACTCGGTAAAAGTGTTTCATGAGAAGTGAGAGAGGGCCAATTCATATTAACACTACTGATAGTATAAGCTATACTTGAACTTGAACTACTTGAATAGCACGTCGTCACTGGTTGTGCGGGCCCCCCGCAAAATTTCCACTTTGTCGGAGGTTTGCTGGTTTAATCATTGTGGTTCCCTGGAGTCGTGAGGTCGTCCTATCCAAAGTGTGCCCCGGACTTCACCACTGCAGGCAGTTGTAGTCCTTGTGGATCAGAGGGAGATTTGCCACCATGCGACTTTATTACCAGGACGGTGGTGGATCCTGGTATTGATTTGCCCTTTGCTAGGCTTCCTGATGGAAACGTTGGATTCCTTCTCAGCCTGGGAGACCCTGCCGGAGAGATGAGTCTCGCCTACGTACATCGCAGCCCGACACCCAGGAACACCTGGGAACACCTGGCTAGCAACGATGAGGCGGTAGACCTTTGGGATAAGTAGAAACTATGGTGATAGTACTTCATTTTTAATTAGTGTTTCTACGAACTATGGTCTGAACTGTTAACCAAACTCGTTGAAAATATTGTTCTTTGGATTTTCATAAGACGGATGTTCGACAACAAATCTGAAAGAAGAATTAATGAAGTAGAAGAGGGAAATTTGGATATTTTGAGCTATTCAAAGCAGTGCTTGTTATGGCTAGTATAAAAGTCGTTTCCAATTAACATGTCGTAACCAACAGTGTTTTAGAAGGGAAATTAATAAGGGAATCGAGATACGCGTCATAAATAGCTGATCTCATTATGAAACATGGATTTTCTCCGCATTATGAAGCATAAGCTACTTCGTTGGTAGAACCTTATCTTGAAATGTTTGCTGGTCGATTGACGTGTGTCTGTTTCAGCAATCTGTGGAGCCGAGTTCAGCGTCTTCGACTGTGTTCATTTTTTAAATGAAAGGCGTATCCCTCAAGGGATTGATCAACGCCGAGAGCTCTATCCCTTTTTATCCTTTCATCAGAACAGCGTTTGCTTTTTACTCCGATTTCGTTTCGCTGTGGAAGCTCACGGCATCAATTTAATATTTTATTCACATTATTCAAGCTTTGGGAAAAAAAAATTAAGTGGAGGAAAATTTGTGAGTAGATTAACAACAAGATTGCTTCCACAAGTTTTATTCTGCGTATAAACACGGGTGGACTTCACTTGTTTTAGAACACTGTTTCTTAGTGGAAGTCTCCAGTAGTAAAGTAGGTGCTCACAATACGAAGCCGAAACCCATGGCTGAAACACACTTGCAAAGCAGTGGACACTCCGCAGCCCAGTCCGGAATATACGCTTGACATGGATCTCAGATGGGCCGGTCGTTTAATGGGGAGAATCTGCGATGTGATTGGAGCTTGATCTATTCACCAAGAAAGCACTCTATTCAATTACGTATCGTTGAGAAAAACTGAATGCATATTTGGTCTGTAAAAGCAATTGGATTACTATGGTGATGCACTGATATTTCCTTGTATTACCAGATAACTGTGGCACAGATTCAAAAAAAAAGGAAAGAGAGGCTTAGTTGGCATACGGTGCCTCGTCCAGTCAAAGAAATAAGTACAGTTTGCTGTCATCTAGAGATAAAAGTTGTTGCAATACAAGCACAATAATGCTGAGACATTTGCAAAACCCGTATCTTCAGTCAGATTCGAACCCGCGGTTTCTCGTTCCAAGGGCTCACGCCTTATCCACCATTCCTACCGAGCTCTTGCTTTGCTTTCTTCCTGGCCAGTTTTTCACCTTAGCGATGTCATCAACAATCCCCGTCAACAGAATGATCTCGCGACAACACTGAAGGGATGATTGTTTTGGTTCTTGTTCGTTTTTTGTTTTGGAGCTCAGGACTCGCGATTGAACCAACGACCACATGTCGCATTTCTGCTTCTATCAAAAATTCATTAGTTCGTCATATGAAAGTGGTGTTTTCCAACACAATAGATACTTCCTATTCGTCAACTTTCTTCAGAACATTTGGAAAGGACTGTAGATAGAATGGAAGTATACATTTCTTCTGGCCATCTATTGCTACGGTTAAAACATGATTTTTTTGGATGTACTTTCCTTTTTTGTCTTTTATTTGTCTCTTTCTATTTCCGTTCCGATACATTGCGAATAAGGCCACGTTTTCATTTGTTTTCTTTCCTCCTATCGTTCATCTGCCAAGGTCTTCAGATCCAATAGTGGGTTGTGCGTTGCTTGGGAATTTCGCTCTCTTACGTGGCTGTCGTGTCGCATTTATTTTGTGTGTAATTTCGGAATAGCCGTGCTAGAATCTTTACAAGTCTTCACCATAGGCAGCAACCATCCCTTGATTTAGTGAAATATTTCCTGCGTTAGTACACGGAGTCGTTCTGAGCAAGAGCAATTTCTATTAAGGCGATTCTGCGCCTAGGTGAACGACCGCTCGATGACGATTTAACAGTCCTAATTCGTTTACTAAGTGATTGAAACTATAATGATAAGATGACATATACCGTAATTCTTCGTAATGTGGTAATTTTTTGTGATTCAGCATATTACGAGTGTTTGGTCGAGTGAGGCCATATATTGTTGTGAACAAAGGAATCACTGCTGTTTTGTGAAAATCCTAGTGCCGAGAAACCAAATCTCTTTCTCGTCGACAACGACTAGCCATTATCACTGGCTGGTAAAGCGCTGTAAATGTTCCCACTTGGCGAACTTGAAAGCAGGGTTTTGTTCGCTAAAGCTTTGATTCTGTTTTTTGGGACGATGTTTTGTGTTTCTAATCATCTCTAACTTTTTTTTGTTAATCTCCGGGATTCGATGTTTTCATACAACGTAAGGTAACGATTTATTCACCGCTCATATAAGAAGTTTTTCACCGCACATAATGCGTAGATTCTCTGTTCACCATACGATGTTGGGTGGCAGTCTTTTCTCACTTTCCTTGTTTCTTTTTTCTGCTTTCTTCTGTTCGTCACCATGCATTGGCTTGAATCCAACACTGAAAGAGCTGGGTTAAAATTAATCTATCTAATTAGATTTGTTTCTTAAACATACTTTTGCTTTTTCTTCTGTAACTTGTGCGCGCTGGTACGGCACACCGACGAATTTCGTTTGTTTTTACAATTGGAGGCTTCGACCCTGCTGAAAAATCGAAGTTCTTAAAAAATTCGGATGCTGACTTATTAGCATTCCGGACCAACTACTAAGGATTTCAAACATACGCTTCTCAAAAATGGCCGGCTATGGTCGATCGACTGGGATGATCTGCTCTTAGGAAGACGAAGACGTCGAAATGTTGGCCTAAATAACCCTTTTTTGTCGACCTCGTGTTACCATGTCTATGATGGAATACGTAACTGTTCAGCCTACACAAGGTGGGTATGGTTCCTTGCAATGTAGGCCTTCGTAATCGAGTCTCCTGGAGTGAAACCGCTGAATTAAAACCGAAATGGGTTCTACTACTTTTATACAAGGCGGTTGTTGTTGATTGCCCATTATAATGATCTGTGCTCTGAAGATAACCCATCGTGTAGTTATCGACATTATATCACATAACACGTGGCCAATCAACATTTTTCGAAACTAATTAAAATTCTACCTCGGAGTGAATAGCCAGTATGCTTTCTTCAAATTGTTGCAGGATTTTAGAGGGAAAATGACCGTAGACCACCGACTCCGGGCCTATCCGGCTCCGAAGAAGGCGAAGACGTGGAAAACTTAGCCGGATAGAAGCGCATACCAACCTCACGTTTGAAAAATTTTAAGGATTTTTTCGACGATTCTCGCAAAATATTTTCCTGTGAAGATTATAAAGCTAAGAACAAGCTTATTGTTTTCGGGTTCGTCAGGATGACAAGGTAGTATTCAGCGAAGGAGTGTACGATGCTAGTGGAGTTACCCGCCTGAAATGTAGCTTTGAGAAGAGTTGACAGCGTTCGTGTTCTCATCGAAACATACTTGTTCACTCTTTTAAATGATTCATCTCCCACATCTGACGAGGAAAACGAAGTGTACAGAACTGCCGTTAAACGGCATATATTCAGAATAAGTCTACCATAACTAAAACAAAAACTACGACTCATTTAAGAAAAAAAAGGAAATACAAGGGACTCACTACATTTGAAAAGGATCGAGAGCGACGTCCAGCCTGGAACTATGCGACGATAATCTTTCAATTGAGATTTTGGTAGCTTCTAAGCATCGTAGTAAAACCTATTATTGTTTTCACTGAGGTATGGCTACCTTGTTAGCCTTTCATGTAGAATTTTGTTAAACCATTAAATGCCAATATGATGCCGGCGGCAATTTGTGGAGCGCGAGTTATTCCTCCGAATGCGATCCTTTTAACGATTTCCGAATGCGCTTGGAAGGTGGATTCCATTTTATCTGGAAACAGAGCAAATCATCGACTATGTATGCCCATGCGGTGCCTTGCCAGGCAGAAGGAGTCATTGTTTTGGAAAGATACACCACATTTGTTCACCCTCTGCAATGGGTTTTCTTTCTAGTCGAACGCATGGTGCAGCACTCAAGGGTTGGTCAACGCTAAGCGCTCTGCTTTATCATTTCTGTTTCTTTTTTCAATTCCATAAAGCGTTTCATCTCTTTCGTTCTTTTTTAATCTTTAAATCTCCTACATTTAAAGAGCTCTCGCTTCGTAGTTAGACTGTAGGTTACTGAAAACCATTGTTGACAAATACATCGATGAATCCACGCGTACGATTCGAGAGATATTCAGCCGCGCGCGTAATCGCCAACCTTGTGTAGTGTTTAAGGATGGATTTTTAGGTCACAGGTGTGTTCGTTATTTAGGAACTTTCTTCTTTCAGTGCTGCTTGATGTCAGTTGTGCTACGTGGTATCTTTTTCTTGCTGTTTTCTCAGTTATTATTTCGTCATTCGTTTCATGAAGTAATTTGTTAGTTTAACTGTTCTTAAAAAATTTCTGTCTTTTGTTATTGTGTACTGCAATAGTTTCAAATAGCTGGACATTCACTCTTGGTGGACACTTTTGCCCATCTTGAAATTCAAAGGACTTTAATGGAGTTGCTGAACCAGGTTGATGGTTTGGTTCTCTTGGAAAAGCTAGAGTGAGATTTCCATTTAAATTTTTAACAATCACTTACCTTTTTATTTCTATAAGATTGAAATTCCTTTACCACATGAGCTGGAAAGAGTTGAGGCGTGTCACATTTGTTTGACGCTTTCAGTGTTTATTAGCCCCATAGTTCAGCGGTCGCAAATTCATCTTTCCATTTGTTCCTGTCGTGTGCAACACTCGTCCAGTAGGTTCTGCTCTCTCTAGGGACACGCTGAGCCACATATTCTTCTTTTAGGGTTTTCGTGAATGGTTCTGACCATTAGATCGGTGGGTTTTTTGTGTTCTACGTTTAACATCGCAAGAACTCCGTCCGTCAACGCCTCTTGTTCAACGGCTATCGCTCAAACACACCCCATCCCATTTTCAACATTCTGGCGCACACAACGACGTTTCTAATGTTTGATCGTTCACGTAGATCGGAACGACGTATTTGTTCTTCTCATTAGCGTAAAGCGAAATAATCCTGCCATGGACCTACCGAATTCGCCTTCGGTAGCTCGGAGTAGTCCTTCGTCCCTGCTTGTGTGAAAACCAAGTTTCCCACCCGCCTACAGCTCGTTCGTTTCCACATTGGCGCATTAGTTAAATCGTTTCTGGAAAAAAGCGTCGCTTGGTGAATTTCGAACTGTCGACCGGTACAGCGCTAACGCGAATATGTTCAATAAGGCGGTCGTATTCTTGATTGGTGGTTTTGTGACCCCTATTCCTTAACTTTATGGCTTTCTGTCCTTTCCTCAAAAAAAGTGGTATTCTGCGCGGAGGTTATGGCCCGATCCCGTACAAAATTTTGTGACATCAGCGTCTTTGGTCTTGCAAAATCTTCGATTTACTATAATGTTGACTACTTCGTTACGATATCTTCCTTTGGAAGACACCCACATCCAACGTTAAGAGTGCGGCTTCTGAAATTGTGTGGAAAATTACCATGGATTGTCTTGGTCTTCATTAAAAAACTCAGACACCTGCTCGTTCTGTTCGTTCCATTCATTTTCGTGGTTACCAGTGTGACGTTACTCAGATGGTCCCCTCTCTCCGTTCTTTGCTTTGAAGTCGTATTGGTGACCTTAAAAAAGCTATGTTTTTTGGGTAATTTCTGCAATACCACTTAGAATGCTTTTAGTTTAGGTCTTAGACTGATGTTGTGCATGAGTGACAAAAACTATCACGACAAGCATTGATCCTCGTCTCTTCCACACTAAGCGCCCGATTCAGGTTTTTCTTGTTGTTGTTCAATGGGTTCAATGTGCATACCCGAACTCGCGTCGGCGTGGAAGCCAACGGTGACGGATCTTCTGTTGTCGCATGTTCAAAAGGTAAACTCTCCGGTATCATACACATAGTTAAGTAGGCACCCTCTTCTTGTGTCAGCCAGTCCAATGAAGTCGTAACTTGTCCTTTTTATGATCTGTGGCGGCGTTGAGTCCAACTTTATGTGAATACCAAGTCGTTGTAAATATTGGTCCTTGTAGCTGCCACGCAGGTCCTTTTTCAGTAACTGTCGTGAACAACCTCGAGTTTGGGTTACAGTGGTTTATAGTAATAACAACTGTACAATAATAATATCTAGTATGGGGGCTAGGTGAGTATATACGAGTGAGATTGAAGTGAGAGCAAGCGAGCAGTTGAAGAGAATTGGGTGGATACTGAAATTAGGACACTCAGGAACAGAAGGACCGTATGAACACTCAACCGAACGCTACGAACACTTCCAGACGAGTCCCGGGCTGCTTGAATTCGTCCCGTAGTGGGTGGAGCTTTGTCGGAGGGAACCAAAGACAGTGCCTAGAGAGAGGTTCTAAAGGTTTTTCTACTAGTTCTATCTGATAGGGCTGCATGTGAAAGGACGCAGCTGCGCTTTCGGAAACTTCTTTGGGACGGCAGGTGCTGGAAAGTACATTCCGCTGACTGCTGCTGATTCAGTGCCCGAACTGTCGGAGAAAAAAAGAGCAGCTTGTTGGAAGAAACTGTAGAATCCCTTTCCAGCCACCTGTGAAGTAACTGCATGAGATTGTGGCTAAGAGGCAATTAAGAGAAGATGCGATGATAGACTTAAAATGGTTACAGGAGAACAAGAAACACACACCAATATAGAAAATAGGAGCAAGGTCACCGGACACAGTATTCATAATGCTTTACATAGAGAACATTCCTATGTTGGTGGTGAATGTTCTCTTTATGCTCCAATCCATTATCAGGTCCTCAATGGAGGGAAGAGATGCTAGTGAGCATTCGTTTTTGGTACAGATCGCCACACTAGTCCTTCCCGAATTAGGTAGTCTAGAATGACCCTGAGATTTTAGCAGTCTCTTCGTAACTGTGTTACCCAACAGTTCCATATCGAAAGCTCTTTCGAGGTCAGGAATATTAGGCCCATTTATTTTAGCGGTTAGCTTTTTTATACCTGCATACAGCATACCGGGCTGTCAGCGTGGAGCTTGGTACACTCAGGGGTAGCTTTCCATTCTGTTTCTGATTAGACGTGGACTCTATTTGTTGTAGGCTACTCCTAGCCATCTCCCACATGCTTCCGAATCATATGATCGCAGGTTCTAGCCCGATTCGACCTTCGAAATACGATCTACATGAACGCGTGGATATGTTTGCGTAAATACAGAAGGCATGCACGAACTAGCCGCAACAGAAACAGAGAATCATCCTCTTTATCCACATGCGTCCAGGAAGTACAAGGTCGCTTTTGGTCCGCGTTTAGCACTCTATCAGCCATTGTGATGTGCCATCTTGTTTCGGGGCTAATCGACTATGGATCCTCTAGTGAAGGAGATTTGTGGAATTTCTGCCACTTTTATCATATTATGAATTTGTTGATCACCGCATACTCGATTTTCTGCCAGTAAATTCTATATCTTAATGGTGTCTAATATTTCGTAGAAGGAGGCCGTTCAGCTATCTTTGGCGAGATGGTAACCACTGAACACTGACCAGAGTCTGACTCGGCATAGGTTTTTTTGCTCTTCGATACGAATCGGCTGGAAACTCGTGCGCAATATGGGTGATGCTGATGTCTGTTTCAATCCGTGCTGTACATTACATGTCGAACCCTGTTGAAAACCCAGGTATGGTAGTCGGTAAACGCAAGGGATGGGGATGGGGTAGAATATGACTATGTTGTAGGATGGATCGGCTTATTCATATTTTCGCTTATTTAGCACTCTTGCGGTGATGCCTTATCTCGGGTTTATTGTGGGCTGGCAAGGGTTAATTTTTTAGCTTTTGTGGACTTGTTGGATTTTGAAAATAAACAATACTTTTTTCAGTAACTAGAGGACTTTGTGGGTTTTGAACACGAGTTAACTGAAGAAAAGACTGCTGTATCGTTCTATAGGTGTGGATGATATTTGTGGTGCCATTTACTATATGTTACCATGGTTCATCATGAAAACACTTTACCGTCAGCATTTCGGAGTGTTTTGCAACTGATGGAATAGTTTTCATATTTCTTTTATTTCATCCGTCTTCACGTTTACTATGCTGATCCAAGCAGATCTTATCGTAAGCTAGCATACATCGTCCACGAAGGTCTTCCAACTTTTTACATGTGGGTTCGGTTGTTGCTAGGATTTTCATTTCATCTTAAATGTCGAAGAATGCTGGTTGAGCAATTCTCTCTGGAGTCCTGAGATAGCCGGGCTGGAGAGCTCCCAATTCGATTGCAGAAAGTGATTTTTTCCCAGCCAAGTCCGGTTCCAATTTCCCCACCCCGGAAGGATGAGAGGCTTGGTTGGCCCGGTGTGGAATCGAACAAGCACCATGCTCGTAATGACAGACATGACTACCACTGTGCTATCCGCCCCCTACAGTTTTCGTATGTGTAATATAAATGCGTGTATAAATATACTATACGTATAGTATTTAAATGTGCAGAATTTCTTTAAATATCTAAGGAGCTTATCTCGAGCAACACCCAGCATAACATTTGCGTTGCATAGCTATCAGTTGGTAACAAAAAGTACACGAGAATAACTTTATGTGCCAAGATAAACCACCGAAAGCGACACTTATAGGTATTGTACTGGTCACTCCTCAAAGCCATTACGATATGTATAGGTGTCACTCTTATCGAAAGCATTAAATCGACTACAGCGCCACAAATCTTTAGGTTGAAGTGACTTATCGTCAAATTCGTCAGACTTCATAACACATTTTTTCTAGTCGTAGGAATAACTTGGACTTGCATCAGTTGTGAATAACGTTCTGTTTATTCACATTAGCTTTGAAAATTAGTACAAATCCAGTTATGGAGCATGCTGATATCGATTATGATGCCATAGGGAAACTTTACTATGGATGAGGTGCCAATCTTCATAACATCTGCACGGAAGAGGGGGCTTGTTTTCTTTACGCCATTGTGGTCCACTTTTATAAAAAGTTGGATCGTAAATCATCAGTACGATTACGTTTGTATGGTTATTTTAGGTCTTTCTGGGATAAGAGCTGTGCGTGGATGTATAATTTAGGAGGATTTCACGAAGGCTGTCTGCAAGGGTTTGTTCACAAAGATGATTTTTTTGCGTACCGTATTGTTTTCCACTCATAAAAGGGTTTTTTGAATGGTTATTGTGCGTAGTGTCTAGAAGAAATTTTTTTTGCGTACGATTTTAATGTTTTAGGTCAGTGATGCTAAGCAGTTGGAGACAAAACTGGAACTAAAGTCTGTGTAAGGCGCACTAATCTGGTCGCTTTCTACGGCGCGTGTGGCGCAGTGGTCGGAGGCGCCCTGCGACCCGCAGGTGGGTCTACTGCCGCGCCAGTTCCATCTCATCATGCCTTCCATCCTTTCGTGGCAGGCAAATTATTACCACACTTGTATGGGAGGATAGCAGCACTGGCTCGATACATCGGTAGGCCATCGCGAGTCATTGTAAAGGTCACATATGCATTCAATCACCTCCAACGATGCTCAACGAAGTTGGATGCAAGACGCATCCTTTAGGGATTGATCAACGCCAAGAGCTTTATCCCTTTATTTTTACCCCTTATATAGAGTATCCAGGATTTACTACGAGAATAAGCATTGATTTCATTACTACGTTTTCCTTTTTGTTTTTAAGATGGAAATACTACTCGATTGCTGAGAAGCTATGTCTTCTTCTGAACTTTTCTTCTTTCCTGTTCTCTTCACCTCCTGTTTTTTTCTTCGTTCTTAAACGTCCTTTTACTTTTTTCAAATTTTCTTTTGAACTGTATCCGCTCGGTATTCGCTGTTTTGGGTTCTTCGTATTCACTTGCACTGAAAATTTTTAACGTAACGGTGAGAAATTGGTTTAATCATGTTCACTAGCACTTTATGATAACCCTTGATTTGAAGTTGTTATCAATAAAAGGTAAAGATTCCTTTATTCATATTGATCTGATATGCATATTATGCATGTATTAGTATAACACTCGCAGGCAGTCGAAGTATGGGAAGGCCATTGGCTTGAACTCTCCATTCTCTACAATAATCGGGAGATTTATTTAGCCAGTATTCTAAGAAATCCTCTAGGTGCTTAAGTTTATGTTTTGTGGTACCGGTGGTTGTTTTCTTTCACATCACATTTGTTCAAAATCAATGGTTGTTTTCTTAACTGCACGAGGATGTGAACGACGTCTCTGTATCTCTATAAAGTGGAAAGTACGGTTGCATCACACTGAAAACAGCCTTCTTATTTCTATTTATATGATCTTATAAACTGATATTCTTTAGCTAATGCGAGGTTGGTAGAGGCTTTCGTTGTCGTTGTGGTTGTTGTTGGTGTTATTGGTCGATGGCTGACGTCTCGGTGATTTCGCCTTCCTCACAGCCTGGACGTATTTTATATTAGAATACTTTAATCATTCGGTGGAAAAAAAAGGCAAAAGTATTAATTGAGAACAAACTTTTAAATAGATGGTTGGTTAGGATGCTACTGTCAAATGTAGTTCTACGCCATATTGAACAGAAAGTCTACTCACCGTGATGTTACGAGTGTTCACGTGGGGTCACGAGCAAGACACACCCAGGGGTAAAGATATCATTTTGAAATAGGGCGCCAGATCACGTGTGAAAGTGAGGCATTGGTCTTTCCGGTTCATCTTTAGATTTTTTGAAATTTATCCGAAACGCCTCAAGAGTCTTGCGCGGTGATGTTTTCGATTCCTGCGCTAGGATCCGCACAGTAACTTCAAAATCATAGCCATTGTGGTTTTCTGCCCTATGCGTACCTAGACGAGTGTTTTGACGAATTTCAACTTTCCCAGTTAGATGTTCTTTTATGCGGACACAAAGTGGTCTACCCGTTTCCCTCATATATTCCTCACCGCATGCGTTACATGAGATCAAGTATATTGTACCTGAACTCATGCAATCCCCGTCTCTCCCGTTAGGGACAGGTCATACAGTTTTCTGAGCTGCACGAACGATCATAGAGACGGTTGCGAACTAACTGATGGCGTAAGCTATTGAGTGGGATGTCAATAATCGTTACATAATTTTCAAGACCACTTTTTCTTTCACAGGGCTAGGCTGTAAAGGTTAGGTAAAGTAGTACAAAGGGGGGAACTACCACCAATACCTTTTCCCCGAACTTTCTTCAAACAAGAGCTACCAAGTAGCGATATTGACCCTGCATTTCGTTTATTTTTCGGAAAAAATTCTCTGCATACTTAATCACTACCAAAAAAGAAAAATAAGCTCCAACCTCACACACCAACAAAAATGTGGTATGCGCCAGGTTAGAGAGCTCTTGAATTCAAAATCTGTTTGACTTTCTATTAGTGATAATGGTGGAGAATTTGTAGTTATTCCTAGTCAGTTGGATATTAGAATAACAGAGGAGCATCTCAATGATGTTTCTCTGCATCGAGCATCCTCTGAAAGGGAATGTAGAAGTCAATACCGAAAATTAAATCAAGAATGGGTCAACACGGCAAAGGCACCAGGTTCAGAGCCTTCATTTATTTCTCGGCTTAAAAAGCGAACATCCAATTTGCCCTGTCCTTTATAGAACTACATTTGACCGTAGCATCCTAACACACCATCTATTTAAAAGTTTGATCTTCATTAATACTTTAGCCTTTTTTCCACCGAATAATTAAAGTATTCTAGTATAAAATACGTCCAGGCTCTGAGGAAGGCGAAATCGGCGAAACGTCAGCCATCGACGAACAACACCAACAACAACGACAATGACAACGAAGACCTATACCAACCTCGCATCAGCAAAAGAAGATCAGTTTATAAGATCACATAAACAAATATATCACCTATCTCTGCCGAGGTTTATAGAAAGTCGGTCTTTTGAGCCTGCTTCTTTGTATTCCTTCTCTGGTAAGCTCACACGAGGTTAATATTGCTTAATCTGTTTCTTCCTTGCCGATGGGTTCGTATTCTCAGTTACTAGACTGCCTTAAGTGATAGAACTAACACGAATGCGAGAAGTACGAATGAGAGAAAATACGTGAACTGGTAAACGAGTGTTAATCAACATCAAACGGTGAATCTGTAGGAGCAGATAACATAAGAAAATGCTTGCAGAAATTCTAATCCAGCTAGTAAGGTGTATGTAAGATGCTGGCCTATAGATCTCTTTGACGTGCAAGATATCTACGTCGGTCTTTCCGAAATTGCCAGGAAAACAAGTGCAAAGTGTAGATGCTGTGAAGTGCATCAATAGTCGTCGGGGTATCGACACTGTTTCTGCTGCAATGAGCTGGTTTACTCCTTCCATCTTCCATACACAAGTGTCATATTTGTGCACTTCGGTATGTTGTTTCATGGGGTGGTTGTGTTTTGCATATCAATTCCGCCTGCAATAGAATTAATGGGAAGCATGTGGAAGGTACATCAGAGATGCATGAAAAATAACCAAGCCACATGTCTACTGCAGAAAGGTCTAGTAAGGACAAAGTAGTTGTAGAAATATGTAAACGAAGGGAGCTAAGAACTGAGCTCATTATGGTAACCAAGATCAGTCACGGCAAGCTTCGAGCTCCAGGCCAGATTCAGATCCGTAATTACTTCTTCGGGAAACTCATGTGCTACTTACTGCACCACTGAGACCCTTGCTTTACCTTCGGTCCACTGCAACGTGTGCAACGTGCCTTCCCTTTCTGTCAGCCAGTTTTTTATCTTAACAGTGGCATCAGCAACTACCCGTAAATGGGAATTATCTGAGAAGAACGAATCGGCATTGAACTCTGTTAAGTTAAAGCTGCAATAGAAACCACAATATCTTAACTATTCTTACTTCCTATTGTTTTTTCATTGAACGGTGCTGTCTGAAACTGTGCCTCCAACCTGCGACTGCCCCTTCAGTGGACCTCGTTTGACCCACTGCACCATGATCGTGCCTTGCTTTTCTTTCAGTCATTTTTACCCTAACGGCCCTATCAGCAACCACGTATCAACGGACTTGGCCTGCAGAGCGCAAATCGTCATCACTGGACCCAACTACACTGAAGCTAGAGTTTAAGGTTTAAGCAATCACCGGTTCAAAACGGTTCAAAACCCATCTCTCAGTGCAGACCTGCAATCTCCAGAAACCTACTGTATTTTGTAGCTGCCTACAGTCACCTGCGGCCCGGGGTTTTGCAAATATCTCAGCATCATTGTGGTTATTCTCTTACACGTTTTGTTATCAACTGACAGCTTGTAAAACGCCGATGTTTTGTTGTGGGTTGTTGGGGAAAAATCTATTGCAGTTATTGTAGTTTTCGCCGATCCGTTGTGCTGCAGATGAGACGAAGCGATCCACAACCAGTTCTATAAGGTCCTTACACTGTAGAAGATATTCCGCGTTAACTCTGCGGTACTCAACATTATAGCTGTGTAAAGAAGAAAAACCACTCGGCATACCACATGATGCCAAAAAGGGTTAAAAGGCAACATGAAAATTCATCACTGGTTGATTTTCCTATATAATAGTGAGATTCATTTTCGTTTCAGCAGCGATCGCTTCCGAATAGCGCAATCCAGTGCGCCATTTTCCCGAGTTAGTGTGGAAGACATTAGACGATCTATATAAGTTGGATAATCTGCTTTGTTAGAAAACGGTAAATGTGGTTGTAACGACTCTGTTCACTGCACGAATTCCTCAGCCCACCCAAGCGCTTTCTAACCCTGCTTCGCCCTCACCAAGCTTCTCATTTCCGGGAAATTGGTTTCACTCTGTCTGAGACAGACCAACCTTCTCTAATCAACTTGGGGACGCTCCGATATGGCTATATTTAGATACCAAGCAAAAGTAACAAGACCAGAATTCAACGACCATCGTGACAAAGTGTTAAATTGCCTTGTTTTTTCAAATCACGATCCTCGTCAAAAAAAAAGGGAAGAGAGCAGATGCGTTTTGTAGGATCCAGAAACTCATAAAGTAGTCTTGGTGACGTTTTGCTTTGTAGGGAAATATCAGCTAATTCAAAAGGCTTTCGCCGAAGATAATAAAGTTGGTTTTGAGCTAGGATATGTTCTACAGTTTTTCAATGCCATCATTTATATATCACGCACATTCGAATCAATACATATTGTGTTCATGTGTTAGTGATTCACTGTCGAACAATGGTGACTAATTGCATTCTTGAGTAAGAAACTACGACGTATAGCAGGAGGGTGATAACTCGGCGGTGTCTTCTGAGCGTATAGAAGCACTTCCATACTTCTGATCTGTCAGGCACATCTCAGCGCTTCACGGAAACAAAAAATGCACCCGGTTAGCAAAATTAAAGAAGGGTGTATAAAATACCAAACAAAAATCCCTACCGGTTTCAGTCCAACTTTTGAGAATCTCCACCCACTGATTAAAGATGACGATATTTCTGTCTTGACAGTGAGCGGAAAATGTTGGTAGACTTACTAGGATGGACGATAAGCAATGCTGAAGTTGATGATGTGTACCACAAAGAACACACCAGGCACACGATTTATGGGCTACGTAATCCGAAAAAATTGTCGTGCACTAGACTCAGACTCACAATTGAGTTTTTAAATTCACAAGACCACTTCCAGCACAAAAGCTAACAGTTGCAGATTCAGTTATTCATTTCTGGAGTTCACAACAACGATAACTCTAAACATCAACAAGTATAATAGCACCTGCGTCGCTTCATGAGTGTTGAGGTCCAGTGGATCTTGAAAATCAAATGGATGACCTAAGGCACAGACTGGTGTCTACGTGGCAAATGGTTTCAAAAAATATGAATAGTACTCAACAGTAATACTGCAGCAATGAACGCCTTCAAAGTGAAGGTGTACTGTTTGGCGAAATGAAGGTAAGAGACACATGAAGCGTCGTATGCCAACATTTCCAGTGAAACCTCGCCTCCAAAAACATAGGAAAATTTTTACTAACAAGGTTATTAACAAAACTACTTGATGTGCTTGAGTTCCTCAGAAAAAAAGCGGCAGAATGGAGTTAAGTCACATGTTTATGAAGTTGTCAAGAAAAAAAATCTTTAGAAAAAAAAACAACAACTCAACGAGTGTGAAAAGCGAAGCAGATTTAAGCTTCATAACGGAAAATTACATGAAACAATACAAACACAAATTCAAAGAAAAGCTGTAGCCTACTCTTTCAGACAGTTACAGGCCGCAGAGGCATCATTAATGCTCGTACCAGCTGTTTTCTGAAAACCGAATAGAAGTAAGACGAACGAGAATAAAGGTAACAGGTAATAACAAACAGTTCTCCTGTAAATGAAATAGTTGCGGCACATGAGCATGGAATCCAGATTATCTCGAATAACTTGAATGAGCGTCATTGCTTTCCTCGCTTTTATAGGGAGCTGAAGCTGCTCGGGGTCGATTCAGGTCACTAGAAGCACACAAAGAGCACCACAATGTTCATTACGCTTTCCGCCACTTGTACTTAATGAATAAGCAAGAATTTCCGAGTAATTTGCCGAGCTGTACCGTAGGTGCTAGAAGTGCTCACAAGCTCTGCGGGTGAAGATATAGGACGTCTTTACTAGAGTTGACCCCTAATCGTCAGTGCATATACCAGCCGGGCACGGTACTTGAGGGAACCATATTAGCTGTCGCTTAAGGTAAGTAAACGAAATGCGTTTAAAATTTCGAAGGCCGTAATCTAAGCAAGATGAAGCAACATACTCACTCTAAAGCACTTCAGCTAAACATGTAGTAAGTCGCGCTAAGCGATAGAGCACAAGAAAAGAACAGCACAAAATATGAAAACCAGTTAAAATGTTAAGAAAACTGCTCCTTTCCAAAAAACGCAATTATTTCAAATGCCCAAGCTTCCGAATCGTAACTAACCAAAAGTCATGCACTTATGTTTCCACTTGGATTTCCCAGCCACTACTGCTCCTGCTCCTTGGCATGAACAAAGTGAACAATGAATCTACACAACAAAGCCTTTTAAATTGGCCGTCGTACAAGGTTTCTGGGTCTTAATAAATTAAGCAAGTAATGGAGAATAGAAGGCGAAAAAAAGTTCAAACAAAAAAATGCCTACCATAAGCCATTCGAGGAAGGACCTATGCTTTCTGTAAATGAGGAATTGTCCAAATAGAATGTACGCCTGAAAAAAATCTGATTACAACACTTTCCGTAAGTATTTGCGGTAGAAAACCACTCAGTGCTCCAGTATTGACCTTATCATATCCAAAGTCGACGAGGATCTTACACGGCTTGTGTGCGATTCTTGGAATTGTTGAAACTGGCTTGTCACGCACTGGCTCACTCACGAACTCGAGGTGGTTCACAGACGGAGACATCCTCTGCGAAAGCAAGAAATGTTCAGTACTAATAGAAATAAACGATCACTCAGAAATTCTCAAGCTCTACGTAAAATATCGCACTAAGATGGAATGTCTAACACAAAATTGTTTCAGCATGCTGAAACCTTCTTCACGCATCGTCACGTAATCTGGATACTCAGCTTGAACATTCAGCACGATATGGAAAAAAAAACTCACAAAATTTTACTTAAGTATGTCATGTTAGAAAAGTTGTTCGCTCTGGATTACCGGAGAGATCGCTTTACAATGGCAACAAGCAACTGTGTAACGCAAACGGATATTTATGAAAGAAGGGAGGACTCAAAGATGCTCGAGCCTCTGGTTGAGGCACATTCAACACAGAAACGTCACTTACTTCTGCATACCAATCAATTATAGCTTTATAACCCATACGAAACCCCCAAAACCTGTATGTCTTGCAATAATGAAGTATGTTATCTTGATTCCAACCGGTAGGGCGACAAATCACGCCAATCGCTTTAGTCCTAGAGAAATCCAGGCTTCTTCTAAATCCACATGGACTGCGACCGCCACCGGCAAAGAGCTGTGAACGCTCTATCAGGATTACCTTGGAAATCCATTAAAAAACCCAACATTTATTATGTCGGTGACAGAAAATGGCAAATCATCATGGCGAAGCCGAACCCAACCAACCACTCAGCAGCTAACACGTCAATTATATTCACAGGACAACTGTGGTATCGAAAACGACTACATGGTATGCCTACAATAGTGGTACTTACGCTGTCTACTTGCAGGCAAACCACGACCACACTGGCAACGCTATTGTTTTAAATAATTAGTTGATTGGATAACATTAGCACTAACTAGTATAATGCACGGAAATCATAACGATGTCGATTTCAAAAAACAAGTTTCATTAACAGCCAGCACTTCAGATTATGGCCTCGAGTTACTTCTATGTGTATCTGGCCAAATAATGAACTTACTTACTTGGATACTTGAACGGTACGTCCTCAGTGGTTTTGCGGGCCCCAGTACTTGCCTGGAGTTCCGAGGTCAGCCTGGTCAACGCCCGTCCCAGGTCGCCACCACCTCAGGCAGTCACCGACCTTGTGGATCAGACGGGGATTTGCCATCATGCGACTAGTTTGATACAAGGACAATGGTGGATCCTGGTCTTGGTTTGCTCTTAGCTGGGCTACCCGGTGGAAACACCGCACCCCTTTTCGGCTTGGAAGACCCTGCCGGGGAGAAGGAATCCCCTGCTGTACATCGTAGTCCGACACCCTGTCACAATGAGGCAGTAAGCTTCTGGGAGATAACTAGTGAACATATGTTCAAAACTATAAATAACCTCTAATCTACCTCGTATATCGTACCCAACGGATGAATCCCTTGTCGAAGAGTGCCATTGGGCGAACAGGTCAGCACGCCTCGTACAGCTCCCTGAAAATATTTCAAATGCACAACTGTGTTTGCATTAAAGAAATTAACACATTCGCTGCAACTCTTAAATTTGCGTGCGAAACACATGGGACTCCGTTTATTTTCCCTCCACCTGTACTGCGCATCGAAATCAATGCAGTCCACGCATTCTTTGTGTTGTTCTGGTAGATACTGGCCTAGCGCTAAAGAAATTGGGAAGCTACACCAGTCTTTCAAAAAAATCAACGAGGCATTATTATTCCTAATTCGTCATGAAACATGCTAACTGAGCTGGTATTAGGAGCAGCTCGGTGCACCACGAGACGTGCCGCTATGTAAGAACTATAAAATCCATGTGAATAGTGTACAGTATAAAGTTCGTTCTAGATTGCGGGATAAATGTTTCTGTGAACAGCATTTTCCACGAAAGCACATGACTGCTATAGAAAGCGTTGAAAACACGCAATTGTTTTAAAGGCGATCTTTCTGAATGCCTATCCTTTCCAAAACCATTCGCTCTGGTGGCGACTAGTAAACACCTACGGTAGCATTAGACCTCCTACGGGCATGGCTAGAGATTTATCACTTGGCCACAGCGATAAAATGTCTGGATTTTTGAATTCCCCTAACAGATGACCGGACGGAATTGTCATTGCCTGCAGGAACATGTAGAGCAAGGCGTGAGTGACGCCGTTCTAAACATGTCCACGTAAACATAGGTGCACCATAAACTCCGACCAATGTAATAGAAAGAAAAACACGTTACCAATTCGCTCTCGGTGATTTCTCAATCCTGAGACACTTTCGGTACTAGGTGGAGGGGTGTCCCATGGATAGCTGGTGCCCACCGATCGTCCTCTTTGAAGAATGAACCCATTTATTACGTGTAGAAATCCCATAAACACATACCTTACTTAGCCGTTCCTCACTAGGGGAATACAATCTGATAGGCATTGAACGACGCATAGGTAATTATTATAAGTATTGGACAGCAATGGTGAATGTACCGATTTGAACTATGGCCGGTGTGAGAAGCCGCTTCGCAACCGCGCGCAAGGAATCGGTGACTTGGAGCACATTTACTCAATCCACTCCAGCATTTAAAGCAAGCGGTCCTCTAATTTCTCCAAATCTTTCGACATCTTTGTGTTCCAGACTATCTGCTTTTGTTATAGGGGGTACTGATTTTGCAAGTAAACACTAGCAGGTAGTTGTTTTTTTAGACCGCTACATTCTCGTTACTTTTTTTCTCTACGAGCTTACTTTCTGCATTTCCCCATTCGCATTTTTTTTCTTCGTTTCCTGGTTACATTTTAGCAAACCCATGCGCTTCTGTATGGCAAAGAGTCCTGACAATACAGCCGCAATGATGCTGAAATATTCGCAAAACTCCGTACCGCAGGTATCTGCGGTGAGGACTGAACACGCTATTACCCTCTCTGGGGACTAAGGTTTTCACCACCACACTCTGCAGGTCCTTCATTTTGATTTTCTTTCAGCAGCTAACCTAAAGGGTGGTATCAGCAGTCGCCCATCAACGGGATTGAAATTGGAAGCACAAAGCGACATTGAACCCGGTTAACCTGAGGCTCCTCCCGAAGGTTTACTGCCTCATCGTGGCTGGGAGGTGTTCCTGGATGTCGGGTTCCGATGTACAGGGGGGATTCATCTCATTGGCAGCGACTTCCAGGCTGAGAATTAGTCTGGCGTTTCCATCAGGAAGACTAGCTAGGAATAAACCAATACCAGGATCCACTGCCGTCCTGGTATCAAACTTGTCGAATGGTGGCAAAATTCCCTCTGATCCACGATGGCTGCGACTAGGTGTGGTGGTGACGACCTGGGCCACACTTCAGCCGCGCTGACCTCGGGATTCGAAGGAACCACAATGGCTAAACCAGCAAATCTCCGAAAAAATGGAGATTGTGCTATGGCCCGCATAATCAGTGATCCAAGTATCCAAGTAAGTAATTTGCGGCTGCTGTCGATATCACAATGTTAACTTTTCTATTTACTTCCTACTACAGTTATTTACAGCAGGGTACTATATGGGAAAATTCTGATTACGTTTACGATGGTCATACAAATTTCATCTGATTTCACCGTATTTGCCTCATTTTTTGTGTCTGCTTAGGTTCCAGTTCTTTTCTGAAATACATCCATTTCAGGATGATTGCGATTCCGTCGACAACTGCACTCAATCAGCACACATCATGTCGACAAGTAGAGAACGTCGTAGATCCTGAAGCGGCAGGAGCTGAACCTGTATGAAAATCCGAAGACGCCCATGTACGTGGTCGCAGCTCGACGAACCAAGCTGGAGTATTCTCTAGGACGATTAAGCTTTATGTCTTCTTCCAAGTTCTGGTGAACTTTAAGAAAATTGGGTAACAAAAGGTGTTGCTAACTTCCAGAGAACTTACGCAAACACGCATCCCTTGACAGCTAAGCCAATCGCAGTGTGTATCGCACCAGTCTTTGCAGACAACTGTTTCGTAATGAGTTCTGGCAGAGGTAATCCGGTATAGATCTATGCTCGCACCTTTCGAAGCTTCCGTTACACAGTAGTTTACGCACTCCATAACCTTTAGTGAGTGATTATCTGGAGTAGATATGACACGTTGAATGACTCTCCACATCTTTAATATAAAAACGAAACACAACAAATAACCGCGGTTAATAACAACAAATAACAGCAATTAATGACAACAAATAAATGCAATTAATAACAAAAAATAATGTCAGTTGATGACAACAAATAACAGTAATAAATCACAACAAATAACAGCAATTAAGAAAACAAATAACAACAGGCTCTTTCGCATTTCGGTTTCCACCCACGAATGTAACTTGTTGAACTTCATGAGGTGACTTTTAAGCCGCATAATCCTTTAATGGCACAAATGCCGTTCATCAAACAGCCGCCTTGTGCTCAATCATTGTTTTATTGGCTACTTTGAATGACTATTTGATTTTTTTCTACCGATTATCTTGGAAAACCAGGTTTCTGAGTAAAGCTTGAAGATCATGTAATTTTAGTCAGAGAAGAATAAATTAAACCCGAATTTCCACTAATCCATCGATTGTCTTTGCTCAGTCTCGTTGCATGAGCCATTGTTGTACATCGCAATTTAGAAGGCGTGGAAACCTCAGGCTACGACTAGGAAGAAAAACTTTGAAGAGAAGAGATGAAATATTTTATTCAGAACCCTTCCTGTATGTTCTAAATGATGAAGAGAATTTTCAGGGCTTGTAAGCCAAGAAATGTGTTTTTTTCCCTCACAAAAAACATGTTCTTTTTTCTCGAAATCTTCGGGTAGAGAGCGTAGAAATGGAAGTACAACGCAAAGGAATGATTCCTTGGAGAACTTTTTTGTATATGTTGAAGGATCGTCAGTATCATAACAAAGCTGTACGTTAATACTCATTGATCGAATGACCGGTAAAAAAATTATCGATTTCAGTCAAAGAACGATTTTTTCAGCTCATGGAAGATGTTGTTGGCAAAAAAATCCAAAACTTTGTAAAACATTCACCAGGCTTTCAATTAGCGATTAATGTAGCATTTCAATCGTGTTCCTCTTCAGATTCCGTTTTTCATGAACAGTAAGTGCTAACTGCTTTTTGAAGTAATTAACAAAAGAACAGACTTAAAGTCGGATGTCTACGAGGCATCCTGTCCATAACTAGCGTTGTTCACTTCACCAGAAACGAGATAGCACGCCGGATTTCGGAAGAGAACAGGTGGAACTACGTACCTTGTAATTTCATATGAAGACATGAAAACGTGGCCTTTGAAGAGACTGGAGATCAAAAAAACATTGCACATGAGCCTTATTTTCAAAAATAAATAGGCGACCTAACCCATCGCAGCAAACTCCGCCCATGAATGGAACCCAGAGAGAAAAATCCAGAGGCACCGAAACTTACGTACGCCAAATGCTATCACCTAGTTCTCCGTTCTGTCGAAAATGTGATGAAATTTATCCCTGGTGAACTTTGTCACTGCTATATCCTGGCACAAATTGCATACGCTGACTACGACATTTCTGGAAACGATTTTCAGTGAAGAACATGCACGCCATTGTGTTTCCTTATAAACGAAAAATTTGCATAGAAAGCCGAAAGAATTTGTTTTATAAAGGTTGGACTTATCCATTAACGCCTTCACTTGATGAGCTTACGAAAACCAGCAAGAATTATTTCAAGTGTTCCCTACGTTGTCAACAGAAGGTTGACGAGTGACTGCCGAGGCTGCACCATGCGGACACGGAAAACGAGACTCCATACAACTTAAGACAACAAGTGTATAATCATTTCTGACTATTTATTTATTGAAACTAGTGCCTCGAAGATCTAAGTATAGCTTGAGTATTAATGAACTGAGGAGAGTAGGGAACAAGTGTGTATTGCATTTCTTTTCTGCAACTAGTTTTCCACTAACAGCCCTAAGTGAGCGCTGAGATCCCACTTAAGCTTGCTAAGATAACTGGCTCCAAGGAATCATTCCGCTGCACTGTATTTTCATTTTTGCGCTTTCTGCCCGAAATTTTTCGGGCGAAAGAACAAGCTTTTTGTGAGAAAAAAATAGAACAGTCCTTGGGTTGCAGGCCTTGAAAATTCTCTTTGATATTTCGAAGGTACAGGAAGGGTTTTGAATATAATATTTCTTATTCGCTTCAAAGTTTCACTTCCTGGTCGTGGCCAGAGATTTTCACGCATTCTAAATTGCGATGTACAACAGTGGTTCGTGCAACGAGACTGAGCAAAGATTATCAATGGATTAGTGGGAATTTGAGTTTAATATATTCATCTTTAACTAAGATTACATAGTCTTCACGCTTTGCTCAGAAACCTGGCCTTCTAAAATAATCGGTAGAAAAAAATCAAAATAATCATTCAAAGTAACCAATAAAACAATGATTGAGCACAAGCCGGCTGTTTGATGAACGGCATTTGTACCATCAAAGCATATGGGTTAAAAGTGAGCTCATGAAGTTCAACAAGTTAAATTCGTGAATGGAAACCGAAACCCGAAAGTGATAAAGCTGCTGTATAACGCGAAGAAATAAAGGAAGATTTTGGTAGCTTTAGGCAAAAAAAAATGAAGACTTTAAAAAGGAAATACCAAATGACACTGAGGAACTACAATCAGGGATGTTCGTTCTGACATACACCATGGGTGCAGCGATGCTACATTGCTACAAATGGACTTAAATGCATGGCGCATTCGTGTAGAATTCATAAATGCTGAACACTTTATCCTGCATCCGTTTCTCTGATTCGGCGCATTGTGTCACAGAAACTTGTTAGAAAGTTGTTAGACAAGCAGGAACATTTCAGGACCATACCTGCTCCAACTATATTCCTTAGATCAAACGATGTATGTAACACTAATCGCGATTGTCGGCTATCATTTAGATACCGCTATCATACTTGCCCTTTCTTTTTAACTGCGGTTTGCTTCATTTCTCTGTTCGCAATCGCATCTAGCGGCCCCTTATTGCAGAAGCTCTTCGTATGAATGTGAGTTTGACTCGTATCGTTGCCCAACACTCTGTTATAAGTAAAAGACGACGCATACAAAGAATACCTCTTGCTCGCTTAGAGACCGCACCGTACTTTCTCGCATCTAATGACTCAGCTGGATTAGATGGTGAACAAAAAGATTTTCTCGAAACACTCGGAGAAAATTCCACCGCATATGCAAAAGTGAGCGTTTACTACATCACTCTTATATCTCTCTACTTAACTCTTCTAAATGCGTAAAGCCCTAAGAAGTTCCAATTCAACTGTCAAAATACAAAATAACGAAGTGACATTCTACAGGAGGCTGCTGTTCTGTACTTTCGGCATATATTCGCCACTGATCCGCTATGGCATTTTCCTGATCCGAAAAAAAAATAAACTTCTGGTGAGATTTGTGATCATTGTGAAAACTCAGCTTGATGCCCTTAACTAAGCGTAGTTGTCAATCGTCACCGTTCACTTATCCGTATCCTTTTTTTTAAGTGCTTCAAGGAAATAGATTATGTCCCACTCATATACACTAGTAACTATCTGACTTTGTAAACTGACAACTAACTGACTTAGTTCGTAGCAAACAAGAGCAACACTACCATCGATAAGTCAAGCTGCGAGTATTTCGAAACGAAACTTAGTCCACAACGATGGGTAAGGTGCCTCGTGATATCCATATGCGTTAAATGGATAGGTGATCACAGTTATCCATATATAGCCCACACTTTCGGGCTTTATCAGTTGAAAAATGGTCCTCTTCAACGTTGGTGGAACTCCCTAGGACTTCCACCGCACATCTCCCTCATGAGAAGGATCTTGAGCCGGCTAGTCGCGAGACTACGTGACGCGTCCCCAAGTGGCGGATAGGTGGTTAATCGCTGACCAAAATCGACCTTTACTTACCTGAGACGAAGACGGATCCAGGAGATGGGTTCTCTGTTTCTACTGCGCCGATTTCTACATACTTTCTGTATTTACGAGGTGTATTCATTCATGTGTCTGTGGGTGCGTTCAAGAATTGTATTCTACAATTCAAATCGGACAAAAACACTGCAATCAAGCGACAGGGAACTATAAGGGAAGCGGGTAGGAGTCACTTCCAACAAATAAGCTTCATGTCCACCATGGGAGAGAGTGGTAAGATACCGGTGAGTATACCCAGCCACCACGTTCAGAGCTCAGCAAGCTATACGTGGGTATCAAAATGCTAAACACAGTAAAAGAAACAGGCCTCATTCCCCTGACCCGAAAGAGCCCCAATTCGGCAGCATTGGGCTGGACGAGTACGGAGAGGTTGCTAAAATCTCAGGGCCAAGGGAAGCTGCCTGGATCGCGAAGAACTAAGGTGACGATCTGTCCCTACAATGCACGTACACTTGCATCTGAGTCGTCGATAGAAGACTTGATCACGCAAGCAAGAAGGATGAGGTACGACGTCGTCGACTTTGCGGAGACGAGTCGATGCCATCCATTCAGCGCCGTCTATGACTGCGCAGAAGAGCTGTTTCTCGGAACGTGCGACACTAGAGGAGTCGGTAGCCTCGGCGTTCTTGTCAACACGAGTTTCTCCATGAACATCGATTCATTCGAACAGCTTACAACCCGAATCGGGCTTCTAGATTAAAGAGATGTGGATCAATACCGGCTTTAACAATCTTCGTCGTTCACGCGCCGACATCAAACTATATTGAACAAGAAGTTGAAGCGTTCTCTATAGATTTGGAGAAGTTCTACAGAGTTCTACCATGCATTCTTCAAGGTCATAATTGAATATTTTAACGCGAAGACTGGACCAAGAAGAATCTCCGAAGAACGTAAAATTGGGACCCACGGATTAATAAGGAATGAGGAGGGTGAGCGAATGTCCGAGTTCACCGTGACGACTAAGACCGTCGATTGTAACCCGCAATTCGTGAAGCCCCCATCCTCAACGCAGGATGTGGCAGTCTTCCAGGGATTGCAGCATAAAGATTTGGATTATCGATGTCGCTGTCGTCCCAAAATTCTACACGGGACCAGACTATCGGCTCCTTCGAACAAGATTCCATTTCGCCGTGAAAGGAGAAAAAAGCAGCTAGATTTAAAAAAACGAATTCGCAAAGGCACCAGAAACTGGGAATTATTCAATTTATTGGTCGGCTGCTGGGAAAATACCGTTTTCGATAACATCGACGAGGAATACAATCGGCTACTCAACATCTTCACATTAGCGCCGCTGTGAAAGCTGAGAGTTCGAAGGTCGCTAAATGATATCTGTCTCCAGAAACACTCGAGCTGATACGCCAGCATGGAATTGCGCGAGCTGTAGGCAACCGATAGCGAGCGTCCGAACTTGCAAAAACAATGCAGACAGGCGATAAAAGAAGATCTTAAAGAGAGAAGAACAGCAGTAGTGGTCGAAGTTGCAAAGGATGGGAAAAGCATTCGCAAAGCCCACTGAAGCTTCGCCAATTACAGAACCAAGATGATTGCATTCCGCCGCTCAGACGGGACAGTTACATCGTCCATAAAGGCAATAAAGAAAATCATTCACGAATACTACTGAGATCTCCTCAATAGCCATGTTCTCCTTTCCTCGTATGAAATGAAGGAGGAAGGATATGTCATACCTCCGGTTCTCCCTCCCGAAATCCGACATACTATTTCGTCGCTGATAAATCAAACAGCACCTGTTCCCGACAGGATGAGATGTGAACACCCGAAGAACCTCCCGCCAGTCCTCGTAAGCATGCTGGTTTTACTGTTCACACGTTACCTGTCTAGTTTAATTGCAAGTTCCTAACCAGTGGAAGACCAACAGTACAGTGCTATTGTTGGAGAATGGTGACCTCCACGATAACAGCAACTATAGCCCAATCTGCTTGCTGTGTTTCGCCTATAAACTTTTTATCCAGAACGGGATTGACAGAGCACTGGACGAAGAGGAGCCACGTGAGAAACCAGGTTGTCGATAAGGATTTGGTACAGTGGACTACCATCCACAACATGGCAAGACTCACTGAAGTATCACGAGAGTACAAAAGATCGCTTTCTCTTACTTTCATCGATTTAAAGAACGCTTTTGACTAAACTGAGATAAAAGCAGTAATGGGAGCCCTAGACATTCAGGGAATCCCTTCTCAGTATATAAGGATTCTTCATGAGCTGTAGAAAAAAGTTTACAGCCAAGATATAATCATTCTAAGACGATATCGTCGTCAAAAGGGGAGTTAGAGAGACGATACCGTCTCACCAAAATATTTACCTCCACCCTCTAGAATATTATAGGAGCATTGGCTTTGGACAACATAGGAATGAAATGAAGAAACTAATTAGTTAAAGAAACAAGGAGGTTTCGTGCTTTTCTCATTTGGCGTAACGTCTTCTGTCGCAGTGAATGGATGCATCGAATTAGTGCGCGAATTTTCTTAAGTTGTTCACTTCTAGAGGTAAGGGTTGTATTGGGTGCTTTCTTGGTTTCTATGTGAGAATATCGTTTTCTTTTTTATTACTATACCATCGCATTCCACGATATGGATGTGTGTTGACGTCGAAATGCGGCAACATGAAGTGCTCGTCCTAAGTATCGCCACCCGTGTCATAAAGAGCTTGACAACTCCACTTAAAATAAAATTGATGACATGCTTATAGCAGAAATTGCCGCTTTTCTGGATTAAACTCGTTTATAAATCGACGAAGCTCCTATTCGGAATTGCGTAGTCAATTTTGTCGCTGAAAGGAAAAGGAAAAAAGAAAAAAAGAAATGGGAAAGAAAGTTGAAGAAGCATTCTAACAACAGTGTGATATTTTCTCGTGGCACTCACTCGCTAACGATTCCTTTACTCTTTCTATCATCGTTAAGATACTATAGGAATTTTTCCACTTAATTTTCCTGCCCTGCATTATCACAAAGTCAGTGGAAGATTACATCGACCTAGTTTTCCCTAGCATGGTCAGGCGTTCTAGCCAACTGTTCGAACTTTCAGGACCAAAAGTTGTCGTTTTGGGGACCTTCCGCGATAAGAGCAATGGGGCAGTTTGTTGGGTTTTTTAAAAACTAAGCGTGAAGTCATCTGTTGGAGGAAACGCCTAGTTAGTTGCTGTGTATTTCTCAGTCGGCATTTTCATCAGGAACCCCAGCTAAGAGTAAACCTATACCAGAATCCATCACCGTCCTTGTATCAAACTAGTCGCATGGTGGCAAATCTCTCCCTGACCCAGAAAGGCAGGAACTACCTGTGGTGGCGACGGCATGGGGAAGACTTTGGCCTGCCTGACTTCGGGACTCCAGGGAATCACAATGGCTAAACCAGCGGCGAAACTTCACAGAAGTGGGGTTATGATGGCGCCCGCACAACCAGTGAGGGCGGTCCATCCAAGTATCCAAGCAAGTAAGTATTTGTCAGTCATTTGGTTATAAATTTTTGCCCAATCAACATAGAATAACAGTACAGGTAATGACTAAATAAGCATGGAACGAAAACAAGTTGTTTCATCGTAAAAAACTTCGAAGGTCCATGCTGTGAAACCAACTCCGCCTTAATGCGGTGCAACATTGCTTTCGGCTCCCATTCCACCACACTCTTCATTCTGGGAGACCTTGTATCTTGATGAATAGTCGACTGATGTGGAGGACGGATAACAATAATCACAATGTGTTACATGTACTCCCTGTGAACTTGTGAACTCATTGATCATCTGCTTATTCGAGTCGCACTCAGCAAAATCTCCGTTGGTAGTTGGCTAGCGCCAGGGCTGCTCATTGGTTTTGCTACGAGGCGATTTTCTTTTGTCATTCATGGCACGAGAGCTGCCACGTGTTCCACATGTCTTTCGTCAGGTTCTTGTTTTCGTACATTTGCTCTTAACTGGCTTGCTCAGTGGAGCCATCGAACTCCTTAGCTTCGCTGGATTGCCTGGCTATGAAACTCCACTGTTCATTCATTGCACGGAAACACTGAAGCATATATCTAGCCACAAATTGTTAAAGAAATGACAAATGTTACTAATAGTTACAATAGGCGAAACGGAGTCAAGAAATTGATGGTTCATCGTTCAGGTCTCTCTTTGCTGCGTATTCTTGAAGACAACGTACCTCCAGAAGAAGCACTTATTGACGCGGCATGGGCTATCACGAATATGGCGTCTATATCAGAAGAAATGGACCACATTATTGTCAATCAGGTAAAGTTGAATCAAACAATGGGAATCGATTTTCTATTCTGTTTAATTGTATTGAACACCGTGAGTTAAACAGAAGCAAATCAAAGGAATCTTCTTTTTCGTCAGACGTTTTGCCATTATTTAAGGAATCGCCACTTACTCCGTTGATGTGTGGCATGCGATGACGCAAAAACATTAGATTAACGCGTTCTACCCATGGAGAAATCAACTACAACATGTCCTTCCAAGTTACTTTAATCATCGAATAGTTTCAGAGAGGTATTGAAGTCTTGCAAAACTGCGTAGTATCCAGTACAGGCGATTTCCGCAAACAATGTATCTAGGCTTTGGGCAACATTGCAGCCGATTGTGCTGAGTGCAAGAAGAAATGTCGCGAAGCTGGGCTGGCTACGGTGAGATGCCGTGACGAAATCACCACATACCATACTCAATGGAAGGCCAACAAGACCGTGCTAGTGTTCAAAAAGGGGTGACCTCCACGTTATCTGCAACTATCGCGCTATCTGCTTGTTGTCTGTCGTCTACAAAATTTCACTCGAGTCATCCTAAACAGGACTGACAGAACAATGGACGACGGGCAGCCATGTGAGCAAACAGGGTTTCGAAAAGGATTTAGTACGATGTACCACATCCGCACGGTAACAAGGCTCACGTGTCGCGAGAGCACAAAAGACCGCTCTGTCCCACTTTCATCGATTTAAAGAAGGGCTTTGACTCAAATGAGATAGAATCAGTCATGGAAGCCCTGATAGTCACGGAGCTCTTACTCATTACATAAAGGTTCTTGGTGAGCTGTACAAAAATTTCACAACAAAGAAATCACCATTCTACAACGATGTTAACATCGGAGTCAAAAGAGTGGTAAGGCAAGGCGATACCATCTCTCCAAATTTATTTGCCGCCACCCTATAGAACGTCATGCGAACATTGGAATAGAACAACATGGGAGTGAAAATCGATGGTCGGCAAATACACTTTCTTCGCTTTGCTGATGACATGGTCCTTATAACACCAAAAATTAGCCAAGCGGAAAGTGTGTTTGCCGACTTTGATAAAGCCTGTGGAAAGATTGGTCTTCGATTGAATCTCACAAAAACGATGTTCATGAGAAACGGATTGGTTTCTTATGTTCCATTCACGCTCAACAGAGCGAATGTCTCCGAGTTTTCCAGTTATCTCTATTTAGGTCAGGAATTAACATGATGAACGAATTAGCTTCAGAGTTGAGCAGAAGGAAACGAGCGGCTTGCCGAACTTTCAAGAGCATCGACGATGCAGTTAGGAGAACAATGAACGCCCAACTCTGTGCCCACCTTTTCGACTCAACTGTACTTCCTGCCTTAGCGTATGAGTCAGAAACCTGGTCGCTGCATAAGCAAGATGAAAGATCACTTAGCGTTATTGAACGCGCAGTCGAAAGGACGGTGCTAAGAGTATCCCATTTCACACAAGTAAGGGAAGGGATCCGAAGCTCCGACCTGCGTCAACGACCAAAGATCAAAGATGCCGTTCTCTAACCCAAACAGTCGAGGATAAGGTGGGCCGGACATATAATGCGTATGAGTGACAACCGATGGACAAGAACCGTTAGTGACTGAATTCCTCGGGATGTCAAACGTACTGCAGGAAGACCACCGACAGTCAGAGTTATTCACGAAAAGCTTCGAAGAAAGATATGATGCTCAACGAGTCCCTAGAGTGAGCCGAATCCACTAGGCTATTCTTGCACGCGACAAGGAAAAATGGAAGATTTACTGGCGCCCGCTCGAATAACTCGACGATCCACGGGACCACAGGTGATGTAGGTAAAGACGGAGCATGTTGATAAATCAAATTAGAGTTGAAAGCTACTGGTGTTTTTAAACAACCAGTCCTTGGCATTTTGACCCATTTGTGGTGCAATTTTCGGTATTGACTTTTTGAAGTGTTTCGCAGACGGTAGGTAACAAAGAAAAGCATCTTCAAGATGCTGTTTCTTTATCTCAACATCTAACCGATGAGGAGTTACTACAAACTGCCCGCCTTTATCACTAGCGAATAGTTTTATGTTTCTCAACCTTATCAGCTCTCTAATCTCCCTCGTATCAGAATTTTTGCACTGCAGCGAGGTTGAAAGCGCATTCTTTCGCATGATAATGAGTAAGGATGAGGAAAATAAAAAATGAATAAGGATTTTGAAAGCTTCGTTCGTAAGTATCCGAGTCTTGATACCGATTTCATTTTTGGGTTCCTGTTGTCTAAAGAATGGCTGAGGAAAATGCGGCGTTGGCAATGATAAATAACATGCAGCTCTACGCAAGGATACCCTAGAAATGGGTTCAAGTGGTGAGAAGCATGACCCCAATTCCAATAACGAGCAAGCTCCTTAGGCACAGTCATGCCTCCTAACCCTGTTAACCTTGAATTTTCTGCCACATTATTTATCTTACTGTGACTCGTTTGACCATCGTTAGGCATAGGGTGGATCTGTCGATGAATAGAGTCAGCGCTTCTCCTCCTCCCATACAAGTTTTACACCAACTTAATGACCCATGACGGCGTAGTAGGAATTGAACAAACGAATACGTGAATATGGCGGAGCAGCTATGAGCGCTTGTTAAACTTCCCTATGCTTCCTATACATGTAATCATTGTCATTTATAAGTGTCGAAATTTGCCGAGGATGTCAACATTATAGTTCACAAGAAATCGTTCAAGGACCATCAATAAAACAAAGGAGGTCAAATAAGTCAATAAACTACTCTGGAAGTGAAAAGGGAAATCCACGTTGAGTATCTTTCCAGTGAGAACTCTGTCTTTAGAGCGAGTAAGAGCCACTATGAAGATCTGCTGCACAATGAAGGCGAATCTCAGAGCATACAAGTGGTGCTCGATGTTTGCACCAAGAAACCCACTGATTTTAGAGATAATACGATAGCTTTGCAAACTATATGGAAACGAAACCCAAACTCAAAAAAAACGCGTGATTCTTGTTCATTTTTTTATTAAAGTATAACCTTCGCCACTTTAAGAAGTTTCTGTGATAAGCAGACTCCCATCGGATCCTGTCATCAGTGTTGTTTTATAAGTGTTGGTACCATCAAGTAAATTAACAACTGCCCACATCCATGCCTAAAATAATGTCAAGACATGGAAGATCCGATTAATAGGGTGTGTTTTTCGTGCTATGATGTTAAAAGGTTCAGTAACTTGAAAAGCTAGTTGAATACATTTATTTATATGTTCTTATGAACTGGTCTTTTTGAGCTGGTGCGAGGTTGTTATTGTTGTCGTTGTTGTTATTGTTGGTCAATGGCTGAAGTCTCGGTGATTTTGCCTTCCTCAGAGCCGTGGTTTTACGAGTGGGACTTGACCAACAGCACCAACATCGACAACGACCACAGTGCCAACTATACCACCCTCGCATCAGCTCAAAAAGATCAGTTTATAAGAACATGTAAATAAGTATATCGATTATCTACGCCAAGATTTAAAGATAGTCCGTTTTTAGTTACTAGTTGAATAACTGAATTGACTTTCTTAATAAGGGATTATGTGATTTCCAGCGTAAATTCTATCTCATTTCTTGCGGTTTGGGCAAGGTTTCTTCCAGCCTGCAGTAAGCCTTCCCAGATCGTTACCACAGGCACTCTACAGCCCCTTGGAATTGCTTAAAGGCAATTCGTCTTAGTAGGTCGTTGTCTTCAAGAATACGCAGCAAAAGAGAGACCTGAACGATGAACCATCAATTTCTTGACTCCGTTTCGCCTATTGTAACTATTAGTAACATTTGTCATTTCTTTAACAATTTGTGGCTAGATATATGCTTCAGTGTTTCCGTGCAATGAATGAAACAGTGGAGTTTCATAGCCAGGCAATCCAGCGAAGCTAAGGAGTTCGATGGCTCCACTGAGCAAGCCAGTTAAGAGCAAATGTACGAAAAACAAGAACCTGACGAAAGACATGTGGAACACGTGGCAGCTCTCGTGCCATGAATGACAAAAAGAAAATCGCCTCGTAGCAAAACCAATGAGCAGCCCTGGCGCTAGCCAACTACCAACGGAGATTTTGCTGAGTGCGACTCGAATAAGCAGATGATCAATGAGTTCACAAGTTCACAGGGAGTACATGTAACACATTGTGATTATTGTTATCCGTCCTCCACATCAGTCGACTATTCATCAAGATACAAGGTCTCCCAGAATGAAGAGTGTGGTGGAATGGGAGCCGAAAGCAATGTTGCACCGCATTAAGGCGAGTTGGTTTCACAGCATGGACCTTCGAAGTTTTTTTACGATGAAACAACTTGTTTTCGTTCCATGCTTATTTAGTCATTACCTGTACTGTTATTCTATGTTGATTGGGCAAAAAATTTATAACCAAATGACTGACAAATACTTACTTGCTTGGATACTTGGATGGACCGCCCTCACTGGTTGTGCGGGCGCCATCATAACCCCACTTCTGTGAAGTTTCGCCGCTGGTTTAGCCATTGTGATTCCCTGGAGTCCCGAAGTCAGGCAGGCCAAAGTCTTCCCCATGCCGTCGCCACCACAGGTAGTTCCTGCCTTTCTGGGTCAGGGAGAGATTTGCCACCATGCGACTAGTTTGATACAAGGACGGTGATGGATTCTGGTATAGGTTTACTCTTAGCTGGGGTTCCTGATGAAAATGCCGACTGAGAAATACACAGCAACTAACTAGGCGTTTCCTCCAACAGATGACTTCACGCTTAGTTTTAAAAAAACCCAACAAACTGCCCCATTGCTCTTATCGCGGAAGGTCCCCAAAACGACAACTTTTGGTCCTGAAAGTTCGAACAGTTGGCTAGAACGCCTGACCATGCTAGGGAAAAACTAGGTCGATGTAATCTTCCACTGACTTTGTGATAATGCAGGGCAGGAAAATTAAGTGGAAAATTCCTATAGTATCTTAACGATGATAGAAAGAGTAAAGGAATCGTTAGCGAGTGAGTGCCACGAGAAAATATCACACTGTTGTTAGAATGCTTCTTCAACTTTCTTTCCCATTTCTTTTTTTCTTTTTTCCTTTTCCTTTCAGCGACAAAATTGACTACGCAATTCCGAATAGGAGCTTCGTCGATTTATAAACGAGTTTAATCCAGAAAAGCGGCAATTTCTGCTATAAGCATGTCATCAATTTTATTTTAAGTGGAGTTGTCAAGCTCTTTATGACACGGGTGGCGATACTTAGGACGAGCACTTCATGTTGCCGCATTTCGACGTCAACACACATCCATATCGTGGAATGCGATGGTATAGTAATAAAAAAGAAAACGATATTCTCACATAGAAACCAAGAAAGCACCCAATACAACCCTTACCTCTAGAAGTGAACAACTTAAGAAAATTCGCGCACTAATTCGATGCATCCATTCACTGCGACAGAAGACGTTACGCCAAATGAGAAAAGCACGAAACCTCCTTGTTTCTTTAACTAATTAGTTTCTTCATTTCATTCCTATGTTGTCCAAAGCCAATGCTCCTATAATATTCTAGAGGGTGGAGGTAAATATTTTGGTGAGACGGTATCGTCTCTCTAACTCCCTTTTGACGACGATATCGTCTTAGAATGATTATATCTTGGCTGTAAACTTTTTTCTACAGCTCATGAAGAATCCTTATATACTGAGAAGGGATTCCCTGAATGTCTAGGGGCTCCCATTACTGCTTTTATCTCAGTTTAGTCAAAAGCGTTCTTTAAATCGATGAAAGTAAGAGAAAGCGATCTTTTGTACTCTCGTGATACTTCAGTGAGTCTTGCCATGTTGTGGATGGTAGTCCACTGTACCAAATCCTTATCGACAACCTGGTTTCTCACGTGGCTCCTCTTCGTCCAGTGCTCTGTCAATCCCGTTCTGGATAAAAAGTTTATAGGCGAAACACAGCAAGCAGATTGGGCTATAGTTGCTGTTATCGTGGAGGTCACCATTCTCCAACAATAGCACTGTACTGTTGGTCTTCCACTGGTTAGGAACTTGCAATTAAACTAGACAGGTAACGTGTGAACAGTAAAACCAGCATGCTTACGAGGACTGGCGGGAGGTTCTTCGGGTGTTCACATCTCATCCTGTCGGGAACAGGTGCTGTTTGATTTATCAGCGACGAAATAGTATGTCGGATTTCGGGAGGGAGAACCGGAGGTATGACATATCCTTCCTCCTTCATTTCATACGAGGAAAGGAGAACATGGCTATTGAGGAGATCTCAGTAGTATTCGTGAATGATTTTCTTTATTGCCTTTATGGACGATGTAACTGTCCCGTCTGAGCGGCGGAATGCAATCATCTTGGTTCTGTAATTGGCGAAGCTTCAGTGGGCTTTGCGAATGCTTTTCCCATCCTTTGCAACTTCGACCACTACTGCTGTTCTTCTCTCTTTAAGATCTTCTTTTATCGCCTGTCTGCATTGTTTTTGCAAGTTCGGACGCTCGCTATCGGTTGCCTACAGCTCGCGCAATTCCATGCTGGCGTATCAGCTCGAGTGTTTCTGGAGACAGATATCATTTAGCGACCTTCGAACTCTCAGCTTTCACAGCGGCGCTAATGTGAAGATGTTGAGTAGCCGATTGTATTCCTCGTCGATGTTATCGAAAACGGTATTTTCCCAGCAGCCGACCAATAAATTGAATAATTCCCAGTTTCTGGTGCCTTTGCGAATTCGTTTTTTTTAAATCTAGCTGCTTTTTCTCCTTTCACGGCGAAATGGAATCTTGTTCGAAGGAGCCGATAGTCTGGTCCCGTGTAGAATTTTGGGACGACAGCGACATCGATAATCCAAATCTTTATGCTGCAATCCCTGGAAGACTGCCACATCCTGCGTTGAGGATGGGGCTTCACGAATTGCGGGTTACAATCGACGGTCTTAGTCGTCACGGTGAACTCGGACATTCGCTCACCCTCCTCATTCCTTATTAATCCGTGGGTCCCAATTTTACGTTCTTCGGAGATTCTTCTTGGTCCAGTCTTCGCGTTAAAATATTCAATTATGACCTTGAAGAATGCATGGTAGAACTCTGTAGAACTTCTCCAAATCTATAGAGAACGCTTCAACTTCTTGTTCAATATAGTTTGATGTCGGCGCGTGAACGACGAAGATTGTTAAAGCCGGTATTGATCCACATCTCTTTAATCTAGAAGCCCGATTCGGGTTGTAAGCTGTTCGAATGAATCGATGTTCATGGAGAAACTCGTGTTGACAAGAACGCCGAGGCTACCGACTCCTCTAGTGTCGCACGTTCCGAGAAACAGCTCTTCTGCGCAGTCATAGACGGCGCTGAATGGATGGCATCGACTCGTCTCCGCAAAGTCGACGACGTCGTACCTCATCCTTCTTGCTTGCGTGATCAAGTCTTCTATCGACGACTCAGATGCAAGTGTACGTGCATTGTAGGGACAGATCGTCACCTTAGTTCTTCGCGATCCAGGCAGCTTCCCTTGGCCCTGAGATTTTAGCAACCTCTCCGTACTCGTCCAGCCCAATGCTGCCGAATTGGGGGCTCTTTCCGGGTCAGGGGAATGAGGCCTGTTTCTTTTACTGTGTTTAGCATTTTGATACCCACGTATAGCTTGCTGAGCTCTGAACGTGGTGGCTGGGTATACTCACCGGTATCTTACCACTCTCTCCCATGGTGGACATGAAGCTTATTTGTTGGAAGTGACTCCTACCCGCTTCCCTTATAGTTCCCTGTCGCTTGATTGCAGTGTTTTTGTCCGATTTGAATTGTAGAATACAATTCTTGAACGCACCCACAGACACATGAATGAATACACCTCGTAAATACAGAAAGTATGTAGAAATCGGCGCAGTAGAAACAGAGAACCCATCTCCTGGATCCGTCTTCGTCTCAGGTAAGTAAAGGTCGATTTTGGTCAGCGATTAACCACCCTATCCGCCACTTGGGGACGCGTCACGTAGTCTCGCGACTAGCCGGCTCAAGATCCTTCTCATGAGGGAGATGTGCGGTGGAAGTCCTAGGGAGTTCCACCAACGTTGAAGAGGACCATTTTTCAACTGATAAAGCCCGAAAGTGTGGGCTATATATGGATAACTGTGATCACCTATCCATTTAACGCATATGGATATCACGAGGCACCTTACCCATCGTTGTGGACTAAGTTTCGTTTCGAAATACTCGCAGCTTGACTTATCGATGGTAGTGTTGCTCTTGTTTGCTACGAACTAAGTCAGTTAGTTGTCAGTTTACAAAGTCAGATAGTTACTAGTGTATATGAGTGGGACATAATCTATTTCCTTGAAGCACTTAAAAAAAAGGATACGGATAAGTGAACGGTGACGATTGACAACTACGCTTAGTTAAGGGCATCAAGCTGAGTTTTCACAATGATCACAAATCTCACCAGAAGTTTATTTTTTTTTCGGATCAGGAAAATGCCATAGCGGATCAGTGGCGAATATATGCCGAAAGTACAGAACAGCAGCCTCCTGTAGAATGTCACTTCGTTATTTTGTATTTTGACAGTTGAATTGGAACTTCTTAGGGCTTTACGCATTTAGAAGAGTTAAGTAGAGAGATATAAGAGTGATGTAGTAAACGCTCACTTTTGCATATGCGGTGGAATTTTCTCCGAGTGTTTCGAGAAAATCTTTTTGTTCACCATCTAATCCAGCTGAGTCATTAGATGCGAGAAAGTACGGTGCGGTCTCTAAGCGAGCAAGAGGTATTCTTTGTATGCGTCGTCTTTTACTTATAACAGAGTGTTGGGCAACGATACGAGTCAAACTCACATTCATACGAAGAGCTTCTGCAATAAGGGCCGCTAGATGCGATTGCGAACAGAGAAATGAAGCAAACCGCAGTTAAAAAAGAAAGGGCAAGTATGATAGCGGTATCTAAATGATAGCCGACAATCGCGATTAGTGTTACATACATCGTTTGATCTAAGGAATATAGTTGGAGCAGGTATGGTCCTGAAATGTTCCTGCTTGTCTAACAACTTTCTAACAAGTTTCTGTGACACAATGCGCCGAATCAGAGAAACGGATGCAGGATAAAGTGTTCAGCATTTATGAATTCTACACGAATGCGCCATGCATTTAAGTCCATTTGTAGCAATGTAGCATCGCTGCACCCATGGTGTATGTCAGAACGAACATCCCTGATTGTAGTTCCTCAGTGTCATTTGGTATTTCCTTTTTAAAGTCTTCATTTTTTTTTGCCTAAAGCTACCAAAATCTTCCTTTATTTCTTCGCGTTATACAGCAGCTTTATCACTTTCGGGTTTCGGTTTCCATTCACGAATTTAACTTGTTGAACTTCATGAGCTCACTTTTAACCCATATGCTTTGATGGTACAAATGCCGTTCATCAAACAGCCGGCTTGTGCTCAATCATTGTTTTATTGGTTACTTTGAATGATTATTTTGATTTTTTTCTACCGATTATTTTAGAAGGCCAGGTTTCTGAGCAAAGCGTGAAGACTATGTAATCTTAGTTAAAGATGAATATATTAAACTCAAATTCCCACTAATCCATTGATAATCTTTGCTCAGTCTCGTTGCACGAACCACTGTTGTACATCGCAATTTAGAATGCGTGAAAATCTCTGGCCACGACCAGGAAGTGAAACTTTGAAGCGAATAAGAAATATTATATTCAAAACCCTTCCTGTACCTTCGAAATATCAAAGAGAATTTTCAAGGCCTGCAACCCAAGGACTGTTCTATTTTTTTCTCACAAAAAGCTTGTTCTTTCGCCCGAAAATTTCGGGCAGAAAGCGCAAAAATGAAAATACAGTGCAGCGGAATGATTCCTTGGAGCCAGTTATCTTAGCAAGCTTAAGTGGGATCTCAGCGCTCACTTAGGCTGTTAGTGGAAAACTAGTTGCAGAAAAGAAATGCAATACACACTTGTTCCCTACTCTCCTCAGTTCATTAATACTCAAGCTATACTTAGATCTTCGAGGCACTAGTTTCAATAAATAAATAGTCAGAAATGATTATACACTTGTTGTCTTAAGTTGTATGGAGTCTCGTTTTCCGTGTCCGCATGGTGCAGCCTCGGCAGTCACTCGTCAACCTTCTGTTGACAACGTAGGGAACACTTGAAATAATTCTTGCTGGTTTTCGTAAGCTCATCAAGTGAAGGCGTTAATGGATAAGTCCAACCTTTATAAAACAAATTCTTTCGGCTTTCTATGCAAATTTTTCGTTTATAAGGAAACACAATGGCGTGCATGTTCTTCACTGAAAATCGTTTCCAGAAATGTCGTAGTCAGCGTATGCAATTTGTGCCAGGATATAGCAGTGACAAAGTTCACCAGGGATAAATTTCATCACATTTTCGACAGAACGGAGAACTAGGTGATAGCATTTGGCGTACGTAAAGTTTCGGTGCCTCTGGATTTTCTCTCTGGGTTCCATTCATGGGCGGAGTTTGCTGCGATGGGTTAGGTCGCCTATTTATTTTTGAAAATAAGGCTCATGTGCAATGTTTTTTTGATCTCCAGTCTCTTCAAAGGCCACGTTTTCATGTCTTCATATGAAATTACAAGGTACGTAGTTCCACCTGTTCTCTTCCGAAATCCGGCGTGCTATCTCGTTTCTGGTGAAGTGAACAACGCTAGTTATGGACAGGATGCCTCGTAGACATCCGACTTTAAGTCTGTTCTTTTGTTAATTACTTCAAAAAGCAGTTAGCACTTACTGTTCATGAAAAACGGAATCTGAAGAGGAACACGATTGAAATGCTACATTAATCGCTAATTGAAAGCCTGGTGAATGTTTTACAAAGTTTTGGATTTTTTTGCCAACAACATCTTCCATGAGCTGAAAAAATCGTTCTTTGACTGAAATCGATAATTTTTTTACCGGTCATTCGATCAATGAGTATTAACGTACAGCTTTGTTATGATACTGACGATCCTTCAACATATACAAAAAAGTTCTCCAAGGAATCATTCCTTTGCGTTGTACTTCCATTTCTACGCTCTCTACCCGAAGATTTCGAGAAAAAAGAACATGTTTTTTGTGAGGAAAAAAACACATTTCTTGGCTTACAAGCCCTGAAAATTCTCTTCATCATTTAGAACATACAGGAAGGGTTCTGAATAAAATATTTCATCTCTTCTCTTCAAAGTTTTTTCTTCCTAGTCGTAGCCTGAGGTTTCCACGCCTTCTAAATTGCGATGTACAACAATGGCTCATGCAACGAGACTGAGCAAAGACAATCGATGGATTAGTGGAAATTCGGGTTTAATTTATTCTTCTCTGACTAAAATTACATGATCTTCAAGCTTTACTCAGAAACCTGGTTTTCCAAGATAATCGGTAGAAAAAAATCAAATAGTCATTCAAAGTAGCCAATAAAACAATGATTGAGCACAAGGCGGCTGTTTGATGAACGGCATTTGTGCCATTAAAGGATTATGCGGCTTAAAAGTCACCTCATGAAGTTCAACAAGTTACATTCGTGGGTGGAAACCGAAATGCGAAAGAGCCTGTTGTTATTTGTTTTCTTAATTGCTGTTATTTGTTGTGATTTATTACTGTTATTTGTTGTCATCAACTGACATTATTTTTTTGTTATTAAATGCATTTATTTGTTGTCATTAATTGCTGTTATTTGTTGTTATTAACCGCGGTTATTTGTTGTGTTTCGTTTTATATTAAAGATGTGGAGAGTCATTCAACGTGTCATATCTACTCCAGATAATCACTCACTAAAGGTTATGGAGTGCGTAAACTACTGTGTAACGGAAGCTTCGAAAGGTGCGAGCATAGATCTATACCGGATTACCTCTGCCAGAACTCATTACGAAACAGTTGTCTGCAAAGACTGGTGCGATACACACTGCGATTGGCTTAGCTGTCAAGGGATGCGTGTTTGCGTAAGTTCTCTGGAAGTTAGCAACACCTTTTGTTACCCAATTTTCTTAAAGTTCACCAGAACTTGGAAGAAGACATAAAGCTTAATCGTCCTAGAGAATACTCCAGCTTGGTTCGTCGAGCTGCGACCACGTACATGGGCGTCTTCGGATTTTCATACAGGTTCAGCTCCTGCCGCTTCAGGATCTACGACGTTCTCTACTTGTCGACATGATGTGTGCTGATTGAGTGCAGTTGTCGACGGAATCGCAATCATCCTGAAATGGATGTATTTCAGAAAAGAACTGGAACCTAAGCAGACACAAAAATGAGGCAAATACGGTGAAATCAGATGAAATTTGTATGACCATCGTAAACGTAATCAGAATTTTCCCATATAGTACCCTGCTGTAAATAACTGTAGTAGGAAGTAAATAGAAAAGTTAACATTGTGATATCGACAGCAGCCGCAAATTACTTACTTGGATACTTGGATCACTGATTATGCGGGCCATAGCACAATCTCCATTTTTTCGGAGATTTGCTGGTTTAGCCATTGTGGTTCCTTCGAATCCCGAGGTCAGCGCGGCTGAAGTGTGGCCCAGGTCGTCACCACCACACCTAGTCGCAGCCATCGTGGATCAGAGGGAATTTTGCCACCATTCGACAAGTTTGATACCAGGACGGCAGTGGATCCTGGTATTGGTTTATTCCTAGCTAGTCTTCCTGATGGAAACGCCAGACTAATTCTCAGCCTGGAAGTCGCTGCCAATGAGATGAATCCCCCCGCTGTAAATTGTAGCCCGACATCCAGGAACACCTCCCAGCCACGATGAGGCAGTAAACCTTCGGGAGGAGCCTCAGGTTAACCGGGTTCAATGTCGCTTTGTGCTTCCAATTTCAATCCCGTTGATGGGCGACTGCTGATACCACCCTTTAGGTTAGCTGCTGAAAGAAAATCAAAATGAAGGACCTGCAGAGTGTGGTGGTGAAAACCTTAGTCCCCAGAGAGGGTAATAGCGTGTTCAGTCCTCACCGCAGATACCTGCGGTACGGAGTTTTGCGAATATTTCAGCATCATTGCGGTTGTATTGTCAGGACTCTTTGCCATACAGAAGCGCATGGGTTTGCTAAAATGTAACCAGGAAACGAAGAAAAAAAATGCGAATGGGGAAATGCAGAAAGTAAGCTCGTAGAGAAAAAAAGTAACGAGAATGTAGCGGTCTAAAAAAACAACTACCTGCTAGTGTTTACTTGCAAAATCAGTACCCCCTATAACAAAAGCAGATAGTCTGGAACACAAAGATGTCGAAAGATTTGGAGAAATTAGAGGACCGCTTGCTTTAAATGCTGGAGTGGATTGAGTAAATGTGCTCCAAGTCACCGATTCCTTGCGCGCGGTTGCGAAGCGGCTTCTCACACCGGCCATAGTTCAAATCGGTACATTCACCATTGCTGTCCAATACTTATAATAATTACCTATGCGTCGTTCAATGCCTATCAGATTGTATTCCCCTAGTGAGGAACGGCTAAGTAAGGTATGTGTTTATGGGATTTCTACACGTAATAAATGGGTTCATTCTTCAAAGAGGACGATCGGTGGGCACCAGCTATCCATGGGACACCCCTCCACCTAGTACCGAAAGTGTCTCAGGATTGAGAAATCACCGAGAGCGAATTGGTAACGTGTTTTTCTTTCTATTACATTGGTCGGAGTTTATGGTGCACCTATGTTTACGTGGACATGTTTAGAACGGCGTCACTCACGCCTTGCTCTACATGTTCCTGCAGGCAATGACAATTCCGTCCGGTCATCTGTTAGGGGAATTCAAAATCCAGACATTTTATCGCTGTGGCCAAGTGATAAATCTCTAGCCATGCCCGTAGGAGGTCTAATGCTACCGTAGGTGTTTACTAGTCGCCACCAGAGCGAATGGTTTTGGAAAGGATAGGCATTCAGAAAGATCGCCTTTAAAACAATTGCGTGTTTTCAACGCTTTCTATAGCAGTCATGTGCTTTCGTGGAAAATGCTGTTCACAGAAACATTTATCCCGCAATCTAGAACGAACTTTATACTGTACACTATTCACATGGATTTTATAGTTCTTACATAGCGGCACGTCTCGTGGTGCACCGAGCTGCTCCTAATACCAGCTCAGTTAGCATGTTTCATGACGAATTAGGAATAATAATGCCTCGTTGATTTTTTTGAAAGACTGGTGTAGCTTCCCAATTTCTTTAGCGCTAGGCCAGTATCTACCAGAACAACACAAAGAATGCGTGGACTGCATTGATTTCGATGCGCAGTACAGGTGGAGGGAAAATAAACGGAGTCCCATGTGTTTCGCACGCAAATTTAAGAGTTGCAGCGAATGTGTTAATTTCTTTTAATGCAAACACAGTTGTGCATTTGAAATATTTTCAGGGAGCTGTACGAGGCGTGCTGACCTGTTCGCCCAATGGCACTCTTCGACAAGGGATTCATCCGTTGGGTACGATATACGAGGTAGATTAGAGGTTATTTATAGTTTTGAACATATGTTCACTAGTTATCTCCCAGAAGCTTACTGCCTCATTGTGACAGGGTGTCGGACTACGATGTACAGCAGGGGGATTCCTTCTCCCCGGCAGGGTCTTCCAAGCCGAAAAGGGGTGCGGTGTTTCCACCGGGTAGCCCAGCTAAGAGCAAACCAAGACCAGGATCCACCATTGTCCTTGTATCAAACTAGTCGCATGATGGCAAATCCCCGTCTGATCCACAAGGTCGGTGACTGCCTGAGGTGGTGGCGACCTGGGACGGGCGTTGACCAGGCTGACCTCGGAACTCCAGGCAAGTACTGGGGCCCGCAAAACCACTGAGGACGTACCGTTCAAGTATCCAAGTAAGTAAGTTCATTATTTGGCCAGATACACATAGAAGTAACTCGAGGCCATAATCTGAAGTGCTGGCTGTTAATGAAACTTGTTTTTTGAAATCGACATCGTTATGATTTCCGTGCATTATACTAGTTAGTGCTAATGTTATCCAATCAACTAATTATTTAAAACAATAGCGTTGCCAGTGTGGTCGTGGTTTGCCTGCAAGTAGACAGCGTAAGTACCACTATTGTAGGCATACCATGTAGTCGTTTTCGATACCACAGTTGTCCTGTGAATATAATTGACGTGTTAGCTGCTGAGTGGTTGGTTGGGTTCGGCTTCGCCATGATGATTTGCCATTTTCTGTCACCGACATAATAAATGTTGGGTTTTTTTAATGGATTTCCAAGGTAATCCTGATAGAGCGTTCACAGCTCTTTGCCGGTGGCGGTCGCAGTCCATGTGGATTTAGAAGAAGCCTGGATTTCTCTAGGACTAAAGCGATTGGCGTGATTTGTCGCCCTACCGGTTGGAATCAAGATAACATACTTCATTATTGCAAGACATACAGGTTTTGGGGGTTTCGTATGGGTTATAAAGCTATAATTGATTGGTATGCAGAAGTAAGTGACGTTTCTGTGTTGAATGTGCCTCAACCAGAGGCTCGAGCATCTTTGAGTCCTCCCTTCTTTCATAAATATCCGTTTGCGTTACACAGTTGCTTGTTGCCATTGTAAAGCGATCTCTCCGGTAATCCAGAGCGAACAACTTTTCTAACATGACATACTTAAGTAAAATTTTGTGAGTTTTTTTTCCATATCGTGCTGAATGTTCAAGCTGAGTATCCAGATTACGTGACGATGCGTGAAGAAGGTTTCAGCATGCTGAAACAATTTTGTGTTAGACATTCCATCTTAGTGCGATATTTTACGTAGAGCTTGAGAATTTCTGAGTGATCGTTTATTTCTATTAGTACTGAACATTTCTTGCTTTCGCAGAGGATGTCTCCGTCTGTGAACCACCTCGAGTTCGTGAGTGAGCCAGTGCGTGACAAGCCAGTTTCAACAATTCCAAGAATCGCACACAAGCCGTGTAAGATCCTCGTCGACTTTGGATATGATAAGGTCAATACTGGAGCACTGAGTGGTTTTCTACCGCAAATACTTACGGAAAGTGTTGTAATCAGATTTTTTTCAGGCGTACATTCTATTTGGACAATTCCTCATTTACAGAAAGCATAGGTCCTTCCTCGAATGGCTTATGGTAGGCATTTTTTTGTTTGAACTTTTTTTCGCCTTCTATTCTCCATTACTTGCTTAATTTATTAAGACCGAAACCTTGTACGACGGCCAATTTAAAAGGCTTTGTTGTGTAGATTCATTGTTCACTTTGTTCATGCCAAGGAGCAGGAGCAGTAGTGGCTGGGAAATCCAAGTGGAAACATAAGTGCATGACTTTTGGTTAGTTACGATTCGGAAGCTTGGGCATTTGAAATAATTGCGTTTTTTGGAAAGGAGCAGTTTTCTTAACATTTTAACTGGTTTTCATATTTTGTGCTGTTCTTTTCTTGTGCTCTATCGCTTAGCGCGACTTACTACATGTTTAGCTGAAGTGCTTTAGAGTGAGTATGTTGCTTCATCTTGCTTAGATTACGGCCTTCGAAATTTTAAACGCATTTCGTTTACTTACCTTAAGCGACAGCTAATATGGTTCCCTCAAGTACCGTGCCCGGCTGGTATATGCACTGACGATTAGGGGTCAACTCTAGTAAAGACGTCCTATATCTTCACCCGCAGAGCTTGTGAGCACTTCTAGCACCTACGGTACAGCTCGGCAAATTACTCGGAAATTCTTGCTTATTCATTAAGTACAAGTGGCGGAAAGCGTAATGAACATTGTGGTGCTCTTTGTGTGCTTCTAGTGACCTGAATCGACCCCGAGCAGCTTCAGCTCCCTATAAAAGCGAGGAAAGCAATGACGCTCATTCAAGTTATTCGAGATAATCTGGATTCCATGCTCATGTGCCGCAACTATTTCATTTACAGGAGAACTGTTTGTTATTACCTGTTACCTTTATTCTCGTTCGTCTTACTTCTATTCGGTTTTCAGAAAACAGCTGGTACGAGCATTAATGATGCCTCTGCGGCCTGTAACTGTCTGAAAGAGTAGGCTACAGCTTTTCTTTGAATTTGTGTTTGTATTGTTTCATGTAATTTTCCGTTATGAAGCTTAAATCTGCTTCGCTTTTCACACTCGTTGAGTTGTTGTTTTTTTTTCTAAAGATTTTTTTTCTTGACAACTTCATAAACATGTGACTTAACTCCATTCTGCCGCTTTTTTTCTGAGGAACTCAAGCACATCAAGTAGTTTTGTTAATAACCTTGTTAGTAAAAATTTTCCTATGTTTTTGGAGGCGAGGTTTCACTGGAAATGTTGGCATACGACGCTTCATGTGTCTCTTACCTTCATTTCGCCAAACAGTACACCTTCACTTTGAAGGCGTTCATTGCTGCAGTATTACTGTTGAGTACTATTCATATTTTTGAAACCATTTGCCACGTAGACACCAGTCTGTGCCTTAGGTCATCCATTTGATTTTCAAGATCCACTGGACCTCAACACTCATGAAGCGACGCAGGTGCTATTATACTTGTTGATGTTTAGAGTTATCGTTGTTGTGAACTCCAGAAATGAATAACTGAATCTGCAACTGTTAGCTTTTGTGCTGGAAGTGGTCTTGTGAATTTAAAAACTCAATTGTGAGTCTGAGTCTAGTGCACGACAATTTTTTCGGATTACGTAGCCCATAAATCGTGTGCCTGGTGTGTTCTTTGTGGTACACATCATCAACTTCAGCATTGCTTATCGTCCATCCTAGTAAGTCTACCAACATTTTCCGCTCACTGTCAAGACAGAAATATCGTCATCTTTAATCAGTGGGTGGAGATTCTCAAAAGTTGGACTGAAACCGGTAGGGATTTTTGTTTGGTATTTTATACACCCTTCTTTAATTTTGCTAACCGGGTGCATTTTTTGTTTCCGTGAAGCGCTGAGATGTGCCTGACAGATCAGAAGTATGGAAGTGCTTCTATACGCTCAGAAGACACCGCCGAGTTATCACCCTCCTGCTATACGTCGTAGTTTCTTACTCAAGAATGCAATTAGTCACCATTGTTCGACAGTGAATCACTAACACATGAACACAATATGTATTGATTCGAATGTGCGTGATATATAAATGATGGCATTGAAAAACTGTAGAACATATCCTAGCTCAAAACCAACTTTATTATCTTCGGCGAAAGCCTTTTGAATTAGCTGATATTTCCCTACAAAGCAAAACGTCACCAAGACTACTTTATGAGTTTCTGGATCCTACAAAACGCATCTGCTCTCTTCCCTTTTTTTTTGACGAGGATCGTGATTTGAAAAAACAAGGCAATTTAACACTTTGTCACGATGGTCGTTGAATTCTGGTCTTGTTACTTTTGCTTGGTATCTAAATATAGCCATATCGGAGCGTCCCCAAGTTGATTAGAGAAGGTTGGTCTGTCTCAGACAGAGTGAAACCAATTTCCCGGAAATGAGAAGCTTGGTGAGGGCGAAGCAGGGTTAGAAAGCGCTTGGGTGGGCTGAGGAATTCGTGCAGTGAACAGAGTCGTTACAACCACATTTACCGTTTTTCTAACAAAGCAGATTATCCAACTTATATAGATCGTCTAATGTCTTCCACACTAACTCGGGAAAATGGCGCACTGGATTGCGCTATTCGGAAGCGATCGCTGCTGAAACGAAAATGAATCTCACTATTATATAGGAAAATCAACCAGTGATGAATTTTCATGTTGCCTTTTAACCCTTTTTTGGCATCATGTGGTATGCCGAGTGGTTTTTCTTCTTTACACAGCTATAATGTTGAGTACCGCAGAGTTAACGCGGAATATCTTCTACAGTGTAAGGACCTTATAGAACTGGTTGTGGATCGCTTCGTCTCATCTGCAGCACAACGGATCGGCGAAAACTACAATAACTGCAATAGATTTTTCCCCAACAACCCACAACAAAACATCGGCGTTTTACAAGCTGTCAGTTGATAACAAAACGTGTAAGAGAATAACCACAATGATGCTGAGATATTTGCAAAACCCCGGGCCGCAGGTGACTGTAGGCAGCTACAAAATACAGTAGGTTTCTGGAGATTGCAGGTCTGCACTGAGAGATGGGTTTTGAACCGTTTTGAACCGGTGATTGCTTAAACCTTAAACTCTAGCTTCAGTGTAGTTGGGTCCAGTGATGACGATTTGCGCTCTGCAGGCCAAGTCCGTTGATACGTGGTTGCTGATAGGGCCGTTAGGGTAAAAATGACTGAAAGAAAAGCAAGGCACGATCATGGTGCAGTGGGTCAAACGAGGTCCACTGAAGGGGGCAGTCGCAGGTTGGAGGCACAGTTTCAGACAGCACCGTTCAATGAAAAAACAATAGGAAGTAAGAATAGTTAAGATATTGTGGTTTCTATTGCAGCTTTAACTTAACAGAGTTCAATGCCGATTCGTTCTTCTCAGATAATTCCCATTTACGGGTAGTTGCTGATGCCACTGTTAAGATAAAAAAACTGGCTGACAGAAAGGGAAGGCACGTTGCACACGTTGCAGTGGACCGAAGGTAAAGCAAGGGTCTCAGTGGTGCAGTAAGTAGCACATGAGTTTCCCGAAGAAGTAATTACGGATCTGAATCTGGCCTGGAGCTCGAAGCTTGCCGTGACTGATCTTGGTTACCATAATGAGCTCAGTTCTTAGCTCCCTTCGTTTACATATTTCTACAACTACTTTGTCCTTACTAGACCTTTCTGCAGTAGACATGTGGCTTGGTTATTTTTCATGCATCTCTGATGTACCTTCCACATGCTTCCCATTAATTCTATTGCAGGCGGAATTGATATGCAAAACACAACCACCCCATGAAACAACATACCGAAGTGCACAAATATGACACTTGTGTATGGAAGATGGAAGGAGTAAACCAGCTCATTGCAGCAGAAACAGTGTCGATACCCCGACGACTATTGATGCACTTCACAGCATCTACACTTTGCACTTGTTTTCCTGGCAATTTCGGAAAGACCGACGTAGATATCTTGCACGTCAAAGAGATCTATAGGCCAGCATCTTACATACACCTTACTAGCTGGATTAGAATTTCTGCAAGCATTTTCTTATGTTATCTGCTCCTACAGATTCACCGTTTGATGTTGATTAACACTCGTTTACCAGTTCACGTATTTTCTCTCATTCGTACTTCTCGCATTCGTGTTAGTTCTATCACTTAAGGCAGTCTAGTAACTGAGAATACGAACCCATCGGCAAGGAAGAAACAGATTAAGCAATATTAACCTCGTGTGAGCTTACCAGAGAAGGAATACAAAGAAGCAGGCTCAAAAGACCGACTTTCTATAAACCTCGGCAGAGATAGGTGATATATTTGTTTATGTGATCTTATAAACTGATCTTCTTTTGCTGATGCGAGGTTGGTATAGGTCTTCGTTGTCATTGTCGTTGTTGTTGGTGTTGTTCGTCGATGGCTGACGTTTCGCCGATTTCGCCTTCCTCAGAGCCTGGACGTATTTTATACTAGAATACTTTAATTATTCGGTGGAAAAAAGGCTAAAGTATTAATGAAGATCAAACTTTTAAATAGATGGTGTGTTAGGATGCTACGGTCAAATGTAGTTCTATAAAGGACAGGGCAAATTGGATGTTCGCTTTTTAAGCCGAGAAATAAATGAAGGCTCTGAACCTGGTGCCTTTGCCGTGTTGACCCATTCTTGATTTAATTTTCGGTATTGACTTCTACATTCCCTTTCAGAGGATGCTCGATGCAGAGAAACATCATTGAGATGCTCCTCTGTTATTCTAATATCCAACTGACTAGGAATAACTACAAATTCTCCACCATTATCACTAATAGAAAGTCAAACAGATTTTGAATTCAAGAGCTCTCTAACCTGGCGCATACCACATTTTTGTTGGTGTGTGAGGTTGGAGCTTATTTTTCTTTTTTGGTAGTGATTAAGTATGCAGAGAATTTTTTTCCGAAAATAAACGAAATGCAGGGTCAATATCGCTACTTGGTAGCTCTTGTTTGAAGAAAGTTCGGGGAAAAGGTATTGGTGGTAGTTCCCCCCTTTGTACTACTTTACCTAACCTTTACAGCCTAGCCCTGTGAAAGAAAAAGTGGTCTTGAAAATTATGTAACGATTATTGACATCCCACTCAATAGCTTACGCCATCAGTTAGTTCGCAACCGTCTCTATGATCGTTCGTGCAGCTCAGAAAACTGTATGACCTGTCCTAACGGGAGAGACGGGGATTGCATGAGTTCAGGTACAATATACTTGATCTCATGTAACGCATGCGGTGAGGAATATATGAGGGAAACGGGTAGACCACTTTGTGTCCGCATAAAAGAACATCTAACTGGGAAAGTTGAAATTCGTCAAAACACTCGTCTAGGTACGCATAGGGCAGAAAACCACAATGGCTATGATTTTGAAGTTACTGTGCGGATCCTAGCGCAGGAATCGAAAACATCACCGCGCAAGACTCTTGAGGCGTTTCGGATAAATTTCAAAAAATCTAAAGATGAACCGGAAAGACCAATGCCTCACTTTCACACGTGATCTGGCGCCCTATTTCAAAATGATATCTTTACCCCTGGGTGTGTCTTGCTCGTGACCCCACGTGAACACTCGTAACATCACGGTGAGTAGACTTTCTGTTCAATATGGCGTAGAACTACATTTGACAGTAGCATCCTAACCAACCATCTATTTAAAAGTTTGTTCTCAATTAATACTTTTGCCTTTTTTTTCCACCGAATGATTAAAGTATTCTAATATAAAATACGTCCAGGCTGTGAGGAAGGCGAAATCACCGAGACGTCAGCCATCGACCAATAACACCAACAACAACCACAACGACAACGAAAGCCTCTACCAACCTCGCATTAGCTAAAGAATATCAGTTTATAAGATCATATAAATAGAAATAAGAAGGCTGTTTTCAGTGTGATGCAACCGTACTTTCCACTTTATAGAGATACAGAGACGTCGTTCACATCCTCGTGCAGTTAAGAAAAACAACCATTGATTTTGAACAAATGTGATGTGAAAGAAAACAACCACCGGTACCACAAAACATAAACTTAAGCACCTAGAGGATTTCTTAGAATACTGGCTAAATAAATCTCCCGATTATTGTAGAGAATGGAGAGTTCAAGCCAATGGCCTTCCCATACTTCGACTGCCTGCGAGTGTTATACTAATACATGCATAATATGCATATCAGATCAATATGAATAAAGGAATCTTTACCTTTTATTGATAACAACTTCAAATCAAGGGTTATCATAAAGTGCTAGTGAACATGATTAAACCAATTTCTCACCGTTACGTTAAAAATTTTCAGTGCAAGTGAATACGAAGAACCCAAAACAGCGAATACCGAGCGGATACAGTTCAAAAGAAAATTTGAAAAAAAGTAAAAGGACGTTTAAGAACGAAGAAAAAAACAGGAGGTGAAGAGAACAGGAAAGAAGAAAAGTTCAGAAGAAGACATAGCTTCTCAGCAATCGAGTAGTATTTCCATCTTAAAAACAAAAGGAAAAACGTAGTAATGAAATCAATGCTTATTCTCGTAGTAAATCCTGGATACTCTATATAAGGGGTAAAAATAAAGGGATAAAGCTCTTGGCGTTGATCAATCCCCTAAAGGATGCGTCTTGCATCCAACTTCGTTGAGCATCGTTGGAGGTGATTGAATGCATATGTGACCTTTACAATGACTCGCGATGGCCTACCGATGTATCGAGCCAGTGCTGCTATCCTCCCATACAAGTGTGGTAATAATTTGCCTGCCACGAAAGGATGGAAGGCATGATGAGATGGAACTGGCGCGGCAGTAGACCCACCTGCGGGTCGCAGGGCGCCTCCGACCACTGCGCCACACGCGCCGTAGAAAGCGACCAGATTAGTGCGCCTTACACAGACTTTAGTTCCAGTTTTGTCTCCAACTGCTTAGCATCACTGACCTAAAACATTAAAATCGTACGCAAAAAAAATTTCTTCTAGACACTACGCACAATAACCATTCAAAAAACCCTTTTATGAGTGGAAAACAATACGGTACGCAAAAAAATCATCTTTGTGAACAAACCCTTGCAGACAGCCTTCGTGAAATCCTCCTAAATTATACATCCACGCACAGCTCTTATCCCAGAAAGACCTAAAATAACCATACAAACGTAATCGTACTGATGATTTACGATCCAACTTTTTATAAAAGTGGACCACAATGGCGTAAAGAAAACAAGCCCCTCTTCCGTGCAGATGTTATGAAGATTGGCACCTCATCCATAGTAAAGTTTCCCTATGGCATCATAATCGATATCAGCATGCTCCATAACTGGATTTGTACTAATTTTCAAAGCTAATGTGAATAAACAGAACGTTATTCACAACTGATGCAAGTCCAAGTTATTCCTACGACTAGAAAAAATGTGTTATGAAGTCTGACGAATTTGACGATAAGTCACTTCAACCTAAAGATTTGTGGCGCTGTAGTCGATTTAATGCTTTCGATAAGAGTGACACCTATACATATCGTAATGGCTTTGAGGAGTGACCAGTACAATACCTATAAGTGTCGCTTTCGGTGGTTTATCTTGGCACATAAAGTTATTCTCGTGTACTTTTTGTTACCAACTGATAGCTATGCAACGCAAATGTTATGCTGGGTGTTGCTCGAGATAAGCTCCTTAGATATTTAAAGAAATTCTGCACATTTAAATACTATACGTATAGTATATTTATACACGCATTTATATTACACATACGAAAAACTGTAGGGGCGGATAGCACAGTGGTAGTCATGTCTGTCATTACGAGCATGGTGCTTGTTCGATTCCACACCGGGCCAACCAAGCCTCTCATCCTTCCGGGGTGGGGAAATTGGAACCGGACTTGGCTGGGAAAAAATCACTTTCTGCAATCGAATTGGGAGCTCTCCAGCCCGGCTATCTCAGGACTCCAGAGAGAATTGCTCAACCAGCATTCTTCGACATTTAAGATGAAATGAAAATCCTAGCAACAACCGAACCCACATGTAAAAAGTTGGAAGACCTTCGTGGACGATGTATGCTAGCTTACGATAAGATCTGCTTGGATCAGCATAGTAAACGTGAAGACGGATGAAATAAAAGAAATATGAAAACTATTCCATCAGTTGCAAAACACTCCGAAATGCTGACGGTAAAGTGTTTTCATGATGAACCATGGTAACATATAGTAAATGGCACCACAAATATCATCCACACCTATAGAACGATACAGCAGTCTTTTCTTCAGTTAACTCGTGTTCAAAACCCACAAAGTCCTCTAGTTACTGAAAAAAGTATTGTTTATTTTCAAAATCCAACAAGTCCACAAAAGCTAAAAAATTAACCCTTGCCAGCCCACAATAAACCCGAGATAAGGCATCACCGCAAGAGTGCTAAATAAGCGAAAATATGAATAAGCCGATCCATCCTACAACATAGTCATATTCTACCCCATCCCCATCCCTTGCGTTTACCGACTACCATACCTGGGTTTTCAACAGGGTTCGACATGTAATGTACAGCACGGATTGAAACAGACATCAGCATCACCCATATTGCGCACGAGTTTCCAGCCGATTCGTATCGAAGAGCAAAAAAACCTATGCCGAGTCAGACTCTGGTCAGTGTTCAGTGGTTACCATCTCGCCAAAGATAGCTGAACGGCCTCCTTCTACGAAATATTAGACACCATTAAGATATAGAATTTACTGGCAGAAAATCGAGTATGCGGTGATCAACAAATTCATAATATGATAAAAGTGGCAGAAATTCCACAAATCTCCTTCACTAGAGGATCCATAGTCGATTAGCCCCGAAACAAGATGGCACATCACAATGGCTGATAGAGTGCTAAACGCGGACCAAAAGCGACCTTGTACTTCCTGGACGCATGTGGATAAAGAGGATGATTCTCTGTTTCTGTTGCGGCTAGTTCGTGCATGCCTTCTGTATTTACGCAAACATATCCACGCGTTCATGTAGATCGTATTTCGAAGGTCGAATCGGGCTAGAACCTGCGATCATATGATTCGGAAGCATGTGGGAGATGGCTAGGAGTAGCCTACAACAAATAGAGTCCACGTCTAATCAGAAACAGAATGGAAAGCTACCCCTGAGTGTACCAAGCTCCACGCTGACAGCCCGGTATGCTGTATGCAGGTATAAAAAGCTAACCGCTAAAATAAATGGGCCTAATATTCCTGACCTCGAAAGAGCTTTCGATATGGAACTGTTGGGTAACACAGTTACGAAGAGACTGCTAAAATCTCAGGGTCATTCTAGACTACCTAATTCGGGAAGGACTAGTGTGGCGATCTGTACCAAAAACGAATGCTCACTAGCATCTCTTCCCTCCATTGAGGACCTGATAATGGATTGGAGCATAAAGAGAACATTCACCACCAACATAGGAATGTTCTCTATGTAAAGCATTATGAATACTGTGTCCGGTGACCTTGCTCCTATTTTCTATATTGGTGTGTGTTTCTTGTTCTCCTGTAACCATTTTAAGTCTATCATCGCATCTTCTCTTAATTGCCTCTTAGCCACAATCTCATGCAGTTACTTCACAGGTGGCTGGAAAGGGATTCTACAGTTTCTTCCAACAAGCTGCTCTTTTTTCTCCGACAGTTCGGGCACTGAATCAGCAGCAGTCAGCGGAATGTACTTTCCAGCACCTGCCGTCCCAAAGAAGTTTCCGAAAGCGCAGCTGCGTCCTTTCACATGCAGCCCTATCAGATAGAACTAGTAGAAAAACCTTTAGAACCTCTCTCTAGGCACTGTCTTTGGTTCCCTCCGACAAAGCTCCACCCACTACGGGACGAATTCAAGCAGCCCGGGACTCGTCTGGAAGTGTTCGTAGCGTTCGGTTGAGTGTTCATACGGTCCTTCTGTTCCTGAGTGTCCTAATTTCAGTATCCACCCAATTCTCTTCAACTGCTCGCTTGCTCTCACTTCAATCTCACTCGTATATACTCACCTAGCCCCCCATACTAGATATTATTATTGTACAGTTGTTATTACTATAAACCACTGTAACCCAAACTCGAGGTTGTTCACGACAGTTACTGAAAAAGGACCTGCGTGGCAGCTACAAGGACCAATATTTACAACGACTTGGTATTCACATAAAGTTGGACTCAACGCCGCCACAGATCATAAAAGGACAAGTTACGACTTCATTGGACTGGCTGACACAAGAAGAGGGTGCCTACTTAACTATGTGTATGATACCGGAGAGTTTACCTTTTGAACATGCGACAACAGAAGATCCGTCACCGTTGGCTTCCACGCCGACGCGAGTTCGGGTATGCACATTGAACCCATTGAACAACAACAAGAAAACCTGAATCGGGCGCTTAGTGTGGAAGAGACGAGGATCAATGCTTGTCGTGATAGTTTTTGTCACTCATGCACAACATCAGTCTAAGACCTAAACTAAAAGCATTCTAAGTGGTATTGCAGAAATTACCCAAAAAACATAGCTTTTTTAAGGTCACCAATACGACTTCAAAGCAAAGAACGGAGAGAGGGGACCATCTGAGTAACGTCACACTGGTAACCACGAAAATGAATGGAACGAACAGAACGAGCAGGTGTCTGAGTTTTTTAATGAAGACCAAGACAATCCATGGTAATTTTCCACACAATTTCAGAAGCCGCACTCTTAACGTTGGATGTGGGTGTCTTCCAAAGGAAGATATCGTAACGAAGTAGTCAACATTATAGTAAATCGAAGATTTTGCAAGACCAAAGACGCTGATGTCACAAAATTTTGTACGGGATCGGGCCATAACCTCCGCGCAGAATACCACTTTTTTTGAGGAAAGGACAGAAAGCCATAAAGTTAAGGAATAGGGGTCACAAAACCACCAATCAAGAATACGACCGCCTTATTGAACATATTCGCGTTAGCGCTGTACCGGTCGACAGTTCGAAATTCACCAAGCGACGCTTTTTTCCAGAAACGATTTAACTAATGCGCCAATGTGGAAACGAACGAGCTGTAGGCGGGTGGGAAACTTGGTTTTCACACAAGCAGGACGAAGGACTACTCCGAGCTACCGAAGGCGAATTCGGTAGGTCCATGGCAGGATTATTTCGCTTTACGCTAATGAGAAGAACAAATACGTCGTTCCGATCTACGTGAACGATCAAACATTAGAAACGTCGTTGTGTGCGCCAGAATGTTGAAAATGGGATGGGGTGTGTTTGAGCGATAGCCGTTGAACAAGAGGCGTTGACGGACGGAGTTCTTGCGATGTTAAACGTAGAACACAAAAAACCCACCGATCTAATGGTCAGAACCATTCACGAAAACCCTAAAAGAAGAATATGTGGCTCAGCGTGTCCCTAGAGAGAGCAGAACCTACTGGACGAGTGTTGCACACGACAGGAACAAATGGAAAGATGAATTTGCGACCGCTGAACTATGGGGCTAATAAACACTGAAAGCGTCAAACAAATGTGACACGCCTCAACTCTTTCCAGCTCATGTGGTAAAGGAATTTCAATCTTATAGAAATAAAAAGGTAAGTGATTGTTAAAATTTAAATGGAAATCTCACTCTAGCTTTTTCCAAGAGAACCAAACCATCAACCTGGTTCAGCAACTCCATTAAAGTCCTTTGAATTTCAAGATGGGCAAAAGTGTCCACCAAGAGTGAATGTCCAGCTATTTGAAACTATTGCAGTACACAATAACAAAAGACAGAAATTTTTTAAGAACAGTTAAACTAACAAATTACTTCATGAAACGAATGACGAAATAATAACTGAGAAAACAGCAAGAAAAAGATACCACGTAGCACAACTGACATCAAGCAGCACTGAAAGAAGAAAGTTCCTAAATAACGAACACACCTGTGACCTAAAAATCCATCCTTAAACACTACACAAGGTTGGCGATTACGCGCGCGGCTGAATATCTCTCGAATCGTACGCGTGGATTCATCGATGTATTTGTCAACAATGGTTTTCAGTAACCTACAGTCTAACTACGAAGCGAGAGCTCTTTAAATGTAGGAGATTTAAAGATTAAAAAGAACGAAAGAGATGAAACGCTTTATGGAATTGAAAAAGAAACAGAAATGATAAAGCAGAGCGCTTAGCGTTGACCAACCCTTGAGTGCTGCACCATGCGTTCGACTAGAAAGAAAACCCATTGCAGAGGTGAACAAATGTGGTGTATCTTTCCAAAACAATGACTCCTTCTGCCTGGCAAGGCACCGCATGGGCATACATAGTCGATGATTTGCTCTGTTTCCAGATAAAATGGAATCCACCTTCCAAGCGCATTCGGAAATCGTTAAAAGGATCGCATTCGGAGGAATAACTCGCGCTCCACAAATTGCCGCCGGCATCATATTGGCATTTAATGGTTTAACAAAATTCTACATGAAAGGCTAACAAGGTAGCCATACCTCAGTGAAAACAATAATAGGTTTTACTACGATGCTTAGAAGCTACCAAAATCTCAATTGAAAGATTATCGTCGCATAGTTCCAGGCTGGACGTCGCTCTCGATCCTTTTCAAATGTAGTGAGTCCCTTGTATTTCCTTTTTTTTTCTTAAATGAGTCGTAGTTTTTGTTTTAGTTATGGTAGACTTATTCTGAATATATGCCGTTTAACGGCAGTTCTGTACACTTCGTTTTCCTCGTCAGATGTGGGAGATGAATCATTTAAAAGAGTGAACAAGTATGTTTCGATGAGAACACGAACGCTGTCAACTCTTCTCAAAGCTACATTTCAGGCGGGTAACTCCACTAGCATCGTACACTCCTTCGCTGAATACTACCTTGTCATCCTGACGAACCCGAAAACAATAAGCTTGTTCTTAGCTTTATAATCTTCACAGGAAAATATTTTGCGAGAATCGTCGAAAAAATCCTTAAAATTTTTTCAAACGTGAGGTTGGTATGCGCTTCTATCCGGCTAAGTTTTCCACGTCTTCGCCTTCTTCGGAGCCGGATAGGCCCGAGTCGGTGGTCTACGGTCATTTTCCCTCTAAAATCCTGCAACAATTTGAAGAAAGCATACTGGCTATTCACTCCGAGGTAGAATTTTAATTAGTTTCGAAAAATGTTGATTGGCCACGTGTTATGTGATATAATGTCGATAACTACACGATGGGTTATCTTCAGAGCACAGATCATTATAATGGGCAATCAACAACAACCGCCTTGTATAAAAGTAGTAGAACCCATTTCGGTTTTAATTCAGCGGTTTCACTCCAGGAGACTCGATTACGAAGGCCTACATTGCAAGGAACCATACCCACCTTGTGTAGGCTGAACAGTTACGTATTCCATCATAGACATGGTAACACGAGGTCGACAAAAAAGGGTTATTTAGGCCAACATTTCGACGTCTTCGTCTTCCTAAGAGCAGATCATCCCAGTCGATCGACCATAGCCGGCCATTTTTGAGAAGCGTATGTTTGAAATCCTTAGTAGTTGGTCCGGAATGCTAATAAGTCAGCATCCGAATTTTTTAAGAACTTCGATTTTTCAGCAGGGTCGAAGCCTCCAATTGTAAAAACAAACGAAATTCGTCGGTGTGCCGTACCAGCGCGCACAAGTTACAGAAGAAAAAGCAAAAGTATGTTTAAGAAACAAATCTAATTAGATAGATTAATTTTAACCCAGCTCTTTCAGTGTTGGATTCAAGCCAATGCATGGTGACGAACAGAAGAAAGCAGAAAAAAGAAACAAGGAAAGTGAGAAAAGACTGCCACCCAACATCGTATGGTGAACAGAGAATCTACGCATTATGTGCGGTGAAAAACTTCTTATATGAGCGGTGAATAAATCGTTACCTTACGTTGTATGAAAACATCGAATCCCGGAGATTAACAAAAAAAGTTAGAGATGATTAGAAACACAAAACATCGTCCCAAAAACAGAATCAAAGCTTTAGCGAACAAAACCCTGCTTTCAAGTTCGCCAAGTGGGAACATTTACAGCGCTTTACCAGCCAGTGATAATGGCTAGTCGTTGTCGACGAGAAAGAGATTTGGTTTTCTCGGCACTAGGATTTTCACAAAACAGCAGTGATTCCTTTGTTCACAACAATATATGGCCTCACTCGACCAAACACTCGTAATATGCTGAATCACAAAAAATTACCACATTACGAAGAATTACGGTATATGTCATCTTATCATTATAGTTTCAATCACTTAGTAAACGAATTAGGACTGTTAAATCGTCATCGAGCGGTCGTTCACCTAGGCGCAGAATCGCCTTAATAGAAATTGCTCTTGCTCAGAACGACTCCGTGTACTAACGCAGGAAATATTTCACTAAATCAAGGGATGGTTGCTGCCTATGGTGAAGACTTGTAAAGATTCTAGCACGGCTATTCCGAAATTACACACAAAATAAATGCGACACGACAGCCACGTAAGAGAGCGAAATTCCCAAGCAACGCACAACCCACTATTGGATCTGAAGACCTTGGCAGATGAACGATAGGAGGAAAGAAAACAAATGAAAACGTGGCCTTATTCGCAATGTATCGGAACGGAAATAGAAAGAGACAAATAAAAGACAAAAAAGGAAAGTACATCCAAAAAATCATGTTTTAACCGTAGCAATAGATGGCCAGAAGAAATGTATACTTCCATTCTATCTACAGTCCTTTCCAAATGTTCTGAAGAAAGTTGACGAATAGGAAGTATCTATTGTGTTGGAAAACACCACTTTCATATGACGAACTAATGAATTTTTTGATAGAAGCAGAAATGCGACATGTGGTCGTTGGTTCAATCGCGAGTCCTGAGCTCCAAAACAAAAAAACGAACAAGAACCAAAACAATCATCCCTTCAGTGTTGTCGCGAGATCATTCTGTTGACGGGGATTGTTGATGACATCGCTAAGGTGAAAAACTGGCCAGGAAGAAAGCAAAGCAAGAGCTCGGTAGGAATGGTGGATAAGGCGTGAGCCCTTGGAACGAGAAACCGCGGGTTCGAATCTGACTGAAGATACGGGTTTTGCAAATGTCTCAGCATTATTGTGCTTGTATTGCAACAACTTTTATCTCTAGATGACAGCAAACTGTACTTATTTCTTTGACTGGACGAGGCACCGTATGCCAACTAAGCCTCTCTTTCCTTTTTTTTTGAATCTGTGCCACAGTTATCTGGTAATACAAGGAAATATCAGTGCATCACCATAGTAATCCAATTGCTTTTACAGACCAAATATGCATTCAGTTTTCTCAACGATACGTAATTGAATAGAGTGCTTTCTTGGTGAATAGATCAAGCTCCAATCACATCGCAGATTCTCCCCCATTAAACGACCGGCCCATCTGAGATCCATGTCAAGCGTATATTCCGGACTGGGCTGCGGAGTGTCCACTGCTTTGCAAGTGTGTTTCAGCCATGGGTTTCGGCTTCGTATTGTGAGCACCTACTTTACTACTGGAGACTTCCACTAAGAAACAGTGTTCTAAAACAAGTGAAGTCCACCCGTGTTTATACGCAGAATAAAACTTGTGGAAGCAATCTTGTTGTTAATCTACTCACAAATTTTCCTCCACTTAATTTTTTTTCCCAAAGCTTGAATAATGTGAATAAAATATTAAATTGATGCCGTGAGCTTCCACAGCGAAACGAAATCGGAGTAAAAAAGCAAACGCTGTTCTGATGAAAGGATAAAAAAGGGATAGAGCTCTCGGCGTTGATCAATCCCTTGAGGGATACGCCTTTCATTTAAAAAATGAACACAGTCGAAGACGCTGAACTCGGCTCCACAGATTGCTGAAACAGACACACGTCAATCGACCAGCAAACATTTCAAGATAAGGTTCTACCAACGAAGTAGCTTATGCTTCATAATGCGGAGAAAATCCATGTTTCATAATGAGATCAGCAATTTATGACGCGTATCTCGATTCCCCTTATTAATTTCCCTTCTAAAACACTGTTGGTTACGACATGTTAATTGGAAACGACTTTTATACTAGCCATAACAAGCACTGCTTTGAATAGCTCAAAATATCCAAATTTCCCTCTTCTACTTCATTAATTCTTCTTTCAGATTTGTTGTCGAACATCCGTCTTATGAAAATCCAAAGAACAATATTTTCAACGAGTTTGGTTAACAGTTCAGACCATAGTTCGTAGAAACACTAATTAAAAATGAAGTACTATCACCATAGTTTCTACTTATCCCAAAGGTCTACCGCCTCATCGTTGCTAGCCAGGTGTTCCCAGGTGTTCCTGGGTGTCGGGCTGCGATGTACGTAGGCGAGACTCATCTCTCCGGCAGGGTCTCCCAGGCTGAGAAGGAATCCAACGTTTCCATCAGGAAGCCTAGCAAAGGGCAAATCAATACCAGGATCCACCACCGTCCTGGTAATAAAGTCGCATGGTGGCAAATCTCCCTCTGATCCACAAGGACTACAACTGCCTGCAGTGGTGAAGTCCGGGGCACACTTTGGATAGGACGACCTCACGACTCCAGGGAACCACAATGATTAAACCAGCAAACCTCCGACAAAGTGGAAATTTTGCGGGGGGCCCGCACAACCAGTGACGACGTGCTATTCAAGTAGTTCAAGTTCAAGTATAGCTTATACTATCAGTAGTGTTAATATGAATTGGCCCTCTCTCACTTCTCATGAAACACTTTTACCGAGTTTTGTCTCACCATTCTGAATAAGCTTTATCGCCCTCGTAACCTCGACAGCAATTCATTTACCAGTATTCATGAATCATAGGATTGTAATTTCATCAAATTTCACGTATCTGTGACCACGTTTCTAATCCAGTTCCTCTTCTCTCACTATCCATAGCCTGCACATTCGATATATCTGTATTCGTTAATGTAATAAATTTATCCAAATATATACCATCGAACAAATAACACTAGAACTGTACGAAAATAATCGTTCAACATAAAACTATAAATAGAGAAGAATCGAGAAATGCAATATTTAGGGGTGACATTACACACCGAACTTCAAGGACAGAAAGAATGAACACGGCTCAATGAGCATAAATGTGAGCAGTACAGAAAGAAGAAAAAATAGAGTCGAGTCGTGTGTGTCCACCCAGATGTAACACGAGAATTGATGCCATTCAGTCAGAGATCGTTACTTAATTGCATCAACGAGGGATCTACGTCTGAATATGCAGGCTTTCTATTCAGTGGTACCAATCACCAGGTAACAACGTTAATTTGCACTCATCATCAGGTATTTGTGCTAGAATCTCGATGATGCTAAGCGGTGCGGAACAGGATGCGTTTGTGGCATTTGTCGTTACTAATTCTGCAGTCGTTGATGAGGTTGCTTTTGCTTCATCGCGAAACCATGATGAAAATATCACTGCAGGACCATTCCATGGCTGAATTGTTGGTACAGCAGGAGAAAGAGCCAATGCAGACCCAGCAGCACTAGAAGTTGTTGGGACAACAAACGCATGGTGACGCTACCTGCCAATTATTTGCAGGTTGTCGTCGAGCAACAGCATGAACGGTTGCAGTCGATACAGGAATTGCAGTTGCTCGCTGAATAAGTATTGGACCTTCAGGCAAAAGTACTCGCCGGCACTTCTTGCAATCAGGTCGCCAGTAGGCACACATCTCCCTTCCCGACACGTTCGCTCAGAAAAAAGGACGTGTATAATCCGTTGGTGGAACGTGGCTGAATGGACTCCATTCGCGAGTGCATTCCCTGTTGTGGAATGTCCTACGTGGATGGTCGCCATGCAAAAAACGGCAAGCAAGGCATTTTCTGCAGAATCCTCGCCGATAGCACTTGCAAAGCCCTGGTGTTCGCAGTGATCTTTGGAGAATATCGAGCAAGTGTACGATCCCCATGTGGTGTTCCGAAGCTTCGAGGTTTCCAGTTCTGCCCAGTTGAAGGAGGGCAACGGTGTCTGAAGTGCAACTAATCATCTTACCTCAAAATACTATTGACGTCACTGCATTAATCGGCAACGAGATACTTAGCACAAGGCATGAAACAAAACATACCTCTTGCTGAGACATCGAGCTTCTTCATAAGAAGAAAAATCTTTGCTCGTCCCTTCTTCAACTGAGCAATGTTTTTATGAACAGTAATGTGGGTGCAGACGTCTCCAGCTTTTGCACCAGCTGCAGCTACCTTCTGTGCTCAAATATTCGACGACGATTTCACAACTGTTCCTTTCAGCTGCAATCATCCACCAAATATCAAAAAACGAAATAGAGTTTAGTAGTTAAGAAGGAGAAATAGGGTTTTACTTCAGCACTTTAAGCACATCTTCATTTACATGCACTAAAACCAAGAAGCAAAGGAACATACCTGATTAACATTCCATAGTATAACCTGTATCACACCCAGTAATCATCTAAAGAATCGACCCCGCAGCAAAGTGTCAACCTGACTCCACCTTATGTGCCTAATTTGTTCTATGACTTCCGCATAAGATAAACGAAGAGTAAAACACTTCTCTAATCGGAATTCTCATTTCTTACGCTTTTTGGTGACCGCGGACTCACGAGTAGTTCACCTCGCTTTATCGTTGGAGCAGGCTGTGTAATAATCAAGGGTACCCAGCTGGTATAAGTGTGGCACATCTTTTGAAAGTGGCCCCCAGATAAGCGCTTTCATAATTAACTTTCGCTTGGTCCCCTGAACTTTGCTTGACTCAACATGATTGAACGTCGACTCGTCAACTGAACCGCATATAAGAAGCACACCTAAACATGTGTGAATGGATACGATAACGTCTTAACGTTGACACAATTGAGCCACGAATTGTAAGGAAAGGGAAAAAAACTCATAGTCTACACGAATCTCAGTGCTCGCAAAATGTCGCTCCAGGTAGGTGTCTAACAGCTAAAAAACTACCCAAAATGTGTTACACAGCTTCACGACTGATTTCCTCTACATCACTTGCATGAGAGAAATCCGCAGGACGTTCTCGTTACAGGGTTAATGAAGAAAGTGATCGATTAGTAACAGAGTCCGTGGCTTACAATACATGCTTTTGCATAGGATACGTAATGATGACAAATTAGCAGTCTAGGGCAACACACCTGTGCTGGGGTGGCCTTCGACGACATTATCCAGGTCCCAATGTAAGGTGAATGAATAGCAAAAGCAAAGTGCTCATTCCAGCATGAATGCATGTCGTTTTAACAGGCTAGAAAGGAGCATGTTTACAGCAAATAATGAAAAAAAAACTAGTCACTGTACTCTAAGAAGAGAAGATGTTTTCCCACATGTGAATACGAGAATACCAACACATCACCAAAACAAAAAAACGATTGCAACTATAGGTGTTTTCAAAGATGCTAGCAAATAACACACTCTTTTACATATCCATTTTTCAACAACACATGAATTGGAGCCAAACCTTGGCGCTTTCAGAAACATGAATTACATATGGCAATAAAAAAAGAACATCAGAGAGATAACAGCAGAGAAACACGCTGTGGAACATCACCCTCACCTAAATAGAAATTCAATGATCGTTTGGCCTACAATCTCAGAGGAAGTTTGAGCATAAGTGACCACCGTTGATTTCCTGCTGAAACGGTAAAACTAGTCGGCAATTTAAACACTGCAACACTGCCACTGCCTAGCGTACCAAATCGGTGACAAATAGTGAAAGGCAGTAACTAGTAACTAAGAAGGTTAACATGGTGATTTCAACTACAGCCTCAGCTTAACTGACTACAATGAAGACTAGTGTCCCCCCAGATCATTCCCGCTGACAGGTGATTGTTGATGGCACCCTTAGGTGATAGATTGGCCGACAGAAAGGCAGGCTAAGGGCTTTGAGAGGTATAGCGTGGCAACCACATGCCACATTTCACCGGCGTTCGTTATACAATGCAATTTTTGTTAGCATATCGACGCGTGTTCGAAGCTATGTTGAGTCCGCCTGAAGCTCACAACTCCCGCTTCACCTGTTGTGGACTTTCTATCTTTTAACATTTTTTCAAAAACTAGGGGACCATAACTCTCGATCACATAGGTTAACTTCTGCATCTTTTTTGCTAATTAGAGTTGTACAGTCCTCAATGTAGAATGTAGAATGTTTCTATTATGCAAGTACGTTCTACGCATGCTTTGATAATATTCTACTATTGTTTGTCATAAACAAAGGTTTAATTAAGCACTATGAGGTACCCGCTGTGAAGACAACAATTACAAGATCTCCTGGGCAAATAACGAGCAGATGCAAGCCGATTCCAATAGACAACTTTGGCAGTGCCTCAAAAATGAGCCTGGAGGCATCCTCGCTCAGGACCAACGTCGTGGGTTCGTCTGACAAATACAGCCTGCAGATTCATCATGGCGCCATAAAAACCATAATTTTATTTCTTCAGTCCTACTCAAGTTATGAATGATATGCATGCCACCATTTGCTCTGTGTTCCTTTGCTTCATTAAGCAATGCATTGATGTAAGCAAATGGAAGTATACTGTTCATTTTATTTCCGCATTTTTATATCCGCGCATCCCAAACAATAACCATAGTCTTAACCTTTTTATTTATTGCTTGCTCTTTTTAATTACAGGCTATGTTGCGAAATATACCTTCCATGATGCTGAGATATTTGCAAAACTTCGGAGCGCAGGCGTCTGCGGTGGGGAACGAACGCGCTATTATCTTTTCTGCGGAGAAACGTGTTCACCACCACACCATGCTGGTCCTTCGTTTCGCCTGTCTCTCAGCTAGTTCTGTCGATCACTGCCACCATCAACTACCCGTCAACGGGGTTGATCTGGACAGCCCAAATCGGCATTAAACCCAGTTAGGCTGAGGCTAAAGCTGTAATCACAATCTTAACTCTTTTTTTTACTGCCTAATATTTTTAATGGAAGGGTATGTGGTGGAATATAACTTTCACAATGCTGAGGTATTTGCAAAACTCCGAACTGCAAACACCTGCTTTCCGGAGTTTTGCAAATATCTCAGCATTATAGATATTATATTTTGCAACATACCCTGCCACTGAAAAGAATAGGCAGCAAATAAAAAAATTCAACAATTGTTTGTATTGTTTATGTTTATATTTATTCCAAAAGATTTGAAATCCAACTGTTTAATCGACCACCGAACAACTGCAGCCGTCGCGAAACTTTATAGGCACATCAACTCAACTCGTGGGACAAACACCTAGGAATGGCACAACTCTGTTAATGTGCACGTCGGTTGCTGTTTCCCACTCTGATGACGCTTCGAGACATATTGTGGTTATAGCTTACCTTTCAAAGCTAGTCTATCCAATTTATCTGATAATAGGAATCTTGCATTTTCTCATCCTTATGCTTTACACAGTACAGTTAATAGTAAACCACATCTCATTTTGCTCTACCTTGCTGGAATTATGAAGCACCTGAAGCAAAAAAATAACAGAACGTGTTTCACCACTATAGCGTTAAAAACAAAAACAACAATAATAGAACAAACAAACAGGACTGACAGAACACTGGACGAAGGACAGCCACGTGAGCAAGTAGGGTTTCGAAAAGGATTTAGTGGATGGATCACATCCACACGATAACAAGGCTCACTGAAGTATCGCGAGAGTACAAAAGACCGCTCTGTCTCATCTTCATAGATTTACAAAAGGTCTTTGATTCAGTAGAGATAGAAGAGTCATGGAAGCCCTTGACAGTCAAAGAGTCCCTAGTCAGTACATAAAGATTCTTCGTGAGCTGTACAAAAATTTCACAACCAAGGTATCACCATTCTACGACGTTATTATCATTGACGTCAAAAGAGGAGCTGGGCAAAGCGACACCATCTCGTCAAAATTATTTACCGCCACCCTCCAGAACGTCATGCGGACATTGAAATGGGACAATATGGGAGTGAAAATCGATGGTCGGCAGTTGCACCATCTTCGCTTTGCTGATGACATCGTCTTTGTAACACCAAGCATTAGCCAAGCGGAACGTATGTTTACCGACTTTGATAAAGCCTGTGGAAAGATTGGCCTTCAACTAAATCTCACAAAAACGATGTTCATGAAGAGCGGAATGGTTTCGCATGCCCCATTCATGCTCAACGGAACGAATATCTCTGAATGCTCCAGTTATATCTATCTAGATCGGGAAATAAATATGATGAACCACCTAGCTTCAGAGCTGAGTAGACGGAAACGAGCGGCTGGGTGCTCTCAAGGGCATCGAGGATGCAGTGAAGAGAACAAGGAACACCCGACTCCGTGCCCACCTTTTCGACTCAGCGGTACTTCCTGCCCTAACGTATACGTCAGAAACTTGTTCGCTGCGTAAGCAGGATGAAAGGTCACTTAGCGTTATCGAACGCGCAGTCGAAAGCGTGATGCTAGGAGTATTCCGTTCCACACAAGTAAGAGAAGGGGATCCGAAGCTCCGATCTGCATCGACGATCAAAAATCAAAGATACTGTTCTCTACGCCAAACAGTCGAAGATAAGGTGGGCCGGACACGTAATGCGTATCAATGACAACCAATGGACAAGAGCCGTTAGTGACTGAATTCTTTGGGATGTTAAACGCACTGCAGGAAGACCACCGATTCGATTGTCAGATCCCTGCACGAGAAGTCTAGAAGAAAGACAAGATGCTCGACGAGTCCCTAGTGCGAGCAGAACCCACTGGCTACTCCTGCACGCGACAGAAAAAAATGGAAGATTTACTGGCGCCCCCCTCGAGTCACTCGACGATCAACGCGACTACAGGTGCCAGGTGACAGGTGACACAATGTTCTACAAATTGCAGCGAATTGTTTTACGATGGCTGTCTTCTTGGTTGGCCCAGTTGTTTATTCTATCGCCATTATCCGCTACCCACAAGTGACACAATATCCACCGTTCTTAAATGTCCATTTTGGAACTTACAGTCAACGCTGATGTGATCCTTCTTCAAGGTCCGTAGACTACTTCTTCCACATTACAATTCCCTCCAGGACACACTCCGATCTCGAATCATTTTCGTTACACTGTCTTTTTTGATGGGCAAACAAAAGGTTGGTATTATAGAATTTATTAGTACACGCTAGCCGAAGTTCTGGCAGTTTCGCTTTCTTCAGAGCCTGGGAAGGTCAAATTGACATGCAGTCAACTCAGCCAAACCCTTTCATAACCCTAGGAGATATGACTTAACACATAAATTTGCATTCGCACAATAAACAGCTTCTTTTACACACTCACCGTTTTTCTTTGTTGTGAGTCTTCCAGTTATCTGAGAAGACTAGCTGCACAGAGCGTTACATAGGCGAAGAATATGCCTGGCAGGGGTGAAAAATCAATCTAAAGTATTGCGCGAGTTCACGCATGATCAGAACACAGTTTTCTTCGCGGTTCATTTTTTGGATTTTTGAAAATATTCTAAAACGCTTCAAGAGTTTTACGCGCTGAAGTCCTGTGTGAGGATTATGTCTTTCATTTCGAAATCTTCTCTGTTATGCTTCTGTGTCCTATGCGCCCCTACAAGGCGCTTGTGGCACAGTGGTCGAGGGCCGCCCTGTAGCACACACGTGAAATTGATCCCAGCGACCATGGCCCACCAAGCGTGCCATCCCGCCAAGGTCGGCAAATTGGTATCAGACTTGCCCGGAAAAAAACCACTTTCTGCAATGCAAGTGGGAATGCTCTAGCCCAGTTATCTCAAGACTGCAGTGAAAATCGACTCGACCAGCATTTTACGACACTCAAGATAAAATGAAAATCCTAAACCAGCAGCTGAATCCACGCACAAAAGGTTGGAAGGCCTGTGTTGATGATGGACACGCGAAAACGAATCGAATGTGATAAGTGCTGGGATCCGCACAGTAGATTTGATGATGGGTCGCATTAAAAAAAAGTAAAAAGAAAATAATTTTCAAATCAACCGTCATTTAAACTCGGTAGGAAAATGACCAACGTTTTTTGATTGTTGGTTATTATACAATATTGTTATATGCGTTGATTATATTACCACAGAGGTTAAATGACTGTCAGCTTGAAAATTGCTTTGCTATTCGCTTTGTGCCGGCTAACACAGTATCGACTGCTGCAGGGTGGGTTATCCGTTGAAAAACAAATTATTATCAACGGTTAATCATATTGACAACAACCGCCCTGTATAAAAGAGCACTGCTGGATGAGTATGGCTCATTCGTGCGGTGTTCACTGAGGAAGATCCGTCTCGATACGACTACGAAAAAGTCACTTCGAGAACACGAACAACTGTGGACCATTGACTCGGATCATCGGCTCTGACGACGACGAAGACGTCGAAACGTCACCCGAAATAAACATATTTACCAGCTCGTCTAAGCTCGGCAATTAAAAAACATGCTAAAAATAACAATTAAGTCCGAAAATGAACCGCAAGGAGGAATGCCTCATAATCACGCGTGATAATGGGCAGATTTATTTAAACCTGTTATTCTGAAGGAAGAGGCACATCACGCTTTCATGTGAAGCTCGTAGAAGGCGGCGAATGCTCAAAGAAGGTATTCTGTGTCCAGTGTGATTGAAATAATTCTCGCTGAAATTATCGTTTAGGGGCATGGCTTTTTCCTCAACGTCTGTCCAAAAGGGCCTACAGTTTCGTAGCCATTTGAAATGGCCAGTTGTCGCGCCAATTTCAAGGAATCTCCCTTCTGCTCTTTTCCTGCACACACACTGGTGGCTCTCCGAAATATAATTTTTACAAGCCTCCTTTTTTTTCTGTGAGGCTTTAGAGAAGATGCAGTGGACCTGAGTAATATTGCTACCTGGGTTTCTGTACGAATTTCTGAAGCCACTGTTTTCGGAGAGGTTAATTCGAACGTTAAGAAATGAAAGCCAATTTTTCTTGGTTTCGCTTGAGTGAATGCTGTGTACTGTGATTATCTGTTCAGTAACTCAAAGCATTTGTCCACCCCCTTTTGTGTGGAGTAGATGACGAAAGAACAATCTACATATCCGCGACAGAGTAATGGCAGGAGATTGATTATTGGTGCTTCCAGCTTAGATATGAACGCAATGGCAAGGCTTGGTGTCAGTCGCTGTCCCATTGCTATTCACCCAATTTGTGCATAATACTTTTAGTACCATCCGAAGATTGAGCAGTTCAGGCACATCTTTAGAAGGGCCATGAACACTCATCAAATGGGGGACACGTGACTACAAAGCGCGGCAACGTCGAAGGACTCCGTAGCATAAGCGCTGTTGGGAAGTGCTTTACGCAGATGACCCATGACATTCGGGTATTTGTGAGGTGAGCTGGCATGTGCATCAGCAACTGGATGAGAACAACGTTTTTCAAATGAAGCTATTGTATCGGTGGGTCCGTCTAAACAACCGATGATGAGTCTAACCTTGAAGGTTGAAGTACCGGTAGACGCCAGATTATCAGTGGACACTAACCTATGAGTTTTGATAAATAAGTATAAGAAGAAGTATGTCGGAAAGTCGATTACAAGTTGTGAAAAAAATGATGGTTTTAAACCTTCCGCGTTTGCCACTTTGACCCAGTGGTTGTCAGTTTTCCATATTCACCTTTAAATTGCTTTTTCAGAAGGTGAGCGATAAAGGCAAGCATCTTCGAGATGTTTTTCCGTTATCTCAATATCTAACTGATGAGAAATTACTACGAACTTTTCCTTCTTATCATTGACTGATATCCTAACAGATTTCGAGCTTGTTAGCTGTCGAACCATTCGCATAACACATTTTTGTGCCGCTTTGTAGTTGGAACTGAGCTTTCTCTCGCGATAGTGGTTAAGGAATTTGAGTGTTTCATTCGAAAATATGAGAAAATTGATATCTTTTTTTCGCCGTTAGAGTCTTGCCGCCTAAAGAACACGCGAGGAAATGGAAATGCTGGTAATGCCCTAACTTCCGTTGTTCAATTCTACTTTCGTTTCGTTTTTTATTGGAATCGCTAACCCGCGCCCACCTATATTGTCCTCTACGTAAATGGACGAGATCAAGGCATTCTCTTTAGTCGAACCAGACAATTTGAAGCTAACAGAGTAGGACAATTACGGTGTCACACAATGCACCATACTCGACGCTTTTGGCGCCTGAAGCCTGCGCATGCAACAAGGGAACCCGGGGGTGTTTTGGGAATGCAGTTAGCGAAATATAAAAGATAAGAAGTCTACATCTCCAGTGCCAGTTATTTAATAACAATTTATGTTGTACCCACGGCGACTTTCACTACTCGCTGGGACAAGTATCGGCTCCTCCCTTCAACTGCAGTTGATCACAAAAAATATGACATTAGCTTCTTGCTTCTATTATGCTTCCTTTACGATCGAAGCAAGTGACATTGTGATCTGCTACAACTGCTTGGTCGGCGCTGAATTAAACTTTGTTTGTAAAGCATACCATGGAGTCACAACCGCCAAATGTACTGCGAGTTTCTCTGAATAGATTGATATTGTACTTTGACTACTCGTCTTTTTCAGTTACTTGCAATTTTTCTTATCCAGAGGGAATGGCATACGTTCCAACCAAAGGATCTCTCGCAATTGTAGGCATGATTTCCCTCAGGACTACCTCTCATCGAACAACATCAGAACAACACCACCAGTAGATCTTCCTTCCTTTCATGAACTTTTAAGCTCTCCGAACCCTCATAATATATTCAGTAAAGGACCAACACATTTAGGCCACATATTTGCTTTAATAGCATTCATACACCTACGCTTGTTTACCCCAACTCGTGCTTATTTCAACACATCAAATCCAAACTCTCTTAACTTCCTTTTGCCGCGGTAGTTTCTGTATCCATGCAGGAAATAGTTTAAGCTGTAACGGACATGACACAGTTGTGCCGATGACCAAACATGCAGCAGCTAACATTTCAATGTTTTGACATTCCGCCTAACGGCTTTACAAATGTTGTCTAACCGCTTATGAATCATGACGGCGGAAGCAAAACAGCGCTGTTCCAGAAAAGAATCCTGGTCTTCGTTTTGTATGTAAACTCGATAAGGATCACCACGGAACTCCAAAACGCTTATACCACGCTCAACCACGCTCACCAAGCTGCTTATCTTCCCTTTATCCGATCTGATATTACAGTTGTTAAGCGTTTTGTTAGCCACCAATGTCGACGAATGCCTGTTCCAGTGAAAAGTAAATGAGCCTAGTACGCCTGTATTGATACCATGGAGAGTACAACTTGCTCATTTAGCCCTGCTTTCATGAAATTGATAAACTGTGGCAGAGCACATAAAAAATTGTAGGAACCACAGATCGTGAGACGGTTAGCAGCGACAAAATCAGTGAAAGGGAAAAAAATAATTGATCATAAACGCGCTGGACAGCACTATGTGAAAAAAAGTCGTAATGGCAATAAATTAGTGTAGACTTATTGCAATCCAAATGAACTAGAAAAATTCGCAAGACGATAAGTTCGAAAGCTTCTTTTTCTGATTCGACAATCTCTGAAGTTATTGCACCACTGTTTTTTTATGATGTCAAGTAGCTCTCTAGTGAGGTAGAACATTGAATTATCGCTAGTTCCAGGTGAAACTTGAAGACCAACGAAGCAATCACGACTTATTCTAATTCACTGCATAAACAAACTTCTCCAATAAAATCTCTAAATAACCTCCATTCCTTTTTCTGATTTCCCGAATCAACACTATCACGAGCTTTGATGAATAGGGCTCGACAGCGATACAATTTGCTCGCAGAGCAATCTCGGATAATCCTTTAAGGTCTCATTAGTAGCTAAATTTCATCTTCCAATAAACAAAGTATTTTGAAGCCCTACAAACAACAGAGTAAGCTTCGCTCTAAAAAACAGTATGGATTTCTACTCTATAAGTCCCAAACAATCCCACCTTCTTCGCTATTTTTTCCCTAGTAGAGACAAGAGAGTTCGAGAACTCATCATCTACACTCGTCAAAGCTGTAGGTGTACTATGGGATAACATTAATCTTCAGAATCCTCAAACCTTGCACTGACTTCAACACACCGCTACTTTCATCACATGGCCAGTTTCGCTCCCTCCAGACGAATCCATCGCGCCATCAGTGCTCACAAAAATACCGCGACAAAAATTCTACGACACAACTTTTGCAAGGAGCAATTACATAAATTTTATATCAGCAACACAAAACGTGAAACAGATAGTAGTAGTATCGCTGGAAGTATCGAGTGAAACCATAGACAAAAGGTATAATTTTTTGTTTGAGATTAATGTCGAAACGACGTAAGGAAACAGTTCCATACTTCCACCGTATCGAAGTTAGTGATCGCACCTACCATTGAATTGATGTGACATGAACGTTATCCACAATTTCATTTACAAACACTACTAGTAGAAAAGTAGTTCCCAGTGTTCTTTCTACGTGTGCGAATAGAGCGCTGTTGGACAAATCTGCTCAACTCTTTCACGACGGAGCCGTTCTTTTTTTTCTCGACATCTGAAGAGAATCTCTTCCTCACTAGAGTATTCCTGGAGGCCAAAAAACTTGGCAGATTTAAGGAGAAGACTTTCCTCTATCGCATTCACGGAATAGATAAATTTTTATACTGCATCACTTCACAATTAAATATTCTTGGATTTAAAATTCATTAGAAAAATCAGAAAGGAAAGTATTGTTTTTAAAATATCCATTTTAGAAGTAACCGTTAAAAAATAATAGCGATTCATTGCGCAATACTATGGCGGCATCCTGGACAAAGTTAGCTTGTTCATCTGCAGTCTAAGATATTGATGCTGGCCAATATTCCTGGGCAAAGTATCAAGCGTAGTGGGAATAAGTTGCCGGGTATCTGGGGTCGATCTGTCTTCATATTGTTGAAATCCATACACTGTGTCAATGAACTACAAGCACAAAGATTTTTGAGATATTCAGCAAAACGTGGACCCCCGGCCAGGTTGAACCACGATTTCCCTATCCCGGGGTCCGCGCGTTACACACTGCTTCATGGAGGGTCTTGCTCTGTGTTTCTTTCAGCTAGTTCTCCATCTACTAATGCAATCAGTCATCACCCGTTAAGGCGATTGATCTGGCGAGCCCAAATCGGCATTGAATCCAATAAACCTGAGGCCGC